>OZ020272.1:4025143-4638157 GCA_963971205.1 Aethes cnicana
CATGCACCTGTGCGACACGAGACGTGAAATAAAGCTCAACCACAGACTAAGTAATACCATAGAAAAAGAAACTAGAATGACAAATCAGCGTACGCCCAAAATAAGTGTTAAATGCGATAATAGATGTCGCTGCCCAGGTAGCCTGCATATAAATTCGAACTCCATGAGCAACATCTATATAGCGCCTCGAATCATCTTACAGGATATGTATGTATGTAATAAATATGTATGTATGTATGGAAATTTGGGGCGCCCCCTGGATGTTGCTCAGCTTTTCCGATATACGCCGCAATGGAGACTATCGTATCTTTGCTCACCAGTTGGCGCCACTGTTGACTAAGGTCCAGAGGTATAGCTGTCAAAGGTGACTTTATAAGATCGGCGACGAAACAAAGTTCTAAATCTTGAATCTCATTAAGCTTATTAATCCATATTAATATTAGAACTGCGAAAGTAACTCTGTCTGTATGTCTGTTACCTCTTCACGCTTCAACCGCTTGACCGATTGAGATCAAATTTGGCATGGAGATAGTTGGGATCCCGGGAAAGGACATAGGCTACTTTTTATCCCGGAATAACGCATAGTTCCCGCGGGAGCGCGATAACCGAATTCCACGCGGGCGAAGTCGCGGGCAGAAGCTAGTTATAAATAACTGTCATCATATCGAGTAGCTATGCCGCAATGTTGTGCAGTTCCGTTTTGATCACATTTTTTTTTGTTTCAAAGCGAACACATTGTTTGCCAAATAATCCATGTTTGCACGCGATAGCTCCCATTTAGGGAGATTGGCAGTCTATATAAATTACCTTGTTTCTGGTGGGACTTAAATAGGTTGTTGTGGCGGATCTTAGATGGATAGTCAAACAGCGTCTTACCAGTTTGGTGGTTCCAACTATGACTTCACTTTCACCGTCCTCCCCAACGGGCCCGTTGCTCTGGCTGTCCATAGAGTCCGCTTTCGGAAACGAGGACTGTGAATAAAGAAAATACAAACATTATTCCCCGGAATTGAGGAAAGTATTTTGAAAGCCGTTAGTTACACTGTACTATTCGCCAACAAACTGTTATGCAGTTTGGCGAAAATCTAAAATGTATTTACCGTGTATATTATTTCTGATAAATAAATAAAAAAAAATAGTAAAAAACACATTGGTGATGCCTTTGGTGTTACAAATGTCTATAGGCAGCGGTGACCACTTACCACCAGGTGAGCCGTCTGCCTGTTTGTCAATCTTTTTACATAAAAAAAAGCCTCTTCGTGTCGGCTCCGGCTCCATGAATGCGAATGCGAATCCCCATGGACCCGTGATATGAAAATGTACCAACAAATAGTAGTGAGTATGAGTATGAGTATCTCACCGGCGGCTCGGCCGCCATCCGCTCCTCGTACTCGCGGTAGTCGTCGTCGACGGCGCCGGGCACCGCCGCAATGCAAAGTAGGTGTTTGTCGTCGAGCGTGAACGACTCTATCACCTCCGCTGGATTGTTCGCGTCTATTATCTGAAATTAAGAGGGACGTTAATTTACGTACAATTTGAATTAACCACTGTGCTTTTCGGTGAAGGAAAACATCGTGAGGAAACCTGCACGCATCTGCGAGTTAATTCAAAGATGTGTGTGAAGTCCCCAATCCGCACTGGGCCCTGGGACTATAGCCTAAACCCTCTTGTGATTAGAGGAGGCCTGTGCCCAGCAGTGGGACGCAAATAGGCTGTAGTAGTAGTAATTTACGTTCCTACCACGAATCCTTTCAATATTATGAATGCGAAAGTAAATCTGTCTCTTTCTGTCACCCAGAGAGACAGCTCGGTCAAAATATATCAAAAAATAAATCAGTCTTATCAATGTTTCTATCAAGAGCACAAATATAAATCAATAATTATCATTATGCCATTGTGCGTTTCCCGTACAGTCTGTCTGTTAGCTGTTCACGCCGAACCCAAGATAGATGAACTTTGGTTGGAGTAAGTTCGAGTTCCGGGGAAGGAAAAAGCTTCATTCTATCCCGAAAAATCGCAGCTCCCGGGTGTACACAATAACCTCATTCCACGCCGACTGAGCCGCGGACATAAGCTAGTACAGTCAGCAGCAGAAGTAGATAAGCTGTCCAGGTGTTCAAAATGACCTACACACGCCCTTAACGTCTTAAGAATTAGGTCATTTTGAACACCTGGACAGCTTATCTACTTCTGCTGCTGACTGTACTTGATAAGTCGATTTTTTTCACATGAAATATAGGTGAGATGTGATTTCTATTCTTTAGTTGAAAATTATCGAAAAAATGTAGTCACCGATCCGCACTGGGCTCGCACGGGGCCTGTAGCTAAAATCCTCTCGTGATGAGAGGAGGCTTGTGCCCAACAGTGGGACGTAAATAGACTTGTGGTGGTGGTATAACTTTATGTTTTTTTTTGTGTGTAGGGTTGTTGCGATGATGGTACAATTTTCTTTGTTTTTGTGTTTATAGCTAAACCTGTTAGATGCATTAGCACTTGACGGACACGGCCTATAAAAGCACGATTTCGAACACAATTAGAATGAAGTGTCAATGTTTGCGTGAGAAGACGTCTCTACACTTGTAAATGTGTATGTACCGGTACACGGGCCAACGATTCACTCTTCATCTCCGGATGAAACAAAAGACGGTAAGGCGAGTTGGGCGCGGGCTAGACTCAGGCGGGTGATTCCGTGGCCATTCTGTACTTAGTACTATTAAATATTCAGTGGCATTAAAAAAAAAGCGTATATAGGTCGTCCGACTGGTCGTCGCCCAGTGGGGCGACCTAGATATCGCTGGAGGGACGTCGGCGAAGCGGACCTGCGGAGCCTCCAAGTCAGCAACTGGCAGGAGGTGGCGCAGGACAGGGCACAGTGGCGAAAGCTCGTTTCGGAGGCCAAGATCCATTTTGAGTCCATTGGCATCCGAAATGTGAAAGTTATCTACGTAGTTCTATATCATATACATTAAATACCGTGTTGAATGTGAAAAGGGCCTCGTCTAATCAACATACCATGACTACGCCTTTGTTCTGCGTGCTCGAGCATATCCACACGAGAGAGGACTGGCACTTGTCCGGTTGTTCGGTGCTGTGCGTCGATCGGAGCTGGCGGTCGACTTCCTCCACTTCTGGCGAGTGCTGCAACTTGCTCATTTCCTCCGCTGCCGACAAACAATTAATTGAATCTATGAGATTTGAAGATACGTAAAATCTTACGAAGAGAAACGGAGTTCAACGGTGGATTCAAGACCTAGAAGCTTTCGAAGATAAACAAAAAAAAATTACATTTGACGTACTATAAAGATTTGTGTGAAGTTCCCAATCCGCACTGGGTCCGCGTGGGGATGTACTGTAGCCCAAATCCTCTCGTGATGAGATGTGCCCAGCAGTGGGACGCAAATAGGCGGTAGTAGTAGTACTAAAAAGCGCGGTCATGGAACTATGCTGATCTGACAGTCGGTATTCTGGTGGTATACGTATATAGCAGCCCTTCAGCAGCAGAAGGGTTGGTCAGCCCTGGCGCCGCTCACAAACCGGCGCGCACGAACAATGGCTTCCCACTACAACGCCGGCGCCCGCGCAGTCGAGATCTCGCCTCAGAACTAGACGCACGTCGCTTTGGCCCGCAATTGACCTACTTAGCTTACGCGAACTATCTTTCTCTCTATCTTCTATTCCTTCCGAGATTTCTATCTTCCGTTCACGCTATTTCTTCCGCTGTATATTGAAACTCAACATTGTAATCAATATACACATATATAATGGGTGTCTGCGTACAAAGGGGTACAAAAAAAAGGGCTTATACAACTTAGAAGGCGCGTGGATAAAGCAATAATAGACTTTGCATGAACGCCTCAAGTGCTTCTCCATGCGCCTTCCAAATTGTGTTGTGCTATAAATGAAGGAGGAAAAATAACTCGAGCGCGTCAGATATTAGAATTAAACGCCCCGTAACGATAAACCCCCATTTATTAAGAGGGTTTACTCCGCAATTTGGCAACGTCGCAAATTGCTGTCAAATATTTCGCTGTTTTCGTTAATTTCTAAATATTACTGAATGAAAATATGAATTATCGCTCTATCTAAATATATAAAACTCAAAGGTGACTGACTGACTGACAAAGTGATCTATCATCGCACAGCCCAAACCACTGGACGGATCGGGCTGAAATTTGGCATGCAGATAGATGTTATGACGTAGGCATCCGCTAAGAAAGGATTTTGCAAAAATCCCACGGGAACGGGATAAATCGGGATTTTACTTTTTAATATTTCTGCACATACGAAGTTGCGGGGAAAGCTAGTGGTTGCATAAAACATTATGTATGGATGGCAACAATTATCACAGGAACACGAAATTTTTAGGATTATGGTATTCTCTTTTGAAAACTTTCCATCGCAATTTTCATGCATTTTAATGTAATCTTATTATTTGAATGGCTAACCAATAAATATAAAACGAGACGCGTCATTCAACCATAGAATGATAACTTCTTTTTTAATTCAGTAATATTGAGAATATTATAAAAGCAACGAAACATTTGACAGCTATTTGCGACGTTGCCAACTTTCGGGATAAACCCTCTTAACTCTACAATTCGTAGGTGACGCCGGCACGTAGGGTGTGAGCACTATATTGAAATCTGAGATTTGGCAACAACTTATAACAACGTCGCGCTCCTCGGCGCTCGAATCACACCACACATCCCCTTTTGGGATAACCTGGGGTAACTCACCCAGGCACATGACGTTTTCCTGGCCGTCTTCCTGTTTGGCGTAGAAAACGCTCTCGCCGACCATACAGCCGCCGTCCGGCGTCCGGCCGCCGGTCAGGTTCACGGCGGCCGCGCATAGGAGCGTCATACGCGGCTCGTTTTCAGCTATCGGCCTGGGGATTTACATTGCAGCTATAGCCTAGCGGCTGGGCCATTCCTCCCTTTTATCTCCTACCATACAGTTAGCCGAAATATTTTTATTAAATTTATTTATTTACAAGAGGCTCATTGACTATTCAAAACCCTTTAATGATTTAGGTAATAGGTGATTAGGCGAGAACCACACGGACGCGGTCCGCGATAGCAAAAATACATAGGTTTTTACTTACCAAACTATTCTAAGTTTAGTTAGTGTAGTGCCATCTTTACATTCTATTTAAGTAAGTTTTTTTTTTCATTTTGAGAGTCCTGGCTAGTCAGATGAAATTACTCATTTCATTACGTTGAAATAAGCCCGTCCCAGTATACTTGTGTTCTAAGCTGTGTGCACGTCCCGCGCGATCAGCGCTAGTAAATCGAGTCAGTTGCTAGTTATGGGTTTTCATTTGACAACATTTATTTGATAAAAATATCTATTTAAACAAAAAAAAAAACAATTTTCGTCGTCAATTGTCCGGCAATTGACTACCTAAAGTTTCGCACTGGATGATGAGAACTAAGGTTACGCGAAGAGGTATTTTTTGGACAATCCGTCGAACCTCCTTACCTGCAGAAGACGGGCACCGGTACCGGCACGCCCCCGGAAGACAGGGAGGTGCAGGGACTGGGCCCCTTCTGGCCCTGGCCGGTCTTGCCCGGGAGACTCCAGCCGTAAGCCTGCGTGCGGCCGTCTTCCTTGCGCACGTGGACTAGGACCTGGCAAGCAAAATCATTAATTAATTTATTTATTTACAAACTAGCCTTTCCCTGCAACTTATGAAAAAACCCGTTTTTATTTGTTCCCATGGGAATTTCGGGTAATCCTCTCTTAGTGCTCCCCTACGTTCCCTAAGGAACCTGCATGCCCAGCAGTGGGACACAGCAGACTCTAAATAATAATAATAAGTAAAAAAAGAATTGTATGGCCCTGGGATTGATGGTGTGAGCAACACATGTATCTCATACAATTTAATTAAAAAAAAAAAAAATTGAAAAAAATTGAATCAATAACTGATACTGTGGTAAAATATCGTCACAACGCTTCACAATTTGCTGGACCCTATATACTACAAAACTCTTCCGTTACTGACCGACTGATGACAACGAACAGCCGAAACAACTAACTGGTCGTAGAGAGCTAAAATTTGCCACGAAGGTTCCTCGGTGAGTGTAGAGAAGTACAGGTTTCAGATTAAGCAATAATAGAGTTTGCGTCAACGGCTTATGAGGGTTTATCCCGAAAGTTGGCAACGTCGCATAAAGCTGTCAAATGTTTCGCTGTTTTTATTGATTTCTCAATATTGCTGAATTAAAAAGGAATATATCATACTATGGTTGTATGACGCGTCTCGTTTTATATTTGTTTGTTAGGCATTCAAATAGGGCGGGGGCGGGTCCAGATCAATGTAAGTTAGCGACCGGTCGCCAGTTGATGTGGGTCTGTCCCTAGGTATTGACTACCTGTCCGGTAGTTGACGTGGCGAATGGCCTGGGGAGGAGCTCACAGTTGCTAAGATCCCCTCGGCAAGTCTGGTTGGGCTCCTTCCCGTGGTTGCTGCCCGTTAACTGCTTGGTGCCCCGGAGTAACAAGTAGAACAGAAACGATCAGACGAACCTCCTATTCCCACCCCTTATCCACTTTTTCCTTCCCTTCCCCCCCCCCCATCCCCACAACATCCTACCCCCCCTCCCATAGGCTAGTGGAAGGCCTGTGGGACCACTAAATGTCCACCTGCGTTGGTCCTGCGCAGTTGATCGCCGTACGCGAGGATGAAGGAGTCCTGGAGGGTTGAGTCGAACGGAGTCGGGGTTAGTACTACCGGGAGACAACACGCCCTCTTTGGTCCGGATTTCATGCTAAACGGTAGCCTTACAACTAGCCACTGTAAGGTAACGGACACGCGTCCCGTAGGTCGAGGAGGTACGGTCCGCAGGCGAGATGTGGGGAGGTCCTCTGGGAGGGCGCAGGGTCTCGGCCATGCTGACGGTGCAAGGGCGTGCGGAACAACTGGGGGGGACTGGATCGTAACCTTCAGCCGCACGTCTGCAGCGCCCGATGTCGCGCATGTAGGCTCTACTCCACGCATCTATATCACTTGTGTAGCCCTGGTGCCATAGTATGGCATCCCCAATGGTGCGGGCTCCGTGGAGGGTGGGGAGCACAGGTGATGAAACACACACACTGGGAACATGGACAACACACGATCCAAACCCCAAACACAGGAATCGAAGGGGAAACCCGACGACTCCGCACAAGGTGCAGGGACGGCGCAAGCTGAAACTCACCCACAACACACCACACTGGGAACGGGCGCAGCGAAAGCCGTGTCGGTACCCAAAAACACCGTAAAACAGAGGGAGCGTGTGGCGCAAGCTATGCCTCCTGCTCACACTGCTGGACCCAGGGCAGCGAATCCGACCCTGAGGTTCAGAAATACACAACCACGCACACACACATCCAAGGGCGAGGCCGTGAAGGGCAAGAGGAAGGCCGGGCAACCAGCTAACCCCAAGTCCGAAACGTTGACGACCCAAACACACGCGGGGCAGCCTCACAGCAGCACCGCGTTATCCACACAAGCCACTGCCAATGTAGCGGCCTCTGGGGTTGAGGAGAAATCCTCCAACCGGAAGCCAGCAACGGAGGCAGGGGCCACACACACAACCACACCACTTACGACAAACGCACAGTTTGAGGCTGGGTGGACGCTGGTAGGATACAGCCGAAAAAAGGGGCGACCTGCAAAGATTGCCCCCAAAAAGGCTGCGCCTGGCCCCTCCGAAGCGGAGTTAAAGGCCAAGCGCAATCTGAAGAGCAGGCTGAAGCGCAAGAGGAAGAAGGAGCAGCTCTCACAGCCGCGGACGGGGGACCCACACCGGGGACTTCGAATGTGGCCAAAAACGCTGGGACCGGGAAGAAGGCGAACCCGAGAGCCAAAGCTAAAAGGGCGCGACCGGATGACACTACGTCACCCAGGGGCGATACCAAGAAGCTGAGGCTACACGGTGCTCGACCCTATCCCAACTTCGCCGAGGCGGCGAAGGCTGACCTCCAAGTCGCCATCACGACTGCGGGGGCTGGCCATCTATCGCCTCAGCAGGCCCAGGAACTGGAGGGATCGATGGAGGAACTGCTGATGAGGGACACCCTTCTGATGCTCGAGGCCGCCGACTCCACAGGAGGACCGCCGCCTGCCCCCCTTCGATTCCGGGGCAAACCAGTACACGCCAACGGCGCTCTCAAATTCTGGTGCGAGGACCAGAAAGCGCTGGACTGGCTCACCAACATCGTGGCCAGCTTGACTCTCTCCACGGGGGAAAAGCTGGTCCTACGCAAACAGAGCGAACTACCTCGCAGAGTTCGCTGCGGCATACTTTTGCCAGGGATCAGGACGGACATGGGGCCCGTGGGCCGCATGCTCCGTGCCCAGAACCCTTGGGCAGAAATAACGCGCTGGCTCATCGTTTCGGTGGAGCAGCAGCAACAGGAGACCTGGGGGGTCTTCAGCATCCCGGAGGACCTGGTGGAACCTCTGATGCGAAACGAACGCCGACTCAGCTTCATGTTCGGGTCGGTGTACGTTAAGTTTCAGGGGCCGAAAGGCAAGTTCCTTGAGGTGCCACCGACACTCCCGGAGACAGGACAGCAGTCTGACACAGCCGAGGCGATGGAGACCGAGGCTGTTGAAGAAGATGCTGTTCCATCTACATCCAGGGACCCCGCTACCAACCCGCAAGGAAACCCTGATGCTGGCGATGTAGGGAAACCCCCGAAACCGCCGGCCGATGGGGAGGTCTGCGCTGTGAGCATGGGGAACCTGGCTATTGCTACGGACGACGAGGAGGTGTTGCTGCTATCGGACAATGATGGCACGCCCTTCCCCAATTTGTAACGTCCTACAAATAAACCTCCACCACAGCGAAACCGCAACGGCTCAGGTTCGGAAGTGGGTGGAGGTCAACACTACAGCCATAGTTCTGATCCAGGAGCCGTGGGTCAGACGAGGCAGCATATGCGGGCTCCGGAACATCGGAGGTAAGTTATTCGCGGTCACAGGCCCGGATAATCCCCGAGCTTGTATCTACACAACTAAAAACATAAGTGCGATACCCCTTACTAGCTACTGTTCTAGGGACATGTATGCCGTAAGGCTTGAGAACGCGCACAATTCAAACCTACCAGAGTTGGTGGTCGCCTCAGTCTACATGCCAGAGGCGGATTCTCCGCCCCCGCACGAGATGACGCGACTGGTCACACACTGCGAACAAGCCGGGCTGCAACTCATCATAGCCACGGACTCTAATGCGCACCACACACTGTGGGGTATGAAAACCGACAACAACAGAGGTAAGCTCCTTGTAGAATACCTAATGACGACAAACCTTAACATTATAAATATAGGTTCAGAACCAACATTCGTCAACAAGCGAAGCAGAACGATCATCGATCTAACACTTGCAACCGAGGATGCATCACAAACCATCTTGAACTGGCACGTTTCTGATGAGGCTTCGTGCTCAGACCACAGATGGATTCGGTTTGACATCCAGGTTAATACAATCACTGCAACTCCAAAGCGGAACCAGCGGAAAACGGACCGTATGCTATACGCAAAACGGTTGGACCAGCTCCTAGAGGCACGCCTGGTTGTGCCGGATAGGCTGGAGGGAGTAGATGTGATAGACAATCAGGTAAGCAATATGAATAACATCATAATTGACAGCTACCATCATGCATGCCCTTTGACAACACCAGCGGCAGATAAGGCTAGCTGGTGGGGACCTGAACTGGAGAGACTCAGGCGTAAGATAAGAAGATTACTCAATAGGGCAATGAACACAACTGCAGAGGAAGACTGGGACAACTACAAAGTAGCTAAAGCCCAGTACAAAAAACGACTGCGATACCGCAGCACCAACTCCTGGCGCGAATTCTGCAACAATATTGAGAGCAACGCTCAGGCAAACAGGGTAAGGAAAGTTCTCTCCCAACAGTCCAACCATACCCTGGGCTCTCTACGTAAACCAGACAATACTCTCACCAACTCACAGGAGGAAGCTGAACAAATACTTGTCCAGGCGCATTTCCCTGGATGCCAGGTCACAAGGTCGGTCAGCTGGGGAGAGGATCAAACAACTCCCACAGAGGCACACTGGCAACTCGCAAAAGAGGTAATAGACACACAAAAACTGAAATGGGCTATCAACAGTTTTGACTCGTTTAAATCACCAGGGCTAGACGGCATCTTCCCGGCACTTCTAAAGTGGGGTGGAGATCGCCTGACCCTTGCACTAAACAATATCATGGTAGCTTGCCTGGCGCACAGATACATACCTAAACAATGGAGGGAAGTAAAAGTCATCTTCATCCCAAAACCAGGTAAGAGTGATTACTCAGACCCCAAATCCTACAGACCTATCAGCCTAACCTCGTTTCTTCTAAAAACGATGGAAAGGCTCTGCGATAGAGATCTACGCGAGAAAACTCTGAAGAATAAACCTCTTCACAGGAACCAACATGCCTACAGTCAAGGTAAATCTACAGATTCGGCACTTCATGCTGTGGTCAGCAGGATTGAAGAAGCCATCGTCAACAAGTCTATGTGCCTAGGAATCTTCATTGACATTGAGGGAGCCTTCGACAAGACTAAGTTCACCAGCATAACAGCCGCACTGGTAAGGCACGGAGCGAATGCAGTTATGGTGGAGTGGATCGGGAACATGCTGAGCCAAAGGGTCATCAAGCTCACGTCACCTGAATCCCAATATGCATTGGTGGCGAAGGGTTGCCCACAGGGGGGAGTCCTATCGCCGTTTCTTTGGAACATGGTGGCCAACGACCTCATAACTAAACTAAATGATCTACATTACTACACGGTAGGCTATGCTGACGACATAGTAATCCTTACAAACGGAAACGTCACCAGTACAGTATGCGATGTCTCCCAAGCAGCCCTGCGGATCGTGGAACGCTGGTGCACAACCAACGAACTATCTGTCAACCCTAAGAAAACGGAAATGGTAATGTTCACAAACAAACGGAAGCTGGGCGACTATCAGCCACCTAGTCTGTTCGGCACGCAACTTCAATTCGCAGCTGAGGTAAAGTATCTGGGCGTAATACTGGACAGCAAGCTAAATTGGAGTAGTCATCTAAACAAAAAGATCGGAAAAGCCACAATCACCTTCTGGCAATGCCGCAGAATGATTGGTAAGACCTGGGGTCTGACCCCTAAAATCACCTTATGGCTATATTCCGCCGTCATAAGGCCCATCATAAGTTACGGTGCGGTAGTTTGGTGGCCACGCACCAACCTATCCACAGTTGTAGCTAACCTACAGCGGCTCCAGAGATTGGCTTGCATGGCTGCAACGGGTTGCATGCGGACAACACCCACCGCAGCCATGGAAGCCATGCTCGACCTGCCGCCCCTTCATCTCTTCGTGAGGCAGGAAGCGGCAGCTACGGCCATACGCCTCAAAAAACTTCATCTTTGGAGACAAGCTAGGGTACCCCACACCTTAATACTCGACGAGTATGTAGGTAAGGAACCACTCATAGAGGCGGTCACCGACAGGATACCCAAGCAGTTTGTCTTCGACAAGAAATACAAGGTACAGCTGCATGAAGATCCCTGGGAAGGCCTCAACGAGAGAGAACTGAGGATTTTCACAGACGGCTCAAAAACTAACTCAGGTACAGGCGCCGGAGCTTTTTCGGAGGACCTCCACATGAGAATATCAACATCACTAGGTGCCCACAACACTGTGTTCCAGGCAGAGTGCATGGGTATCATAATAGCCACTACAGCTATTACAGCCAGAGAGGTGAGGGATTATCCCATCCGCATACTCTCGGACAGTAAAGCAGTTCTCCAAGCCCTCCAGAGCAACACCATCACCTCTGGGCTAATCTACGAGTGTCACTTGGCCCTGTCTGAGGTATGTAGCACCAACAGCATAACCCTGCAGTGGATCAAAGGACACAGCGGCTCGCGCGGCAACGACGCAGCCGACGCACTGGCGAGACATGGGTCTGAGGACGCAGCTATAGGACCAGAACCCATCGTGCCACTACCTTTCGGATGGCTCAAACAAGCGATCCGGCAACACACCAAGGCCGCCCATCAACAGATCTGGTCGACCCTGGATACCTGCAGGCAGGCCCGGCAGGCCCTCCCGACGATCAACCCCGGATTGTCACGTAACATGCCCTATTAAACAAACATCTATACAATTTGGATATTACAGACAGCCCCCTGTGCAGAGCCTGCATGGAGGCAGAGGAATCAGCCACTCACGTCCTCTTGGAATGTTCCGGAGTGGCAGCGTACCGGGCAACACACCTCGGAAATCCGAGGTCGCTCCAGGAAGTCGTCGGCAACATTAAGGGTCTGCTAGGCTTTCTTCAGGAGCTGGGCTGGCAGGAGTAGCCCCGCCAGCCAAATAAATTCACGCAAAATAGGCGCAATCATGACGTCGAGTTGCGGAAAACCGGCCCGCGCGAACCTATACCTAACACTTGCAACCGAGGATGCATCACAAACCATCTTGAACTGGCACGTTTCTGATGAGGCTTCGTGCTCAGACCACAGATGGATTCGGTTTGACATCCAGGTTAATACAATCACTGCAACTCCAAAGCGGAACCAGCGGAAAACGGACCGTATGCTATACGCAAAACGGTTGGACCAGCTCCTAGAGGCACGCCTGGTTGTGCCGGATAGGCTGGAGGGAGTAGATGTGATAGACAATCAGGTAAGCAATATGAATAACATCATAATTGACAGCTACCATCATGCATGCCCTTTGACAACACCAGCGGCAGATAAGGCTAGCTGGTGGGGACCTGAACTGGAGAGACTCAGGCGTAAGATAAGAAGATTACTCAATAGGGCAATGAACACAACTGCAGAGGAAGACTGGGACAACTACAAAGTAGCTAAAGCCCAGTACAAAAAACGACTGCGATACCGCAGCACCAACTCCTGGCGCGAATTCTGCAACAATATTGAGAGCAACGCTCAGGCAAACAGGGTAAGGAAAGTTCTCTCCCAACAGTCCAACCATACCCTGGGCTCTCTACGTAAACCAGACAATACTCTCACCAACTCACAGGAGGAAGCTGAACAAATACTTGTCCAGGCGCATTTCCCTGGATGCCAGGTCACAAGGTCGGTCAGCTGGGGAGAGGATCAAACAACTCCCACAGAGGCACACTGGCAACTCGCAAAAGAGGTAATAGACACACAAAAACTGAAATGGGCTATCAACAGTTTTGACTCGTTTAAATCACCAGGGCTAGACGGCATCTTCCCGGCACTTCTAAAGTGGGGTGGAGATCGCCTGACCCTTGCACTAAACAATATCATGGTAGCTTGCCTGGCGCACAGATACATACCTAAACAATGGAGGGAAGTAAAAGTCATCTTCATCCCAAAACCAGGTAAGAGTGATTACTCAGACCCCAAATCCTACAGACCTATCAGCCTAACCTCGTTTCTTCTAAAAACGATGGAAAGGCTCTGCGATAGAGATCTACGCGAGAAAACTCTGAAGAATAAACCTCTTCACAGGAACCAACATGCCTACAGTCAAGGTAAATCTACAGATTCGGCACTTCATGCTGTGGTCAGCAGGATTGAAGAAGCCATCGTCAACAAGTCTATGTGCCTAGGAATCTTCATTGACATTGAGGGAGCCTTCGACAAGACTAAGTTCACCAGCATAACAGCCGCACTGGTAAGGCACGGAGCGAATGCAGTTATGGTGGAGTGGATCGGGAACATGCTGAGCCAAAGGGTCATCAAGCTCACGTCACCTGAATCCCAATATGCATTGGTGGCGAAGGGTTGCCCACAGGGGGGAGTCCTATCGCCGTTTCTTTGGAACATGGTGGCCAACGACCTCATAACTAAACTAAATGATCTACATTACTACACGGTAGGCTATGCTGACGACATAGTAATCCTTACAAACGGAAACGTCACCAGTACAGTATGCGATGTCTCCCAAGCAGCCCTGCGGATCGTGGAACGCTGGTGCACAACCAACGAACTATCTGTCAACCCTAAGAAAACGGAAATGGTAATGTTCACAAACAAACGGAAGCTGGGCGACTATCAGCCACCTAGTCTGTTCGGCACGCAACTTCAATTCGCAGCTGAGGTAAAGTATCTGGGCGTAATACTGGACAGCAAGCTAAATTGGAGTAGTCATCTAAACAAAAAGATCGGAAAAGCCACAATCACCTTCTGGCAATGCCGCAGAATGATTGGTAAGACCTGGGGTCTGACCCCTAAAATCACCTTATGGCTATATTCCGCCGTCATAAGGCCCATCATAAGTTACGGTGCGGTAGTTTGGTGGCCACGCACCAACCTATCCACAGTTGTAGCTAACCTACAGCGGCTCCAGAGATTGGCTTGCATGGCTGCAACGGGTTGCATGCGGACAACACCCACCGCAGCCATGGAAGCCATGCTCGACCTGCCGCCCCTTCATCTCTTCGTGAGGCAGGAAGCGGCAGCTACGGCCATACGCCTCAAAAAACTTCATCTTTGGAGACAAGCTAGGGTACCCCACACCTTAATACTCGACGAGTATGTAGGTAAGGAACCACTCATAGAGGCGGTCACCGACAGGATACCCAAGCAGTTTGTCTTCGACAAGAAATACAAGGTACAGCTGCATGAAGATCCCTGGGAAGGCCTCAACGAGAGAGAACTGAGGATTTTCACAGACGGCTCAAAAACTAACTCAGGTACAGGCGCCGGAGCTTTTTCGGAGGACCTCCACATGAGAATATCAACATCACTAGGTGCCCACAACACTGTGTTCCAGGCAGAGTGCATGGGTATCATAATAGCCACTACAGCTATTACAGCCAGAGAGGTGAGGGATTATCCCATCCGCATACTCTCGGACAGTAAAGCAGTTCTCCAAGCCCTCCAGAGCAACACCATCACCTCTGGGCTAATCTACGAGTGTCACTTGGCCCTGTCTGAGGTATGTAGCACCAACAGCATAACCCTGCAGTGGATCAAAGGACACAGCGGCTCGCGCGGCAACGACGCAGCCGACGCACTGGCGAGACATGGGTCTGAGGACGCAGCTATAGGACCAGAACCCATCGTGCCACTACCTTTCGGATGGCTCAAACAAGCGATCCGGCAACACACCAAGGCCGCCCATCAACAGATCTGGTCGACCCTGGATACCTGCAGGCAGGCCCGGCAGGCCCTCCCGACGATCAACCCCGGATTGTCACGTAACATGCCCTATTAAACAAACATCTATACAATTTGGATATTACAGACAGCCCCCTGTGCAGAGCCTGCATGGAGGCAGAGGAATCAGCCACTCACGTCCTCTTGGAATGTTCCGGAGTGGCAGCGTACCGGGCAACACACCTCGGAAATCCGAGGTCGCTCCAGGAAGTCGTCGGCAACATTAAGGGTCTGCTAGGCTTTCTTCAGGAGCTGGGCTGGCAGGAGTAGCCCCGCCAGCCAAATAAATTCACGCAAAATAGGCGCAATCATGACGTCGAGTTGCGGAAAACCGGCCCGCGCGAACCTATACCTATATAGGCATTCAAATGCATGGAAACTGCGATGGAAAGTTTTCAAAAGATATTACTTCCATAATACAAAAAATTTCGTGTTCCTATGATTACTGTTGCAATCCATACTTAATGTTTTATTCGACCATAGAGCGATAATTCATGTTTTCATTCAGCAATATTCAGAAATTAATGAAAACAGCAAAATATTTGACAGCTATTTGCGACGATGCCAACTTTTGGAGTAAACCCTCTTAAGGCCGTTCATAGACCCAGCTCAGCCGTCACTGTCACTCGTGGGACGAGTGAAAGAGAAAGCGCTACGCACAGAACGCCCGATTTAGTTAGTATTTAACGCGTTTTAATTTCTATAAAAATACCGTCTAAAAAAATGGCATTTATAAAGCTGTCGATGTAGCATATAATATGGATATTTTTTGTGTTATAATTAGTTTTACACTGTTTGATATAATAAACTGGAGTAAAGTTGGATTACCGGTCCGAGTTAGAGGTTACTTTGTAATTAAATTGTATCGAGCGAAGTTTCGTGAAACGTGTATCGAAAGCTGTCAATGTAAGGATTATATAATCAAATATAACATATGTTTTTTTCATATTTTTAACTTTTAACATTTCTTAGAAAAGTATGATCTCAAATGAGCAATTTGACGATGCTGGGTCAGGGAAGGGCCTGAAGTGCTTCGCCTCGTGTCTTAAGTTGTGTGGTGCCGTTTGATACAGTCATCATGCCTATTGTTAAAGCCTATAACAATAGGCGTGTTGACAGCATCAATAAATTGCCAATATACAGCCTGTGTTTCTTTATATGCGTTAACTTTAAGGGAAGATTCTTCAGGTCTAATTAGGTTAATTTCTCCAGAAAACCAAGGCTTGCTCACACCGTTCTTAAAATATTCAAGATCTTAATTTAATCACTTTTGTACGTTTACCCCGTGGAAATACTCTTTAATTATTTGCTTTTTACACGGTAGCTCCTAAACCACTTTCACGCACATTATAAAACTTAGCACGAATGTTTCTTACAATATTATCTATTTTTAGAAAAAAAAAACAACGAAACGGTCTAGTACGTGAAAGTCAAGGTTAAAAAATTAAATCGCATTTTTTTCAATAAAATTTGCCTATCCAAAAATTCAGTTAAACACCTCATTAAATGACGTAATAAATACATCAGTTTAGTTATTTATATCTATCATTTTATGACTTGGTAATCGGCTTTGAAGTACTGCATGCCCACTCGTTGGTCAAAATTTCAAAGTCCCTTAACTCTCTAACTAGGCACTATATTACAAAAATATTTGGAACACGTATCAAGGACATATATAGGTAAAACATACTCAAATATTACTGAAATCGGAAACATCAACTTTTTTTAGGTGTCCGCTTCGCGTGGAATGCCCCATGTGTTACAATCAAGAACATGTGGCTCACCTGTCGGACTTGATCGGTGCGCTCCTGCCGCCTGTGGTGGTCCGTCAGCTGGGTCTGCAGGAAGTCGGCTTGGGTACGCGAGTGGCGCAGGCCGGACTGTGGGGTCGTCACCGCCCGCAGGTGCGGCGTCGACAGCGGCCGCTGGGGACGGTCGCTCGTGCTGAAATGTAGGACGCAATGAAACGAATTGAAATCAAATGAGGATTGTCGCGTATGAATCCTCCGCTAGAAGCGCTTGTGTCGCTTGAGGCTCAGTATTACCAATTTAGTACATTATATGGCATATTAAGCGCTAAATTGGCAAAACTGAAGTCTCCAGATCTTCAAATGTCACAGAGACAGACAGAGCTAAAAAGTAAAATTGCCCGAAACAAAAGTAAAATTATAATTCTGCCCCAAAGGCCTAACTGGTAGAGAATGCCTTATGGCATTAAGTTCGCCTTTAGTATTAGTTTCTTTTACTTATGTGCAATAAATTTTAAATGAATAAATCAATAAAATACGATACTTAAAAAATTCAACTCCATTAACGCATTCACTGCCACTTCTTTTTACGAACTTTCGCCAGGTGCCACATCTGTCATTAAAGGAACATTGCAACGCACATGTGCGTTCGAGGCACTGCGGGAAAGTCAGCAAAACGCATATATGCGTTGGTGGCAGTGAATGCCTTAAACAATAAAACAAATAAAGAAACAGAATCTTAGCATGTACTGTTAAGAATCGATTAACCGCAACACATTTCACAACCCTACGAGATGAGCCGATTTTGACAGTTACGTTACGTGTCCCCTCACTACCCAAGGGTCAGTCAGAGAGAACGGTTGGCGCGCGAACTCGGGTTGAATATTAGTTTCCATTTTATAAAATAAAGTTTATCGTTATAAAGTAAGTTTCTGATTTTAAAGTACTTAAAGAGTTTAGTCATACACTTGATGGCAAGTCCGTCGCTCTTTAGCATATTTATTATTAAGACATTCGCAATCAGTCGATTTGTACTTTTTCGCTTTAAGGCATATTTATATTCAGATTCAGCAATCAGGGTTGACGCCTGGTAACACAAAATCAAACAAAAAAAAAAAGAATTAATTCGGTTTTTCTAAGTCACTCAAAGTGACTTTAAGAATCCGGTTATAATAATTCGCTTGCAGTTAGCATCTAACACGTCATACAGTGGTATTAGAGTCCTGGGATTTTTCTAATGCCAGTAAGATGTAAGTCTCTAGATCGCCACACCAAAAACAAACTATGGAAAATTTGAGCTTTGCTGTAACGGAAAGTATCTACTCGTATTGCCGTGTGTGATCGAGTCCGTAAAAATGGTTGATAATAGTACATTACAGACCTAGGGTGGTGAATTCGTAAATGTCCCAGATCGCAGGTTTCTTCGAATTCGAGTTTCGAGTTTCGAACCGAAGGTAGGGCCATAAATATGCGATCTGGGGCTTTACGAATTACCGCCCGTGGTTTGTCAAAAGTTTTACGTCTTACCTTGGCCAAGAAGTGAGATTTTCTCTTCGCGTAGCGGACAGAAAATCCCACTTTACGGCCGAGGGTGATGTAAAATATAATTTGAAGAAGGTATTATTCTGGCGGTGGACTTAACAATTTTGATGGAATTTGTAATACGTTGATACGGTGATACCTACATCTTGTAAAAATTATGATTCATTGATATTCGCATGCTGCATTGCCATTTTAAACTGTATATTTTTCAGCTGAGGAAAACTTTGACCTGAAGGTATTTACAGTTTAAGAAAAAATAGACAACTATTACATACTAGCTTCGCCCGTGTGGAATTCGGTTATCGCGCTCCCGCGGGAATTATGCGCTTTTCCGGGATAAAAAGTAGCCCTACAAAAAGTATGTCCTTTCCCGGGACCCAAACTATCTCCATGCCAAATTTCATCTTAATCGGTCCAGCGGTTGAAGCGTGAAGAGGTAACAGACAGACAGACAGACAGAGTTACTTTCGCATTTATAATATTAGTATGGACAGCAAAATCATATTATTTAAAAAGAGGGTGTTACTATTCGCAGTGCAGGAAATCAGTACTGATGCTGTTTCCTTCCCGACTCAACCCCCCCTCTTCTTGAAATTCTTAATCATCTCATCAACATGGCAAACGAAAGACGTCCATTGTATACATATAGTTTCCCTCAAGATTCAACCACATAAACTACTGCTAAGATTCTGATGAAACTTTGAAAATGCTGTTAAAAACGTCGCATGGTCGCACCGAATTGAGGCAATTTGAAGTGAACATTCGCTAAGCATTAAGAAAAGTTAATTGTTCTTAAATCATATGAAAACTATCGCATTGCAACAAAATACAAGATACGATGTAAATCCTGTAAAATATAATTAGTTTTACTTGTTAACCTTATAAATAAATAAAAACAGTGATTCTACTTCAGAGATTCGCTTATCAGATAATTCAGATAGAAATAGACAACCCCTTTTTTAGTTTTTGTACAAACCAATATAGACCATTTTACTCAGTACCAACTGAAGTGCGATGTACAGTATGAGGGCCACCGCATTCGTGCTCACCATTCGGCACCACTGTGACGTCTCATAGACCTCCAGTGTTACCAATGTAGCGTAAAATATGGCATATAACGTGCTATAGGCAAAAAAGCTAGCTAAATGACCGGTCTATGTAGTAGTAACCTGTCTACGAAAGTTGACGTTCCATATTTGAATTTTCCTAGAATGGACAAGAATACGCAAAGCTCGACTTAGATGGCGTTGCAAACGCTGGACCCCAACCAAAACCCAAATACTGCAGCTGTCAAATTTGTACGGGTTTTTTTGTTGAAAATTTAAGTAGATTTGTTTAAAATTGTTAAATATTGACCGCAATTTTACATTTTGGTTCAGTTATTTGTGATGAAAATGAAGACATCCCAATTCAATTATACCTGTCCCAGATACCAAGTCTTTCGGAAATACGTGTCGTCCGTTGCATCCTGGAACTGCACAGCGCGGCATTTTTTAATAATTTATGTAAAACCAATAACAACAAATATTTCTCTATGTAATAGACAGATCGTTTAGGTCAAGCGATTGCAGCGCTCCTAGTGGCCAGATTATGCAGATTTCTTGTCTATTTCCATAAGAATTTGAAGCACAACTACATACAACAGGTCATGTACTTGAGTTTTTGTGTACGGACTGACTGAGGTGTGAAATAGTTCCAAGCCATCTTACTTACCTGAACAGGTTGCTAAAAAACTTCCAAATGCTCTGTTTGCTCTTCTTGTCCATGGTCGAGTCGTTTCGACTCGCGCGCACCATTTCCGTCCAGCGAACTGCATCTTGCAACTCCATGAATCGCTCCTGTATTAAAATATGTTATCTAAATCAGTGACTTAGGGCCGGTTCCTATATTCACGTAACGCCTCGTTTTGCCTACGGAAGGTTAAAATTTGACAGATTCTCTATGGAACAAATGTCAAAAATCAACCGTCCGTAGGCAAAACGAGGCGTTTCGTGGATATAGGAACCGGGCCTAAATGAGCTAGAGCAGCTGGGAACAACTCGAGTATTATCCATAGATTCTATAAACCGATGCATGGACAGCTATATTAGTGATATATACGTGATGTGTTGCTTGATTAATAACCCACCTTGTACTGGTTACGCTCCATGAGTACGCGGGCCATTTCGACGCGAGTGAATCGTCTCCTCTGGGACATCGGGACGTCAGCTTCGTCTTCATTCTCGCCGCCGGCGCTACTGCTTACCGTCTCCTGGACAAATAACTCCTATAGCGTGCGATTACACTCCTACGCGCCGGATTGGTCCTTCTGTCCCGATGGTAGCGGGTTCGAATCCCGCTAGGGGCAAACTTTGTGTGATTAGCACTAATATTTGTACTCGAGTCATGGATGTTTAGTATTTATATATGTATGTATTCCTCTTTATAAGTATTTATATCGTTGTCTAGCACCCATAATACAAGCGTTGCTGGACTAGGTCAATATGTGTGAAATGTCCCAAGATATTTATTTATAACTTCGTGCCCGACCCTCCATGGGGGTAAGAGACGGGGCGGCAGGGCAGCACGTGATGTTGACGACGTCATACACCACAGCTTAAACTAAGGCACGCCTGAGAAACTCTGCGCAACGGAACAGGGAGTAGGGCGTCATAAATTACATCTAATTCTCCCCATCTCTTTCATTCGATGTTCAAGTAACACGATGCGATGATATTCCACGCACAGTATCAGCTATCGATTCTAGGAATGTTTAAAGATTTGTTCCGGGTTGGTAAAAAAATATGGAATTGGTGTAATTTCGATGTAATTTGCAACGTAGGGGCTGTAGGGGGGTGAGAAAATAGATCTAGCCAAGTCACATATCTGGGAAAATTTTGAGCACAGGCACAGCGCGGACAGCCTATAAAACCACGATTTCGAACCCAATTCGAACGAAGTGTCAATGTTTGCGTGTGAGGACGTCTGTGTGCGTGCAAAGACGTCTGTACACTTGTAAATGTTGATTCCGTGGCCATTCTAAATGGTGGTCATTCTATCAAATATTCTGTGGCACAGGTTAGATTTACCTTCAAATGCCTCATCTCCTCCTCCAATTGCGTGACTCGCTCCCTCAGCTTCTCCCTGGTCGCGCTGAGGTTGGCGACTTCTTCGCGCAGGATCTCGTGTTCGCCGGTCAACTCGTCCAGTTTCACTATCAGATCATCCTTGACAACGTTCAGGGCGTTCCTTGGGGATACGAGACAGTTAGAAACGGGAAACACGCTCTTTCAACAGTCATCATCGTCATCATCATCATCATTTCAGCCGAAAGACGTCCACTGCTGGACATAATCTAGAATCTTCAATTACGAGAGCACTAAGTATTTTATTACCTACTACTTCGTCCGCGTGGAATTCGTTAATAGCATTTTTGCGGGCAGTATTCATTTTTCCGGGATAAAAAGTAACCTATATGTTGACCAGTGTTATAAACAACCCCCAACCCCATACCAAATTTTGTTACAATCCGTCCAGTAGTTTTCGAGTTAAATCCGGACATACATACATACAGACAATTTTTCTAAAATTCGTTTATGTTGTGTTCCGTATCGTTAATATAGTCCCCTCGGCTATAAGTCTGTAAGGAATAAGAGAACTCACTTTGTTGCTAGCAGTTCGTTGTTTTCCAAAATAAGATTCTCTACTTCTTTGCCCATGCCTGTAAAACAAAAACAAGTAATCAGTAACAACAAAATATTTAGAACAGTCTGGAAACAATAAATAAGTCGTCGCCATGAAAGCAAAGAGCTATAAAAATCAATTCATTATTATTAATTTATCTCGAAAAAATACAGGATATTGCAATATTTCAAGTTAATGGCATTATCTGAATATTTACACACTATTCGCTAGCTAAATAAATCCTTGCGACACGCGGTAGCGGCGAGCACTTTTGTAATGCATTGCACGATCGTGCTTTCCTGAACTTAGCGTGGTACTACTACTACTTCTACTACCACTACAAAATATTTGCGTCCCACTGCTGGTTACAGACCTCCTCTCATCACGTGAGGGTTTGGGCTCAATAGGCCCGCGTCGGGACTTGGGGACTTCGCACACATCTTTGCAATGGGTCTAGGAAACGCTGGTAAATTCTTTTTCTGACGTGTAAAAGTGCCCCTATGTGGCCAATTTGCTGAATAAATGATTTAATTTAATTTGAATTACTTTGCAGATGCGTGCAGGTGTCCTCACGATGTTTTCCTTCGCCGAAAAGTGCAAGTGGCCTCGAGTTAATTAGATACGACTAAAACCGAGTTAAAAGGCTAACCCGGGGTTAGCGTCGTATGTGCAATTGGGCCTTAATATTAGCATAGAAAAAGTAAGGTAAACTTAGAATGACAACCTTCATACAAATCAGCGTACGCATGAAATAAGTGTTAAATGCGATATTGAAGCGCCCCTAGATATTGTTTACATATAGTGAACGTTTTCGGATGTACGCCGCAATGTATTGAGATTGTCAGTCTAAATAATTTTCCTTGTCTCTGGTAGATACAATTACCCCGAGTTAAGAAGCTAACGTAAGGAGATTGTCAGTCTAAATAATATTCCTTGACACTGGTAGAGATACAACAACCCCGAGTTAAGAAGCTAACGTAAGGAGATTGTCAGTCTAAATAATATTCCTTGTCACTGGTAGATACAACTACCCCGAGTTAAGAAGCTAACGTAAGGAGATTGTCAGTCTAAATAATATTCCTTGTCTCTGGTAGATACAACTACCCCGAGTTAAGAAGCTAACGTAAGGACATTGTCAGTCTAAATAATATTCCTTGTCTCTGGTAGATACTACTACCCCGAGTTAAGAAGCTAACGTAAGGAGATTGTCAGTCTAAATAATATTCCTTGTCACTGGTAGATACAACTACCCCGAGTTAAGAAGCTAACGTAAGGAGATTGTCAGTCTAAATAATATTCCTTGTCACTGGTAGATACAACTACCCCGAGTTAAGAAGCTAACGTAAGGAGATTGTCAGTCTAAATAATATTCCTTGTCACTGGTAGATACATCTACCCCGAGTTAAGAAGCTAACGTAAGGACATTGTCAGTCTAAATAATTTTCCTTGTCTCTGGTAGATTCAACTACCCCGAGTTAAGAAGCTAACGCGAGGTTAGCGATTCGGTGCAAGCGGGCCTTAATATTAGCTAGGAACGGTTAAAAGGTTACTCACCAAAGTAGTTGTCGTTAACTGCATGCCGCGTATTGTTAGTGCATGGAATAAAAGGGCACTATTAGTGATCATCAGAAAAAGCTTGGGATGTTAATCATTTTAATAGTTTTATAGTACCACTCATTGGAATCTTGTTATATACAATTCGGATTATAACTCGCAGTATCAATTCATTTGCATAATATCTTAGAAACCCCTAACAAGATATTGACAACAAAAAGGACAAATAAACGTTACCCAGGAAATTATTATTTTTAAGCCCAATTTCCTTGTATTTTTGTAATTCATAAGATTTTTCTGCGTAACACATTTTATCTCAAATTATATTTTACGACTCTATTGAGTGGTAACTAATGTAATATAAAATGAATACAAGCATTATAATGACGACACAATATGTACACGCGATTTTTAAAGTGTAACAATATTATCGTTACAAAATTTAAATTTACCTTGATGGTGTTACTGTTATGATAGGATAATCATATTTTTCAACTCATAATCATAGTTGTGACTCTGTCCCTTCTTCTATTGAGTTCAGTGGACCATTGTAAAAGCTAAGTTTGACTTAAAATATTGTTTAAATAATTACAACTAAGTAACTTACCAGACGATGCGTATTCAGCAGGATGCACCCAGCTGCCTGCTTGCAAATAAAACGTCTATTAGAAAAAGTGAATGGTAGCGAGGATTTTCGAGACTAGAGCCTTCCTTCGTGAAGGAATCTAAGTCACGTAAGACTGATGCAATCGTATGCAAAATTTGAGGAAAGAACACGATTTCGTAGTCGCAGAAGGGAGGGTTTACTTTACTATCTACTATAGAACACAATATTACCACAAGTTAAGCAGCGATAGGTGAATACATTGATTAAAATGAAGACGCTCACAGTCGACATGATAAGCTTTATGTTGAGGAACTATGCATCGCTTTGATGATCGTTTTAAATTTGGTTATACAAATAAACGTAATGTGATTTAGGGTCGTACAGATAAATCACAAGGCACATTCACCGCATAAATTAGTCAAGCTCGACACTAATGAACTTTTACATTCAAAATTCATTGGTTATTCCGATCACAACACGAAAGTCGCCGAAATTATGGACAGATAACCGCGCAGCCGGAATTTTCCTGAAGAACACCGCAGTGTCCGTGTTTTTCCGGATCTTACCCGTGATATCGGCGCCATCGTCCGCGTCGGTGATGCTCGCGTCTGTCTCCGTAAAAGCGAGCTCTTGGTACAGCGTGTTGCCGCTTCGCTTCTCGCTCTTCGTATGGGATTTGCTTACGGATGACGCGTTTGGCGCCACGGGCGATGTTGCCTGTAAAATATACGTAAGTATAAATATTTTTGGACTGTTAATATTGTGTTGAAAACATCGACGGTGTTGCCAATATTTTACTGAAATTATCAATGATCAGTCGAAAACGAACAGCCTCTTTATTAAAGCGAAATCTCATTAGAGCGAAAGTTTCTATTCTATATAAATTAATGGCTTCTGTCTTGGTTTTAGCTATAAGACCTTCAATATTTGCATGTCTACATTGTAAGGTAAAATACTGTTAAAACTGTTCCTTATATATAAAATTGTAAATACGATTGTACGCAGTATTATGCAAATAAACTTTTCTAAAACATGCAATGAAATATTGATATTATGTTCTTCTTATTAGCCTGGGAAGTATCATGTTTCAGGCGCGGCTAGACAATTGGTCTATAATGAAATTTCCTACAAACGTTGCAGGCCAAGGCCGGCAAGTCACTTTTTTTAAATTTCCATTTGATATATTTGTGACACAGCATCTTGGCATTCCGCCATTTAAAAAAAGCTACAATATTTATTTATTTCATTGCATGTTTGAGAAAAGCACTATACATACATCGGCGGGGAACGGAAGTTGTCGGCCTCGTAACGTATATAATACTCGGCCTGCAACATCCTCCTTCCCGGCCTCTGTAGTAATGTACTATAACTTACTTACTTGGACACTTCGCCAATATCAAAGTAAGGGCCACATGCCTGCAAGTTGGTCGGTAATAAGAGTAAATAAAAAATAAAAGTAAAGTACGGTGTAAATGATAAAAGAGAATTTGGAGAGACTCAACAAACGTCATCGTCAAAATTGGCTCACCGAAGGCTGACGGATATGGAGGGTTGAAGTAACTGACGGCGATTGAGTTCCGAGCGCGCAGCAAAGCGCAAATCTAACGTTCAATGATAATATCACGTCATCTCAAACAAGTATGAATCTGGATTAGGGACTTCATAGTAGTCACGGTAAAACACGACCTCTTTCCTTTACACATAACTGTGAAAAAAATTGGCACGTTCAAAACGTCAGTCACGATGTGACTTTGATAGGTGTCAACAAAATGCGACCCTTACTTATTTCCGCTATAATATTACTTTTAAGCTTTAACATCGTGTGCAGTGTGAAGTGCTATCAATGTTCATCCTTGCTGGACGAGGATTGTTACGCCAACAATTTGAATGAGAAATATCTTAAGGAATGTAAAGGTGGGAGGGTCTGCAGGTCGCTGACTCAAGTGCAGTTCTTCATGCCTGACGAGGACATCACTTTGATTCGAGAATGCGCCTACAAGTATAACAGTCCTCTGGGTTGCGAACAGTCCAAGTTCAGTAATGCCCACTACTCGCTGGCCTGCGAATGCGAGGGAGACGGGTGCAACAGAGGGCAGAGGATTCACGTTACTTGGACGCTGGTGTTGGTTTTGTGGTATTACGTTCTGTTATAGATACGTAGCAATAATAAACCCTAGATTATGTATGGTGGCTTTCATTTATATAATAAACGTTAAAACGGCCGTTGCTTTACTGCAATATGATCTACATATTAACAAATCATTAACCTTTTCAACGCCAACGACACCAAAATTTGTTAATTTTAATTTTAGTGAAATTATTATAAATGGTGTCCAACACGATTGTAAGATTGTTATGGATCAATAAAGTGAGCTGAATAAAGTTGTCTAAACTAAGGTGCACTTTGATCACGATTAAATTGTATATATAAATAATCGCTTTAGTTCTATTTTTATTCATTCACATGCTTGGCGTCTGAATGATCATTTCTTTCAAATATGAAAGCGTCGGTTCGCGCCTTCACACGAAGCGTTGCCGTTGTGACCCGTATAGGGCCCGGGTAAACAAACTTTGGTTTATCTTTGTCTGGAGTATGTCATGGGATTGCCTGTGCTTTGATCCGCGAGTCTGTGTCCAGGCTGCCACGGCCTATAAAAAACACGATCCCGAACTCTACTCGAACGCAGCACACTGCAGTGTCAATGTGTGCGTGCGAGAACGTCTGTACACTTGGAGACTATACATCTCTAAGATCTTAGATTTAATTTTAAGTTAGGGACTATACATCCCTTCAATCTAATTTTAGTACGTACCTACTCGTATATGTATATTTTATACATGTAATGTAAAATTTATAACAATGTGTAAATTTGGAAAAAAGGCCTTCTGCTTGAGTTTGTTGCGGCGCTTCTTCTCAAGCAATGGGTCTAGGAAGCGCTAGTAAATTCTTTTTCTGACGTGTAAAAGTGCCCCTATGTGGCCAATTTGCTGAATAAATGATTGAATTTTGAATTTTGAATTTTGACTTGTACTTTTGACCGGATGGAGGTGAGGCGAGTTTCGCGCGGGCGAGATTCAGGCGGGTGATTCCGTGGTCATTACGTAGTACTATTAAATATTCTGTGCCCTGGGGACAGTCACCTGGCTCTGCTGCGGGATCAGGTCGGTCTGGTGGGCGCGCTCCATCGTCCGCGCGGCGGCCAGCTCCGAGCCGATGGGCGGCGACGGCGGCGACCCCGAAAGGCTGACCGGGCTGCTCGGTATGCTCTCCGTTTGCTCCACGTGTAGAACCGAGCCTTCGAGCGAAGCGAACCCGATCGATATCGGACCTGGCGACAATGGACAAGAAATCTGCATAATTTGGCCACTCGGAGCGCTGCAATCGCTTGACCCAAACCATCTGTAAATTGTCATAGAGAAATATTTGTTGTTATTGGTTTTACTTAAATTATTAAAAAATGCCGTGCTGTGCCCTTCCAGGATGCAATGAGAACGGACGACACGTATTTCCGAAAGACTTGGTATGTATCTGGGGCAGGTATAATTGCATTGGGATGCCTTCATTTTCATCACAAATAACTGAACCGAAATTAAAATTGCGGTCAATATTTAACAATTTTAAACAAATCTACTTAAAATTTTCAACAAAAAAAATCCCGTTAAATATTTGACAGCTGCAGTGTTTGGGTTTTGGTTTGGGTCAAGCGTTTGCAGCGCCATCTAAGTCGAGCTTTGCGTATTCTTGTCCATAGATCAACGTTACAATCATTGTTAAAAAAGAGAGGCCAATTTCAAATTACTGGTACTTTAAACTTGCATGAAGAGAGGGCTGGTGGAGGAAGAAAGGGCGATATGCTTAGATAGAAGCAGGTTTTCTTTGGTATCTAACCTTACCCAACGGTGAACAGGCATAAGTATCTTGTATTGTATATTTATTTATGTCGATCTAGCTAGGTCTCATATCTGGGGAAACTAATTTTTACAAGCTTATTTTTAGCTTCATCTGTCCAGATGTTTCTGTCTGTCTGTAATCAAATCTTCTAAGTTAAATTTGATCCACTTCCCGGTTACCGATTGAGCTGAAATTTTGCATGTTTAAATCGGATGACAATGCTAAATTATCATGACATGGGAGTTAATCTGATGATGGAACCGGAAGGTGGCCTTAGGAACTCGGTAGTTAAACGACACAACCTCATCGAGTTTGGACTCGTTTGATCCGTCTCGACGAGTACTTTAATAAAAGCTTGATTTTAAAAAGTATAGCTTATTAGCTATTTTAACCCGTGAAAAGCTCAGTCGCCTAGGTAGTGTAATATAATGTAATTATTAAAATTGAAGTCATTCTCACCACTGGACCTGCCCATGGGGTTGAGCCCCAGCCGGCCTCGGACCTCGCTCCGGTCGCTGGCGGTACTCAGCATCAAGTTAGTCCGCTCCTTGTACTCCATGTGGGTCTTGAGCAGATCGTTGTATCGCTCGTGGAGTTTCGCGTATTCCTGTAAAAAAGGATTTGTATTGAAAACTAGTTGACCCGGTGAACTTTGCATCACCCAAAGGCTATTCCAATGCAAAGTTATTTTACTCTTTTTCTAGCTGTATTCCCGATTTTTTTTATATCTAAAACCTTCCCAGAGTCACAGCAAATAAAACGGAAATAGAATCGCCCAAATCAGACTAGCAGTTCTCATTGATCTACTATATAAAAAAAAGTCGGGTTTTCCTTCCTGACGCTATAACTCCAGAACGCACGAACCGATTTCCACGGTTTTGCATTCGTTGGAAAGGTCTCGGGCTCCGTGAGGTTTATAAAAAAAACTAAGGCGGTACGAAGTCCGCGGGGTCAGCTAGTAGATATATAAATACGTAAAGGTACCTAAATGTAATGTTAAGGTTAGGGTTAGGTACCGCTAAGGTTTTAGAATTAAAAACCAAATGAACCAAACGTGATTAGCACTGGTGACAAGTCAGACTCTTAACACTTAACATTACCTAATTAAGAAGTCTGTTCGTTATTGATATTGATAAAAGTAAATCTAAGTTAACCCGAGGTTAGCGGACGGGTGCAAGTAGGCCTTGAAGGTAAGAAGTGAAAATCGCATATGCACTGACGATACAGCGTCGCTCGCACATTGCGTTGTTTACCCGACTGCACCAGAAAGAGGGTTAAGTTTTGGAAAGATACTACTACTACTACTACAGCCTATTTGCGTCCCACTGTTGGGCACAGGCCTCCCCTCATCACGAGAGGGTTTGGGCTATAGTCCCCACGCGGGCCAAGTGCGGATTGGGGACTTCACACGAATCTTTCAATTACTTCGCAGATGCGGGTTCCCTCACGATGTTTTCTTTCACCGAAAAGCTCATGGTAAATTTAAATTTTGAATTTCGCACGTAAGTAAACTTAGAGGCGCGAGCCGGAATCGAACCCCCGATCCTCGGCATGAGAGGCCGAACCACTAGGCCACCACGGCTTTTTAAACGGCGTTAGAGAGATAACCTTTAAATAAATTAACTATAAATCATGAGACGCAGCTTCATTTTAAACAGACTTTATTGTCACGGGCGGATATAAACACCGCTGATTTTAAATGCCACCAAAATGTTATCAATCTATAGACATTTACAAACCAATAAGTTTCCAATCAGATAAAAGAGCCAATTTAGTTATTGACCAGTCACAAGTAGATTAGCTGTTGATAGCTCATAACTCATAACACAACAATGACTAGACCTAGGCCACCTCAACAGCATATTAACATCCCACTGCTGGGCACAGGCCTCTTCTTATCACGAGATCTATTGTCCCCACGCGGGCCCAGTGCAGACTGGGGACTTAACACACATACTATAATTCTTTTTTTACTGATTACAAATTGAATTTCGCACATAAGTAAACTCAGAGGTGCGAGCCGGATTCAAACCCCCGACTCTGCACGCGAGGCGGAGGTCGAACTGTTAGACCACCACGGCTTTCCATGGCACGGATTGACATGGCAAGTGTCAAGTCTAGGCAAATGTAAACTTTTTAGCTCATTGACTGCTTCGCTAACATCTGTTGCGGAATGAAGATTGTCAGAGTAATGGACAAGAATACGCAAAGCTCGACTCAGATGGCGCTGCAAACGCTTGACCCAAACCTAAACCCAAACAGCTGTCAAATTTTTACGGGTATTTTTGTTGATAATTTCAAGTAGATTTTGTTTAAAATTGTTAAATATTGACCGCAATTTTAATTTTGGCTCAGTTATTTGTGATGAAAATGAAGACATCACAATGCAATTATACCTACCTGCCCCAGATACATACCAAGTCTTTCGGAAATACGTGTCGTCAGCTCTCATTGCATCCTGGAACTGCACAGCGCGGCAGTTTTTAATAATTTAAGTAAAACCAATAACAACAAATATTTCTCTATGTAATTGACAGATGGTATGGGTCAAGCGATCGCAGCGCCCCTAGTGGCCAAATTAGGCAGATTTCTTGTCCATTGTATAAATGCAATTTACAAATTAAAATGCAGTTATTTTGTGTGATGACGCACGTTATTAAAACACATTGGCCAATCGACCTTGATTGGATTGGGCACGCATGCACTGACGATCTTGGAAAAAATCTCGTTTTATAGTTTTACGAAACTGATTAACAGTCCGAATTCTTAATGTTGAAATGTTGAATCAGATCTTACTATTATTTAAAGTATAACCTGTATTAAGCTACATGTTAGGTATATAGGTTTGCGTGTGCTGATTTCCCGCAACCGACCACATCTTTGAATTACTTCGCAGATCCGTGCAGGTTGCCTCACGATATTTTCCTTCACCGAAAAGCTCATAGTAAATTCAAATTAAATTACGCTCGTAAGTAAACTTAGAGGTGCGAGCCGGAATCGAACCCCCGACCCTCGGCATGAGAGGCGGTAGGTCGAACCACTAGGCCACCACGGCTTTTTTACTCGACGTCTTATTTGCACCTATTTTGTGGTGTGGGATGGTGGTACTAATAACCCAGCTCTTGAAGGAAGCCTAGCAGACCCTTGAAATTTCCTTCTCCATAAACTGTGATCACTTTACCGACTAATTACTATCGGTCTATCATCTGCAATCTAATTTCGGTTCTAATTAAGCATTGTATACTATTACTTCAACTGCTATGTTAATTGTTGAAAAGCAAAATATGATTTGAAATCGCCTCCAAGCTCCATTGAAAACTTAGATATGTAATCTGGAATCACATAATTAACGTAATCCGGATGACTAAAGTTTGAATAATGGATTACTGAGCAATCCTATTACTCGCAGTAGTTAATGTAATGGTGTAATTTATTCTAAAAGTAATTGATTACGTCCAGCTTTGGTGGAGTGGACTCGTACCTTTTTGAGGTCATTCTCCCTCTCTTCCAGCCTGCTAGCATGGTCGAGGGAGTTCTTATGTTTCAGCTCCAGCATCCGTACAATGCTGTCCAGAGCCTCTAGTCTGCCGGTCAGATCCTTCCTCTCCCCTTCGTAGTGGTCTTCAGCTTCTAACAACTGAGAAGAAATAAATAATAACATCAGTTGACATTACAGCTTTAACATTGCATAAGGATCACATTCAATGAATGAAATTGCACACTATATGCACAACACATCTGTTGCATGTAATAAAAATAAATATGTTAAATTTTCATGTTCCTTCGCTTAAAGCGTTTACAGTTAAACCTGTTTTTATAGGTTGTAAAAGTGAGTAATTAATTAGTCATTAAATTATGTGTTTTTTTATGTTATTACAGCCCTAATTTTAAGTATATCATTAGCAATTTGTGTGCCATTGTACAAAACAAGTTGCGTTTGCGTAACTTGTTATTCTTGAAATACTAAAAGCATGAGAAAAATATGTCAGAAATTTGGGACAGGTCCAGTACACTTGTCATAAATAAAAAAATAAAAACCGCCTTTAAACTCCGACAGACTGCGATGTCAATGTCAAGTTCACTACATGATTATAATTTCTTTGGTTCAGTTCACTTGACACCGACTTCGCAGCCTGTCGGAGTTTTAAGGCGGTTTTTTTTTTCGGCTACAATTCCAAACATTACTATAGAAGTACATAAGTAACTCTGAAGTCCTCGAAATTGACACCAAATTCATCTACGTGCTAGCAAATTTCGTTCCCTCATTTTCTCATGGATCCCATCATCAGAACTGAACCAAATTAATATGGGACCAACTTGGAAGTAACACCTTTCAAACAAAAAAAGAATCATCGAAATCGGTTCACGTTTACTATTTATTTTTTGGTTAACATATATGAAAAAAAAAAAGATTCCGAGGTATTGAGAACCTCCTCCTTTTTTGAAGTCGGTTAAAAAGAAAGCACTGTTTCAGTAAACCTCTAAAACACACTTTTACTCAAAATAATATGAATAACAGAGCTAAATTAAAGCATCACGTAATGTAGTCAACCATTTTACATAAAAACAAGAGTTACATACACCTACAGTTTGATGAGGGGTCACCCAAGTTGGCTAATACATTTATGTAGCCAGTTTTAATCTAATTGGACTGAGATCAATATTACATAACTACTATTGCGTGGAATGTTGTTTTATAAACATGAGTCTTCAGCACATTACTTAACAGATATTTTATAGAATTAAGGCTAGAGTAGGTCAAGGAAGCCTTTGAGGGACATCTTTATATAACTAGTTTATTTTACTTCATTCATTTTATTAATGAAATTCCTTTGATATTATTTTTACAATTAAAGGTTTGAATCATATGAAATGGAAAAATTATTGACATAGACGAAATATGTTATGCATAAATAATGAGGATAATATTTGAATTCTATGAAATAAAGAAATTCATGATTCATCTTGAAATTAGGATCTGAACTTTTCATTCTTCCTTGCACTCTCTCAAAATTTGCACATTACTCTATAAGATATTGTAAATCTATAAAAATCTCTGGGCATTCTTATACAAATTGACCTAGCAAAACATAAGCAAAGCCTGGAGTTGATATATTATTATATTGACAGGCAGGCAGTTGATCAACTGATAAATGCCTGTATCCCAGTTGTTTTCAATTTAAGTATGTTTATATAAATAATTATATAGATAAAATACATCATTTCAGCCGAAAGAAGGCCACTGCTGGACATATGCCTCCCCCAACTACTTGCTTCCACCAATATCCCGCGACCTTTAAGAGGTAGTCACTCCATATTGTTGGAGGCCTACCGACAGCTCGTTTCCCAGTTCGCGAGATAAAATACAATACATAATAAACAAATATTAAACATCCATGACTTGAGTATATCCCACAAAGTTGATTGGCTCAAAATTTAATATTAACAAACAATTTAAGCAGGTTATAGAATAGAACAACAGGAATTAGATTCCAGTTTGATTACAATCGCAAGGCATTAAAACTATTTTATACTTACATGATTCAAGTTTTACAATATCCACTATGATAATTTCAAGCAAGATTTTGCAGATTCAACATGCAAGACTTAAAAATTTTAAAACACGTGTTTACTGGCCAAAGTGCCTTGAAACACTATATTTCTCGCCTACAAAATTAGTGAGCAGTTTTAATAAAAGGAAACGCATTGCATGCAATAATTAGTTGCATTATTAACAAAATTATAGGTTGGATCTGATGTTTATTTATCAGGAACTGTTATCAATCATGTCAAAAGTACATCACATAAACAAAACAATAAATTTATTCTAAATTGTTTGCCAAACACAATAAATAGCTAACACAACAGCTATATACAAAGGAAAATATTTACGTTATAATTAAATGCACTGATTAATTACTGGTTCATTTACCTTACGAATTAGATAAGCGAGTGGATTGCACATGTCACTTATGCCACCGTAGGAACATTGATAATGCCGATACAACAGACTCATGTAAAGAAACACAGCAGACTGGCGATTAAACTTGTTCAGAACAAAGGAATGAATGCAACCAAGGTTTTGTCTTACCTTCTGTTCTGAGTGCTTCCTGGCAGCCTTCTCGCGCTCGTACTGCGTAACCAGCTGCTCATTGTCCTCCCGCAGTAATTCCAGCTCAACCTCATGCTCTTGATTGGTCTGATACGCCGAGTCCAAGCACTCCAGCACGTTCACAAGCAGAGGCATCAGCGTCTTGACCACATCCTCATCATACCGAGCTATCATACGCTCAAACTCCTGGTATATACTGCCCGCTAACGTCTGCACCTTCTCCGACATCACTGCGTGCGAATCCTCGTGAGTCCCGTATATCATCTCCGCCGTGACATAGTCACTATTCCCACCGTCCTCGAAATTCATGATTGCGGCTCCCGAAGACACTCCAAGAAAATTACGTCTATCCCCCACAAGGACGTTCAATGAATTTTACGCGAAAACATGATAGACAAGTGATTTGTGTACAAGGCGTCCCGATGACGCGATCGATGGTGACTTCAGTAAATAATTGTATAATGCATTTCTGTGCTCTGTCGGAACTTGGCCGTATGGCACTGTGTAAACATGCAATGGAAAAGGCGAAAAGAAAAGATTTCACGTTCACACCATTTGTTTGACTGACGTATTTTTGCTACATGAAAAAAAAAGTTCCTTTAACGATTGACGTTGTTCACTTCCGGGTGTGATCTGCATTTAGAATTTTATTTAGTTAGAATAGTAAGTAAGTGTTCAAGTACAAAATAAAGTATCACAAGGAAATATAATACAACAATATTTGTTTAGTGATTTCTACGTGTTCTAATGAGTGTTCAATTTTCTGAATGAGATTACGGAAAACGGAAACATAACATTGCTTAGGTACTGAATAAGACCTAGACCTAGTTTACTGAAACATACCTATGCGGAGAGTTTATTGAACAAAAAGACAACGGAAATTCTGGATTTTTTGATTTTTAAAGTTCCTGGAAATGTATGTATTAGATTAGAAACCCAATGCATGGCAACACTTGATTTTTTTTGTAATGTCACCAACAATCACAGACTAATAAGAGATACTACGTATCCAACAATCATCAACAATGTCACGTCATGTCATCAAATCGCGTCAAAATTAAAAATTGCTGAAAGTCTGTGTAACAAAATCACTCCGAGTCAATTAATTCTGAGCGTCTGTTAATTAAGACACGTCAAAAAAATTGTTCCTAACAATTAATTCTGCTGGGATTTAGCGAAACTGATATAGGTCGACTTGCTTTCCACTCGTGAATAGTCGTGAAAATGGTTGAAAAGGGGAGCAGTGTTCCCGGTAAGAAGTCTGTACTCGTGGCGTACGTGCTCTGGCTGTTCGGGGGTATATTTGGGGTGCACCATTTCTACTTGCGTCGTGACCGTCATGCGTTTGTTTGGTGGACCACGCTCGGGGGATTTGGGATTGGGTGGCTGGGCGAAATATTCAGAATCCCTCGCTACGCAAGGGACGCGAACGAAGACCCCAAACACATGGAAGAGCTGGTCGGCAGAATGATCAGGAATAAAAAGGTGAGACTGCTTTACAGTTCTTATGCTAATTAATTAACTGTAACCTACTTTTTGCAGTCAGTACACGGCATTCTATAAAATTAAAAATCTGGTTTTGTTGTGCATAAAGTAAGACTACCAGATAAATTTCGAGTATATGACCCTCCCAAAATCTTTGTCTGGGACTGCGCCTGACAATAACATGCATTCACATCGGAATATGTAAAGAGTACATTCTCAGAATACTACAGAAGTACAAAATAATGGAATTACATTTTGTAGATTGAAAAGTTATATTTATAGATTTCACCTTGATAACCAACAGAGTAGTAACAGTTTACTTAGTTAACAGGTTAATTTACACACGATTACCATGATTGTCATCATAGAACATCTATTTACAGCTGAATGGCATACAGACTGGATCTACACTATCTACCAGCTCCTGTTATTGCATATGTTGATCTGTAATTACAGTGTTATAGCATGACACAACACAGAAGGCGTGTGGTGAAGGACTTAAGCTCTTGATGCACGGTCTATTAAACTTGCACTTCATTCCACAGCCACCATTCTCGATGAACCGCTTCACTGGTATGCTGATGGTCGGCTACTCCTGGGGCCAGGTGATGATGCATGCAGTGCCGCCCGATGAGTTCTGGGGAATCAACCTGAGATACCTGAACCACCTCATACCACTAGCAGCAAGTATTGGTAAGTGTCCATAGAGCTATCAAATGGGGGTCACAGGTTTAACTTAACATAGGCTAATAGACTTTATGAATATTTCTTCGAAAATATGTGGGGTAACATCCTGTCAGTGTATTAAAGTTATTCTCTAATATAATTCTACTAGTATGATAACCAATATTTTGATGTTAATAATCTTGATGAGAAGTTTAATTTTCCATTAGTCAACTGAGTAGAAAATAAAATAGCCCAAAGGTAATGTACTGTTATGTACTGTGTGTATTGTGAAATGTTTAAATGTACTTTGAAATGTGAAATGGTTAAGGTTACTTGGACACAGAAGATACTCAGAATCTATTGAATTAACTGCTCAAATCATAAAGGAACATCTCATAAGATTGACTATCACCGTGTCATATTTAATATACAGCTGTACTGTAACCTTGCACCTCATTCTGTAGCAAAACCCATTGAGGTTCAAATTCACAAGTGGTTTTATGGCTGATACCACATTCTTCATTTGAGTCTTCATTAGGTACCTATGTCATGTCCAAGCCACCTTGAATTTCATATTAAATTAAATGCTCATGAGTGTTGAATCATGATCTCAGATTTATCAAGTCGTCAATGATAGTTGTCATTTAAGTTTTTTGCTAATAATGCTTAAATACATGGGCAAATTTTCAACATTTCCATCCCTTCAATTGACACATAAACATTAAACAGTACTGTTGAATTGTCTCTTAAATAAAAGTATCTTGCACATTCCTCTATTTTTTTTTTTTCTTGTTTTTTATCTGCCATCAGTCGCAAGACTATAATCAGATTGGGAGGAATGTGAACTTTGATATTTTCAAGAGAAGCAGGTCCAACGACATCCTCTTACAATTTTAGGAGAAGATATTGCTCCTCTAGCTTGCAGAAGATCTTTTGCGAGAGGATTTGGATGGTGTGCCAGTCTTTCTTTCTTCAGTCCTCTATTCATATGAATAACATTTATTCTAAACCTAATAAATTTATTCTAAAGTACCTCGAGATTATCGGGGCAGTGTAACGCGATTTATGTTACTAAATATAAATAGTAAGAGTCATAAGGTTTCATTTGATGTAGCTATTGCCATTGCTCCGTCTGAGTGACACTGAAAGTGTTTCGCTTCACTATCAAAGTAGCAGAATAGTGATAGTAATAATTCGTGCTTATCAGAGTTTGCCTCTAGCGGGATTCAAACCCGCGACAGTCGGAACAGTGGGCCGAGTCACTACCAACCATTGGCATCTAATCCTGAAGACTTTGCATTGATGAATTTATCCATTGAAAGAATGCTGCCAAAAATTACGGGTTGAGAGGGGCATGGCAGGTCGCGTGACAAGGATAGATAAACGCTCATGCTGCGGGAGTAACGGTGACGGAATATTTTAGACGTCAAGGCCGGTTGACACTTATAATATGCAAAAACCCTAAAAGCAAGGCAGTGGCAGAGGGGGTCGCCCAGCTAAGAAAAGTATTCAGGATTAGATGTCTGTGCTACCAACTGTTCAAACCTGTCGTCGATATCACTCGATAGTTCGCCTTTTGTTTTATACACTGCCAGTTATTTCAAGGTTCCATTTTGTTGAAACAGGTGTATGGACGGTCGGTAACATCGGCCGGGAGAAAGGCAGCCTCAAGTGGCCGCTGCTCGCCGCGTACGCTGCGTACCCGTTGCGTTACTACGTGTACGATGAGACAGTGTGGTACACACTCATGGTGTTGGCTTCGTGCCTCGCCTTCGACTCGTTCTCGAAGGAGTGGCGTAGAACGCCGCCGGTCAGGAGGCATTTCGTCAAGTAAACAATCATTTATTTCAATGCAATAGTTTTACATGGTTTTATAGAATAGAATAGAATATCATTTATACAGGTAAAGAACAAAGCCAGAACTACATTTACTACAATATCAACTAGAGATCTTCTACTATCTTAAGTCCCGCGCCTTCACATTTCAAAACGCTTCATTTTTTTATTATTATTTAAAAAGCACCACCAACACTCAACGCATAGTTGATGGCTGTCTCAGCACGCACACATGTGTTGAGAGTGTTGGTGGTGCTTTTTAAATACATTGAAGCGTTTTGAAATGTGAAGGTGCGGGACTTTAGATAGTAGAAGATCTCTACTTACTATGTATTACTGAAAAAGGTGTGCACTCAGCATAATGTCAGGTACTACTGGAGTACCGGACGCTGGACTTCCTGCAGGGAGCGTAGTTGCGTGCTGATGCTACAATTTTGAATAAATCCAGTACTACTAATATTACTACTACAGCCTATTTGCGTCCCACTGCTGGGCACAGGCCTCCTATCATCACGAGAGTCAAATTGAATTTCGCACATAAGTAAACTTAGATGTGCGAGCCGGAATCCAGTACAATACATGTAATTTACACTAGTTGGGTGTAGCAATATTTTACATGCTCGTACTTCTAGTATTTCATTTAAGTGGAACTATCCTGCAGTACAGGCTGTGACGTCACCCTTCTGAACCCTTTCTGTCAGGAGAGGGTCTAGGTTATGACATGGAGCCAATATAGTTTTTGGACTTCACAAACATTTATAAATGGCTCCGAACACATAAAGTCGAGTAATTCGATTTCCTTACGATGCTTTCCTATACCCAAGCGAGCCAAGTTTAAAAAACAGTGTTAGTGACCTGGATAAAAGCACTTAACTATAAGTATTTTTGACCTTACTGTATGTGCATATTAAGTTCAAATTATAACGACGCAAGGTTACTTAATGTTAAAATAATGTTCGCAAGAAGCATGCGTTATGTATGGAACATAAAAACGCTATGTCCTTGCTGTTATCTATGTAGCTACGAATGTAGTTCAGCCGTTCGTACTAGAATTTCTAAATGACTATTAGATGTTCATATTTGAAATTTTCGTATAATTTTAAAACAGCAAGGACAATATCTATATCAATTTTCATAAAAATCCGATCAGCAGTTTGGCCATCAAACAGTAAATGATAGGTAGACTTTCACGTTTATAATAAACTTAATTAGCGTGGAAGATATTAATAAAGTAATGATAACTTTCCAATTAATTTACAAAGTTTGGATGCAAACGGGGGACTTACAACAATACAATGTTCCTACTATTTTTTTTGTTCTGCTCTTTTTCTCTGTTGTTTCACAACATTGAGTTTTTCCAATCGTTCCAAAGATCAGACATTACCACAGATTAAATCATTAGTTACTAGTACTACGTAACAGATCCATCACTGCAATTAGCACATTAGAACGTGACGTCACCAAAGAGCATCGCGAGTATACAGACGGTTGTACTACTACTACAACAGCTTATTTGCGTCCCACTGCTGGGCACAGGCCTCCCCTCATCATGAGAGGGTTTGGGCTATAGTCCCCACGCGGGCCCAGTGCGGATTGGGGACTTCACACACATCTTTGAATTACTTCGCAGATGCGTGCAGGTTTCCTCACGATGTTTTCCTTCACTGAAAAGCTCATGGTAAATTCAAATTGAATTTCGCACGTAAGTAAACTTAAGGTGCGAGCCGGAATCGGTGCGGACGGTTGTGCGGTCGACGTCAAATAAATTCTTACACTTTTGCACCCTATTCCGCTGTATTAAGGTTAAAAAGTGTAAACATCTATTTGACGTCGACTGTACAAGTATCGCAAAGCCACCACTCGTTTAGCCGTCGGTAGTTGCCAGGTTGCTATGCTACAAAACAAACCTAGTATTCAAGCTTAAGGCATTCACTGCCACTTCTGTTTTACGAACTTTCGTCAGGTGCCACATCTGTCATTAAGGGAACATTGCAACGCACATGTGCGTTCAAGGCACTGCGGGAAAGTCAGCAAAACTCACATATGCGTCGGTGGCAGTGAATGCGTTAAGGCACACACAGAATGGTCACGGAATCATCCGCCTGAATCTAGCCGGCGCTCAACTTGCCCTTACCGCACTGAAGTGTCAGTGTTTGCGTGCGAGGACGTCTGTGTACGTGCGAGGACGTCTGTGTGCGTGCGAGAACGTCTGTGTGCGTGCGAGGACGTCTGTACACTTGTAAATGTGTGTGTGTATCAACTACGCGGGCCAGTGATTCACTCTCCATATAAGGGCGAGTTGCGCGCCGGCTAGATTCAGGCGGGTGATTCCGTGGCCATTCTGTATGTAGGTAGTACTATTAAATATTCTGTGCCGATGCGGCGTGTTCAGGATATCTTATGCAGAGTGTTCCGTTATTTTGTCATTTCAAAGGAAGTGAACGAGGCCTGATGTTACTAGTTAGTATTTGGTTGTTTACAGGCGTCTGTTGATACTCGGTGCGGCGGCATCCCTGTTCTTGTCGCTCTGGGCGGGCTATCTCTACTTCCACGGTACCATCACGGACAGCGAAGGCGAAGAGATACCGATATACGAGGCTTTGCATCACTTCTTCACTAGCCCGTGGTAAGACGAGTCTCTAACTCAATGGACAAGAATACGCAAAGCTCGACTTAGATGGCGCTGCAAACGCTTGACCCAAACCAAAACTCAAACACTGCAGCTGTCAAATTTTTACGGGTTTTTTTGTTGAAAATTTCAAGTAGATTTGTTTAAAATTGTTAAATATTGACCACAATTTTAATTTTGGTTCAGTTATTTGTGATGAAAATGAAGACATCCCAATGCAATTATACCTGCCCCAGATACATACCAAGTCTTTCGGAAATACGTGTCGTCCGTTCTCATTGCATCCTGGAACTGCACAGCGCGGCATTTTTTAATGATTTAAGTAAAACCAATAACACCAAATATTTCTCTATGTAATTGACAGATGGTTTGGGTCAAGCGATTGCAGCGCTCCTAGTGGCCAAATTATGCAGATTTCTTGTTTATTCGAGAGACTACGGTTTTTTTCATGTTGTTTTAAGAAGTTATCTTATTCTCTTAAGGCATAGCACGGCGTCTGTCGTGCTATATTGACTTGGTACCTGATTTGAATTTTTTATTTGCTTGAAATACACCCAACAGCTTACATACAAAATGTGATAAAATTAACATTAACAGTAACATGGTTCTTATTTACATGCGAGTAGTATTACGGGCGTGTACAACACTCACATTTACCGTCACGGATTACAATCCAAGTATTTATAAACAAAAATGGTTCTAAAAAGTCGTTCAATATTTATCCCCCATTAAGAAACTATAAGATCCCGAATGCATTGCCTACCCTGAGGCCTAAGTTGGAATACCTCTGTGCCAGAAATTTCACCGGCTGATGTATTTCTCTACACATAATATCATTATACTTCTCTATCACCTTTGCTTAGCATGGAGCTAGGTAGATTTGTGTGAAAAGTCCCAATATATTTGAGTAGTTATTTATTCTCAAGCGCTTTACTTTATTGTTTCAGGTGGTTGGACGTGAAACAGTGCCTACACGACACGTATCAGTATGCCCAACACCACGGCTGGTACGAAGTTTGGAAGCAGATCATAGAGCTGTCGGACCCGCACGGCGAACAGAACGCTTACAAGGTAACATAGAGCTTTGATTTTATCACTCCTATGCGAAAAGGAGTATTTTTCCGTTTGGAGGGATCAAAATTCGATTGCGCTCCTTCTCCATTTCTGCCCCCCTAATAGGGAGCAAAGTACGATTTTGCTCCCTGCTGCTACTGGTTTTCTCATAGGAGGAGTGAACAGCAGAGTGTACAACACGGTAGCAAAATTATTTAAGCCTTGGGTTGGGTGCCATAGCTTGAATCCCTCGCTCCGCTCGGGATTCTATTCTGGGATCTTTCGCGTCGTTCTGGATTCAATTCTTTACCCATTTAACTGCGGCCCTACATGTATTAATCCCACGTAGGGACTATAGCCTTAACTCTAAACCATCGAAACGCGAAGAGTGTCCAGTTTTGGACGTAAAGAAGCTCGTGTAGTATCGCAGTGGGGCCCAAGAATTTGGAGCATGTTTTTTTGATATTAAACACACTACCAACGGAACTTAATCGCGTAAAAACTATTTATATTTTACCTCGACGTCCCATTAAGATTAAGTCCCGTTGGTAGTGTGTTTAATATGGGTGTGTATCGCGAAAGTTTGAGACAATGTTTTTTTGATGTCAATGGTATAGGCAAACGAGCGCACATCCCACCTGATGGTACGTGGTCACTGCGGCCCATGGACACCTAAATCCTATGATCTCCCATTAAGAAACCATACACACGCACTTTAGACTTAACCACATCTCTCTTTCAAGGTGCTAGGCTTGGGTCCAGACGCGAGTCAACAAGAGATCACTTCCACCTGGCGTCGATTGTCCCGCGAAAGCCACCCGGACAAGGTGAAGGACGAGAGCCTGCGACGCGAAGCCCAGGAGCGCTTCATGGACATCCAACAGGCCTACGAGATCCTCTCCAACAGCAAGCATAGAAGGCATAGGAGGAACAAGAAGGACAACTCTGAGTAAATAAGTGCGGATAACCAAGGAGGTCCAAGGTATTAATTTTGACGTTCATTTTTGTTTTCAAACTTTTAATTTTTTATTAACATCTTTAAAATGTACATACGTACTAAGCGTAAAATAAGCTTTAGATGTAAGTAATGATATTGCTACACCCTCGTAGAGTCCATGTGTGTACTTAAACAGTACACACATGGACCTTTAGAACACCTTTATAACTCATGGTTGCAAATAAATAAATAGTGAATATCTCAACTGTTGACAGCGAAATGTTGCTGTTATTATTATGTGTATCTTAAACAGAACTAAGGTAATGTATATACCGCCACGACGAGAAGTGTAAATATGAACCTTTTTTTATTATTATGTCACGGTTTTACAGATAGTGCAATTTGTAATTTGACCGTGGCAGAACAATTTGATTGTAATACTGTTGAAATGTTCATATTTTTAAGGGAAAGAAAAGATTATCTAACAACGTTTCGTTAAAAAATAATGAAAAAGGTAGCACAGTGATAATTCCAAATTATAACTACTATTATTTTTTCAATGCAATTACATATTTAGGTAATGCAAAACTAAAGTTCATTTTGGTTTAAATTTGTAAGTTTTCCTTTTACGATGTGCTATACGAGAGCTCCCTTATTTTATAGGACTGAAAAAGTGCCTTTTGGTTAATGTATGACATTTACACATTTTTTCACTGTAATGGTAATCGAACTCTTCCAATTCCAAGCTTTTAATATATGTATATTGTGGTACCAACAGAATGAAAACTGCAAAATGGTTGGTAAAACATTTGCCAAAATTTCCCTCGAATTAAAACAATGGTAACGGTTAGTGTTTTTTTTTTAACAGTAAATATTTTTATGAGTTTATTTAATATGATAAAGTATTTTTATTATAATGTATCATTAGTTTTAATAGATCTGGGTATTTAGATTTAACTGTTTAATCTTAAATAAATTAATAGATCATCTTGGGGCCTCTGTACTTGAATATTTTAATTGGTAATTAAAATATCAGAAAAGGCTATGTAAAACATAAACAATTGTATCAAGCATTCATGTGGTCACGTGGCACTTTTAGAGAATCGATGGACACTGGTCATGGTAGGTACCATTTAGACCCTAAATATGTAGTACCAAATTGGTGGTCGACTTTAGTGGTCGAGATTATCTATTTTCAATCACATTTAGGTTTCTAACATTTGTAGTTACCTATCTGTCCAAAAAAATTTCGTTTATTTACCATCGTTACAAATTCTAATGTTTAAACACTGTCAGATTATGAGTAACATGCCTCACTATTGTCTATTGCGTCTCAAGTAGTATAATTTCCCATTTTTCTAATCGTTTATTTATTTTACTCGAATACTGCATTTACTATGCCAAATGTTATACATAGTTAAATTATTAAAAAGTAATGTATATTTTTATGCTTCAGTACAGTGCTGTTTCTTATTTAAGATGCAATTAAGGAATTATAGAATTTAGTCACGGTTCTATTTGTACCATAATAGCGCGAACGTGCTCTCATATTTATTTAGACATTGACATTTAATTATTCAGTTGTTTGTATCCGTTACATATTAGTCATGAAACATTTGCACACACATAGAATAGTTTTATTATAGTCCGATAGATTTTTTTATAATATTCATACCAATTTGCATTTTGAAAAGCATTCATTTACCGCTGTTATAGTTGTCCGTTTAATTCAAACTTGGAGTTTTTTTTTTCAAGATATTGTGTCGCGCTCTTGGTAGTTTTTTGACATGTAATCTTCAGTCCATTATACTTAAATTTTGTAATGGTACGTTTATTACATATGATATTTTTACATTCCTTGCAATCTACATTCCCGACCTCTAAATAATAATGAAAAAACAAAAATGCAAGTACACGAATGACGTCGGCTGTATATCAATATTATGGAACCAGCAGAATGGTTGTATTAGCCGCAATAGCATTAATACTGTGACTGCAATATAAGACTACCTATTTACTAAGTAAAGTATTTATTTTTCACCATTATTCATCTCCCATTTTATTGCACTCTCATGATTTATTATTTTTAAAACATATCAGTTTAGTATTATATGTGTATCCGATTATTATCTTATTGAAATTAGCTGTAATATCAACAGTGATCTTTTTATATTCATTGTAGAGTTTATGTCGACACAACATATGTGTATAAAAAACCGCCAAAATAAGTCTTCCTATAATTACGTATCATACTTCGTAAGCAATGTTTATTTATGTACTTAATATACAAATATACCACTATTGCACTTCTTGAGGTCCATTATCTGTCTCAGTTTGAGCGAGTGAGATGGATAAGTCCTATTGAAACACTTAATAATGTATTATTTAAATGTACTTAAATTAAATTTCACATTTACATATAAATGCTAAGGTGCACTACTACGTAGTTGATATTTAACAGTCACCGGTCAGTAAAACTATATTGTATTTATATTTAGTAAGGCTAGTAGGGTCAAGTGCGTTAAAAAGGCGTAAGTGCATCGACCATAGATACATGTATCAATCGATAGTTATAATATGAATTCACTGACGCTATCTTGCGTCCATTCTTCGTTACATATATGTTTTCTGTTGACAGTGTAATAGAATAATACGAAAAAAAAATTGGCGCACTTGCCCCAAGGGTGTGACTGACCACATTGTAACATTAAACAACAATACCTTGGCGTTTCTTTGTACATCTTATTATAAATATTTAAGTATTTGTATTATATGTAGACTTCCAAGCAGTTTCTTTTTTGAAGCTCGTAAAAATTAAATCCGTCCATTTTTCGGTATTATTCGTTTCGTTAGTTTTGATTGTAAAACTCCCACTAGAGTGTTGTGGAATTTTGTATTACTTTTTATATTTTTACTCTACTTATTTATAATAATAAACAAATGATCACTATTTCTAGATGTTTAATTTATTCGAATAAGGTACAGCTAATGGTCTTATTCACATAAAACGATTAGAATTCACAAGATTGGATTATTTTAGGTGGTTTTAATTCCTACATTCCAATTTTCAAAACATGGATGTGAAGCTGAAAATACGTACTAAAGCCTTTTCGGCGCCTAGCTCCATAAAAGAAAACCCGTGTCTCTGACTGAAAAAAAAAAATCAATACTTCGGATACCCAAGCTTTTTTGTATTGAGTATCGTGTATTATGTCTATTTCATGTTTACATGCCTCAACCTAGGTTTACTTACTTATCTAATACGGAGGTGCTGTTGGTAGGACCTGGTGCAAGTTCCGTCCGGATAGCTACCACCGTCTTGCTAACTGGCCGCAAAATTGCGGTGCTCGTACTGCTATGTTCCCGTAAGGGGGTAAGGTAGCCGGTGAAATTACTGGCATACGGGCATTCCATCTGAGACCTAGGCTCCGAATTGGCAATGCATTGGACAATTGCAATTTACGTCGTTGGTCCTCAGTGATCGCTTACCATCAGGTGCCTGTGTGGTTTTCCTATTGATAATATTCAATTAACACTTTCACTAACATGCCATTTGCAATCATAGCGCCAATAGACAAGAAATCTGCATAAGTTGGCTGGTTGACTAGGAGTGCTGCAATCGCTTGACCCAAACCATCTGCCAATTACATAGAGAAATATTTGTTGTTATTGGTTTTACTTAAATTATTAAAAACCGGCCAAGTGCGTGTCGGGCCACGCGCAAATTATAGGGTTCCGAAGTTGACGATGCCTACAGTACCTTTCTAAGACTTATTAGCATCTAGCTAGCCTGTGGTATGACGTGCCCGCCCGACGCCCCTGCCGCTCGAGAAAAATCATTGGTTTTTTAATCATTTCATAAGTCGACTAATGACTCGTAAATTTGTACAGCCTACTTAGCTGTGATAGTTTTCCTTTCAACTACGTTATATACGCCACAACCGTGATTTTTTTCAGCCATCCAAATACCACCATTTAGCTGGCAGGGGGGGGGGGGGGGGGGACACGTGACTCTAACAAAAAATAGCAGTTTAAAGCTTAATATTTGACAAACGCATCACTTAATCGAAAAATGGTTTTAACAAACCCACAATATTTTTTCAAGACCTATTCAACGATATGCCACAACATGGGGTACGCAAGAAAAAAAAATACATCCCCGCTTTACCAGTAGGGGAGGTACCCTATAAAAAAATATATTTCAAAATTTTATTGTACCACTTTGTCACCGTAACTAATATGTATATTCATGCCAAATTACAGCTTTCTAGAACTAAGCATCTCCGAGCAATAGTGCGGACAGACGGACGGACATGGCGAAACTATAAGGGTTCCTAGTGGACTTCGGAACCCTAAAAATGCCGCGCTGTGCAGTTCCAGGATGCAATGAGAACGGACACGTATTTCCGAAAGACTTGGTACCTATGTATCTGGGGCAGGTATAATTGCATTGGGATGTCTTCATTTCATCACAAATAACTGAACTAAAATTAAAATCGCGGTCAATATTTAACAATTTTAAACAAATCTACTTAAAAATTTCAACAAAAAAATCCCGTAAATATTTGACAGCTGCAGTGTTTGGGTTTTGGTTTGGGTCAAGCGTTTGCAGCGCCATCTAAGTCGAGCTTTGCGTATTCTTGTCCATTTGACGATTTTGTCCAAAGTAGATTTTACTCTTTCGTAGATTTTACTTTTTCTCTTTTTCTTTTTTCTCTTTAATAGCCGTGGTGGCCTAGTGGTTCGACCTACCGCCTCTCATGCCGAGGGTCGGGGGTTCGATTCCGGCTCGCACCTCTAAGTTTACTTATGTGCGGAATTCAATTTGAATTTACCACTGAGCTTTTCGGTGAAGGAAAACATCGTGAGGAAACCTGCACGCATCTGCGAAGTAATTCAAAGATGTGTGTGAAGTCCCCAATCCGCACTGGGCCCGCGTGGGGACTATAGCCCAAACCCTCTCGTGATGAGAGGAGGCCTGTGCCCAGCAGTGGGACGCAAATAGGCTGTAGTAGTAGTAGTAGTAGATTTTACTCTGCTAGTACTAGCACACTGTGGCGTTAAAAGTTTTACGTCACCCTTGGCCGTAAAGTGGGATATTCTGGCCGCTACGCGGGGAGAAAATCTCACTTACTGGCCAAGGCAAGACGTAAAACTTTTGACAAACCACGGGCGGTAATTCGTAAAGCCCCAGATCGCATATTTATGACACTCACCTTCGGTTCGGGTCACAAACACCTGCGATCTGGGACATTAACAAATTCACTGCCCTAGGTCTGTAATGTACTATAAAGTTGTATTCTGTTGGCAGTGAGAACCGAAAAGGTTAAAAGGAAGCTATTTTAGAATTCAGCAAAATTCAAAATTAACAAGGAGGCGGAATAAAACATCTTAATATTTTTCAATTACATTTGTTTCAAGGTACAAGTACATAAAACCGCATGCAACATTCGTTGTGAATGTTAGCCATGTAAACTATTTACAAACCTATAAACTATTCGATTTACAAAATGCTTTTTATTACATGATTATACAAAATTACCAAACGTTACCTACTATTATAATAGCATGTATTTAATACTACCTCTTATCTACTACATAGACATTGATCTACATAGACGGTAATAAGCGTATCGTAGCTTTCTAATGCAGTTAATAATTAGGTATTGTCGTTAAGGCCCACTTGCACCAAACCGCTAACCTCAGGTTAACCTCTTAACCCACGTTAAATTCATACAAATAAACCTGAGTTAAGCTGTTAAGCCGAAGTTAACAGCTTAGTGCAGGTGCGCCTAAGAAGTCATAATACATAAAACTGAAATTAATAAAATTTAATTATATAGCGCCATCTGCAGGCTCTGACAGGAATTACGCGCCACGCTCTCGCCGCGCCCGACAAATCCGCGCGCCCGCGCGCTTGTCAGTGTGACGAGACTTTCTTTTTTTTTCTATGGTAGGAAGCGAAAATTGTACGAACGCTAATTGTGGCCATTTTGTTTTTTTCTAATAAGAATATTTAATTGTAAACGTGTTTTTACTTAGTCTGCCCGCAACAATTATTAATTTTCGATTTCATTTCATTCAGTAAACAATCAAAAATATAATAAAACAACAGGTAGTATTATATACATGCTTATCGATTAATTTGATACTATCATTTCATGCGCCGATCGCCGAATTCATTTCGATCGTTATTTTTGAGCTATACAACATGTATAAATATATAAACTTTGATTCTTCACCTACGAAGCTTTTGTTTCAAAGTAAAATATTAATTTTTCAAATACAAAACTTCATAGGCAAGGATAGTATCGGATGCAATCAAATAAATAGTATCATCAAATCTGTGACATGTGATAATTGTAATGTATTTGCAATGGCACAACGTTAAGTGTTCTATGTATAGTTTACCAGCAACTATGGGGTATACATTTTGTATTAATATACAGAGTGGCAAAAATATTGCCTTGGACTACAAGTAGACTTTTTATGGAGACTGCCAATTTTTTTGCCGCTCAGGGCGTCTATTCGAAACGGTATATAGGGATTGGTTGTTGGTTGTCTGTAAAGTCGGTTTACGGACGCTAATTTTACACGTGATAACGTTACGTAACGCTACAACGCTTCGTAACGCTACAATGCTACTATTGCGTCATGGGCGCAGTCGGCGTTCATCAATTTATAAGACATTATCACGTCAAAAATACACTTTCTCCCTATTAATAGGCAGAAAATGTAAGTACTCTTAATTATTGATGCTCCATATACATATGTATCGATTCGAATAGACTCCAGTATATCTCTAACGCACTATCATTAGACATATGCGCTAAACTATAACTATAGATCTATTTACAAAATTACATGGCAAACGTGGGTTTGGTCAAATAACAAGACTTAAAATGAAACTAATACACTTTATACATTATTAATATAACTTTTGCATTATAATGGAATTATTTTGTGCGCCATGACAGTGCTTCGATTACGGCACGCAATTAACTCTGTCTTTTTTATCTTTGCTTTATATCGACAACATTATTTACAAGTACTATTCGTAAGTATTAGTGGCCGTGCGATTTAAATTCGAGGAAGCATCTCTATAAATTGAATAAAACTGTGTTTTATAAAGTTCCTCCACACCCTTTCTCCATCGACCAGAAGCAAGGGGTTAACATCGTAGTTATGTACCTTTAAAAATACAAAAATGTATATCTTTAATAACGCTTTAGGTATCCGATTTCATCGATCTTATGTACACGTAAATCACGGTTTCACTTAGGCAAGTTTCAGAAGCAAGATTGGCCCTTTATTGGTCCCTAGAATATGTAGGCCATACAGACAACGTTGTGCGTATGTGGCAAGAACTCAGTGTGTGTCGGAAAGTGGTATGGCAAATCGAAAATCTGTAGAGATGTCCTTGTAGAATGAAAAGATTAGAACAATAATTTTGACTACACTAATTTCGACTACTGTAAAACAGTTACTTAACGACTTCATCAATCGAAGTCGAAACTTTAACATAAAGGGCTGGTTCATAAATGGCAAACCTAATTTAATATTCACATTGTTCCAAGCAGCCTTTGTATTTCGTATCGCTGGTCCCCGTCGTAATGTAATACACCTAATTATCACAGCTTTATAATTAAATTAAATAACACTCCCTACGCTACTTAACCTCGAGAAACATAAACATAGCCTTCCTTACAGTAAATTAATAAATAACTTATAATTAATCAGTGCACGAGCACATATATATAGAATATTTTTACAAAATTTGTCTTTATAACAGTTCCTTACACAGTTATGTAGTAAAAAAATAACAAAATGCTTTATTAATAACTAAATAAAATTCTTAAGTTGACGTGTTCTCAACAAATTAACACTAGCCACCACTGTAATGGCACGAGGCGCGGAAGCGCAATGTAAGTCAGTTGGCGAGAGATCAGTCCCGGAGCGACTTGGCTCCGCACTCACAGTACACAGTCTATCAACGGCACTTACTCAGACCGTGGTTTCGTTTTTGCGCAACGGCTGTAGTTCCCGCTGGAGGTCGTTGTAGTACTCGTGGTCTGACATGGACTCCTCCTCCACGGAGCGTTGCGGTAAGTACTTGCTTGTGCCAGGTTGAGGACCCTCCCCGCTAGCGCCGCTCGTATCGCTCGCCAGCGACTCGAGCGGCAGCGGCTCGGTAGGAATACCCACCTCCTGCGTCGGAACGTTCTCGTCACTCATCAAGTACTCGGGATTATCCACGCACCGCTTAGCCCCCAAAGCGACAAACCCACTAAATCGCAAATCCTTCTCCTGACTCTCACTACCCTCCCCGATCAAATCCATGTAGGTTGAAGCATTCTGATTGTGCTGCGGCGACGGCATCAAGTAGTCGTCTTCATCCAGCGGCAGGTTCAGTTTCAAGTTGCCGACTTGAGCTTCCTTGACCTTGGTCATGTCGAAGGCGCCTTCTTCGGGCTTCGGATCTCTGAATCGGGAGCTTCCATCCGATACGCAGACTCCGTTGTTGTAGTAGTGCCTCGTTTCCTGGCCATCGGGTTGGGACTGGTTGTACCTGAGCATGTCGTGGTCCCAGGTTTCGGATTTGGACCCATCTGGAGTGACGCTGTCAGGGCTGGTGGCGTTATTGGCCCAGGATGAGGAAGTGCAAGGCTTGAGCGAGCTAGTCTGGGTGTCGACGCCGGCGCTGGTGGCAGAGTTTGAAGTCACTGTGCCGGTTCCAGCCTTGAACTTCGGCTGGAGGTACTCGTCGGCTTCGACCAGCGACTCCGGACCTTCCATAGCCGACGACAGATTCCTTATTAATTCCTTCTCATCCTGAAATTAAAAAGAAACACATTAATGTCATGTTTTAGTTCCCTCTAGCGGCTTACCCAGATCAAACAAACAGAGATGTAAAGTTAAGCAGATGCTTAACTTTACATCTCTGTTTGTTTGATGTGGGAATATTTAGATAAATATTAGCAAAATTTCATGGCAAGAATTTTGGGAATAAGTACTGATCGTGACAATGATCTTTAGGTTCATCGTCATTAATAAAGAAGGCTAGTCAATGGGCTAATAGTTTGTATAGAATCGACTGAATGCATGCTTTTTCAAAAGTTTCGTGATAGTTACCTGTGAAGAATAGGATGGTAGACGCATGAACTTGTCTCCGGGAATGACAAGGTATCTGCCGGGGTCTCTCGCCATCTCGGCGAACGTGTCCGCGAGCTGCTTGAACGTCGGCCGGCTCTCGGCGTCCAGCATCCAGCACGACACCATCAGACAGTAAATGTCCAGCGTGCAAATGCTGGGCTGGGGCAGCTTCAGCCCGTTCTCAATCAACCCCGGCACGTTCTTAGCATAAATATTCTCGTAAGGACGCGCCCCGTAACTTAAAATTTCCCAAATAGTCACACCAAACGCCCAAACGTCACTCTTATGAGTAAATATCCTATGTTGGATGCATTCGAGCGCCAGCCATTTAATTGGCATCTTGCCGCCAGCAGCTTTGTACTCCACCTCGTTTATATCTAATAGCTTTGCTAAACCAAAATCGGTTATTTTAATGCAGTTCGGCGTTTGTACTAAAACGTTACGCGCCGCCAAGTCTCTGTGCACCAACCGCTTCTCCTCTAAGTACGCCATTCCGCGGGCTATTTGAGTACACCAGTTCAAGAATGCTTTCGAACCAATCTTTTCCTTGTGCGTCCTCACGTAATCGAGCAGGCACCCTAGCGGCATCAATTGTGTGATCAACATCATCTGATTAGTCATGCATACAGCCAACAACTGCAGTAGATTCGGATGTTCTACACTAGCCATGATGTACGCTTCGTCTAGGAACTCTTTACTCGTACTTGCACCGGTTCCTTCCTTCAAAACTTTAATCGCTACGGGAATCTTTACATTTCCTCCTTCAGGCACCCAAACTCCTTTGTATACTTTTCCAAACGCACCGAATCCGAGCATACCACCCCTGCGAAGCTCGCCTTCTTTTACAATTCTCAGTTTAGCGAGATTGGGTTTGACATCGGTCGGACGAAGCGGTTCATTGTCGTCAAAACCTGTTAGTGCCATGGTCATTTTGACTGCCTCTTTCTTAGCCTTTGCATTCTGCCTGCATGTGTATCCGATTATTCCGAGGATCAATAGCAACAGGAAAGCAATCACTAGGACTATAACAAGAACTGTTGGCGTCCTAGCCACTGTGGTCGGTCCCCCGCTGTTGTACGCCGAGCAGTAAGGTTCATCGATCGTGTTCTGGAGCTGCTCGTCAAAGTAAATCTTATTTGGTGCATCCGGAGGGCAGGTGCTGGTGCAATTAAATGCTGGTTTGTTGTCGATCGAATTCGATTCACTCAGGAACACTTTCAACGCTTGGCATTTGATACAGTCTGTGGAGTCGGGCCCCGTGCACCCGCGGCATTCGTGGTGGCACGGCGAGCATGTCCTGCTATCTTGATCGGTGAAGTGGTCAGTTGGGCATTCGTCTTCACACTGATCGCCTCTCTTGTACCCGTTGCAGACTTGACAGACTTGCTCGTGAATACCGAAACCGGTGCACTTGATGCAGAGCGGGTGGCATTTTCGGCAGACGATTGTGACTTTACCTTCTAAGGGTTTGACGTTGCCGACCCATTCGTTGTAGTATCCGTCGGGGCAAGCTTCGTTCTCTCTGAGGCATTGTTTGACGGTGGCTTCTACAGTGATGATGGCTTTCTTGCACGAGTTGCAGCCGGATTCGCCGACGGTGTTTTCTGGGCCCGTGCATCCGTTGATGCAGTTGGGGTGGCAGGGGAGGCAGGTGCCGTTGTTTGAGACGTAGCGGGTCTCTGGGCACTGCGTGACGCAGTAGGGTCCGTCGCGGAAGTGCCTGCAGCGCGTGCAGTTTGCGCGACTCGGCCCGGTGCACCCGTCCAGGCACTCCGAGTGACAGGTCTCGCATGATGTCTCGCCTGACTTGTAAAGCCTGGAATGTGAAATGTTTTGGAGTTTATTGACTGCGTACTAGGACATTAACGGAGAGGACGGTTCGAGATGTGAAAATTTAGAGTAAAAACCAAAACAGTGAGGTTTTTGTTTTATTTTATACTCTTTGAATCACGGAAGGTTTAGAAAAAAAATCGAGAAGAATCTAAAGGAACTGCTAAAAAAATAGAAAAATAACTATAGCTGCGCAACTGCATTTTTCAATTAAAGTTCTCAAAATTTTCGATTCAAAGATAAATTTCGTATGCACCAAAAAATTTGAGTTTGAACCTCTTCTTTAAGATAACAGATGAAAGCATGAAAAAACATACAAAAAGCTTGTCAAAATTTTTGGGACCGATCCGGGACACGGAATAAGAATGGTTTATTTCCTTTTAACATTATTTTGGAAACATAAACATAACATTATCGGCAAAGCATGAAGTGCATGATTATTGCAGTAAATTACAAGTTATACACACCCTGGCAATATACTGCAGTTCTGTATGCAAGTCTCTTCGAATTTGGAGTTTCGACAGGAGAGGCACTGGTCAGGCCCCGGGCCCCAGCAGCCGTCGGCGGAGCATTGGGGATCGCAAACCATTTTCTCTTTTTCTGTTAAAAAAACATTACTTAGGAACAATCCTGGTTAAACAAACATCGCTGAGCAGAGCTGGTTAATAGTGTTAGTATCATACTTGTTTAAAGTTGGAATAAAGACAAAATAAATCAATCGCACCTGCATTGTAAAAAGGGAAATCGCAAAGGCAGACAGTAATACTAATTTAACTCTAAAGTTACTATGAGGATCCTCATTAACTAACACAAATCGCAAAGCTGAACTCACCACATGTCGCCTGGTCTTCGTTCTTTTGAATGATCTGCTTGTGGTCCTTCGACTTCACAAGCTTACTCCATGCGATCGTCTCGGCAAAACATAAGTTGCTATTCTCCATTATCGCTATGGCACCTGAGTTCACTCTCTTCAAAGACTTCAGTCCCAAGGACTTCAGTGAAGTTTTTACAATATACAGAGAGGCGAAAAGGTTTTCTACCATTTGACGGCCTCCTATGACTTCCAAGTTGCGAAAGTATGAGAGGTTCGTAAAGTTCGGATGGACAGCTTGCACGTTCAGATAACCAGTGACTTCTCGGACCGTGCTGAACACTTCCAAACGGTCGGGGCTCATTTGCACGTAGCGCTCGCCAAACGAGTAATCCGGATTGACGTGCTGGAATCCCGTGAATGTCATCTCTAAAATTTCAATCGAGCCATCTATTATGGTGCAGTCTTTGAAACTGTCGATGTTGCCAGAATGTATAGGTTTCTCGGCGCGGCAAGTTTTCGGGCAAGTTACGTTGCATGATATGCACTCTCCGTTGACGGCGGTCTTGTCGGGCGGGCAGCTCCTCACACACGCCCCCGTGTCCTTGAGGAGGTGTTCGGGGCAGCTACGTACACAGGTGGCTCCGTAAGCGTATTTTCCGTTCGGGTTTGGTTCCCAAGAGTAAGTTGTCGAGTTGTATTTCTCCATTCTCGGACATTCTTGTGAGCAGGTACCTTCATTGTAAAAGTTGCGGCAAGCTAGGCATTGCGAAGGGAGCGGGCCGGTGCAGCCGCCCGCGCAGAACGTGTTGCAGCAGTCGCGAGGATTGGGCCCGAAGCAGCGGCCCTGGGCGCACTGGGGACTGCAGTTCGTCTTGGAAAATTTCTGGCAATTTTTCGGTCCTTCGCCCCAGCAGCCCGCCTCGCAACTGGGGTCGCAGCGCGGGCAGACTCTCTCCGGCGCCGAAAAGTCATACACGTAGACGTAGGTTGCGTTGGGGCCCGTGATTATCTCATCCCAGTTTATAGTCTTCACGTGACACAGGTTGTAGTTGTTGTAGATGCCGACGCTGCCGCGCAGTATGTCGCGGAGTGCTGGCAGCTCGAGGGTGAAGGCGGTAGACATGGTGACCATCAGCGCGAACTCTTCTTCTCTCACGTTCAACTTGAACAGCGTGCGTCCGCGAATGATCTGAAGTTGCGGCAGGATGATCCGGCGCACCTTCACGTGTGAGATCAGCACATAGCCGGTCACTTCCCGGATGTACTGCAGGAAGGACAGGTCCATGGTGTCGTTCTGCAGCCATGTCAGCTCGAGGTTGCCGTCGACGTACGTACAATTGGTGAAGCGATCTCGAAGATTCCGGTAGTGCGTGTCGCGGTTCGAAGGCACCGACATCCGTCCATTGGTTCCGATGCATACTGAAAATAAAAATAATAAACTGTTAAAATTTATGTAAAATATGCACAATGAGTCAGTTGATTAGTCAATAATAACTAGGTTGTTTAAAAAGTCCTTGAAGGATCGTCGAGTTATGAGCGGCTTGCCTAACGAAGAGGCGGGCCGGTGTGGGCGGGCTTTAAAGCCAGTTTCTCTGACCACGATACGAAAGCCACGCGGCTTTTTGTGATTAAACACGAGAAATCAGCATCCAACGCCGCTTTGTTGTAGCGCGGCGAGCTAAAACACGGAGCCGAGCGAGATTGTACGACGAATTACAGACCAACATCAAATATCACATGGTCCGCTAAATCGGTCCAAAATTTACCGTTACTCGCGGTTGTTATTCTAACAGACAATAATACACAGTTGTACTATTTTCGATAGTAATGTTACCAGACAAAGTAGGAATTTGTTTTATTGTTTAGTAAATTAAAAAAAGAATGTAAATTATAAATTTAGATTTATAACCGTAAAGCTACTTAATTGATGTAACAGAAGCTCCATAGGAGATTAAACTTTACGTAAATAGGTCTGTATACTTGTTGTATTAGGTAAGTAGGTACTTGGTTCATTGTAAATGAAAATTATAGTATACTATATAAATAGTAATAGGAGTGGGTCCCATGTAATAAAAATTGAGCCTAGCCAGCAGATAAGTAATTAAACAATTATAAGAATTTTGGGAAAATATTGGGGTTTCTAGAAAAGTCCATGTTAATTGAAGCCATTTTAACTGAATCAGAATTTGAAGCGGGTACCAGTTGATAATGACAAACATTAGCTTTGATAATCATTTTCCGATTCGGGCGCCAAAACCGCCTGTAAATTGTTATTAAGCCGCACTTAACCTACCTGGCTAAGTGCCCGAGACATTTCTAAATCATAAAACAAGGCTCTTGCCCTAAGAGGGTTTTTTGTGGCACTCCATAGAAAAACCCTGGTATTCAAAGGTAAAATTTACCTGGCCGCTCAAATAATGGTTCGTTTTTTTGGTCCACGCTATTCTGTAGTGTAGAGTTACCGTCATGCGATACGGCGAAGACAAGATTTTAAGTAAAGCAACTAATATTTATACTACAGGTAACGATTACTGATGGTGGAACTGGTTTGTATGTGAGGAATTTTTAATAACGCGTTTTAGTTATTAAGTGTATATTTACCTATATTCCTGCGACTGCTATGGAGCTCTCTTTAAATGCGTAGCCAGTATTGTTGTAGAACATTGTGTTTACTTATAATTTTATCGATATTGAAGATGTACCTACGTAAAATACAAAAAAAGCAGGAGGTACGATGTGTAATTTCAACGGGAGAGCAATAATGGTAAACGTCGAAGAGATTCGAAATCGGCGTTGGAATGTAACTTCCATTAAAACGGCTCAGTTCAAAGCACCGACTCGCGCGCTACCCGAAGGTGTTAATGAATGTTGCCTACATTCCGCCGCCGCATTGGACATCCTAGTGCATAAAATTATACATAATTAGAATAAAACTTTCAAACACACCACTTTACAGTGTGTGGGCATTTGAAAATCAGTTTTAAAAGTCCAAAAACGCGGAGCCTTACGTAAGTTGGTTGGGTTACCTCCCACGTGACAGCTCGGCCGAATCGAGATGATGCCCGCTCGGATGGAGCGTGCTCGTGATATATCGTTACTGTATTCGGCCGGCTAGCGCGGTGGGTAGAAATCGGTGTCCGGTCGACCTGGTTGGAGATGACATGAGAGATAACTATTGAGGCTGCGTTGCGCTCACTGACTCTGTTACTGATGCAGCTGATATTATATGACAGGTCGACTAAACAAAGCTTTCGGCCCGAGTGTTGCATCAAAACGGAATTCGACTTGTAATTACCGAATGCAAGTTTTTCCGAGAGTTAATTTAAAATGCGGACCGCCGCTAAAATAATGTGCGGTACAGTTCGGTCTTGAAAAATTCATTGCAGCCATATAAAAAGTAGTCGCGACGTTGCGCAAACCAGATAAAATAAAATGGGCATAGCAAATAAACGTATTGCTGCGCTAAAAAGCCTTCTAAAAATGCCACGGCTATAGATTTACATTGAATAAGCGGCAAATTTGCGAAGGCTGGGTGTGTGTTTGGCTCGCGGCCGGCCCTGTAACTGTGCCCGGCGTGGTAACTTGGCGACAGGTTGGTTTGCGAACGATCTTTTTATCCAGTTACTTGAATTCTGAAGCATTGGAACTGGTTCTCGCTCCTTCACCACATAACTTTACTCGTACCTTTCACTGTAGCGCCTTATTGCGCGAGCCTCTACATCGCCGGCCGGGACGGGGTTTTGTTTTCGGTGTCATAACACAACCTTCAATGGTAGTGGCGAACTGTTTAATTATAACGTCTCGTCGGCCGCAGATGTTGTTTTTTCAGGAAAGTGCCATATTGTTTTTTTTTAATACTTGCGCAATTTCCCCTTATAGGTACGTCGTACTGTACTGCGGCCCTTTCGACTTCTCTCATGCGACTTACGCAATTCCGTGTATTGAATGTTCTAGTTAATAAGAAAAAAAAAAGCAAATTATGACCTTTTATAAAGGAAACTGAATCCCTTCAATGTAATTTTAGTACGTACCTATATGTATATTTTATACATGTAATGTAAATTTTGTAACTACTTGTGTAAATTTTGAAAAAAGGCCTTCTGCTTGAGTTTGTTCCGGCGCTTCTTCTCAAGCAATGGGTCTAGGAAGCGCTGGTATTTTTTTTTTCTGACGTGTAAAAGTGCCCCTATGTGGCCAATTTGCTGAATAAATGATTGAATTTTGAAGTGAATTTTGAAGCCTTTTGATGTGCAAAACGTATCCGCCCTAGGTACTTGGAACAAGCTATGATAGAATCTTGGCAGTCGGTATTGAACATGTTAGCTTTTATTTATATCTCGAATTTTTTGAACATCAAGAACATTTTTACTACAGTGTTTTTAAAAGTCAGACCCGTGGAATCGTACAATGAAGTTAACAAACTTGTGGCATTACTTATGCTTCTAAACACCCTGTTTATTGACAACCAAATTCATTGAATATTGAACAAGTTTCATGGTTTGCAGGTTCAAGAAACTCGATGGTTTCGTCGTTGTAGGTATAATAAAATGAACTAAGACTGATTATTTACTATAATGCGGCCGTTACATTAAAAAAAATCGTTTCGAGTTTTGTCAATAAGATACAGTGCTTTGGGAAATGGACTTTTAATGATAAGTTAATGGTGTTCACAAATATATATACTGCCATTTGGAGGATACTCGGAATGGGTGATCAGGGAGCAAATGTCAAGTGAGATAAGGGTAGGTACATTGTTGCCAGAAACGATCGAGATGCATCGTGAGGGCCACGTAACGTAGGTAATATGTTAAAGGTGCTTTCTGCGGCAGTCGCGACTCGCGGAAGTGATTTAATATAACATTAGGATATCATACAACGACTATGGTCGCTACGGGAAGCGGTACGGAATAGAACCTAGCCACACGTAACATGGGCGCTGCAAAGCACATGCACAGTGCACACTAATATGGGTTGTATAGCGTGAGTTCTCGTTAGACATGACACACTGCGTGCACTATACAAAACAAGCACTGCTGCACTTTCTGCGCACGCATTCGGTCTGCCACGTTTTATCCGTCGGATAAAGAATTGGGATATTAAATCGCTATGCAAAATGCTTCTTAAATATATTCTTTAAGATGAACCTCCGTTGTCAGTTTTATGTTAAATAGGTCGAGTCAAAGTCACCGTTTACAGCACACGCCACAGCGTGGTTGCATATTATGACTTTTTTGGGTAGTGCCCGCCGAATAAGGTAATAGGTACGAGAGCATATTACCATAATCTCCTGTTAATTATTTTAATATGCAGATTGGTGAGAATATTACATGTCTACTTAAAGATGTCGTAGGACCGTTTCTGTGCCTAAAAAAAAGAGTGTATAGAGTTGAAGTTACGAATTTAAAGACGTCTACCCAAATCAGCAACTTCCTTTAATTAACGATAGATCTCAAGATTTTTCTAGTTGTGTTAATTAATTAGGGTATTATGCTTTAAATTGATGTTATTTTTAAATTTCATATCCCCATTTCGTCCCGGGACGTCTTTCGGCTGAAATTATGATGATGATGATGATAAATCTCACAGAGTCACCTTACCTATCACTGAAGAGGCTGATAATGTACTCTTATTTAGGGATAGGAACGCTCACAATCCCTATAAATAAATAAGTAAGTAATTTTACTGTAAAGTGTACAGTGAAATTTATTTAAGAATGAAAGGATGATAGAGAAATTGATTATTTATCTTGGAAACACCATTGCAGCATCACTGTATTAACGTTATTTGGAATTGAATACTACCGGTAATTCTAGCATAGGCAGGGCAGACCTTTGGAAGATCGTCAACAGAAAGAGTTCTCTCGCGAGGAACGAGGATGAGCTGATAAGCCTTCATGTTCTGTATGATTTAAATATGCTACCAATAAGAAAACCAAATAATAGTGGCAAAATGAAAGAATAAACGCCACAGATCATTAAAGTTTAAAAACTTACATAAGTTAAATTTACTTGTAAATAAAGTTATCATTGTGTCCAAGTGTTTGTTCTATGGAACGTCATAGCTATAAAATTACTTCATCTAGTCAAACAATCGATATGCATCGCAACTACAGGTCCCATAATGCATTTATTTATGCGCAACAGTCGTAGGTATATTAAATTGCATTTATTCTTGCTTCCCTGATCATTACGTTGGCATCCATGACAACATAACCGGGGTCATTTAGAACCGGAATGCTTATTATTCTCAGTAAAATAGCCTGCATGGAATTCGAGATCGCCTATAACCATTCGCGAAAACCCTTATTGAAGTTACAGCAATTAAAATAATGGTATCGTATCCTTGCTTCAGGAATCAGGATGAACTTCTCTTTTTCTATAGCTAACCGGCAAAGTGTTTTCAATTTTTTTTTAATTGGTACTCGTTTCCCATTCCCACACATAGGCACGAAGAGCGTCGATTACTCGTAACAGTTCGCTTTAACGCATTCACTGCCACCGACGCATATGTGCGTTTTGCTGACTTTCCCGCAATGCCTTGAACGCACATGTGCGTCGCAATGTTCCCTTAATGACAGATGTGGCACCTGGCGAAAGTTCGTAAAACAGAAGTGGCAGTGAATGCCTTAAAGACGCGGAGCTTGAGGATTCAGAATATAAAACGTACACGCGTTGAATAGTTTCCGTGAAATTTTTCCATTAGGTATTTGGTAGTAATATTCTAAATGGTAATAAAATCGCGGCGTCAATTTAATGGGGACTATCGTTTCTTTGCTCACCAGTTGGCGCCACTGTTGACTAAGGTCCAGAGGTATAGCTGTCAAAGGCGACTTTATAAGATCGGCGCCGAAACAAAGTTTTCAATCTTGAATCTCATTAAGTTTATGAATTATAAACAACTATCATCATATCAAGTAGCTATGTCGCAATCTTGTGCAGTTCCGTTTTGTTTGGAATATATATCTTTTTTCAAAGTGTTTACATTTATAGCCAAATAATCCATATTTGCGATAATTTCACGAAGGAGATCACATTTCAACAGATAAATTAAAGAAATTATGATTTATATTACGGAGCCCGCCAAAACCAGTGAAAACTGAATGTTATTGGACCTCACGCGACACTAGCGCCTCTAGTGGCAAATTCACACGCGATAGTCCCCATTAAACTGGCCCGGGTTATGTTTGAATATTTAAATTGTTTGCGTCACGTCACTTGTTTTGTACGTTGTCTGTCACAATCCGCATGGCCATTGAGCTTATTGCGTTTTACGTTTAAAATAAATCTATAGTAGTATTCCCAGATGATAATTCCAAAAGATATCTAGAAATATTTAATTCTCAATTCGTGACATTTATCCTGACGGAGTTCAAATCTACCAATTTGGACATGAATATAGTCTTTAAGATACATACATTGTCTCAAACTTTCGCGATACACACTCATAATTAAATACATTCACACCGGGACTTAATCGCGTAAAAACGATTTATATTTTACCTCGACGTTTCGGTCGCGATGCAACGGCCGTGGTCACGAGAAGACACATATTAATTAATTAATTTAAGATACATATTTTAAGACAGATGAGCTATTGTCAGTTAATATTAAGTCTGTATCTCAACCCCCATAAGCATATTTACGTCTCACTAGCTCCTCTAATCACGAGTGATTTTTGATGGGCTAGTACCCCCACGCTGGCAATGCGGGATGGGGACTAACTTCGCAGAAACATGCGAGTTTCCTCGATGTATTATTGGAAGTGCGAGAAAATAAGTAAACGGTGACCCCCTGTATGATAGACGATGGGTTAATCCACTAGGCTACCACGGTTTCCAACACAAACACGCTTTATACACAAGCGTTTCTTGCACAAAACTTGTGCGCTCTAAATAAGATAAAGCCTTGAAAAAGCCTGGGGATACGTTATACTCTTCACAAAACAAAGTGACGACCGCCATGATAGAAGTATGTATGGCCCCGGTTGTCACTTTGCTGTGGGCCTACTATATAGTATAGCTCTTACATACCTACGTCACTTTCTATCTCAGCTGCTAAGAAAGGGACAACGGCAGTTATATGACATTTTTGATTACACTTTTCCGCAGTTTAACTTTTGTACTTGTGCGTTTAACGTTTCCGTTACGAAATTTCGACGTATTTTTTCTCTTTTATGGGAGTCTGTACGGGAATGTAATTTATTTTTATAAAGACACTAGCTTCTGCCCGCGACTTCGCGGAACTCAATCGCGTTATCGCGTTCCCGCGGGAACTATACGTTTTGAAATGTGACCTCAACTATCTCCATGCCAAATTTTATCTCAATCAGTCCAGCAGTTGAAGCGTGAAGAAGTAACAGACAGACGGACAGAGTTACTCTTCACATTTATAATATTAAATATTGTGGATCAGAGCATATTAATTGGTTATTTTAGTGAGATTCTAGTAAAACGATATATTCTTTTTGTAAATTCTGTTACATTTAGATCCGTATTTAAGACCCACTACTCATACTAATTCTGTTCGAAAAGTAAACGATGATGATAATCAATCAAATTAATATAATTACATATAAATCATCCAATAACGTCACGTTTTTTTACATATTCGATAAAAAAAACATATTTTTCAAATCAAATATTGACCTTCATTTAATGCATATTCCGTCATTACATTCTTGTAGAAATATCAAATGTTTGTACGTGACCGTTTAACACAATGTTTAATTGTACTATAGGTATACATTAGCTCGAACTGTAGCGTTCAATCGATGCCTATTGCATTAGAATGCCCCTTTGTGAGAGGGTAATAAAAATCACAGCGCAGAAATGGCAAAATATGATTAAAATATGGCGAATTGGCGACAGTTTTGCTATCAATCAAGACTTATTAGCTCAATGCTCCATCCATATATTGAAGATCACAAGTGTCTTACTATCATATTCTGAGTAGGCAGAACAGAACCCGGTGTGTCGGTCGGTATGTAAAGAACAGTAGGTAGTTATTAAAAATAAGTCCATTAGAACGTAAATGACTTCGATTATACTCGTAAGTCTGTCTGCTGTTTATTTAGTACACAACTCCGAAACTACAACTCGGGTTTTCATGTGTAATTTTCACAGGCGGATGTCATGTTTTCGATATTTCAATATACCTAGGTTAACTGGTACTGCAATTGGGTTTCATCTGAATCATTTACTTAGCCTTACTTATTTATTGTACCTATAAAACTGCTTAGCAAGCAAGTAGGAATACTCTGTGCCAAGTAGGTATCCTTACTCTAAATTGAACTTGAAAATTTTAGGTTTACAAAATTTGCGCTCCGTCCAAATCGCTTTTTTCTCAAACCGATTACCTACCATCAGGTTGTATTGACGAGTCATGTTTGTTTGTAATTTTTTTAGTAATGTTCTCTGCAAGTACAACTGCAGGGCGGTCGAGCTTGTCAAAAATTGTCGAAATGACTTTTCAGGGGCATGTGCTATCAATTCGTAGTTAAACCCCTATATTTCAAATTTAGGGTTTAAATCGTAACAGCCGCGTCCGTGATCGTTTGTACAAATAAATATAGGCAGATACCTAGTTCGTTTATAAAGTGACAAGACAAGATATTTATCTACTGCTCATATCAAAAGCATTGTAGCTTTGTTTGTCAATTCTTTTTCAATGTCCCAAGAAGTCCTAGCGCACGATGCAGGCTTTGTTCGTTTGGAAATCCAAAGCCTCCTCGATCCTTCATCTTCCGTCCCTTTCTCCCGCGGGGGTGCGTGAGACAGACGACGTTAATTGTTTTGTGCTCAAACCTGCTGTGTACATTTGTGAGCTTGGCTGTTCTATAACAGGCTCCGTCATCCCGATTGATATTTGGTTACCTGTCTACACTATTAAATGATTATATTTGAACCGAATTTAGAAAAATGGCCAGCGTTCTTTAGTTCAAAGTATCCAACATAGTTTTACTTTATAGAATTTATCCGAAAAAATATAAGTAGCCTGTATAATATAATTATACACGAAAACCACTCTACGGTCAAATTTTCAATTGTACTCACTCAGTAGACATTCTTACTTGACAGCCGTGACCTGAGTGTGTAGTAGGATAACGCGTGGCGAGCTTTACGCAGGCAGCCTCGCAGCTTCAGTGTACCTAGCTGTTAGCTCAAGATAACCGCCTATTTGCTAAGCCGATTACCGTATTATTTTACTTGATTACAAGCAATAACTAGGCTTGGTTACGAGGCACTTAAAAATCATTTTAAAAATCGAATGCTTTATAAAACTGCTCTTTCTGTAGGTAGGTAGGTACTTGGATGTCATCATCGGTGGTCGCAACTAATTTTTAAGAAACTATTCTAAACACTGCACATGATCACAACACAACACGGGTACCCACTTTTTCCCTTCACAAATTCCGAGTGTTTGTGAGCGCGAGCGGGCGCGTGGTGAGGGCGGTGCGGGCGCGCGGCGTCGGCGGCGCAGGCGAGCAGCAGCACCCACAGCAGCATGCTTCATCACAGAGGCAGGCGGTCGGCGCGGGCGTCCATCGCGTACTGCGCGCGCGCAGGTACGCCAGGTACGCCCGCGCCCCGAAAGTTGCGTAGCGCCTCGGCTTTCGACAACGAACTTCGAGTTCGTAGGGTTCCATTTATCAACACTATCATCGTGGGTGTGTGGGGTGTCTTGTTTCCACAATTGTTTTGGAGACCATGTTATTATTTATAACATGACTACTGAATGGATTACCAATTTTTTTAAATGTTTTAATACCCGCGTGAAACTGAAAACGATACTTGCGCTTGATCATATATTAAAAGGGAATAAAGACTACTATTTTACCAACAGCCTGATATATCCAACATAATTATCTAACTTGAGATTTCACGAGGTTTGAATTCTACAAAAAAAACGCTTTTAGAAAAGAAAGTGCAAAATCAGCTTGGTAGGTACCTAGACCTGTTTTTATCATGCCAATGTGTTAACTTTAAACTGGTTCAGAACTTCAATAAGTTTTGAAAAATATCATGATTTCTTTCAATATCCTGGTAGGTATAAGTATATCAATGTAACAGACATGCCTAGGTATGCCAAGGCGTGTCTAAATATTTTTTAACGTAACTATTTTGATCATCAATCCAATCAAAATTAAATAAGTCCCGGTCCTTAGCATACGCATGTCAATATGATTTGTTACTAGTCCTATTGAAACATAACAGTCACAATTTACGTGCCATTCGATCTACGCAGGTAAAATCTCGCGCCTGCATACCTACGCCCGAAAACGTGAAGTAGGAATAGCGACTAGGTTAGGTACAACCAATAAGTATAGCGCGCTATGTAGCGCTTACGCTGTGAACGAAGAGTTTATTATTGCTAAATTCACGCGCCATATTAGCTGTCGTACTCTAACAGCATGACCGATGGCGTGCAAGTCATGGATTACCTAAATAACTATAAAAAGTCCTACATATAGAAAGAAACCTCTATCTCTGCTGACAAAAATATCAAATCCCATACAAAGGACCATGGGTCAGAACTGAGAGTTATGTCATTTAAACAGGTCTTGGAATTTTCTTCATTTCGTTCTGGGAGCACCAACTCGAATTCTATTGCAGAATAGGTAATTACCTCTTATAGAAGGGTAACCCGTCTTCTCATATACCGTATTCACTCTGTCGAAGATATGAATATATCAGTTCTGCATTGGAATTCGACTTTGTGCCCCTAGAACGAAACAAAGTATATTTAAAGACCTGTTTAATTACCTACCTTGGACCAGGACTTTTGGACCAGGCTCCATACAAAGTTGCCTATGGTCCTTAGTTGACTAGAGAATACGCAAACTCGTCCTATGACTAATTTTCTACAGGAGAAAGTGCTTTTCGTCTAACTTTTGACGTAGAAGTTGAAGGATCGTACCATTATGCCACCACGGCTCTCATTAGTACATATGTTCAATTGTAATTATATTTGTATGAACACTCCCAATCCGAGGGCAACCAAAGGGCAGTGCCGCTTGCTTTTGGTCTAATCTAGGTTAAATTAATTTAGTAATGGCGATATCGACACGCAAATGATAAAAATGGACAGCTTACACGCGAATAGCAACGATGCTTAGTTTTAAAGCTGGAGCACATATCTAACGGAATTTTATTTAGACTCAACATTTTAATTTTCACGTATAAACAAATAGGCGTCATGGTTGACTAATTAAGCACAACTTTAGGTCGAAAAACTTCGTTTGATTGCACATTTTCTTAAGAAAACTTACAGTTTTAGGCATGAAATTGACACTATTTACTATCTAGATTTAAAGAAGCTGGGGTACTTAGTTGTCGAAACGGATTTAGATTGTTTTAGTGTACACTTACTATAAATAATGAGCAACACGCAAGATCCGCAACGAGGTCCCGAAACTCGTTTTACGATGGTCAATTAGCGAATTTTATTAAATAGAACACTACATTTTTAGCAAATAGGTACAAATATGGATAAAAAAAAGATGATTCACGACTGGCGAAACCGATAATTAATTTATTCAAACGTGAATTTGGAGATCGAAGCTAGGTAAATGGTGGGGCGCGTGTTTATCGTAGTCATTCGCACCTTTGACTATCGACTATCGAAGATGTCAATAATTATGTTTGTAAGATATTGTAAGAACAATTATAGCAATAAATGTAACGTCTGGGCATAGCTCTCCATGCTCCACAGATGATTAGAGTTAACAGGATTTAACCCCATGCAGGAGTGTGGATAGAATTTTCAAATATGTTTTAGTACTTCGCGGATACATGCAGGCGATGTTTTCCAAGTATAAAGCTCGTACTCACACTCCTATGAAGCAAGTTCAAGTAAATATTTTTAGTATTTTTTATACATACACGGCCGCCATTTCTAAGTCCTTCCCACGTGAAGTTGACACGAATAGCTGTTTAATGCCTACTTTAAGTTACAAATACTATACGATACGAATCTATCCATCAAAATAAATCATTTTGTACTCGTTCGTACGTTTTACAACGTCCACGAGTATAAGTTATGGCGCGTTGAACTCTTTACGAACGTCGAGTTTCGAGTCAGACCACAACCGTCGCCGTCCCCGACGGCACGAAATCCATTTCTGTCAAAGTAGGAATCTGATAAGTGTTACGTCGGTTCTAGTGCGCAATGGACGCGTACGTGGACGATATTCTATTGCTGCGGTCAAGACGCAGGGCACGGCTAGTGACTGGTCGCATTCCTTCGAAGCCTTCGCTAGATTAAAGATGTTTGTGATAAAATAGGTTATGGTTTGTTTTACTTGTTGAAATGAATTTTATAAATACAGAGAAATTGTTATTAATATGAACGAATAATAGTAGTAGTAACAACTTAGCAACCAACGTCAGCATATTTTTCTTGATTTCAATTGACATATCCAATAAATTTGTCAACCATAGAATATAATAAAACTCCTATTAATATGAGCCATATTGATTTTTCCTTTTACTCTTTAAAACATTGATTCTCCTTACTATAAAAGCTCATTTCAGTCACTGACAGCCTCGTGTATGTCAGAGATTATTTTTTTAGTGGCTTTTGCGCTTTTCCCTATTATTTTAGCAGATGCATTAGTGCAAACAATACGGAGAACTCCTTAAACACACTTTCAGTTCCTACTTCCCACCAACGCAAACAATCGGCCAACCTTTTGCAGTCTCATCACCATCAACTCTTAAATCCTATTCCATAAAGTTTCAAATCGATAAAATTCACTGACTTATTTAAAAGTACAAAATATGCTGTTTTGCGTTCTTTATTGGTGTGCGTTTAAGTTCGTTTTTGATCGATCTAAGTGCTTTAATTGCAAGCCCTTTGGCCGCCCACATACGTACGGCCGACCTCGCCTGACTTCGTCAATAAAGTGCGCTCAAACTAAATAATGTTGTAAATTTTATTAAGGTTCACAAGGATTTAACTAAAGTGTAGCAAAGTGGGTATAAAGTACATAAAATATCTACTTACTTAATAATATTGTTACATTTGTAGTAAGACAAGAAAATCGAATGAAACTCCTAATACTTTCCATTTGAGACCGTCCTGTAGATACTTTTTAATGTTTTTTTTTTAATAGGTAAGTACTCTGCTGAAATGTATAACTGGAAATCTATGCACTTACACATTAATCAGAGCAACTTTTCTATAGAAATTAACACTATTTTTTCGTACGATACATAAATATGCACATTACACATTTGTTTATTGCATATTATGAAGCAGATTTTCAAGAGTTTAGATTTTTCATAACAAATGTTAATAAGTCTGGTTTGATACCGTTTCAGTTTCCTTCAATACAAAATAAAACATGGATTTGTGTCTGAGGACTAATTTACATAGAGAATAATAATAACTCGGACATTATTGTGTGTAAACATTATGTTTTCGTTCGTAAAACAATGGCGGCCACACAACGAACGTCATCGTCTGAAAGGCGCTCTATGCCAAATAGCCATTTTTATTCAACAAAGATGTTGTTAGTCTATGGTTTAAAATGCGTATGACGTATAGCAACTTTGCGAATACTATTTTTAAAAATGACCCGAAGTATGTTTATGCTTCGGGTCAACAAGACGATGGATCGAAGGCAATAGGATCGATTTCGATTCTAAGATTCGTGTCCCTAGCCCACTATTATCGGCGCTACATGTTACAGTCAATTCTCAGGTTTCAACTTAAAATCAAAAGTTTCTTTATTTTAAAGTACTTACAGACATATTCTAATCTAAGAGAAGAAGGTAGAATTTTTAAAGGCTCCCTTTTTAATGGCGTCAACCTGACGGCCGAGGCGGGTGTTCGGGGCCCGACAAAAGCCAACGAACCACTTGACTGCATTGTGTTGCCACAATGGCTTTGATTTTTCTTCTATTGTCGACGCAGGTACGCTGGCCACTGCATACGCCGCCCTTGTAAACTTAATCCTGGCAGGTAACAAGCGAACGTCGTTCTTATTTCAAATGCTTTAAAAGCAAATTCGAATTCTGTGCCCACAGATATAATCCACATTTGACAGGTTGGTTTTTTAAATGTTTGAGCTAAACGCAATGGCGCCTGGTATGACAAAAACAAGATGTTGCCTCTAAGTTTGTCTAGAAAAAATGTTTACCAAGTCAAAACTGTAATCAGGTTAACTTGACAAACATGTAAGTACATATATACTCGTCATAATCATAAGGTATTTGACAAAATATTCTTCTTATGAACAAGTAAATGACAAAGTCCTCGAAATCCTCGAACGAGTACGTTATGTAAGTATGTCAAAATGTGTAAATAGTCGCTTTCCGAGCACCGGTCATGAATGCACATTGAAAATATTTGATATGCAAATAGACAAAAACATGAGCTTTAATAACCTGTATAAAGGCTATGATTAAATCTTAACCAAGTTAATAATTGCTATAACCCCTAATAAATAAAATCCGAAACCTTACAAACGGCACCGCCACCTAGGGACATTAAAATTATATGTCAGATCATTAAATACCATCCGTAGAACTGTTAATAATCGCTTCAGATTATAAATGTTGTAATAAAAAGTGCATTCTTGAGGCTCGCACCCCACTGCGCGGGGTGGATTTGGACTTTATGATGTACAGCCTATCTTGTCTCTGGTTATAACTAACACCAATCAAATTCCAGCTGTAAAGTCACGCTTTAAGACTGGTTATTAAACTTAGATACGACAGTAATTTGTTTTTAGTTTTGTATTAGGAATCTACGAGGCATCTGCCACCCCGTCATGATGGTCGTGAAATTTATAACGATATCTTAGAATCGATTTTTATTGTTCTTTGTGCACTTGTAGAAAAGGTTTTGGCTTTTGTAATTTAGAGAGATCGGCAGTTATAGATGGATGGTTGTTGCTGATACTGTTTATTATGGAAATGGTGAACCTAAATATGAAAAATATATGAAATTGCTCTTAAATGGTCCGTAAAACGGCGAGGTTGAGAGCCAGTGTTTTATAGCTTCATGTTTATCGCCGTCATCATTATACCAGACAAGATTATCCCATGTAAAGAGTTTACGACACCCAGTTCTAATTACCAGCTTTTCTTCTACGCGTTCTAACATAATGTGTAGAACTACAAGTACATCATCACAAGTAGTAAAGGTAAATTAACTCTGTTTGTCTGTCTGTTACCTGTACACGCTTCAACCGCTGGATCGATATAAAATCTGTTTAGTTTGAGTTTAGAGGAAGGGCATAGACTACTTTTTATATAGGAAAAACGCATTTAATACCCGCGGGAACATGATAGGTGCCCTAATTCCACGCGGACAAAGTCGCAGGCAGAAGTTAGTAATTATATAACAGCTAGCCATCTGGTATCTACGAGATTTAGTAAACATATAAGCTGTAGAGATCTTCTACTATCTAAAGTCCCGCGCCTTCACGTTTCAAAACGCTTCAATTTTTTTATTGTTATTTATAAAGCACCACCATCACTCTCGACGCATAGTTGATGGCTGTCTCAGCACGCACACATGCGTTGAGAGTGTTGGTGGTGCTTTTTAAATATATTGAAGCGTTTTGAAATGTGAAGGCGCGGGACTTTAGATAGTAGAAGATCTCTACCATTGACCGCCTGGCAACATGCAACGTTTTGTGTACGGAATGCTATGCATTTGGCCGCGATATGCATCCAGTTGCATGATTGCATCGATTCTCATGTTAATACGGTTTTAAAATTCAGGGCCCCCGGGGTTCACGTGCCGGGTGAGGATTCTGAAAATAAATAAAGTAATACTTGAGTTAATGTGTTGAAAAAAGTCGTGGTGGCCTAGTGGTTCGACCTACCGCCTCTCATGCAGGGTCGGGGGTTCGATTCCGGATCGCACCTCTAAATTTACTTATGTGCGAAATTCAATTTGAATTTACCACTGAGCTTTTCTGAGGAAAACATCGCGAGGAAACCTGCACGCATCTGCGAAGTAATTCAAAGATGTGTGTGAAGTCCCCAATCCGCACTGGGCCCGCGCGGGGACTATAGCCCGAACCCTCTCGTGATGAGAGGAGGCCTGTGCCCAGCAGTGGGACGCAAATAGGCTGTAGTAGTAGTAGTAGTGAGTTAATCCTACCTTGTTGAGCCCCGTTTAGTTTTGCAAATTGTAAATCGCTCTTGGTCCGTCTTTCCATCGTTTAATTCGAGTGAATGTTATTCATAAATATTGATACAATAGGATAAAATTAAATGTTTTTGCTCAGTTTCACCGCAGTTCATTGCTGAGCTATAACTATTGAGTTAACTTTTGTGATGCTAAAGGATACTGTCAGAGTAACTAACTCGGATGTATAGCAAAAGGGTCATACACAGGGGTCTTTCCTGTGGACAATGCAAAAGTTAACGGCTTGGGTATACATAAGTTTGTTTTTATCATACAGGTTAAGAGAGAATTTGTATGCACATGTATGTAAAGGCCCAGCAAGAAATTAGGCTTTTAAACCCCTTAACTTTGGGCTGTCCACAGGAAAAAATTGTAACCTTAACTCATACTAAAAAATGTGTATGACTCCAAATTTTGAAATCCTGCTAAAAACCATCAGAATCAACCCGTTAGCACAAAATGCTAAGCATCCCAGCCACAAAGGCCTACATATTCATGTGTAAAATATGATTTCTGAAACATAAACCATCGATAACTTCGACCTCGTCCGCTTTCAACCTGACCGCCCATACTTATAGGATCTGTTTTTGCTTAAAACCTCAGCAAGACGGCGAGAAGTTACTTATGCGATTATATTATACCAAATGACTTTTAAGGAGCATGTTCGGGTTTTTATGTGATGGATATTTCTGACGAACGCTAAACTTCCATTATAGGTATTTTCTACGATTATCAAGAGATTATTGATTTTTAAATTTGCCGTTTTTGTCAATAAAATCGATTTTTTTATTAAAAAATCTAGCTGACCTCGCGGACTTCGTACCGCCTTGGATTTTTTTTTGGGTATGAAAAATAGCTTACGTCCTAATCTAAGACCTACTGAACATACACTCCAAATTTCATAAGAATCGGTCGTTCCGTTTCGGAGGAGTTTGGTTACAAACACTGTGACGAGATAATTTTATATATTAGAAGACTAGCTGACCTCACGGACTTTGTACCGCCTTAGGTACCTATTTATTTTTTGGGAATAAAAAATAGTGTAACGAGAATTTTATATATTACGAGTAGATAGATATAATTTTAAATATTCTATAGTTATTTTTAGTTCTAGTTTTAAATTTTATTTCTAATTCAATTATTTTATTTTTAAGTCGCCGAATTTGTAATAAAAGTTGTAGATTTATTTTAAATAAATTGATATATTTTAAATGGAAGTCTCATAATATCATAATGTAACGTACATTTACTACTTATCACGTGAGCGGATTTGGTTACAAAAAACCAGACGGTCAATACTGGAGATATCAAATATTATTTACGAAGTGTACCTCCCGAAACGAAGGTCGACTTTTGATAAAAGCAGGTCTCTGAACATTCGTGTTTCCGATCGCGCGTCACTGATATCAGTTCAGTTTTGAAATTAAAATGATCCCGACAGATGCACTCCTGACATGAGCGAACAAAAGCCAGCATGTATTCACACGGTCCCTACAAAGAACCTTTTTTGCCTCCTAAGATTCCTAAGAAAATCTCGGGACGAATCGCGCTGTTGAATTCTTGTTTTGAAATTTTAGATTTTTTGAGCGGCCCTGAAATGATGGTTTGAATTTTTAAATCTCGAACCGCCTGTGTTTTTGGCACGTTTTCGATGTGTAAATGTTTTGTTTACATCGTTGTTACGGTAGATTTCGATATTGGTGTTGGATAAATGTTATTCAGTCCAGTAAAAAGCTCACGTTCAGATGTTACCCAAATCAAAAACGTCCCTAAGTAAAATTCATATTTTTTTCCAGGTACCAACATTATTCATAAATAATCAGATTTTAAAATAATGAGCACCGTCATATTTTTCCTGAAAGATTACAGAAGTAAACTCAGGGCTACTGTCTTTTCGGAGAGCCAGCAGCGCCCGGACAGTACCCTTACATAAGTCATTCTGAAGAAAGTGCGAAGTCAAATTAACCCACAACAAACCATAATCGGATGGGCGCAGGCCGTAAATCTTTCAAATAAAAACCGTGCTACGACGAAAACGGCCGATTAAAATCAAAAATAAGACTACAGAGCGGCTTTTGTCTTACTCGTGTCTCGTGTCTACAACTGGCTGCGTCCCGGGAAAAAAAACCTCGGGCCCTCGTGGCGCAGGTACCGTCGGCCATTTTGTTGAACCTTGCTGTTCCTTTTTCAATAATGCATGTTGAAGGTTGTTAGATCGTTTGCTAATTAAACGGCAACACGGGAGCAGGAAGCATGATTTAATATTAAAGTGTTCTACAAGTTTTTTTGGCGGCAATAAATTTCATTTGGAATTTTGTTCGATCCTGTTCATCGATTTATGCGCGTGTTAAAAAATCAACTGCGGTTTTTAATTTATTTATACGTGCGTGGGAAACCGTCTATCAAAAGATCAATTACGTATAAATATAATAAATGTTAATTTATAGAAAAAAGTATCCGAATTTATTTTATTTATTTATTTTCAAAAGGTGAAAGAACCTGGCGTGGAAAAGAAAGCAATATTTTCACACCGCGTATTCGTATATGTATAGATACTGACTTCAATATACATAATATGGGAAAATTGGCTTGTATAAAAGAAGATTAGCTTTGTCCTAAAAGCTAGCTTGAAAATAATAGATAACAATGATATGGTCTTTGTATTCAAAATGAAGTTTGACATCACATACTATACGACCGGATACGAGCCACCATATAAGCATTAATTAATTGCTACATATTTAACAATGCAGGAAATTCTTATTAGAACACATTTGCTACAGTTTATTTGATCTAGATCATAGGAAGACAAACATAAGGAAGTCTCATTCGAGATGTAAAAAGCATAGTCATTGACTATTAATACACTCAACAGCAATAAAAACGGGTCACTGTATAGGATTTTCCATACAAAGTGACCCGTTTTCATTGCTGTTGAGTGTATATGGTATGAGAATGTAATGTCAATCCATTAATGTGATCTACATACATAACATTCTATGAGTACCTAATTAGATGCCTACTGAAAGACAAAGCTACACACAGCCTAAATCAGTGGACGTAGATGAATAAAGCTATAAGGGCTCCTGCTAAAAAAAAGGTTTTGATTATAATTAGTATGAAATGCTACCTAAGCAGATGAAGTTGTACCAGCTGCTGCTTCCGTCGACTCTTGGCGGGAGCACTACCGTGCCCCCAGATCTATATATTCCACCTATCTAATTTTTGTGGAAGTTCCTTTTTTTAAGACGCCATTTTTGACGCTTTCAAATTTTGCATTTTAGGATATGGAATCTCGCAACCCGTTGAAGTCTAATACAAACGAGTTCTCTTGATTTGCAAAAAATTAAATAAAATTATTTTCTTGTATTTTATAGAATATGTATCCGGCAGGAGAAAACGTTCAAGTTTATTTCTAACTTTAAAATAATAGAGCAGTTTATTTATACTATTCCGTTCAACGCAATCTATATTTACATCAAACCTGTTGTTTCTCTAAACGGTTGCTTGTACCCTATGATAGGTTCCAGAAAATTCGAAGTGAAATTTACGGCCCCTACTCCATAGTGGTTACGGAATTACCTTTACTGCCTTTACAACGCGTAATCACTGGAGCACCGATAAAGAACAACAGCGTAAGTACCAGGTTAATCTGTTTTAAAATAGATTTTATCTTGAGGAACCTAGATACAGATTTCAATAGGTTTCAATGGTGATTTAGAATTATTCCTTTTTATATAAATGAGATCACGATTCAAGTGATGTGGTAGAATGATGTCGATGTTCTTCATATTATGTGAAAATGATTGAGAGAATGCATGGTAGCATAGAAAAAAGCCATGGTACGCTCTGTTTGACCTACTGCCTCTTAGGCAGAGGGTCGTGGGTTCAAACCTGGTTTGCACGTCACTTAATAACTCAGTTCTAATTTACCAATGAGCTTCTTAATGAAGGAAAACATCGTGAGAATACCGGCATGCATCAGCGAAGTAATTAAAAAATATTGCAGTATGCGAAATCTCCAACCCGCACTGGAACCGTATTCGCAATAAATACAGAAGATTATATGGAATTAAATAAGTTAGCAAAAAGTTTCAACTATAAGAACAACACTAGGCTAGCGAAGGTATGAGTTTCGAACCACCCCGAGTCTGAATGTTTCTTCACGCCATTGTAGTGTTTAAAATAGTAGAAATAGGATTCACAATCGTTCATGGTATAAACTGACCTTAGGATGTTTTTGTTGCTGGAATACGCCATGATCATAAATCGACCTACCTCCAATAATCGACGCTTTACAACATAAGTATTATAATATGATACGATACGAAAATATTCTAGCTGTATTTATATTTATACGTATAGGTAAGGCACGTAGAGGTAATATATAAACAAATCAGAGATTATATATGTGGTTTACTTCGTCGATGTGAATTTGAACCTAATTTTACCCTTTAAAGGTTGATTTTCGAAAATATGAAACAGTACTGTAATATACATATAGTAAGCGTAGACGAAATTTGGTAGAGACTACTTCTTATGTTTTCTGAAAATCAACTTTAAAAAGGTGTATATAGAATGACAATATCCTTAAATTGTGGCGTAGGTACATCGAAAAAGCCCTGCATTCTGCATGAAATATCCAGAGGGAGCTTCGATTTTTCATACAGGCTTCCTACTCGTATAGGCAGCGACATCACTATTGCATTTAACTTAACTGATTTGTATGAAGGTTGTCAAAAGGTTAACTTTAATTTGGTGGCTACTTACTATTTTCCTTTTTTCTTGTGTCTTATTTTATCACTAGAACGATGTTTTTGTAAAAAAATCCACCAAGACGCGACTTGATTTTCTACCCATTTTTTAAACTCCTTAATAATCTTGTCCAAGTAAAGGTTGTATTGTACCCGCGGGGGGCTCGTGCACAAATTATATAGGGAAGTGCGAATCAGGCGCAAGTTGGGATGACGGGATCGCGCATCCCTCTCTCGCATCATGGGCTAAACAAGGATGGCGACATGACCGCCCCCGCCGGCGCTTCGTGTTTTGAAGGCTCTCGCTCTTTTATTTTTCATATTCACGTACTGAGAATAATCACTATCTTGGCACTGATTTAACGATCATTAAGAATGTATTATTAACAATTATATTATACAGTATTTTGCCACGGTTTGGTGAGCTGATCAACTGATCACTATGTTTTGTGAGAATGAGAATGAGAATGAATGATGTGTTTTTTGGTGGGTCTGAGCTGTACAATGCTCATTTTTTCGATGTGTTTCGTCAATTTTAAATTATTCAAGAAGCAGTTATTTAGGTTACAAAATCTGTAAATTAGGAAAGTATTAAAAAAAAACTTTTTAACTTTCCTAAGGGGTATATATAAACTATCGTATGACATTTTCAGTTTTCAGGGTCTCTAAACAGGTAAATCACGCATTTGATTCAAGCTACCGACATAGTTACTTTTCAATTTCCAAGTAAAATTTTACTAATTTATTTATTTTATTTCGTGTCGGGTGTCTTAGAAACCTACAAAGTGTAGGTACTCGGTTCGACAACGCGTACATAATTAACACTTTTTGGTGAGTGAAGGAACATTGTACTATGCAAATGATCCCAGACAATGGGGGGCAAGGTGGCACAGTTCATGTATCTACACGGTTTTGATTGACAAAAATACTTTTTGTTTACCCGGCATCGTGTACCTACACAGGTAGAATGGATTTCTTGAAAATAAGCATATTTATTTCTATCAAAGCAATTATTGACTTCAAGATTGACTCCGTATAAACGTTAGAGCAAATTTACTACGTATCAGTAAAAAAAACTTCTTAAAGGTTTTTTTTGTACCAAGGCAATAATTTTCAAGTCAATTATAATAAAATTGTCAAACCCAAGAATACCAATTTCCTCCTGATTTTAATCTTCTTAGAATTAGTAATATTTTAAGAATTCAAGGATCTCAGAACGACAACACGTTGATTTTTCCAACAATAAAATATTTTCAAACCAAAAAAACTTTCTTTCTAATTACGAAATATTTTAAGAAACGGCTCGGTCTTGTTTACAGATTTTTTTCTGCCAGTGTACCTGAAATATTACCTCAAGTGTTAATAATAGTATATTTTGATACAAGTGCGAAAAGTTTGTCACTGTTATCACTAGGGACAAAGTGAAAATGACAATTTCGCACGTGTGTCAAACGACATTTTTTAATACATTTGCGAAAAAAGGAATAAAGAAATAAATGAACAGGATGAAGCTCAAAAAACTTTACGCACTACTTCGTTAAGAACAACTTTAGGCACGCTCACGAGCTGTCAAAAAACAAAAAGCGCTCGTTCGGAAATGACAAACTTTTAGCACGTTAAACAGGTAACGAAATTTTTACTTTTTGAGCAACTGTAAAAAAAAAACATGCTCTAGTTTAACGCGTCATCATAACTTGAAGACGTTGGATGAGAATTCCATTTTTTTCCTACGTACCCTCAGATAAGAATCTAAGATTCTAAGCCTTGGAAGCCCCAGTCACGCTTTAGAACCACTTTGCTCTAATCTCAACTGGATGGAGACAAATAGATTAATCTTTAGAAAAAGGTCTGTACACGCGACTCGCAGTACGACTCCACCTTGACACGACGGAAATAAAGTTGAATTTACACAGCTAATGTGTAAGCCGATGGATGTTCTGATGCTTGTAATGTGTGTAATGTGGATTTTCGAGATCAACTGAAATGTCATTGTAGGCAGGTAGGTACAGTCGCCATCAGATATATCTAAGCGCACAAGGAGATCATAATTATCTGAACTGAGATATTTTTGATCACCTTTGTTTTGTGCAGAAAAGTCTGATGGCAACTGTGAGTGCTTCAGAAATTTCTTTGCCGCTTCTTTAGACTTTGGGAGTTTTCATTATAAGAAAATTTCATGATATACTTATATTAATATAAAAAAAAAACGTAAGATTCACTTAGTTACGTCTTGAAATTTAAATATGTACATATTTGAGCTGTTTAGCGTTATTTACAATACCTAATACTACTTAAGTTAACATTAGAATTCTATGCCAGCGATATTAGGTATTTCTGTACCCTGCGGAATACAGAAAAGTGATCCAAGTTTTCGGAAACGATGTGTTTCGCATGCATAATCGTCTATTCGACTTGATTTGCTAAAACGGGACATACCATGAGATTATTTAAACCATAAACTACTTCTTACATTGATTTATTTGTCTTTAGATTTGAAATTTTGATAAAATCTGGCATGGAATTTAGGAGCTTGCGATTTAACTCAAGTTCAGTATTAGTAAAATGCTATACCGAGTACTAGGACCAAATCAAAAATTAATTCAAACAATCAATCAAAATCAATATGCTTTATGCAATAGCTTGAGATCGAAACGTTCTACCACGAATTAACAGATTTTTGACGTTTGAAATGTCAAATTTTAAGCTAAAGACCAAACCGTTACGTTTGAACATCGAATGTTTAAATGCCGGCCACGTTGAAATTAAATGAACTGGCGATTTAATGAAATCCTCTATACATACACGATACAAAGAGAACCTCGCTTCGTCCATACAACTAGTAATAATTACATCTTGCCGTCTTGCCCAGTCACGAGAGTTCGAGAGCATTCCACTGGCCGCCAAGTCATCGGCGTACCACCAACTTAACCGGCCAGCGGTCAAATAAGGAGCTAGCACAAGCCAGTACTAAATTTTAGGTAGTCCATCGACAGTGGCGCCACGGATTCCTGCAGGGTAACTTGGTAAAACTTTCCCAGTCTTTATCTCACCAAGTATTCGAATAACGCATTTTTTTCGATTCGGAAGGTAAATGAAAATACTTGTGTGGACGGTTTGTATGGACGCAATCAATGTTCTGTGTGCGTCATACTTACTGAACTCTCCTAAGTGTTCGAACACGATTTTTTACTTAATTATATTAATAGAAACGATAAAAACTTCATCAGATATTGTTATTTCGTTTTGATTCGAATTCACTCTTTGAATAGAAATTATAGAAATATGTGTTGGACAATGGAACTACTTGACTGGCCTGACTGTCTCTGAGTTTGACGGTTTAAAATTTGAAAATCGAATGGCCTAAGTAGTATAATATCAAGTTTTTAAAGTTTAAAATCGAATAGCGATTGATATCGTACTTTACACTGTGTCCATTTGCATGTTTAATAATTTAAATCTTAAAATACGAATATTGCCGCTATAATGGCGTGTTTAAGATACACTTAAGTGCAACTTGATTTCCGAGAGATTGTCATTAACTTGGAACATATATTATCTTCGATTTTGAACCTTAACTTAAAGGGCTTTAGCTGTTTATAAGTTTCAATTCAATTCGTGTAATCTACACATTCTAAATATGTAATAGACTATAAGTAACTTGGTAATTGAAATGAACATACAAAATTAGAATCGAAAAGTATAGAATAATATTTACAAAATTTGTTAATAAATAACGATTTTCCATTAAAAAAACTAGCATTTTAAACCTTCGCTTATGTATGAATATGTGTACACGTTTGAACATAGAACATAAACGGGCTACTTGGAGTGGATAAATTGATGATTTGATGAAATAACCAGAAGATACAGATTATATATTAAACATCATAGTATGTTACTATAAATTAATATTTTCATAGTAATTTTAAAGCCCACCTGTTTACCAAAGTATGCATATGTAATTTAAGGTTGTTTCGAAACAGCAGGTATTTTAAAACGTGTCAATAAAAACTGAAAACACTCAAACAAATCATGCGCATAATAACTGGAGATATGAGCGTCTCAGATTACATTATAATTATTAATTTCTCGAAGACCATTAACTGGTAGGTATATACCGGTATCACCACAGTAAAATTTATTATAAACTTTAAGACACAACCAATAAAGTTTACAATGGTTCGGCCGTGTACACTCTCATCGGTGTCACCAGTAAAGGGTGAATTGTGGAGCTGGCCGGAAAAAACGGCCGAAAAAGAAAAAGAAATTTAAAAGGACCACAGATAAGAACATGACAAAAAGAATGCCGGCCTGTTAACGTTTAGGTTTCGGTGTCCAACAAGTTACAAACACTAATTGTTTTTTTTGTACGCAACCTATAATGGCCAGTAAGAAACGACATTAATTTGTTAAGTGCCTATTAAAAAAGAAGTTGTTAAGTGGTGGTTTTAGCTGATTAGCTTATGAGGCAATGCAAATAGAAATAACAAATATCGTGGTTATTGCGAAATGTACTCGGAAAATTAGTACGATCAAGTGTTAATAGATATTGTTCCCGACCTTACCGAGATATACTTATTAATTATATATTTTTATACCTATAGATTTTCTAATAGTGTGCATGTACCAAAGCATCTAGCGAAAACACGGACGTCAAGTGATTTTCCAATTTTTAATTTTAAAATATCATTAAATTCCGTTTGTAAAACTAGGTGATGAGTTGATGACTGAATAGTCATAGAATAAAGTTATCCATTATTTCTTATTTTGGTATTTGACTGAATTTCTTTACTCGTAACTGGGTCGACGAGTCCTCGCTACGCGTGACTTTATTTTTCCACTTTCTAGGCGCTTTGCCCTATCCCCTTCGTATAAATATGTATGCGTGGATAGCTACCGAATCTACCCTAGCAACTAGTATCAGCAGAATCGGACATTTTAGAGGCGGGAAGCTACTTTTCCCATTTCGCCAAGTATGGCTGCCAAATTTGCCTACAAAATGGGAGAATTATTCCCATTTCCTAGGCGGGAATTACAATTTCCTTGCCGTAGCTGGATACCAAATTTGGCTAAGAGATGCGCAATGCGCAAGTCACGCAATTTTTTTCGTTTATATTTTAGTAGGATAAGTACCTACCCATGGCGGGGAACGACACAAATTAGAAAACATTTTCAAATAACCTTCGATACTTTTATAATGAAGTAATAAAGACCCAATGGTTTATTTTCTTCGCCTTTTATGTGAATACTTAATTGTCTCAGGGGCGGATGTTTACATCAAAAAGATATAAAACGTATAAACATTATCTTTAAGGCGCCTGTAGCCGTCGATGACCTTGAGCGTTTTGAGCCCGATCCTCTCAATAATAACCGCGCCAAATACGCTAACGTAAATTACAACGATAGCAATGGTTAATTTCGCCCGCTGTCTTAAGTCTACCGTGGCCCAGCGGTCCAAATTCATCATGACGTACATGAGAGCGCAAGAGGGGCGCGGGTTCAAATCACCGCTTATAATAACTTTTTGTATATTTTTTTTATGAATTGAATACTTTTTTAATTAATTTACATGCTGAACATGGTACTAGTGATATTTAGATATTTTTAATGTTTATTCGTATCAAAGTCGTAGTTTAAGAATATGCAATGCAATTAGGCATTATGCGTATGTAGGGTAAAACCCCGATAAATGACTACATCCTTATCCTTACTAATATTATAAAGGCGAAAGTTTGTTTGGATGGATGTATGGATGGATGTTTGTTCCTCTTTCACGCAAAAACTACTAAACGGATTTTAATGAAACTTTACAGTAATGTAGCTTATAGATCAGAATAACACATAGGCTACTTTTTATCCTGAAAAAACGTATAGTTCCCGCGGGAACGCGATAACCGAATTCCACGCGGGCGAAGTCGCGGGCAGAAGCTAGTTCATAATAAAGTTCAAACAGCAGGAAAACTGGCCTGTCTGGAAAAAGCGCATTGCCGGACGATTCTATTAGTACGAGTCCGGCAATCGCAATTGCGGCCGAGGTATATATAATGCTTTTCTCAAACAGCGAGAAAATACGGAAGGTCAGTCGGGGCAAGTGCGCCAGGATGGGGTAAGTGCGCCTAACATAAATGTATCGAAACCTATAAATATTACTCAACTAGTAGTTAGCTGTTTACAAGGCATACTACTACTACTACTACTACAGCCTATTTGCGTCCCACTGCTGGGCACAGGCCTCCTCTCATCACGAGAGGGTTTGGGCTATAGTCCCCACGCGGGCCCAGTGCGGATTGGGGACTTCACACACATCTTTGAATTACTTCGCAGATGCGTGCAGGTTTCCTCACGATGTTTTCCTTCACCGAAAAGCTCAGTGGTAAATTCAAAGTGAATTTCGCACATAAGTAAACTTAGAGGTGCGAGCCGGAATCGAACCCCCGACCCTCTGCATGGGAGGCGGTAGGTCGAACCACTAGGCCACCACGGTTTACAAGGCATAGGGCCGAATTAAATTTAGGCGCACTCACCCCACATCAGTATTTACTACTTCCATGATCGTGGATGATTTGGCCATGGAAGTTGTAATTATTACCTCGATGGATTTGTCAGTTTCGGGGTAAGTGCGCGTAACATAAATATATCGAAACCTATAAATATTACTCAACTAGTAGTTGGCTGTTTACAAGGCATAGGGGCGAAATAAATTTAGGCGCACTTACCCCACATCAGTATTTACTACTTCCATGACCGTGGATGATTTGGCCATGGAAGTTGTACTCATTACCTCCATGGATTTGTCAGTTTCTCTACAGAGGTGTCTCAAATAGCAAGCGAATTAAAAAAAAACACACACGACAATAATGTTTTTGCTGGCCAAGGCCGGCAATGGACAGCCTGGCGTCTTCTTTTTAGGGTTCCGAAGTCCACAAGGAACCCTTATAGTTTCGCCATGTCCGTCCGTCCGTCCGTCCGTCCGTCCGTCCGTCTGTCCGCACTATTGCTCGGAGATGCTTAGGTCTAGAGAGCTGTAATTTGGCATGAATATGCATATTAGTTACGCTGACAAAGTGGTACAATAAAATTTAGAAATATTTTGTTTTATAGGGTACCTCCCCTACTCGTAAAGTGGGGATGTAATTTTTTTTTCTTGCGTACCCCATGGTGCGGCATATCGTTGAATAGGTCTTAAAAAAATATTGTGGGTTTGTTAAATCCATTTTTTGATTAAGTGATGCGTTTGTGAAATATTAAGCTTTAAAGTGCTATTTTTTGTTAGAGTCACGTGTCCCCCCCCCCTGCCAGCTAAATGGTGGTAATTGGATGGCTGAAAAAAATCACGGTTGTGGCATATATAACGTAGTTGAAAGGAAAACTATCAGAGCTAAGTAGGCTGTACAAACTTACGAGTAATAGTCGACCAACTTATAATGATGATTTTTCTCGAGCGGCAGGGGCGTCGGGCGGGCACGTCATACCACAGGCTAGCTAGATGCTAATAAGTCTTAGAAAGGTACTGTGGGCATCCTCAACTTCGGAACCCTATAATTTGCGCGTGGCCCGACACGCACTTGGCCGGTTTTTTTTTGAAAGTAACACGAACATTACCGAGCATGTTTGAGAAAAAGCTAGTTACTATAAAAACATCAATTCAGATTCCTTTTCTAAGTTGGTGGACGCGAATTGGTCCATAGGTGGACGCAATCTGGATTAAGTGGACGCAAACTGGGTAAATCGCCTAATTTGCCTATTTGTGTCGTTTTTTTGAAAACTACCAGATGTTTCGACCAAAACTATAAGTTATATTGAAAAGGACTATATAATCAATACATTACATCCGTTTTATAATCAAAATTTCAATTAGAACATTTTTATTTTCACCTTCAAACTTGCCAACTCCAGTAAGTGGACGCAAACAGGCGAAGCGACCCTACTTTTCAGCGACTTTCTTGAGGTAATAAGCGGTTCGCCCTTGTCGCTTTCGTATCAACTTTATAGAGCAGTGTGATCTTCTCCCCTTTTTATTACCCATTTTAACACTAGGTAACAATAACAATATTATAACAAGAACACTATTACGGAGTAACAAAACAAACTTAACAAATAAGTATCTATAACAACAATAAAATGCAAATCCTCGAGACAAATCACTCCACTCGACTTACTCTCTCGCTAGTTACTCACTCGCTATTCACTCATTTCCGAGTGCCGGCCGGCAGGCCGACCATGCTGTGTGTCCTCTGATCGAGTTCGGGATACCTACCTAGCTGGCAACAGCGCGCGCGACCGCGAGGTAAACAACACGAGTGCCGAAACTCGCAACGTCGCCTTGTTCTCAACCACAACTTTCTGTTTAATGCAATGAAGTTATAGAAAAATAACACTACTTCAAATCCAATATAAAAGTCAAATTTATGAAACGAACTTTTATCCTTCTTTCTTTAGTAATCACGATAGTTTAGATATTTTTTAATCAATAAATAAAAATATTTAAAAATATAAAAAACGCCGCATAATTCAACAAAACGCCTACCATAAGAAGCGCAGCAAATGTGTGTTGTGATACTTGTGATTATACACTAAGGAACACATAGGTTTTTCGTCTAAAAGCTATTTATCATATAAGTTAGAAGGTAAAGCCCTAGATAAAATTCTGAAAAGTACTTGCAAAAAATTTGGCAACGTAGATTTTTTCCTAAGCGGAAATAAATGGTTACATATAGGAGGATTAAGGATTTCTTAAATGACATCCATAGTACAAATCATTACATATAAGACGATATAAAATACCAGAAACACTAATTGACTATATTTGTGTTCCATATTCGTAAACTTTGCAGATGACAACTTGTTACAATTATAGAAAAATGGTTACAAAAACACCTCGAATTTGCATTTTTGCCTCACTACTCGCCTTAAAACACCAAACCAGCACCTTTTGGGCGGTTGAATCATTCTCCGCGAACCTATATTAATCACTTTGAAAAACCTTTTGAAACCTGCAAAAAGCTGATAAGATGGTAATATTCAGTGAAACTCACCATTTAAAACCAGTTCCATTCATTTGTACGAGTATCGTTTTTTTCGGATATACATAGGTATCTATCAAATATTATCCACTTATCGTAGCTTCAGTAGCTTCTGCCAGCGACTTCATCGCGTGGAGTTCCGTTATAGAATTCCCGCGAGAACTATGCGATTTTTCGTGATATAATATACTTACTCGTAGTCTACGCCCTTTCCCGGTATAGCAAGATACATCATAGAAGCACTTAAGCCGTTGACGCAGAGTCTATTTTTGCTTAATCCACGCGCCTTCTAAGTTGTGTAAACCTGTATCAAACTATCTCGATACAAAATTTCATCTAAATCGGTCCAGCAGTTTAAACGTGAAGAGGTAAACATAAAGAAAAGCAGACAGAAAGAATTACTTTCGCATTTAAAAAATATTAACGAAAATCGCGGTACATTCTATTCCATTACTTCAGTTAACTTCGATATCAACTTTTCGGATATGATCATTTACATAGAAACAGGATTACATAATATTATATTATATTATAAGTAAGGATTCACAATCAGCCGAAGAAAAATGGCCCGTCAAAACGGATGCCCGAACAGTTCGGGCACCCGTTTGGCGCTCAGTAAATTTGACACTTGAATCTTATAGTGTTAGGTTTACTTTTGTATAAAATAATTATCTTGACACATATTATAAAGAGGCGTTATTATCATATTGGAACGTATTTTCTAATGTCAGTTTGCTTTATATATTTTGACATATTCTTTTAGGTACTGTTCGTCCATATGTTATTATAGGTCAATGCCTGTTAGACATACATACTTATTACACGGTGATTAAATACTTAAATAGTCCAATCTCAAAAGCTCACGACGAAACGAGCTTTTGACCGGCGACAAATAAGCTCGTGTCGGGAATACCTTAGATAAACGCTGAGAGCTTCGGGTGACCAAGCTTCAAGATCTTTCTGCGCCAGCTTTTAGAACTTTCATACACAAATGACTCTTTATCATCGTAGTCTTGCTATTTTATGGCACTAAAAACAAAACATAGGCTAACTACATCTTGAACTTAAAAGGATTGCAATTTCATGGTTTTGTATGGCTTTAGATTTATAACTACATGTTTTTTTTTTAATGGATACTAATTTATATGTGTAATGTGTACTATGCCTATGTATATAACTTTTGCATTTCTATTTTATAACCAAAATCAAAAATGCCCCTTTTCTCAAATTAAATGTACCTTTAGTTGTCTTTTAAAAGTGAAAAAGAAACTATATATATTTTTTAATTGGGCTTTACTGAAATTAGTATTGCATGTTAGTCAGTCAGTTCAGATACCTATGCTAGTATGTCGAAAGCGCTTTGCCACATATGACAAAGTTAACATAATATATTAAGTAACTTCTACCGATTCTTAAGTATTGTCCTGTCAAAAAACCATGATCATGGCCGCTTGAAGTTCTGGACGGGAAAAAGAATAACCCATTTGGTTGATTTACTTGGACGCGGTCCGATTACACGGTTGCCTCGAAGCCTTCGCTGGTGATAAAGGGCCTTCAGTTCTAACCACAAAATGAAACCCAACAGAACCGCTTCTCTGAATAACAGATTCTTTTGACGAATCGTCTTTAAAATCAGCATCAGACAGACGTTTCACGTTAAAACCAACAGCCGTGTGCACCGGCACAGCCTACCCTTTATTCTGAAACCAAACTTAGAATTTTCGTTAAAACACTAAAATTATTTCACGACGTTAAATCATATGAAAACTGAATGGCTTGAGCTGCTTACATGGTCCAAGGTATTAAAAAAAACTTGATACAACTAAATAGACTATTATTTCGAACATTATACTACAAAACAGTTAAGAGATGCTTCAACTTTCCGATAACAATCGGGGAAACTGATATTTTTATAGTAAGATGATAGCCGCGATGGGCCAAAGTGAGAAATGTATGGGTTCGAACAATATTTCAAATAATAACCCGACCTACCCACGCGAGGGACTCATCAAAATCAATTCGGGTTTCAATGATTCATATAGTTTTTTTTACAAATGTACAATTTTGGATTTACGTGATTAACGAAACCATTTTTGTGCCTTAGCTGAAAACAACAAGTAGTAATCTGATTTTATAATTACGGGATTTACAGGAGATTTTTCAATCGTCAGATAAAACGTCATTATGAGTTAGAGTCGTTCTGTCTGTCACCTTTTCACGCTTTAACCGCTGGACCGATAGTTCGAGTTCCGGGGAAGGATATTATTATTTATTTATACAAACGATCAAAGAAAAGGCTCTAACGATACTGACGAATTTTGAAATGGGTTTTGAGGGGCGACTTATTGATCCAAGTCTCCTCTTAAGGAAAACCTATGTTAACTCTTTTTCAAACGAGCTAACCTTCCTTTCCTTCTTTTCCTATAAACTATCTCAAACACTACTCTATCGATAATATGATCTAGCTAGTCTCAACTCTCGAGGTATCATATCTGGGAAAACTCATTTTTGGAAGCAAAGCCCGGTCCCGTGTACTCTTACATTACATAACTAAGTGCAGAGGTGGGAAATTTCAACTTTCAACCCCCAACCTTCTGCATAATAAGAGGTGTTAGGTGCAACCACCAAGCTACCAACTACTGGTGAACGGCTTGGTGCTAAAGTCTCTGTATAGTACCGGACCGGTCCAACGGGTCCTTTTAAGGCCCTGAATCAGTTATGATTAATTGATGTTCACGAATCTCTCGAGAAAAGAACTCCTTAAGGCGAGTAGTGAGGCAAAAATGCAAATTCGAGGTGTTTTTGTAACCATTTTTCTATAATTGTAACAAGTTGTCATCTGCAAAGTTTACGAATATGGAACACAAATATAGTCAATTAGTGTTTCTGGTATTTTATATCGTCTTATATGTAATGATTTGTACTATGGATGTCATTTAAGAAATCCTTAATCCTCCTATATGTAACCATTTATTTCCGCTTAGGAAAAAATCTACGTTGCCAAATTTTTTGCAAGTACTTTTCAGAATTTTATCTAGGGCTTTACCTTCTAACTTATATGATAAATAGCTTTTAGACGAAAAACCTATGTGTTCCTTAGTGTATAATCACAAGTATCACAACACACATTTGCTGCGCTTGTTATGGTAGGCGTTTTGTTGAATTATGCGGCGTTTTTTATATTTTTAAATATTTTTATTTATTGATTAAAAAATATCTAAACTATCGTGATTACTAAAGAAAGAAGGATAAAAGTTCGTTTCATAAATTTGACTTTTATATTGGATTTGAAGTAGTGTTATTTTTCTATGACTTCATTGCATTAAACAGAAAGTTGTGGTTGAGAACAAGGCGACGTTGCGAGTTTCGGCACTCGTGTTGTTTACCTCGCGGTCGCGCGCGCTGTTGCCAGCTAGGTAGGTATCCCGAACTCGAGGTCGGCCTGCCGGCCGGCACTCGGAAATGAGTGAATAACGAGTGAGTAACTAGCGAGAGAGTAAGTCGAGTGGAGTGATTTGTCTCGAGGATTTGCATTTTATTGTTGTTATAGATACTTATTTGTTAAGTTTGTTTTGTTACTCCATAATAGTGTTCTTGTTATAATATTGTTATTGTTACCTAGTGTTAAAATGGGTAATAAAAAGGGGAGAAGATCACACTGCTCTATAAAGTTGATACGAAAGCGACAAGGGCGAACCGCTTATTACCTCAAGAAAGTCGCTGAAAAGTAGGGTCGCTTCGCCTGTTTGCGTCCACTTACTGGAGTTGGCAAGTTTGAAGGTGAAAATAAAAATGTTCTAATTGAAATTTTGATTATAAAACGGATGTAATGTATTGATTATATAAGTCCTTTTCAATATAACTTATAGTTTTGGTCGAAACATCTGGTAGTTTTCAAAAAAACGACACAAATAGGCAAATTAGGCGATTTACCCAGTTTGCGTCCACTTAATCCAGATTGCGTCCACCTATGGACCAATTCGCGTCCACCAACTTAGAAAAGGAATCTGAATTGATGTTTTTATAGTAACTAGCTTTTTCTCAAACATGCTCGGTAATGTTCGTGTTACTTTCAAAAAAAGAAGACGCCAGCAAAAACATTATTGTCGTGTGTGTTTTTTTTTTAATTCGCTTGCTATTTGAGACACCTCTGTAGAGAAACTGACAAATCCATGGAGGTAATGAGTACAACTTCCATGGCCAAATCATCCACGGTCATGGAAGTAGTAAATACTGATGTGGGGTAAGTGCGCCTAAATTTATTTCTCCCCTATGCCTTGTAAACAGCCAACTACTAGTTGAGTAATATTTATAGGTTTCGATATATTTATGTTAGGCGCACTTACCCCGAAACTGACAAATCCATGGAGGTAATAAGTACAACTTCCATGGCCAAATCATCCACGATCATGGAAGTAGTAAATACTGATGTGGGGTGAGTGCGCCTAAATTTAATTCGGCCCTATGCCTTGTAAACCGTGGTGGCCTAGTGGTTCGACCTACCGCCTCCCATGCAGAGGGTCGGGGGTTCGATTCCGGCTCGCACCTCTAAGTTTACTTATGTGCGAAATTCACTTTGAATTTACCACTGAGCTTTTCGGTGAAGGAAAACATCGTGAGGAAACCTGCACGCATCTGCGAAGTAATTCAAAGATGTGTGTGAAGTCCCCAATCCGCACTGGGCCCGCGTGGGGACTATAGCCCAAACCCTCTCGTGATGAGAGGAGGCCTGTGCCCAGCAGTGGGACGCAAATAGGCTGTAGTAGTAGTAGTAGTAGTAGTATGCCTTGTAAACAGCCAACTACTAGTTGAGTAATATTTATAGGTTTCGATATATTTATGTTAGGCGCACTTACCCCATCCTGGCGCACTTGCCCCGACTGACCTTCCGTATTTTCTCGCTGTTTGAGAAAAGCATTATATATACCTCGGCCGCAATTGCGATTGCCGGACTCGTACTAATAGAATCGTCCGGCAATGCGCTACTTGGCGGCCTCTGCAATATTGTACTATTCCCCGCAACTTCGTATGCGCAGAAATATTAAAATGAAAAACCCCGTTTTTCCCGTTTCCGTGGGAATTTCGGGAAATCCTTTCTTAGCGGATGCCTACGTCATAACATCTACCTGCATGCCAAATTTCAGCCAGATCCGTCCAGTGGTTTGGGCTGTGCGTTGATAGATCACTATGTCAGTCAGTCAGTCACCTTTGAGTTTTATATATTTAGATGTACAGAATATATATTTAGATTGTACAGAATGATCGGATTTTAACAATGAATTTATTCAAGAATATTTTACATTAAAAAATCATGATTATAATTAATAAAACCATGAACATTTTTTTTCCAGACAGGCCAGTTTTCCTGCTGTTTGAACTTTATTATGAATGTAGTCATTTATCGGGGTTTTACCCTACATACGCATAATGCCTAATTGCATTGCATATTCTTAAACTACGACTTTGATACGAAAAAACATTAAAAATATCTAAATATCACTAGTACCATGTTCAGCATGTAAATTAATTAAAAAAGTATTCAATTCATAAAAAAAATATACAAAAAGTTATTATAAGCGGAGATTTGAACCCGCGCCCCTCTTGCGCTCTCATGTACGTCATGATGAATTTGGACCGCTGGGCCACGGTAGACTTAAGACAGCGGGCGAAATTAACCATTGCTATCGTTGTAATTTACGTTAGCGTATTTGGCGCGGTTATTATTCGGAGGATCGGGCTCAAAACGCTCAAGGTCATCGACGGCTACAGGCGCCTTAACGTTCAAAATAAAGTACGAAAAGCGCGGTAAAGTCAAAAACGCTAAATTTAAAAGCGTGTTTACACATACCATCGATAAACCAAGTAATAACAATTTTATCATCATCATCATGTCAGCCGTCCAAATCTGGCATGGCCTCCCCATGACATCGCCACTCAGACCGTTCTTGTGCCATTAATTCATACCTACTTTAAACATTATTTCATTCACTCAATATTCACTTGAAAAGTAGTAAGTGTAAGGAACAATTTATTCATTTATTTATTTACTTTTAGACAGGCAGCAATTCGATGATGCGTTTAAATCATATTTTCACTGTTAGAGTTCATGTCAGTAAGAGAGTTTATCTAGTCTGTTTTTGAACTGGTCTGTTTTTCTCTGTGTTTGATTTAGATATGTTAAAAATATTTAGTACACATTGACATCCATAGTCCGTAAATAAATGTGAAAGTTAAGCTGTCAGTCAGTCTGTCTGTTACCTTTTTACGCTTAATCCGCTAGACTGCAAAAAAGGTAGGTCTGAGATGAGAGTCTCGGAGAAGGTTAACGTATACTACTTTTTATCCCGGAAAAACGCATAGTTCCCGCGGGAACGGTACAACCGAACTCCACGTGGACGATGTCTCGGGAACAAACTAGTTGAACATAAAATCCGGATTTATCTTTTCAACTTTGGTTCATCTTTGCTGCGTGTTGAAGTCTTTTACGAGAAATGATTAAATCGAATAAGTAAGTATAAAACACATGGGTTGTTCGAAACAAACGACCGAGTGTGTTTAATTTTACGAAGCCATTGTAATAACAACAACAACAACTTTTAAGAGTACGAGTTTTGTAGAAATGAAAGCCTTCGGTTACAAAACAAAAGTCGATCGGGTCGCGTGGGTCCTACGACCAATTTTAAAACAACGCCGCTTAATCCAACTTGTAACTTTATGTTTGAAGCAATAAGCGTGATTATAAATGCATGTATTAAGCGATGTTTTTTTTCGAATACCATTTTGACGTTACGTGGCACATATCCAATTTAGACCTTATTTCGATAGTGTGAAGTAGATTGTGGATAATCCTAGCCCACGTTTTTTCTCCATGTGGGCGCAACCTACGTGCAGCGTTAAGAGATTAGCTTAAACGACCCTGAGGTAACATTTACAGAATCAATTAGTTTAGAAACATTTCTTTGTATGCAACCTATGCAGAGGTCTGTGTGGGATTCTACAAATCGGCAGATGGCGCTGTTTGAAGTTGTAATTAATCAGTGTTCGAATAAAAAAGAGACGTTGCTATATGGCTATGTTTGTACCTACCGGAACACAACAGTGCGAGCTGCTATTTGGCGGCAGGTTAGCGGGGAATGATGGTGGTACCCCCCGGACGGTCATAGCACGAGGCCCTACCTAGCAAAATTTACAATTTTAGGGTTAGGGTGACGTACAAAGACTCACTCAACATTTCATTGGAAGTTACACCCTGTGAACCTAAATTTCTTGTTGCTGTCTGGGAATAATATGAAGATTAGAAATCATCGTTTCTTTGAAGTGGTTTGAAAAAGGGCAAAGGGACCTTGCTGTATGTATGTGTTCCGTATAAAATTGAGAAAAATAGGTAAGTCAGTTTTTTCACAAGAAATGTTTAAGGTTAAATGGAAAGTAGTTAAATTGTACATCAACATGGCTGATGTCGTAAATACCTATGTATATAGTGGACTTTACCGTATTTGGCATCAGAATAAGACTATAAATTAGTCATGATAAAAGAACATTCCTTTTTCTTTAGAAACTAATTTGAAGTAATTTGTTCTTTGCGAGGTAGGTATCCTTAAAAGTAGCAGGTCGCTTTTGTACGCTGTAAAACATTCCTCTGTTTCTACTTAGTGGACGTGCCGTGCGAAAGGGATATTTGTTTTTCTATATATATACTATATATTTCTATATATATATTTTATATATGACTCTACAACTGGTTTGAATTGCGTGATACCGGAGTAGGAGATATATGTTGGTTCTTATTAATGATTTCATTTTGAGGTTGATTTTCATATGGTTTGATTTTCAATGGTTCAGAGGAACCCTAATCGAACTATACCTAAATCATCACTGTTTGCCAGTTTTTTAGTGCGACCTTAATACGCTTCATGTTCCACATCCTCAAGGTCGCACCATAAGGGCCCGTTGTATCACATCAGTAATACCGGTCCAGTGTTTGACTTCGATAAGGAATATTTGAAATACGAACAATATTTGCATGCCAGTATTTTCAACTTTTTTTTTTTCAAGCAAGATGTCATACGGTCGTAATAACCATTAGATAATAAATTTATTTCCCTTCGGTAATTTGAAATCCTAGCTAGCTCGCTCTGGCTCCCGTTTTGCCTCTTACAAACGCATTTTAATAGTCTTATAAGTAACAACGATTTTTTCTTGAAAGCGTGTTCAACTGTTCACTGTTCGGCTCCACGATCGTAGGTGGTACTCGGACAGGGTGGTCGATTTTCGCCAATTGTGTAACGTCTGGTCATGTAATGTTCACTTTATTACACACCATTTGCATGAAAGGATATGGAGTTATAACTATTATAAAATGCGTATTAAATACGCTTATTTATTATAAAAGTTATGGATATTTTACAAGGGTTTTACGATTTGTTTTTGAAGGGTCGTACTGCACTGCATACCATATTGACCAACCATACCGCAACCTCTTTTACCGAAATCATTTTTTGAAATTCCCGCTAAGATCGCTTTACCTGAAACAAACAAAAATACAGAAAATGAGTTTAACTGTAGGAAGCTAGTGACACTTTAATAACCGGTGTCATTTTTGGATAGACTTTTATAGAAATTAAGGATATTGCTCGCATTATGACCGAGTTATGTACGACTACAACCTTGATTACATTCAACCTAATGGACGCGTCATTTCAGATTTGGCTGACATTACATTTTTTTTAATTGGGCATTCTTCATTGTCAACATGAATCATTGCAAAAGTCCGAAGCTCAGTATTTATGTATAATGCACATCAGCGCCATTTTTCATTCGATGTCAAAACACAACAATGCATCCAATCTAAGTTACACCATTAAGAAGCGCATTTTACATTCAACTCCCGAAAGTTATCACGTGATTTTTAAATACGGTAGTATTCAAATGTCCCAACAAAGGCGCACGCGCCAGACGGCGCTGCAAGTGAGACGAGCCAGCGTGTTAGCGTGTCAACGCGAATAGATTCGCGCTTATGTTGCGCGAGGTGCAGTGTTGCCAATTTAGCACATTATGTGCCATATTATACGCTAAATTGGTAACACTGATGTCTCCAAAACATCATACGTCACAATGACATTGACACTACTACAGTATCTAATGTCAATCTTTGACATTGAAAGCCACCTCGTGAGCAGAAGTACGGTGGCCCTCATTCCTAAAAGCGGTGTTTTACTGATTACGTTGCGTGTTAATGCTAAATAACCGCTGTCTGCTGAAAGACGTTATGCAAAGATGGCGGCTCATATGAGAGAAAGGAAGAGGGAAAACATGCAGTGCCACCATGAGTATAGAAATGGGGCACCGGCAAGAAAATTGTGCAGATCATCATTCGACTGAAAATAGAGGTTTACCTTAGATCACTTTAATTCTTAAGGCTCATTGGCATTAACCAGAAAAAATTGGAGCAGCAGTTCCAGTCCAGAAAAAGAAATTCGGCGTCGAAATTTTCGAATATTAATAAATACAATCTTGTACCACGGTAATGTTAAGCCCACATTAGGTCGACGAGGTCAAGGGAGCGGGGAGAGGTCGGATTATATCCCAAAAGAAAGTCACGTGGGCCGCGACGCGACGCGTGCCATCTCACGAGACAAATTTAACACCACCGGTGGGAAAAACTGGAACTAAAGCGAACGGGTTCTAAACCTTTCAAAACTGGCGACGCTAGCGCCACTACGGCAAGTAAACACTCTGGCTTACGGTAAATGGGAATGAGAAGAGAACTGGCTGCTTTTTGAATGTCGTATCTTTCTTTTCGGTGATTGGAAAAGAGGTTTGTGTAAGTAGGTTTAAGTTCAAATTTCGAATGGTCTTCTCTTCTTAATATTAAATTTATTGTTTATCGAGTAAAAGGACTGGCTGGTGATAAATCAATGCGTGTGTAAAGCCATGTCGAAAGGATAAGTGATACTTTGAAAGGGATACATTAGTTCGATGTCGTCTGGCAGTTAACGATTTATTTTCATCATCAATCTGGGATATGAATATTGAATATGGAATCATCTCTAACACCTGGAATCCAGAAGATGGAACCTAAATTGAAGCCAGTCAATCCATATTCAAAAATGAAATGGAGTCTGTGATTATTTTTCAATTCAATAAGAAAGTCGGTCACACTTTAGGATTAGTGCATATCTGTATATATATGAGTGTGTATTATCTGAGTGTTCTTCCTGTCTCTCGGGAATGTGGGAAATATTGTTTGCAGACCTCTGGCTGGGAACAGGATAAATTTAATAAATACATATATGGTACATTATTGTCCCGTCAATTGGCTAACAGTTTATATTTTAATTGCGCAAAAGTACGCGTATATATACATTGGTAGGTTATTTACGATGTGCAATATAATTTCGAGTGAGAAATTAAATTAAATTGGCCCAGTAAGTGGTTCCAGGAAACCTTTTGAGATTTCACGGTGTCTGTAAAAACCGGTAAGCGATTTTATTTGGTGCAATATTCTTTATTCGGTCGTTATTATTTCTTATGCGATCGATTATTCTCTCCGTTTTTTTAATAACTGGAGCACTAAATGAATAATTAAAAAAAAAATACATGAAAGCTAAATTCGTCGTCCGATCCCTTTGCTCTAAATAAGAATTGATCTTACTACGAATAGTAGTATGTACTACTAATTAATACCACCATTTTATTTGACAGAATTTGTATGGTATAGTAAGTAGTATATTATTGTATGTTCTGGACCACCCTTATTTGCGGTTGTGAATTGAAGTCGTGGTTAGGGAATGTATGTAGTTAGTATGGAGGCCGGATACTGATAACAGTTTACCAACCGCAAAATAGCAAGTTAACTTTGTAAAATTCTTATTCATATATATATTGGGTTAGAATACTGGACCAGTCTTGTGCGGTTGGTAAATTGTAGTTAGTATGGGGGCTGGGTACTGGTGGCAGTTTACCAACCGCAAAATAGCAAGTTAACTTTGTTTTTATTTATTTATATATTGAGTTGGAATACTGGACCAGTCTTTTGCGGTTGGTAAATTGTAGTTAGTATGGGGGCTGGGTATTGATAGCAGTTTACCAACCGCAAAATAGCAAGTTACCTTTGTATTCTATTTATTCATATATTGAGTTTGAATACTGGACCAGTCTTTTGCGGTTGGTAAATTGTAGTTAGTATGGAGGCTGGGTACTGATAGCAGTTTACCAACTGCATAATAGACGTATAGCTTGGTTTTCAAATATATAACTTGGTAAAAACATTAAAGAGCGTCGAGTTCACTGTGTTACAAGCGATAAAAGTTATCGCTGACACCCACATCCTTTGCCATTCAGCGGTGGTCAGCATGATCATTAAACAAGTGGAGGAGCGTCAGTTAAGTACGTGCGTGTGGTTGATAAAATATACTAGCTAAATGGAGAGAATTATCGAGATTTGCATACGAAAATGGATGGGTAACAAGGGAATACAATACAATCTGGAGTCGGGAGCACCTTCGGAAACTTCTCTCCAATTTATGAACTGTATAGAGACTCCCACCCCAGACATCGACGTTGGTAAATGGCAAGCAGCATGTGAGGAGCTGCGGGAAGTGTTGAGGCGGTACCTCACAGAAGATAGATGCATCGCCCTACACTCGAGTTATTGTGCAGAGGGGCTGTTGCAGGAAATTCTAAGGAAACATGGAATTAGAACATTCCTCTCCGTACCCATCAAACAAAGAACTCTAATCTACCAGGATGATTCCATATGGTTTATGGAGGTTTCCAATCCGAAAAAGGGAAAAAAGGTGTTCATGTTTTTAAACTTCTAAAAATTAGTATAAATACAGCTTTAGTGGTGGCGGCTTTCAAGTGAATCATTTGAATCAGTGGAGAGTACACGTATCGCTCGAAAATATTAATAACAATTAATAGAAAACTACAAGAAAAAAAAAATGGTTCATTACTGCTGTTGGTTGAAATGTATCGAGTGCCCCAATACTCAAATCGATGGAATCGCGTGTGACGTGTGCCGCGCGTATAACTACTGTCATTGCAGATGTGCTACATACATGGTTAAAAACAAAAGACGCTGTAAAATTGAAGAAGAAATAGATAATTTCATGAGTATTGAAGAAAAGTTGATAGTTGCTGTATGTTCCCAGCATGATTTTGAAGCTGGTCTAGAGTATTTAGATAAAATGCGTGAAAAATTAATCCAATTAAAGACAAGTGATGTAGATTTTTAAATAAAAAAAAAAAACGCTTTTTTCTTTTCACAAAAATATTGTTTTATTTCATAATCATAAGTGTGTTATTTTGTAATGACCCCACGCCAACGTATTGCTGGTACTGTTTTTTATAATATACCTCTTTTCGTCCTTACCACATAGGACTTTTTTCTTTTTTATCTGTGTGTATACATTATGCTTATCACTAATTATAGTATACATGTCATCGTAAAAATTCTTACTTAGATCTAAACATTCATAATACCTATCGAAATTAAGTTTTCTAACGACAGCTGCGCTCACCCCTTTATTTTTCATGATGTAAACACCATCTTTATGATTATCATCACCCTCTAGAGTGTAGGCATACATCTTGGAGCGTAGGCCGACGAAGCTCCGCATAATCCTACCATTGTTTTCATCCTTCATCATACCCACAACTTTTTTATTGATTTGGGGTAAGCCGTAGACATTATCTTTAGAAAAATCTGAAGTGTCGAATCTTTTTTCCAAGTCTGGTTTGATGTCTTCATAAAAGTTATTTGTTTTAATGTTATAAACAAAGGAGTCGGTATCAGTGTATAAAAGGCTAACGTTCTCACCATACTTAGGAACCATATAATCATAGTGAAAAGCGTACATTGACAATTTACTCAGTTCTAGGATTGTAAAACCTGCATGAATAGGTTTATCATAGATGATTTTCGATTTATTCAGCTGCACTGCAGCCAGCTCTTCAGAGAATATAGTGACACTGTGAAAGTTCGGTTTTGAAATGTAGCGTTCCAACCCATACTTAGTTTTTGTTTTTGACTGTACACCATTCCACTCATGACACAGTTTAACATCAACCCTCTTCTCTACGTTTTCAATAGTTTTTCCGAATATAGCGTTATTCATTAATTTGAAAAAGTCCTTTTCAAACGAGTTTTTTGCTTGAGTTCTCTTTACCGAGTTTAAATCGATGTATGATTTCAACCAGGGCGATTGATTGAAGGCTAATATTCTATGGATTTTCTTGCACACAATCCCTTTTTCAACACACTGTTTGAGATTAAGGTAATGTATAATATAGTTAGTTTTTTTGTCAAATGTGAGTAACAGCTTTTTGATTTTACTACCAGGCGGTGTTTTAGTTTCCGGGCAGAAGGGATATTCATTGTGAGATTCATGCAAGTATTCTGGATATTCCAAGTCCGTCTCCAAGATGTAACCAACCGCAGAATCGGTCTGCTGCGTAGCAATACTAAACTGCTTAATCTCATCTTCACTTAACCATTTAAAGTTGCCGATGGGTAGAGATTGTGACATTGCATGTCCATAAAGATTATTAATGTCTAAATAAACAATAAAATTACTGTCTTGTTTTGCATCATACTCTTCCATGAATTGATTGTTCGCTTTAGCATAACGCTTGCTCACCTGACTAATACCACCTCTAATACCGGCCTTGATAAATTGCACCATTTCATAATCAGTGAATAATTCAAGTTCTATCTTCGTATACTTTAGCATGGCGTCCCAACTCAAACCGGGTGCTGTGACATATTGACACGGATCCAGTTCATATGTATTCATACAGATTTCACGGAAATTTTCAAAAACTTCTGCCAAGAGTAATACATCCGTCTTTAGATATAAATCACAATACTCCCCCAATGTTTTCACGTTGAACGTGTGCCATATGGCCTGTGCATGGTGATAATCCTCGTCAGATATGTTGGAATCGGTAAGCTGGCTGTAAAAATTACCTTGACTCGGTAGTGAGGTTTCTTCTAGTTTACTCCAATCGTCCACATATTCGTAGGGATATACTCCCTTACGAGTTAAAAGCTTCATAATCTCCTCTGTGTTTTTGAAATCATTATTGTCTGGTACTTGTGACGTCAGTAAGATGTAATTGGGTAGGATTTTGTATTGGTCTCGTGATAGATTTTTCACAAGCCTATCCAGACTGCTTGCCATGAACTTGAAACTATCGATGAATCTTAATGTTATGTTATGAATTTTCTTGTTAAATGAGATATATCTTTCCTTGTTGTGGGGGATACAATGTATCTGCCCCTCGGTCTTAGCCAATTCTTTGATAAATAAATGGCTATCGTATCCACTCAAGTTATGAAAGATAACAGGTATAAATCGAGCTATTTTAAAGTTCAGATTACACGAGTTGTGGACAAATCCTCTCGGTTGTCCCAAAAGATGACAATGATCAAGCACATAATCCTCTTGATCCCCAATTATGCTTTCACAAATATGACAGCGTCTGGATTCTTGCAAATATAACGATAACGTGTTAACAGTATTACCGCTCACATCCATTGGCACGACCGTTGATATAATTTTCGAGATATTTTCCGCCTCTTCATAAATGCTTTCTACAAATTTCTGCACGCAGTCCTCCCCACGATATAATTTAAACTTTGATAGTTTAGCGTTGTATTCACAATGGATATAATAAGCAAAACTGCATGGCACATGTTTGTGTGTATTGCGAGTAAACGTAGAACCGCTTATTTGTTTTTTGTTATGAATAGGTACCAGGATGGACTCGAAATCTGCATAAATAACGAACGGTATTTTCAGTTTGTGTTGATAGTTTTTAAATTTCAAGTATTTATTATCTTCTTCAGGCAGTTGTATGAATTTATTACCACATCCAATCGCACGATGAATATTAAGCCTTTTCTCGTTCGAAAAATGTTGTAAACACCCATCGCAAAGCCATAATCTCCCCGTATGCTTCGTAATTTGCATGTGTACTAATCTGGATAAATTTTTAATCCAACAATAATGTGAAACATTACCAGCTTCATGATATAACAAATTCACATGTCGTCTCTCGCTAGTACACACTTTCGAAATACGTAGCGGTACAATATTCAACTTCTTTTTCTTACTTTCGATCCCGTATACATTAATGCTTAATTGGTTCAACCGCTCAAACTTTTGAATGTCTAAAGAGCTCACAGGACACTTGACACCTTTCATATTGCAAACCTCACTATAATGTGGATATGACGTTATACGATCGCTATGTTTGTCTGCAGGATAGAGGGCGCTAGTGATTGCCCAAAAGAAACATGCGTTATCAGTGTTCTTCAAGTTCACACACGCTTTTCTCAATTGAATCTCTTTCGGGAGGGGTATGTATGAAGAAGCTCTCATCGGTTGATACTTATTAATATTAATATTAAGGAATTCAATTTTTTCAAGCGCCCACCCGCTGTCACGTTCCTGGAACTCTTCGCATTTCTTGATAATTGACGTGTAGACGTTTTCAAAGTACGCTGGAAAATCCACAGCATTCTCATGCAGACTCTCGTTCTTAGTATTGAAAGATTTCAAGTCACGAATCACCCCGTCTTCACCACTTGTTTTCACGAAGGTGCAATACAAGCACACATTAACCTTTATGTTTTTATGAATTTTCAACTCCACCTCGAGAACGTTTTCAAATGTTTCGGTCACTTTGAGCAAATAAACTTTAGGATCTAGTATTTTGGAAGTACCATTAATTCGATACGTTATGATTCTACACTGGAACGCACTATCAATAACATAAACAGCATAATCAGAGTCCTTATCTTGCTTGCATAACATCAGATGTCGTTCAGTCTCTGAATGAGAGACTAATTCGTTTGACGGCACATCTTCGTTACAGAACCTGCAGTGATGCGATGCCGGATGCATTGTGCGTGAGAATGTGTTGTCATGATGTGTATGCGAATGTATTTATATAGATACCAATTGTCTTACTTATTTTGATTTTCACACGCGCGCTTGCCCCGTGTGTAACGGAAATGTGCGGTCATGCGGTATGTGATAAGGAAAACGAACTAAATCAAAACAGGTAGGTGCGTGTGAAGTAAATAAAAATTTATTCAATTAAAAAAAATAGGTATTACATAAAAGGTCAGTAGCATATAGTTTAATTTCGCTGTCAACAACATCATTCAGATTACACAATCCATTAAGAATGTGATGAGCTTCCTGCAAACTGGTCGGACATCGCATCTTGAAATGTTTCTTAAAGAAATTGAGACGATTTTCATAGGTAGACTTTATCCTGTTTAGATGGATGATTCGAGCTTTAACACAATCGATAACACGATCTATGTTGTTCCATTCCATTTGGTTTATCACCATAGGATGTGAGTTTCCTACTCTCCCTCCTATACTACTACTGCTATATAGAAATAGTAGTCGCAATGAAGGATCTTCAGTAATATGCACGGTCAGATGATTAGAGGCAATTGATAGTGGTGATGATAAGTTTGTCGGATCGTGGAAAAAGTCTCTGATGTATTCGGCCTTCTCAGCAATTGCTTCGTTCCATTCCTCAGAGGTTAGTTCATGATTCCCGTCGAAACTGATGTATGTTTGCCATTGTAAGTTTGTATCGATAAACTGCAGCTTCAAATATACATAGATAGTTTTAATTCGTGCAGTAGTTCCACGAGCATTTATATCGTATGCGGTCTTGCTGAACTCCCGATGAATCTCCTCCTCCTCCTCCTCCTCCTGCTGCTGGTACTGCTGCTGCTGCTGCTGCTGCTGCTGTCTCACATCAGGGTATTTTTTACCGTAGCAATCAATCGATGGTGTATAGGAAGGCGGAAATATATTGAAATAATTCATTTTAATTTCAATCACTGTGTAAATACGTTTCACCTTGTCAACGATCAAAGTTAAAGTGCTACTGGATGGTTTTACGTGTTGTATTAGTAAACGCGTTGTACTCGAACAATGTGTCATTGATAACCAAACAGTAGGCAATAGTGTTCGAGGGTATATTCTTTTTGAATTCCATCTCAACTTTGATGTCGACGGCGCCACCTCCCGAGTTGTAGCTATCGGCTTGTCTCGATGTATCGACGACAACCAATGGTGATTGAGTTTTATAGTGAGAGTAGTTTACTTGAGGACTGCTGTGTTCGCGATTATAGTAGGCTATTTGGAAATTGGTGAAGGCGTCAAACAGCAATGGATAACTGTTTGTTTCAAAGTCTGCTGAAAACGAGTCGTAAGGATAGTACTGACTGTTTAAATACACTCGACAGTTGATAAGATTAATATGATCGAATAAACTCATATCTTTGCTCTTTTCGTTTCGCCGAGCTGATTGAAACCCGATAATGATGAAACGTGGCTTCTCTATTTGCATCGCTGTCTTGATGGTCCACACGTGTCTTTGAGCTGGAGGTAACACGGGATATTCAAACAGCTCCCACGTACGAAACGCTATCGGAATAGGTATATTCGCTTCGATATACCCCATCAAACGCAGCTTCTCCTTATCTGACACTTTTATGACAGGCATGCGCCATACAACGCGGGTTATTGTAACTGCAGCTTCTTTAGTGACATCTTTATACTCTATAGCGTTAACATCGGTGCTGGTGCGATTAATTATCAATTCGTGTTTCGCGTTCATAATAACCTTTTTATAGTCTTCCGCGAATCCCAAAAAATGTGCTAGCGGTATGGTAAAACTAAACTCGGCATGCTCCTTTTTACCTCCCACATGCCACCCGGCATTTTCGAGAGCATAGTCCATATCTTTACTGTAGGAGACGAGTCCTTTCATGACTGAAGTGATTCCGCAGTTCCTTGTTCGATCAATTTCCACGCCATTCAACTCATAACGAATGTCTTGGAATAGAAACATTGGCCCGTTATTAACCATCAAGCATTCTTTCGTAACACCCTCCACCAAAAGTTGGCTTTGACTCGGTAACACAATCAAGTCTTGGCGGTTAATACAGATGTGTATGCTATCATTGTTTTGAAACGAATTATTATATGGGGTGTAGGGGTGGAACTCAACACTTTCTATACTGTCATCAAACACCACCTTCTCACCAATGTCTAATATACCCGCCGAGGACATACTTTGAAACCGATTGATTTTAAGAATAATATATTTCCTTCGGTCAATTTCTTCGTTGTCTGATGCTGCTGCTGCTGCTGCTGCTGCTGCTGCTGCGGTCGAGTTGTTTGTCCGGCGAATGGATCACGGATAATGGTGGGTGAGTTAACGCTACTTGTGTTTTTATGGATGATCATTTTATTTTACGAAAATGCAGACGGAGAGAGATGTTTTCACCTCTAAAGTTGACTAAATTACCACGTTCGTTGGTTAAACACACTTCAATGCGTTGTATATTACTACACTTTTTAACGGGTAAGTAAATGATATGCGAAGGTTGCTCAATAATCTGATAACCGGGAGGCACGTCTGGTGAAAATTCATGTATAACGTGAGACGGCTTCTCGTTTATAAATGAACCCTCCACAATATTACACTCTATTCTTATAGTGTTCGTAATTAGTATATCGATCGAACGATCGGACCAATGCTCCTGACCCGCCTTCAGAGGAATCGGAGAGTAACCAAACAGCGATCCGATTGAGTTTGGTTTATCAAAGCGAATATCTCCCTTTGGCGAATACATCATACACTTGGAGGTGTTGCTATTTAGACTAATATCAATTAATTCACTACCATCACCTTTCGATAGTTTTATCATTTCAACATTCAAATATTTAATTATATCGGCGAGCTCGTAAGTGCCTTCCGGTATTGTTATCTTTTTGTCCCCATATTCAAACAAATTATTACTCTTGTCCACGTTGGGAATAGAGTTGAAAGTCTTAAAATAGACAAGAGCACACTCATACACATCGTCTTCGTCTAGTTCGATTGCAGGTAAAAAATCTACATGCATTACCGACTCGTTGCCACTAAGCGACAGCGTGAATGTCGATAATAATGGCATGCTGCTGCTGCTGCTGCTGCTGCTGCTGCTGCTGCTTGAAAGGTGTAGAATACAATGAAAGCAAATATTTAATGTCCGCAATATTTATTTAAAACAATTGTTGAGCAACGGTGTTACATAAAAAATCTAAACACAAATGACCGCAATTTACACTGTTGAATTTCTGCAAACGACCGTAGTTGTATTCCACGTGAGGTTGAAGACCGCTGTCATTATTTCTACCTATATAGGTGAGAAATTCGAGAGGAGGTCTCAGATCACCAAAACTATCGAAGTATACACAATGATTTCCCTTTTTAGCGTATGCACACCAATGTGTACCTTCGCCCCGTTGGTTGTCTAAATTAATGACACCTGTCTCGTAGTAATGAGGTCCCGAAGCGGGTAGGCTATCACGCATAAAAACACCTCTAAAAAATGGGATTTTCTCCCTACGCGCACATTTTATGATATCTCGATCGGTTAGGGGTCTGCCTTGTGGTAAATTTAGGTTTTTTTTTTTTTCATAGCAGGTGTAATGTAGAGTCCCATTCCACGTTTATAGGGAGCTAAATAAAGTCCTTTGCCTACCACTCGACCATTTCCGGCGTTTTTATTTTTAACCATTTCGTAAATATTTTTAGCAGCTGTTGTAACACCGCCGGCTAGCGTTCCCGTGGCAGCCAACGCGCTCAGCAGCGGTATCAAAGGTAGAAAGCCTCCCTTTTTGGGAATGGGAATCACCCGTGGCGGTTTAGACTTCACTATTTTCCCTTTCACATATCGTTTTGCAGCTTTCACACCGACTTTCACCATAGCAGCGGTGGGTGTTGTTCTCGAACCGCGAGATTTCTTGTTGGTGGCAGCATGTTTTTTGAGCGCATTACGACTCGCCTTAATCACTTTAGATAAGGGAACACCCATACCACGTTTCACTTTAAATTTCATCATCTTATCAACGGCTAGAGCGGCTAATCTTTCACCAAACGGTGTGGATGGATCGCGCCAACGGTTTTCCGCCGCCGTGGCCAGTCGTAAATCGGCTTGATGGCGTGAGTTCAATGATTCGTCGTGGGAGTATGCGATGTCGTGTAATTTACAACTCTCATCGAGCGGATTCACACCGGGATCGTTGCGACTCAATCTTTTTTGTAGTTTAGTTCCAGGACCGCAATAATTATAACCTGGGATGTGCAATTCAACCGGTAAATTATTAATCAAACTATTAACGAAGCCTGCACCTTGTCGTTGTTGTTGTTGTTGTTGTTGTTGTAGTCGTCGTCGTCGTGCGACTCTTGATTTACGTTTACAACTAACCCGTTTGGTGTGTGCAATCATCTTAAGTAGCAATCACTAACTGGACTGCGTGTGTATACGAGTGTATACTTAAACGTTATACTGATGTGTGTGTGTGTGTGTGTGTGTGTGTGTGTGTGTGTGTCCTTACTCCTTAGACGCATACCGATCCGTAGACGCATACCGAGACGCATACTGACGCATACCGACCCGTAGACGCACACCGATCTGTAGACGCACACCGATCCGTAGACGCATACCGATCCGTAGACGCATACCGATCCGTAGACGCATACCGATCCGTAGACGCATACCGATCCGTAGACGCATGCCGATCCGTAGACGCATACCGATCTATAGACGCATACCGATCCGTAGACGCATACCGAACTGTAGACGCATACCGATCTATAGACGCATACCGATCCGTAGACGCATACCGATCTGTAGACGCATACCGATCCGTAGACGCATACCGATCCGTAGACGCATACCGATCTGTAGACGCATACCGATCCGTAGACGCATACCGATCTGTAGACGCATACCGGCCTGTAGATCCGGTTTTTTTTAATAATATAAAATAATTGTGTTTGTCGTACATCACCTCACATCAAGATGAAATTTGAAAAACTAAACACGTCTCTAAGGATTAACGATTGGAGTGTTTTGGATGATGAGTCACGTCAAAATTATATCAAACACGGACCCCTACTATCGAACAACATAAGGTGTCTCATCTGTGGGCCTTCCAATTGCGGTAAAACCAACGTACTCTTGTCTCTACTTCTCGAACCGAACGGTGTAAAGTTTCATAATGTCTATCTGTACTCTAAATCCTTAAATCAACCCAAGTATACGTTTCTCGCCAAAGTCCTTGAAGAGAGTGGTGATTTACCGTTTCACGCGTACAGCGATAAGAGCAATGTGATACCACCGGAAGAGGCCGCGGAAGATAGCGTTGTCATATTCGATGATGTGGCCTTGGAAGATCAGGACGCCGTACGTCAATACTTTGCGATGGGGCGTCATCGATGGTTGGATTGTTTCTATTTATGTCAAACCTACAGTAAGATACCCAAGCAGTTGGTTCGTGACAATGCCAACATGATATTACTCTTCAAACAGGACGATTTGAATCTGAGACACGTGTACGGTGATCATGTGAACACTGACATGTCTTGGGAACAATTTAAGGATATATGTCGGGAATCTTGGGGGAAAAAGTTCGATTTTTTAACCATTGACAAGGAGAAGAGTATAAATAGGGGTCGATATCGTAAGGGTCTTGATACTGTGATAATGATGAAAAGTGATGATGATGATGATGATGATGATGATGATGCAGATTGATGTATAAATGTGGTTGATATAATTTACGATACAACAGTTTCACAATGTCTTTGGTTAGCGAACGATCTCCCCCTCCTCCACTTCTATTTGGTGATAAAGATTTGAAACGAAAACTAGTAAATTCTATTAAAAGCGTGAAGAAAAAAGTGAAGGCGTTACGAGCGGATAAGACGTTATTCTCCTCTTCACTGGCGGAAACGTTTCAACCAATCACGACACCACTCAATACTTTGGTAACAGAAGCTTTGAAATCAAAGGACAATAAAAGACCCTTATCCGAAAATAAAAAAACTATAACACCGATTGTGTTAAAGAAAAAAAAAAATCATGATCCATCATTTATCAAGCGGCTAGAAAAGGATAATAAAGTTAATAATGATGATGATGAATCTGAATCTGAATCCATGCAATCCGCCGTCGATACAGATGGGGATGATAATGCTTCTTCATCCACCACCACCACCATTAACGAGGAAGATGAAGACGATGAGGAGGAAGATGGCGGTGGTGTTGATGATGCTGTTGCAGGTACCAGAGAAAGCTATCAGCGATACATGCAATATCTTCTCAAATTTGAGAAAATACCATTCGGTGTTTATTTGAAGGGGAAAAATGATTTGTATATTGGTAACAGCCCGATTAAAATAATCGGTGATAAGCTTTATTTGAAAGATTTTTCCTATGTTTTAACACCGGGACTGCTGGAACTCATCTTCAAAAAGACACCGGAAAAGAAATTGATTTCCAAAAATGACATTGTTAATTACAACAAGATTATTGATATTACGAGCGCGCATCGTCGCGGATTCCTACCAAACAATCAAGTGAACGGAGACAAGAGTTCAAAGTATCAACTTTATATTAAACGAGTTCAAGAAACTAAAAAACATAAAGAAGGAGGATGTTTAAATGCTGCTGCTGCTACTGCGCACGATGGACGGTTGAAGACAACAACAACAACAACAACAACAACAGCCTCAACTAAAAACTTTTACCCAAACACTGACTACATCTACTGGGATGATCCAAATGAACTCGTGGAGAGGTTAAGATTATTATTCGCCTCACAGGCTGCCGGTAACACATCACACTCTAACGAAATAAATGCGATAGTTGAAGAGCTGATTGAGAGTGGAATAATTTTAAAGTGATGAGGTTAAGAGCATGAATTCCTACCGATCAACCGCTACCTTTATGATCTGCTAGATATAAGCAGTTACCGGATCAGTTGGCCCATCAGTTACTTAATCTGGTAATTCATGACGGGCTTTTATGTCATTACAAATAAAAAACCCCACCGCTACCCACCATCGTTCAGTTTCATCATGCCCCTGAACAAGTTTGGTCAGCACTTGATCAACTCCTCATCCTCCGATAAATTTAAAACACTTCAAGTGGAAAAAGATTTGATTGATTTTGATAAGCGACGACTGACTTCAATTGAAAAAGGTATCTATAAACATGACGCTGTTATCAAAGAACAGTTAGATCTTGCAGTACAACATCTGCTCATGAAATTTAAAACGCACACAAGGGATATAAACGTCTTAAAGCAGAAGCTTGAGAAACTAACAACTCGAATCTCAACGTCGACTCCTCCTCCTCCTCCTCCTCCTCCTCTTCCCCCTCCTCATCTACCCCCCTCAACAAGTGACTCCACCACCAACAAAAAAAAACGTATCACACCCAAAACCCTATCCCCCAGTGATGAGTAAGGCTGAGGTGGTTAAAGAAATACATAAGTATGCGAGCAGAACGTTCCCACGCAGACGATTCATACAGAAGGGACTCGATGACACCTGGCAAATCGATTTGATTGACATGCAAAAATACTCTAGAGATAATAAAGGTCAAAAGTATATTCTAACGTGTATTGATACATTTTCAAAATACGCATGGTTACAACCGTTAAAGAGCAAAAACGCTGAAGATGTGACGAAAGTCATGAAAAAAATTCTAAGCGGGGGCGTTAGAAAACCTAAGAATATTCAATCGGATGATGGAAAAGAATTTTTTAATACCAAGTTTAAAGCACTCATGACACATTACAACATTAATCATTATTCCACATTTAGCATCATGAAGGCTTCAATTGTGGAGAGACTAATTAGAACCTTAAAACATTGGCTGTGGCAACAATTTAGCTTGAATGGTTCATACAACTGGACTCGACTGATAGCAGACATCGAACAGCGTTACAATAATAAAATACATCGTACAATAGGTACATCGCCAGCAAGCGTGAATGAATCCAACTCTAAAGTGCTTTTAAATACAGTCTACAATAATATCAAAATGAAGCCCAAGGCAAAGTTAAAGGTGGGTGATTATGTGAGGATTAGTAAATACAAGTCAGCATTTTCCAAGGGCTATACCGCCAACTGGACTACGGAAGTATTTAATATCACCAAGGTGTTGAATACATATCCAGTGACATACTTACTTTGTGATTCTAAACATGAACCAATATCGGGCTGTTTCTATGAAAAGGAGCTCCAGAAAACTCAAAATCATGACATCTACCTAGTGGAGAAAGTTTTGAAACGTAAAGGAACTAAAGTGTATGTTAAGTGGCTCGGTCTTGATGAGAAGAGTTGGATAGATAAGAAAGATTTGATATGACGCTATTGTCACATTTTATAAGGTAAATAAATGGAATTAAAAAAAAACGTTTTTTTTATCCTTTAATTTATTCATTATATATGAAAAAAAGCTATACATTTATTATCTCGCTCGCTATACGTTTGAGAAAGCTATACATTTTTATTGAAAAAAAAAAAAAAGATACAGCGGAAGCGTTACATACACATTTATTATTTTCGCTATGCATTTAAAGTATAATAATGACAATAAAAAAACATATAAAAAAGCATCAAAATAATGATTAACACAGAATTACTACTACTACTACTACTACTACAACTGCTGGTTTGAGGATCTTATTATTTGAGGTCCTACAACACAGAACACAACGTTAATTAAAAAATTGAATGTGTTTAGGGTGAAGGGTACTCGTGTAAACAGTTCAGCTTCCACCCCCGCCAATAGAGCAAGCCATTCTTGACAATTTATATTTTGATCACCAATCAGATCCTCGATTTCAGCACTGATGTCATCCCAGAATACTATTAAGAGATACAAATTTTCAACGGGTCGAGTGCTGCATATAAATATATTGCGCAATAGCCTGGCGATATCATTCGAAAACAGATGGAACGGTATCTCTGTCCTCCATTCTTTAAGTAACTCGTTCCTTTGGAATGCTTGCAACCAACTATTTTTACATCTGTAAAAGTATTGTTCTAACTCTGATTGATCCGTGGTCGACATTGACGCTTCTGAACACGCTAAATCCTCTTCAGCCGGTGGTAAATTTTCTTTGTTATCATCATCTGTTGAAGAAATGAAATATTATAAATACATCAAAACCAAATAATGCGTGTGTGTGTATGTGTGCGTGTGTGTGTGTGTGTGTGTGTCTATACTTACTTTGATGCTGTAGATAGGGTAATGTTGGTTTACATTCATCTGTAAAAAAAAATGTAAATCGAGATGATAATTACATATTAATAACTAAGTGGGCTATAAGATGGTAAATTAAGAAGGAAAATAAAATCTTACTTTGATTACTAGATGATGGGTGAGCATCCATTTTAAAAAATATTTATATACTTTAGGGAATATTTAGACTGGACTGGACTGGACAACTCTGTAAGAAAAAAAAGTTATCTATATATAGGAATACTTACTCTGTCTTACAGAAATCTAACAACCACGTCTTCCCCTTTGGTCCATGGTTTATTATGGAAACCCCGCTTTTTAAATTGAATACATCCTCTTCAGTTAACTCGTCAAATCTTATAGGTAAAGATAATCGTCCTTCATTAAGGACGATTACCGTTTGAATTTTGTTTTGGTGAAACTTGTTGGGCAGCTGGTAACAATCTATTATTGGATATTTTTTCTTTAGAATCAAGTCGTTAGGTTTCAACCAATTAATTATCGCACACCCCTTTAAAGACAGCTTTTCAATGGTGGAATCTGCGGATGACTTGCTCATTGTGTATACGTACTCAACTACACTACTCACTAGCGAATCACCTCCTGTAATACTGTGCCTGTATCCACGACAACCATCAGCTTTTATAATGCATAGCAGTAGCACACCGTACTAAAATGTGTGGGAACATAAACAGTGTAAATAGGGTAATAACACCTAACCACTAATATCAAAGAAGGATGTGGTAAGAAGCGGTATTGATAAAAAAAGAACTCACATAGAAACCATTGAAGGTGGGTATTATGGATACGTAGGTGTCGTACTTGGTAGATGTTCTTTACAAAACAGATCAGAATTTGTCGTGTCCTCTAGACGTGATAATTCATCGAAAGCCCAATCTATCATTTGCCTTATCATATTCGCGTACTGTCGACAATCTTCACTCAGCTTGAGCTTTTTCACTGGTGTTATGGTAGTCGTCTTTTGTATTGGTACGATGGTAGGTGGTGGCGCTGTTGTCGTCTTTTGCGTTGGTTGGGCTGTTGTGGTGGTGGTGGTGGTGGTGGAGGTTGATGTTGAAGGAGAAGGGGTGGTTTGAGCTCTGTTCTTTTTGTTTACACGAACCGTCACTTCAATTCCATCCCCATCCGTTATAACTTGATAGTATCCCGCCTCTGACCATGACTGTTTCATTTGTGTCTCCCGCTTCACGCGACCTCTTCCTCTCACCCCCATAACAGCGTAAGTACTGGACTCTCCCACGACCTCCATTTTGAATATTATCATTTCACCATTAACACAGAGCGGCAAATTTACCGCTTCATTTTGATCAACACGAACAACTGTTAAAGGAGCAGCCGTGGTAGTCGTCCCTCTTTTACCCGAGAAGATATTTACATACCATTTAACATTATGGTTAAATGCTAGTTCGTCCGGCTCTAAGACATTTATTTTAGAAATATTCCAGGCCCGGGTAGCGCACGAGGGGAAATAGTCCTCGCGGTATCCTTGTAAAGTAACATTTTTTTTATCTGTATCGTGAACTGCTTGTAATTGTAATAATAACGTTAATGATAGCAAATTGGAGATGTACATACTGCTAACGTGTTAAGCTCTTAGGTCTTGAAAATAGAATGAAACAGTTTTATTTGTAATTGAATAGGAAACCTAGACAAATACCCCACTCATATCCCGTTTTGATAGCTTTCGACAAACTAACAAACTGCATTTACCGTTAGTAAACTGCAATCCTCATACATTATTCATAGAATAGTACATTTATTCAGCAGTATTATTACTAAACCTAGACCTGCTCCCACTCAGTTCCATATTGAAACATATCGAAATGAGGATGTTACAAACCAAGCTATACGTCTATTATGCAGTTGGTAAACTGCTATCAGTACCCAGCCTCCATACTAACTACAATTTACCAACCGCAAAAGACTGGTCCAGTATTCAAACTCAATATATGAATAAATAGAATACAAAGGTAACTTGCTATTTTGCGGTTGGTAAACTGCTATCAATACCCAGCCCCCATACTAACTACAATTTACCAACCGCAAAAGACTGGTCCAGTATTCCAACTCAATATATAAATAAATAAAAACAAAGTTAACTTGCTATTTTGCGGTTGGTAAACTGCCACCAGTACCCAGCCCCCATACTAACTACAATTTACCAACCGCACAAGACTGGTCCAGTATTCTAACCCAATATATATATATGAATAAGAATTTTACAAAGTTAACTTGCTATTTTGCGGTTGGTAAACTGTTATCAGTATCCGGCCTCCATACTAACTACATACATTCCCTAACCACGACTTCAATTCACAACCGCAAATAAGGGTGGTCCAGAACATACAATAATATACTACTATAGTAATTATGTCAAATCAAAACCTTATCTGACTAGTCACTTGTAACTAATTGCCATAGCTCTGAACTCAAAAGAGAAAGGGCGATTCTTGTTTACACTTTTACAGATACCTCGTTTGGCTACCGCAAAAGGCGGGATTTTAAATGGATTTTAATGTTTCATACATCACGAACTTGATTTACATAAGAATTGTGCAAATCAGGCGCCGGTATGCGGCGCTAGCGTCGAAATTACCTGTTGAAGTGTAATATACGATCGATTTATTAATCGATTCAACAGCCGGTGCCATTTTGCATATAATGTATGTATATAACGGCTCGGTCGACGCGCGACCAGCGGTCAGCGATTAACGCCCGGTTTCTATATCCACAAAAAGCTTCGGTTTTGTTAAAGTTTCGCTAAAGTTTGACATTTTCTCCATAGTCAATATGTCAAATTTTTACCGTCCGTACGCAAAACAAGCCACTTTGTGGATAATAGGAACGGACGGGCCTTACTGATGATAGTGACAAAATAATTGAAAAAAAAAGTAATATGGATGAGGTGATGTAGATGAGTAAACATGCATTATAGGTTCATTGCCGTAAGTGCCGCACATTCCACAATAAGTCGTCTGTTCAACAAGTTACAGCCTTATAAAAGACCTAGAAACCTTCTACCTATTATATTCCTTATAATATATATTGTACTAGCTTTTCCCCGCAACTTCGTATGCGCAGAAATATTAAAAAGTAAAATCCCGATTTTTCCCGTTCCCGTGGGAATTTTGCAAAATCCTTTCTTAGCGGATGCTACGTCATAACATCTACCTGCATGCCAAATTTCAGCCCGATCCGTCCAGTGGTTTGGGCTGTGCGTTGATAGATCACTATGTCAGTCAGTCAGTCAGTCACCTTTGAGTTTTATACATTTAGATTCCTCCTATATATTATTCCTTAGTCCGTATCTCCTACTATTACGGAAACGCTCGTCGCTACCGCTCGCGTCGTATCAGGTCGGGATCAAAACCATATGACACTAAATCATTTTGTTAATAAATGACTACGTTCCTATTCACGTTGATTGTTATAAGTAGCATTTAAATATTAATGTGAAGTGTCAATCGATTTTCGTACATAAACGAACACGAAACAGTACTTGGTTCTTTTCTTAGAAAATCAAAATAACTACTACTACTGCTACAGCCTATTTGCGTCCTACTGCTGGGCACAGGCCTCCTCTCATCACGAAAGGGTTTGGGCTTTAGTCCCCACGCGGGCCCAGTGCGGATTGGGGACTTCACACACACATCTTTGAATTACTTCGCAGATGCGTGCAGGTTTCCTCACGATGTTATCCTTCACCGTAAAGCTCAGCGGTGAATCAAAATAAACGTGGTCACAATTTAACTTTGTTTAAAACCTTATTGTCACGAGACCGAGGTTTTAGAAGGTTTCTAGGTTTTTTTTAAAGGCTGTAACTTGTTGATCAGATACGACAGCTTATTGAGGAATGTGCGAACGGCACTTACAGCAATGAACCTCCATAACGTGCTATAACCCATGTTTACCACCGTTGAGTGTTGAACTCTCGTTTACCGTTTTACAGTCGAGTTAGCCAATATCTATTCACTTTTGCGTCGTACTCCTTTGCATTACAGTCCAAAAGTGTAAGAATACCTATTATAGAACTCGACTGTACACACCAAAGCATCGGTAGTAAAATATAAATAATACATTTAAAGCATCGTTGACCAGACAACTTTACGTCAAGTGAATCGTCTGCCTGTACGCTCCTCTATCTAATAATCTCAACTTGCAACAAAATAAAGTCCTAAATAAAGTAGGTTGTGATTGTGCGCCTGCCCACGTGCCTGCCTCTATTCATTAACACTTCGTTTGGCAAGGGCCGGATGTACCTCGCATCGTAGCCTTTGACACTTGCCTTCGCCTCCACTAGAAAAGACTTTAATATTGAATAAATACACCCACAATCGGCCATTATGGTGTCATTAAACTTAGCAAAAAACACATCCACCACCCGCCAAGAGAGTCTCTATCAACAACCGACCTTCTTAATTCGGTCGGATTATAATGCAGTTGCTTAATAACGTGTAGGCTTAGTTGGATGGGCGATCCTCGCGTCTAGTTTTCGTATGAGGTGTATAAGCAAATTTATGCTTTAAGCTGTACGCAATAAGTATTTTGATAGAGTCAAAACCCGTTTTGAAAACGGTCGCGGTTGCTCCATGCGCTGTCGCAATCGACGCGTGCCTGTGTTCGAATTTTAAAAAAGCACTATGTTTGTATCCATTCGAAGTTGAACGCTATTAAGTCGCTATAGCGTTTTATTTTATTGTTTACCCTTCATTCGATTCGGATGCAAGTGTGGGCTAATTTAACGATAGCTTGAAGTTAGCACGTGGGATGGTTGACGTCATTAGTCTAAAGCCTTTCAACGGGTAACGATAAGGTTTTAGTAAACTATGACATAATTTGTGCTATGAGGCTTGAGGAATTAGGCTACTAGGTACGAGTATGTTATCGGGCAGCCAATATTTGCCCTTTTTGGGTACATTTTACTTAGCTTTTGTTTTTTTTTCAACTGTCAGCGGACTTGGTAAATTACAGCGCTTTGATGGATTTGAATGCCTAAGGGATTTTGTTTTGTGACTTTCTGCGTTTATGACGTGAATTCGAAATGGAAATTTTGGCGATCGTAATTTTCAAATTCCATAAGTTTGAACGGCTTAAAAACATTCTGTATTAAGTACACTGTTTTAAAGCATGACATTAAATATGGTATTTTTTAGTTTGGGTTCATATTTGTTTTGACAAGAGAGGAGCTTTTATAAATGTATTTACACACCTACATCATAAAATCAGAATCTAGTTCCTGGTATTTTCATACAGAATATAGGTACGTAGGCTCACAACGTAACCTTTTTATTGTTTTAATAGTTTAAGTACTTTATGTGACAAGCAACAATATGTAACAGCTACTTACGTTTATGATAATAAATATAACACAGCCTACGTGTATACGAAGGCAGTGCTACTCGAAGGCAATCCAGTCGGTATCTCTTTCACACACGAGGCTTTCCCATATACCCATCAGGCTCTAACGCGTGCAGGGTTCTCAGAATCCTTTCCCTAGATGAGATCAGAGCAAATTGTTTTCCCGGTAAAGCTCGGGTTATGGCATTTAAAAAACTCTACGGGGCAACCATGAAAGTTTTTATTGCCACTGCTTAAGTCACTTCGAAATTCAAACTTGTTACCCGACTGCACTAGAAAAGAGGGTTATTATTTATTAAGTTATTTCCAGCCGTCTTTTTAGGACTGGTCCGCGACTTCCTCCGCGTGAAGATACTAAACATGTCGAGTATGGTTTAACATAAGCATAGGTATAACTTTTCATTTATCGTCCATTTACCTCTCACATAAGTGTAATTGTACTAAGATAGGGACAGCATAATCAATATAATCATTAAAAAATAGAACGAGTACCTACTACAAGTAGAGATATACATTGTTTATTGTTAAAGATTAAAAACAACATTAAAACTTGGCAGTAACTGAACTGACATGAAGAAAAGAAAGTGTGAATAACTCGTTATTCGAAAAAAAAGGCTAAGCATGAAATTTTGAAGAGCCCATAACACAGAGCTTTTCCGATGTACGCCGCAATGTAAGGAGTTTTTTAGTGTTTATAATTTCCTGGTTTTTGTGAACGTAAGATTTCATTAGTCGAGTAATATTCTTAGTTTTCGATATAATTATGGTAGGTGCACTTATCCCACCCTGGCGTACTTGTCCCGACTGACCTTACACAGGCTAGAAAGGTAAACGGCCCACCTGGTGGAAAGTCGTCTATAGAAAACACCAGAAGCATCATAAACGAGTTGGTGTAGGGATGATTGTGTAAATACTTCAGCGAAGAGTCTTATTTTAGTTCAGATAAGTGCATTCTTTCTTATCTCTTTTGACACACTAAAGTTAAATACGACCACCACTTTTAAATTAAAGCACATAATGATAGCCATGTTGAAATTGGAGCGCAAAGAAAATTACGCAACGCCATTTTTTAATAAGGCGTATTTGATCATTAAGGTAATATAGCACCCGTTTCATTTCAACCAATGAGGGCTATCGCGTGTGAGTTTGCCACTAGAGGCGCTAGTGTCGCGTGAGGTCCAATAACATTCAGTTTTCAGTGGTTTTGGCGGGCTTCCTGATATAAATCATAATTTCTTTAATTTACCCGTTGAAAAGTGATCCTTCGTGAAATTATCGCAAATATGGATTATTTGGCTATGAATGTCAACGCTTTGCTTTTTTTTTTGTTTTTTCCAAACAAAACGGAACTGCACAACATTGTGGCATAGCTACTCACTATGATGATAGTGATTTATAATTAATAAACTTAATGAGATTCAAGATTGAAAACTTTGTTTCGGCGCCGATCTTATAAAGTCGCCTTTGACAGCTATACCTCTGGACCTTAGTCAACAGTGGCGCCAACTGGTGAGCAATGAAACGATAGTCCCCATTATATTAATCATTGTATTTAATTACGGCGTCACACAAAATTACTAATCACTACATAGTATAAAACAAAGTCGCTTTCTCTGTCCCTATATCCCTATGTATGCTCAAATCTTTAAAACTACGCAACGGATTTTTATGCGGTTTTTTTTAATAGATAGTGTTTCAAGAGGAAGGTTTTCGTATATAATTTGTTATGGTTTAACGCTCAATTCCCGCGGGAACGCTATAACCGAATTCCACGTAGGTAATACACTAGTAGGTAATAAAACATTAAGCAGTACTATACAACACTACAAATATTTTAGGCAGGGGTTGATTTGATGACAAGTGTTTCCCACAGTCTAGAAGAATTGTATGAACGTTAATGCCCAAGGAATAATTCGTTTTAGTCATTAGTATTTAGCACCTACCATTTTACGCCCGGAATGGGTAACTGTTGTAACTTAATGAAACTGCCTGTAACATCTGCATTTTGTAACACAGTTATACAATAAAGAAATTCTACTTACTCTTACTTATCTCTTTTACTTGATATCCACTACCCAAAGGTTGTCTGGGAGAGATCGCTCTATTAGCGATAAGACCGCCTGCTGTATACCTAACAACATGTTTTCCTGATCTTTTTTGTCCTGTTCTTTTTTCTCTATTGTGTGGTGTTCAATAAAGAGTATTTGTAGGTATTGTATTGTACTTCTACTTCTAAAATAGACTAGGTACTATCACAAATACCGAGCATCTATAAATATGTTAGCTGTTTCTGTTACATACTTTTGAAGGACCTCTTAATGAATAGATAATTATTATAAATTCCAATGTCTGTTACCACTTCATGCTTCAATCGCTGAACCGATTTAGATGAGATATGGAAGGTTTTATCCCGAAAATACGCATAGTTCCAGCGGAATCGCTATACTTAACCGAATTTGATGCGATGCGGGTGAAGTCGCGGGGAGTAGCTAGTGTTCAATATATTGAAGTTAATAATTGTCATTCCTATAAAGAGAAACGTGCCTTTTATCATCGAGTGATAATTACGCAAGTTAATAGTTAATTATAATAGTCATTTACACACATCCATGATGAGGAATTGCAGTTTCAATAAATAACCCGTCTCTATCACTCCCAAAGCAAAGAATAGGGACACCATTCGACATTAGAAGGCACGCGGATAAAGCAATAATAGACTCTGCGCCAAGGTCTTAAGTGCTTCGCCGCGCGCCTTCAAACTTGTTTCGTGCTTTACAAGAGATTAATAACGTTCCAAGAGTAAAATAAACGGTACAAAGCAAACACGTAACGACCTAAAACTCGGTAAAGTTGTTTGTACGACAAACAGAGATAGCTGAACGGGTCGTCGACACGGGCTGATAACAAACAGCTTGAATGACAGAGTGCCAGAAAACCGCCGTATCAAACCATATTGTAGTAGAAGTGGAGACGGGGGCACTGAAGACGCCGTTGAAAAACACGGGACACCGAAAAATGATACGTCTTTTACTTCTGAGTGCCGCAAAATCCCCTCTTCAAAACATTTTTTTAGAAAACTCGGAGACAGGGGCACTTAGGGGCGCCAATGAAAACACTGGCCAGCGAGAAAAAAAAATCGAAAATTGACTCTTTCCATGCTCAACTAAACGATTAAAACTTAGAATATTTATAGAAAATTACAAAACAAACTATTCCATATCCACAAAACGCTTCATTTTGGCTACTGATCACGGTTACAATTTAACAGATTTGTCTATGGAGCAAATGTCAAATTTTAACCATCCTTAGCCAAAACGAGGCGTTTTGTGGATATAGAGATCGGGCTTATGGCACGTCATCGGTCAGATATTTTGTTTTTTGATGCAGGCAAATCTGTCACTTTAAGTAAAAAAAGAACCATCAAATTTCCCTTAAAGCCGTTCCCTGACCCAGCATCGTCAGATTGCTCATGTAAGACCATACTTTTCTAAGAAATGTTAAAAGTTAAAAATATGAAAAAAACATATGTTATATTTGATTATATCATCCTTCCATTGACAGCTTTCGTTACACGTTTCACGACAAACTTCGCTCGATACAATTTAATTCCAATGTAACCTCTAACCTTTAATCCAACTTTACTCCAGTTTATTATTTCAGTGTAAAACTAAATATAACAGAAAAAAATCCATATTATATGCATATATTGACAGCTTTATAAATGCCATGTTTTTAAACGGTATTTTTATATAAATTATAAAACGTGTTAAATACTAACTAAATCGGACGTTCTGTGCATAGCGCTTTCTCTTTCACTCGTTGCACGAGTGACAGTGACGGCTGAGCTGGGTATAGGAACGGCCTTAAGCCGAGGAGGCGAATAATATTTAAAAAGATTCGCGTGCAGAAAATTACTGATTTGAAGAACCGCATCACCTGTGGAGCTCATTCAACTGGTTCCTTTGTCAAATTCGATTTATTTAAATTTACAGGCAAATGAATTATTTTCCTTCAAAAAAATCCAAAGCATATAATTATACTTACCTACATTTTTAGAACAGTCACTTAAAGTTATTTGCTGTAACGATTTTATGTAAGTAAAGTGATGTTTGTTTTCACTTGCTCGATAAAGTTTGTCTTTGACCCTCGATTCTCTAGGCACTAACGTAGTTTTTATCCTCTAACGTGAAAAAGGGTTTTTATTTTATTTCACACAGGCTGAATGTGACTATTTTTGGAATAAAAAATGGAAAAACGTACTTTTGCCTCGACAGCAAATTAACTTCGTGTGTAGTAATTTGATTCGCTACTTCCAGGGGTCTATCTTTGAACAGTAAAATATACCTATTCAATTCACTGGAAGTAGTAAAAAAACATCAGTACAAATGGGTAATTTATTGGAAAAAAATTATGTGCTTTCAAGGGTAGTAAGCCTTTACATAAACCCGTTCTGGCTTGTTTTTCTCTATTTTAAAATGGTTTTGAATAAGGAAAATTTAGTGTTAGATGGTGTTAGGTTAAAAAAGTGGGTAACACTCGAAATTGTGGTAACCCGGCCGGTCATTAGCGAGCTTTGAGGTTTTCAGCAAAAAATATCTTTTGTTAATATTTCATAGAATATAATTAATTTCATATTAGTTGAAAAATTAAATGACTGGCGGGAATGCTATGTGACAACTCCTTACTTTAATTTATAAATGTAAGTCTGTTGCGTTTGCAACACTTTCACGGCCAAATCACTAAAAGTACTTCATTTATGTAGAATATAGTTGTTACTAAAATTAATGTCATAACATAATATTGATTTGCAGAAACATTTTTGCGTTTCAAATATGTGTAAGCACTAACCAAATACATCAAGCCAAGTTATGTATTTCTACCAAAGCAACTTAAATATCTGTAACCTAAATCAATATGTACTTATCGAAGATATTTGTATAATTTCAAGGTTTTATACTAAAAAAATGTTTATTTTACAAGGTACGGGAGCATCGCCGATAAAACCGCCTGATATCGGTATTGATCTGTACATATTAAATCAACAATTTGATCGATGGTTCCAACTCAGTCGAGCACAAGTTTACGCCATTTGCGTCAATGTGATAAAAGTACAAGTATTATATTAGCTTGGACTTCATTTTCGGAAGGTGCTTTGATAGATGCGAGTATCAGTTTGCGTTTATTTTCCTTACAAAAGTTTCGTCGGTGATATTTTTCACTGACGCGCCGGTTCAGATAAAAGACATCAACGCGCGCTCCAGTTCGTCCTTAAACAGAACTGGGTTTACAAGAACGGCCTCGTCGAACCTTCACAGTTTTGGGAATATGACGTTATTGTACGGCTAACCTTTTCCAGTCCTTCAAATAAGTTTTTTTCTTGCCTTGCATTGCATCTATTATACAGTAGTGTAGTCAAGCGTAATGTATCATTTATTCAGGTACTTATACCAAAGCATATGTAATCTAACCTTAAATTTAAAGAAGTAAATTTTTTCAACATTATTTTCTCACTTTTAAAACAAATCATCGACCTTCCCTCTCTTTCCCCCGTAAGGGCCGTTACACACGTACCTGTAAGGGCATTTGCACACAGGAAGTTCAGGGTCGGCCGCGGCGCACCGACCGGTCGCTTTCTCCGCCGCGCGAGCGGCGATCGAGAATGCAGCGTTACCACGATACTCTGTTATAAGTGTTATAAATGGAAGCATATGTGACGTTTTAATAAGGGATGGTTAGTTTTATGACTTATATTATGTATTTCTCCGTCTATACGTACTCTAATTAGTGCGAACGTCATTAAGATTAATCCTTAAGAGTCGCCAGTTAGTTTACTGACATGTAAAAGTGGAAAGTTCCGTTTTATTAGAAAATATATTTTCATTTTTTGAAGAATGTTCTGGAAGTTTCTATTGTGAGTGGACAACACAGAAAATTTCGTAATTTAAGTTTATTAGGTAACTAGCTTCTGCCCGCGACTTACGCCTGCGCGGAATTTGGTTACCCGCGGGAACTATGCGCTTTTCCGAGATAAAAAGTACCCTATGTCCTTTTCCGGGATGAAATGTAGCCTATGTCCTTTCCCGGGACTCCAACTATCTCCATACCAAATTTCATACAAATCGGTCCTGCGGTTGAAGCGTGAAGAGGTAGCAGACAGACAGAGTTAACTTTCTCATTTATAATATTAGTATGGATTAATGAGTGTCTACGTACGAATCATAAAAAAAATAACTTTTAACTTCCAAACAGTGTTTAACACACTATCGGGTAGCGTAATTTAAAAACGATAAAAACAAATCATACGGCGGCACAATAAAGGCCGTGTATCACAAAATTAAAAAAAAATACCGCGCGAGCGAGACGTCTGATGCCTGAGTGAGATACAGCTAAACAAAGTTGGGTTTGCGGGTGGCGGAGCGTGGAACTGACGTGATTTCTTAGTGAATTATGCGGTTTTGTAGGACGGTGTCGCCGCGGTGGGCGGCAATTGGAAGTTTGTCGGTCGTGAAGCTGCGCCGGAGTCGTGAGCCCGCAATCAGGGGCATCTCGCACGACGTGGTTTAGACTAGTTTCGTATGTATCTATGGCTAATTCAGAGGGTTGTACTTTAGTTCATATTTTTTAAGGCACAAGCCATTTTGCGGAGAAAGCTTGTTAGGTAACTTAATATGTAGGTACTTTATTATATGTGCTCGGAAATTTTATTTTATGAAAGGGTTTACTTTATCTTTAAAAATGGAAGCGCTTGTGTGAAAAGTATCACAAAATAGTTTCCCTCCCTCGCGGTATTTTAGTTTTATAAAATAACGTACAGATTAATTTCATTGTCACGTTCCTTTCACATTCACAAACAACTGTATATTTATTACGTATCACATAACAGATATGTCAATGATACGGAACCGCTTTTTAACGACAAACTAAAAGAACAAATTCAAAGTGTCTTCCCCTAAGCAAACGAGCATCGACACATAAATCTCGGCCGTTTTCCAACTGAGGGCACCGTGTCGAACGCCTACAAAAGGGAGTTCGAGTCGTGGCGCACTGTGTCTCGGTTTTCTGAGGAATGGCGGCGTCGAGAGCGGTCAGCTCGTGCCTAGCTAACTAGTGTGGCGTGTACCCGCTAAGAGGAGCAGGAATTTCACTGGCACACGAGAAACAAAGATGCCGTCTTTTAGTACGAAGTGGCTAAACACAAGGTTAATGAGGTTTAACACGAGCCTAGAGCAGATTCCTGGCTGGACAGAATACCAACCTAATACTTTAAAAAATCTTCTTCTTTAAAAATCTTTAATTGCGAACCTTAAGTGGCAGTGAGCGGGGCACATTGCTCGCAGGCAGGACTGATGGCCGATGGGGCAAGAAAGTCCTGGAGTGGCGTCCGCGAACCGGTAGACGAGCTGTCGGTAGGCCTCCAACAAGATGGAGTGACGACCTTGTAAAGGTCGCGGGAACGCGGTGGATGCGAGTGGCACAGGACCGGTCTGAGTGGCGCGCCTTGGGGTAAGCCTATGTCCAGCAGTGGACGTCTATCGGCTGAAATGATGATGATGATGATGGTGATGATGACTTTAAAAAAGTAATTTCCTCAAGTTCACTAAATGTAATGTAAGAGGGCTATTGTGGCAGTGCATAGTCTCTTTTTGAGGGTGGTTGTGAATGTTTTTGCTTCGTTGGTATATAAAGCAAGGCAACACATAGACAGAAATATTCCTTTACGTCACCCATGGCCGTAAAGTGTGATTTTCTGGCCGCTACGCGGAGAGAAAATGTCACTTTCTGGCCAAGGCAAGACGTAAAACTTTTGACAAACCACGGGCGGTAATTCGTAAAGCCCCAGATCGCATATTTATGGCCCTCACCTTCGGTTCGGGTCACAAACAGCTGCGATCTGGGACATTAACGAATTCACTGCCCTAGGTCTGTAATGTACTATTTCATAGGTACGAAACCGGAATGCATCTACCAAAGCGTGTAATAAAGTAATATTCTTATTATTTTGATAATAGGACCCATGCTTTTTATAATAAAACGCCATGGGTGTTTATTACAAATTTATATTGTTGTTCATTGCGGTTGACGAAATGTACATTGTATCTTAAGCTTTATGCTTAAGGATGTATTCAGCGTGTCTCTTCATTTATAGACGGCACCAGGAAACAAGATATCATTTGTTTTTGTTACAAGATTTACATGTAATCGTTTTGTTCTTTGTAAGCCGTTATCTTAATGGAGTTAAGGGTAATTTCGGCATGAACTTTAGTTTGTAAGAAGTAAATGGGTGTAAGTGCTGTAAGCTTTCTTTGTTCACACCGCCAACGGGATTGTAATTAAAAGAATTGAAGGATGGAAGAGATCTATTACGATACAGAGTACCATCGATTCTTGTTTTCCGTGTAGCGGCGATTTTTATGATTAAGAGTTTCTAAGAATTTGGGAATGCGTCATCTTAAAACATCCAAATTGAATGTTCGTGATAAACTGGACATCTTGAATAGGTATAGGTAGGTATAGCCATAAGAATTCTCGGTTTACTCTTATTAGCCTAAGCGTTTTGTATAGGATTCAGGCGTCCCTCACACAACCAATCCCATATATATATATATATATATATATATATATATATATATATATATATATATATATTTTACAAACTCGAAAGAAATAAAAGACCTATACAATATACTTAGAATCGATAGCCGATACTGTGGGTTAATTATTTGCCATATTTTCTGACCCACCATGTATATTTATGGGAATATGGGCAAATATAACTTTAAAAACATCTAATTAGGTAAGTAGGTATGCGCTTATTAACAGAATGAAAGTTCGAAAAAATGTACATCGAAAAAAAAAGTTTGAAAACAGGTACCTTTTAGCAAATAAATATCAGGAAGGAGAGGAAGGCCAGGTAATGCGGACAAATCCAACATTTTTCAAATTCCAGATTTGCGTCATGATTTTTCCTAAACATATGTTGCCAATTAGAAAACCAAAAAGAAGAGTAATATTCAGGTACATTTGTATACTGAGTCGCGCCGGGTATATTCAAAAACGTTTTTTTATCTTCAGCTTGCACTCCGAGTGGTTACAAATTGGGGAGCACCGAACATGCTCCGGGCACGCGCGCTCTTTTATTTTTTTGAAGTGTGAAGGACGCTGGCTTGACCGGCCAACGAGTAGATAGAGCCTTCATTTTCTACTCCTGAGACTCAGTTTTATTACTAAGAACAATTTTATAAATATTTTTGATCACGCACGTATTTTTCTTAACACAAAAAATAAATGTTTTCAAACAGACTAAATAAGTATGTATAATCGTAACAGAAAATAAAAAATGGACTTTTCTTTTTAATACCGTTCTTTTGACAGCATTTTTGAGAGTGTAAATTTAAGATTCAAATCTACCTAGGACACAATCTTGAATTCGTTCTCACTTCATCATCCGTTTCTGGTAGGTCTACCTACATCACTTCGGGTGTTACCTACGTATATTTATTCCTAAACGAAGGGTTCCTATGGACGTCATACTCATGTAAATACATATTTAAATACCTAAATATTTATCAACACGTGTGCGATAGCAACAGATAAAACGGAATTTTAAACTCCTTGAGCAGACTATAAGCACGCTTTTACCATCGATTTTCTCAGTAATATAGTTATTATTTTTCTATTTCTATTACGGTTGAGTGCATTTAACATACCTACCCCGTCTTCCGCGTAACTGCATAGGACGCGATATGTATTTCGGGAATAGCCTTGGTAATATTGTTGAAAGAATATTCAAAATCAGTTCAGTACCTTTTGCCGGCTTTGTACCTCCGACTCTCTGGATTATATCCGCCGCCAAACAAAGTGGCGAATGGCACGATAGAAGTTTATATTGACTCGCCAGTCGCCACTTAGCTATGCGGTGGATATAGAAGAAGCGGTGACCTAAATATCATGATAATCAATCGCAATGTTTGATGTGTTCCATGTGCACACTGGCAGGCATGCATGACGTCCTCCATTTTACGTTTAACGTGCTATTATATGTGAAAGCCTATTTGATAGCCCGATGTCACGACACGACACGACAATAACTTGTGTGGTCAACCGACCAGTATATTTAGAACCACGCATCTCATTACATGTGTACCAGTGACGGGTCAAGTTGTCCACATGATTCGAGACATTTTGTACAACCAAATTATAGGTTTCAACAGGAAAATAGCTTTTACAATGACGTATGACTAATAGTTTTCTTCCTTGATAGAGCAATGAGACCACCTCCGTTGATTCTAATATTTCTAATGACAAGTAAAACGCGAAAGTACATTCAAAAATTAAATTTTGCTAGGGGCAAGGATTGTTACACTGACGAAGTATCAAAATTTGTATCAGCGACTACCTATTATTGTCGTTAGAGTCGTCTATATTTGGCTGGATACATATAAGCAATAAAATGTAGAAATTTATGCAAACAATATAGGTATATACCTAATTTAATGACTGGTTCCGAACAGGACATCTAAGTTTCTAATGCAATGATATAGTTAGGGTAGGTAGTCGTATCTCCTTCGAAATACAAACTGCCAGTAAGTTTTCGCGCCAAGCGCCATCTTGGAAACTGGGCATGCGCTACACGCTTAGAAATAAAACCTATGGCATACGATGGCTGCGTACAAAACTTATTTGATCGGTCGTTCAACCATGTCGGTCTTGCGTCCTTGTCGCGCTTAGCGCGTTCGCTCGCTCGCTCGTACCGTTAAGGTGGTATGCCTGAGTTATGGCATTCCTAAGTTGCCACCTCCAATATGAGGCTGCGCGTACCTAATACCATGAAGGTTTTGCTCTTAGTTGATATGCTCTGTGCTGCCAGCTTTTTTTCATACTAAGACATAGAAATTAATGTAATGAATGAAATGTAAGGGTTACTTAAATGTTTCTTTACCAAAATTATGGAATACAAGTACATACTTATGTAGGTATATTTAAGTTAATAACAAAACAGACTAGACATGCTTCTGTCATAATTTCATAATTTACCAGATAAGTGACATCGTGAACAAAGCGACTTTTCTTTTCAATTTCCATTGTCTTACAGTCATATTTGCTAATTTAGCTAAATACCTATATCCACAATGAAAAATCGCATTTCTTTCCGAAATCACTAAAGTAGCAACACTCAGCATGGTAAAGGCGGGTAGGCTACAGCCAACATACTTACTGAAACGGTCGGCGGTGTCGCCACTATCTAAGCTCAAGAGGTAATCTGAGTATGCGGTCATTTAGTTCCAGATTTGCCCGCAGCCTCCATTAAGTTTGCTCTGCGGTGTGAATGCCCCTAGATTAGAGTAAAATAATTGAACACAGGAATGCGCATCAGATTTTTTACACCCCGAAAATGTTTTTGCTTTTAATAAAAAGCTAAATTGTAATGGTTTTGGATTAATCTTCGTATAAAAAGTTCACTAGATGCCTGCCGGTGTGACGACCTGGGAACTGCCTGGCGGGATACCTCACTTTAGTATTTGTTTTGAGACTAAAAAATACTTACATACCTATTTAGAAATCTCAAAATGGCGTTAGGTACATTACCTAAATCTCGGAGGCTGCTGTCATAAGGACGCGCGACGGCACAGGAAGCAAAATCATCATCAATAACTCATTTTTTTGCAAAAAATCCATACCCGACTGCGAACAAACTTTTGATTTCACATATATTATATATGTATACCTATGTGATCCATTCAATCGACCCTTCATTTTGATATCCCACTCGACATGCGTTGAAAAAAATAATTAGAAACGTTTAAAACTGCCTGCAAAAGTCGGCCATTTTGTTTTTTACAATTTTGATATACCCAGTGTCACTCTCACGATTAAGGGCCGGTTCCTATATCCACGTAACGCCTCGTTTTGCCTACGGACGGTTAAAATTGGACAGTTTCTCTATAGAACAAATGTCAAAAATCAACCGTCCGTAGGCAAAACGAGGCGTTTCGTGGATATAGGAACCGGGCCTCAGATGAATCTAACGAGACCTCGCAAGCTACAATCGACCCAGCCATTTAGGCTACACACCGTGCTAAAGAAATATACCTACATACATACACTCGAAAAACAACCCTCCTTCTGGTGCAGTCGGGTAAAAAGGAAAACGACCAAACTTCACTTGTTTATATTATATAGATGACACATGTTCCTACAAATTCTACATTTTATTTCACGTACCTACCTAGTCCCTAGAGTAATGGAGGGAACAATCTCGAAGATAAGTAATATTAGGGCGAAAAAACTTTTAGCGAAAAAACGAACCTTTTCTAGACATGCCTGGTGGAAAAGTTGCGATTCCACCAGTTGAAGTTTTGAGATTTGGTGACGAATGAAATAAAAATAAGTAAACAGTTTCAAAATGTACCACGTACATACTTATACAAATGTGTTTAACATGCGAAAGCCTCGAACAGGCTTCATTCGTTTACTATAGTAAGTATTGTTTTATAAATATACCTACTCTAAGGTCACTCCTTCGAGAAAGTTCCTTAGGCCGGATAGATTCTTATTAATATACTGAACTTTATACCTAAAGTAGCTGTGGAACCGAGCTGTGCAAATGTATTTTTTCCTACGTTCTCCTACATCCAAAATTTCATGGAAATCGTAAGAGCCGTTTTCGAGAACGTGAGTACAAATATGTACTTATGTAAATACAAATATTTATTGCTCGTTCAACAGTATAATATGTACGATATTCACGGAATTATTAAATGGAAATGTTTATTCTATACTTTATTTGGTTATAAATAAGGTTATAATAATTAACCTTTTGTGTTTATTTAATCGAAGCCGTGGTGGCCTAGTGGTTCGACCTACCGCCTCTCATGCAGAGGGTCGGGGGTTCGATTCCGGCTCGTACCTCTAAGTTTACTTATGTGCGAAATTCAATTTGAATTAACCACTGTGCTTTTACGGTGAAGGAAAACATCGTGAGGAAACCTGCACGCATATGCGAATTAATTCAAAGATGTGTGTGAAGTCCCCAATCCGTACTGGGCCCGCGTGGGGACTATAGCCCAAAACACCCTCTCGTGATGAGAGGAGGCCTGTGCCCAGCAGTGGGACGCAAATAGGCTGGAGTAGCAGTAGTTTATTTAATTGATCGTTAGGTAAATGTTTCAATATGTAGCACCTGAGCGACCGAGGTTTGCTCGGGTGAAAATAGCTAAAAACGAATGTTCCCAGATATGAGACCTAGCTAGATCAAATTGTCACCCCCGTATAGGTTTACACAACTAAGAAGGCGCGTGGATTAAGCAATTATGGACCCTGCGTCAACGGCTTAAGTGCTTCGCCACGCGCCTTCTCAGTTGTGTCGTGCTGTAAGACCTATATTCCAAATTTCATCGAAATCGTACAGGAGTAACTACGCTGATTTGTAAAGGTAGATTGTCATTCTAGGTTTACTTGGTTTTTTCTATGGTCTTACGAATGATACCTAGTCTTTAAAATATAAGACATTGCTCCTGTTACTCCTGTTAGCATGAAACGATTCAGGCTGTCTGTAGTCCTCAACTCCCCTCGTGTGGGACGACTGCGACTTGGGGACTTCACAGTGTAACAGGCATCTTTGAATCATTTAAGTTAAGAATACTCTTAAGGAAGCTCTTCAAAAATTGTCCTACGATGATACAGAGCAACTTTTATTTATAATTAAATAATAAGTACCTAGTTATAGAAAATTAGCTTGTAGGTACTGTAGATATAATTTTGTTACTATGTTTCCACGGGAATATTTAATATATAAGTTCTTTCAAATAAATATTTAAGACCTTCTTCTGCCTGAAACACAGGTTTACCCTAGCTCAGGCACAGAAGTAGGTAATGTTTTCGCCGCATTTAGATTATTTATACCTTTGTCAGTTAATTAAGATATCATAAACGCCTAGTATAATTTTATGGGCTAGTCCCCACGCGGGCCCAGTGCGGATTGGAGACTTCACACACATCTTAAAATTACTTCGCAGATGCGTGCAGGTTTCCTCACGATGTTTTCCTTCACCGAAAAGCTCAGTGGTAAATTCAAATTGAATTTCGCACATAAGTAAACTTAGAGGTGCGAGCCGGAATCGAACCCCCGACCCTCTGCATGAAGTCGAAACCACTAGGTCACCACGGCTTCCACACTATTACTTAACACTCTACAGATACTTGGGATACCATGGATTTTTAAAGGTACCTCGAGACCTATAAAATAGTCAAAAATATTCTTATTAGGTTATATAATTAACTATCTTCTGCCCCCGACTTCGCCCGCGTGGATTTCAGTTATCGCGTTCCCGCGGGAACTATGCGTTTTTCCGAGATAAAAAGTAGCCTATGTCAATGTCCTTTCCCGGGACTTCAATTATCTCTATGCCAAATTTCATCCAAATCAGTCCAGCGGTTGAAGCGTGACGAGGTAACAGACGGAGAGACAGAGTTACTTTCGCATTTGTAATATTAATATGGATTTCGTATCACCAGGACCTGAATAGGCGATAAGCAAGTACCTACAAGTAGATCGTACCATATAAGGCGAATCGAACCGAATGACGCGATCGGCTGCCTCTCCCGCCGCGCCGTAGACCTTATTTAGTCAAGCAAACCGACTAGGCGACGTAGTTACGCTACAAACAAACACGTTCGGTATATTTTTTTGCCACAAACCATAACAAACACACCTTTATTTTGCACCATATCGCGGCGAAATAAAGATTCAACTTGGAAAGTCTCAAGCAAGTTTCTTGGCGTTAAAATTTAAATACGCTGACCAACACGTTCTTAGCGCCATCGGTGAGTACTGTTTGTAACTATCTGATCTTGTTCTTGCGACATCTAGCGAAAACGCTTGGAACTAAGTTGAAAGTGGGAAGCTCCAGTAAGCGAGACTCTCAGCAGTTTGACGAGGCGCCGCTAGATGGCGCTTTCGCTGGTTGTAACGATCAAACGATAGACAGGCGTAGCGGACTCCTCTCAGACGGTACGAGTAACGTACGCTAGATGGCGTCGCTGACGTAATTTGTGAGATCAAATAGAGATGGCGTTGTACTGTGTAAAATCATGCTAATTTAAAGTGTGTAATAATGATAATTATTATAGGTACCCGACCAATTAAAATGTATCGCATTAGAGGCATTATTACAATTAAATTGTACCATAGAGAGATAGATAGATAGATATGATAGGTGGGTACCTATCAAATATATTTTAATTTTTAAGAATTTCGCTTGGCAGGCTCTGATATGCATTATTAATTATTAAATAAGTATTTATTTTGGCCACTGTTATGAAACACGTTAAAACACACCTATCATTTATGAATCAGAGATGATCAGTAGCAACGTTTCGAGATAAATAGAGCCACAGACTATAATACAACAGATACATTCGGTAGGGTTAAGTATACAAGCATCACTGTCAAAAATTCCTTACTATTAAAACGAGCAATATTATATATATATATGTATAGTTAATAAATAAATATGTATAGTTGTAATCACGTTCTCGAAAACGGCTCTAGCGCTCGATGAAATTTGGTGTAGGTATACAGGGGTTTCATATCTGGGAAAATTCATTTTTAGCCATTTTCACTCGACCTAAGCCCGTCGGTCGCCCAGGTACTATATCTCCTAATTGAATAAATTTCGTAGTTAAAATTGAGTACCATAAATTCCTATCATTTTAGATTTCAATAGGAATCTATAAATTAAGAAATTAAATGTATTTATGTTAAGTAACCAACGAGTATAACCAACCAAAAAGTATAAATGAACAACGTCCATGTCTCGTGCGTAGTCGTGAGTGAGTAATAACGAGGTAGTAGGTACCTAAGTAACTTTTTGTGTATTCACAACTACTTAACCCAAAGTGCACTGTGTGTAGGTACTTATAGCTAATAACACGGAAGAGGTGAGATCTCACAATTTAGAGAAACGAAACACGCATGTACTTCTAGCACTGCTTTAAAAGCGTACGCCCGGTTCCTATATCCAAACAACGCCTCGTTTTGCCTACGGACGGTTAAAATTTGACAGATTCTCTATGGAACAAATGTCAAAAATCAACCGTCCGTAGGCAAAACGAGGCGTTTCGTGGATATAGGAACCGGGCCTAAGTATACTTACTTTAAAAGCCTAAAGATTAGACCCAATTTGATAACAGGTACTTTTATGTTACTATTTGTGGTTTGTGGTTGATTTTGACAATATTCACAAACGTCATAATTGTGCACTGTGCCAGGGGCCAGGGGCTCTATTCTAAACGGAGTCAACCGATACGAGTCCGAATTCATAGGTAAATAGGTAAGAAGGTAGGAGGTAGGTAGGTATTTATTGTACAAAGATACAAGACATAAATACTTATATTATCTACGTCGTTACTAGAATATGAATATTAAGTGCATACCTATAATATTTTTTTTATTATATGTTAAAGAGTGTATTTAAGGAAATATTAAAAAGCGTTGAAGCTTTTTCTGCCAACAAACTGCTCAGCAGCTTGGCAGATGTTATTTGTAAGAAGCATGTCACTTTTATGAAATAAATAAATAAAATAAGACATTTTCTGCCTATTCATTCAGTATATTTTATTTAATTTACCTTCTCGCTTAATTGGGAGATGGTGTACTTATCACTAATAGGATAGTATATATGTATAACACTGTGATATACTACTCGTATACCTACTATCTCGCTAAATAGAGTGAAAGTATGTTTTTGTTTAGGATATTGACGCTCCATTAACTCTATGCACCGCTTCTAATAGAGCCAAGGGATTTACTCCAGGGCTCTATGCGAAGTATTAAATAGGGATCTCGCATTTCCCTATAGGATCGCTCACGCGTCAAGTTGAACTTTAAATCTAGCCGCTTAAAGTTCACGCGACGCGTGAGCGATCCTATAGGGAAGAGCGAGATCTCTATTTAAAGACTTCGAATATAGGCCCTGGTTTTACAGGACAATGTACAAAGTAATTCTGCCGAAATGCCGCCCATGTCGCTCGCTCATGTAAGAAACGAAGTGTGCCTAAAAAAGAACTCCCAAGATTCAGTACCTCAAGTTGTAACCAAATATCAGAGCGGTGGTCCGTGAAATTGCCGCGCGGTCGACGACCTGATCGAAAACATATATTAAATAAGGTTTATAAGGCATACTCGCACGTAAAATATTGGATTGATGCATAAAAGAGGGTAATTAGCACTTAATAGCGTTTATGTCAAAGCGTGTACAAGTAAAAAACATGCGTTTTCATTGTTAAGTAAGTAACTGAATGTTTCTTTTTAGTTATAGGTGAGTCGATAAATTCCATGTTTCTTCCTGTCATTAATAACTAAATAACTTTCATTTGAGGTTATTAAGTTACATTAGGACGCCGTTGGCGCTGTTGCATTTAAAAATGCTTGCGTGTTACCTCATCAAATATAAATGTAAAAAAAATATCTTGAATTTAGAACGAATCCTAAGTGATGTCATTAAACACGGTGTTAAACATCTCAACGGGACATCAGATTTCAAATTAAGAATGCAGCCGCGATCCGCCAAACTGGCCTGCAGGCGGCGGTGGCGCTGTCGTCTACGCGAACAGCGAAATAAGTATGTGATATTTTTAGTTCACAATTTGGCCACCGGGTCAGTTAACTTGCTGGTACGTTTAATCGGTCAGTCCATTTGAGCCCGTATCTGCCTTCATTTAATTATTTCGGCCCCTCAAAGCTAAAGTTAACGGCCGGAGCATCGGCCCAATTGGGTTTCAGATCAGATACAACAAAAGGGGATAGTATTGTTCTTATTTGGTTAGCAAACCTGCAAGGATGGAACAAGGATGAGCCTTAAAAAGATGCCTATTTATTACCTGCTGTACAAAAGCTAACTAGTACCTACCAAGCAACAAGATGGATTGCTTACAAGGCCATTTTTATGTCTCCAACGACCGTACAAAAAGGCCGGTTAGCGCAGACAAAATATAAGAACACGAGAAACACCCGCAGGATCGAATGATTCGAGTGCTACGTGAATGGGACGCGCGAAGATAAAAGCCCAAACGCACATAACGTCTAGTTTTTTTTTTTAATGCAAACCTGTTCGCGGTGAGAGGGCTATGGGGAACGCTTGTGTTGGAAAGAGACAGCCGGTCGAAAGAAGCACCGGCTGGTAATTACAATGATATGTTAAAACGTGTTTACAGTCGTACCGATGCGGTTTGTCTTTCTACCGGTCGCCGGTATTTACACTCTACGGTTGACTAGAATGCAAGTTGGTAGAGCAAGCCTAGACAAGATAAGCTAAGTCTGTTCTAAGGTCATTCGAAGACCTTTGAATCTGTTTTAGTTTAGTCTCTGCGTGAAAGTACTACATTAAGTATTAATTAAGGTACGGCTGGTACTTATGATGCATTGCATCAACAATTATAAAAAGCAATGTACCAATACCATTTCTATGTTAGCTTTTTTGCCCGGATTCACTTTTGATTCACTGCCATACAATAGTTAGGTATTTGGCATTTTAATAGATAAAAATGTTTATTTTAACGAGACAATGTAATCGTTCGAGATGTTAAAAACGCTCTCGGATATCCTCGTGATATTCCGCGACATGTGTGATCCGACGAAATATGAAAGCGCCCTTTTTTCTCGAAGGCAGCATCTGGCGGGTGTTAGGTGACCTGCGCGGGCGCGGAACGACGCTAGTTGGTCCTTCGAAGGGCTTTGCCAGCAGACAGATACACGGTGGCCCATTTATATCGGCAGTATAGGTTAGAAACGATATAAATACTTACTTATATAAAGAAATACTTAATGTAAAATTATATAAATACTAAAGATCCATGACTCGAGTACAACATTCGTGTTCATCACACAAAGTTTTGCCCCTAGTGGGGTTCGAACCCGCAACCATCGGAACACAAGGCAGGGTACCAACTGGACCAATCCAGGTTATCCGGGCGTAAAGATAGAACTGTTCTTTTCTTGTCACTAAAATTGATGGCATAATGGTTCCTAAAAACAATTCTTTGGATGTCTTATACCTAGTTTCAGAAAAAAAAACTGTCAGGCGCTTCATACACGATGGATGATGCTAACTGGAAATCATCTTTGTTGACAACCGAAAATTATGCGGCTTTCCTGAGAACGTCCCAAATATGTTACTAGAACAGATAATTCTGTGTTAGTTCGTACCTACATGTATCATTTCAAGAAAAGTAAAGAGTAACTAACAATTCTAACAAAGCACACAGACACAGTTTCCAACACGTTTAAATAATACTAAACTGAGATTAAAAAATCCTTCCCTTGACCGACAATGAACAAGAAAAAGCATTTGAAGAGATTACAAAACATAATAGACGAATCGATTATTTATTACATTTTCTAAGAAATGATCGCGCAGGCAATTATTTGTTATTATTGACTTTTTGCATTAACATAAACTAACAAAACTCACTATTTTACTGTCGTCGGTGTTGCGGACTCCTTTGCCAACTAGTATTACCTGAAAAAAATGCAATATTAGGTAATACATTCAACGATACGAAAGGTAAGTAAAAGCAGAACTAAATACTTATTCAAATTTAGTTTTGAATATTAAAAAAAAATATGGTTTAGGCGTTGCACAATCACAAACTCATAATTGAACCCTTTGTCTCAATTTTATGATTCAATATCTTAAGCCAAGTGGCATTCACAGCTCTCCTGCAGAGTGAGCCCGCAAATCTAGATGCAGCATCAAATTAAAGTATCAAGCAAGCTCGGGCGCGGTATTTCGCCGGTTCACACACCCCCACCACTTTTTTTTCCGAACAGGTTACTACGCTAGTGTGCAGGTTGAGCTGGTATGCGTGCCGAGTATTCGCTCTGAGAAAGGTTTTTATGAATGAATATTCGAACATTCGGAGAATCGAACGCCATTGATGTTTCGGGGTATACAAATTGGGTATAGGTTAGGCAATTTATCATTCAAAAGATTTTTCCGTGTTTTGAGTATCAGTATCTTACTAAGATATAATAGGTAGGTCTATTTAACGAATATATTATAGTTACTTGATCATCTAGGTAATTACTAATATTACTATAAGCACCTAATAACTAAAACAACGCACAACCTAAGAAATCTTTGTGCAGGTGATTTCCCATATCACAATTTCCATATTATGTTTACTAGATTAGCACATTTACTTAGTTAGATATTCGGGGAGAGCGATAAACCAGCTCACTTTCAAGGACTATTGGAATTATTTCACAAAATTCTCAACAGATAGTCCTCGCTAAATAAGGAGACAAATACGTGTCGTTTTTAGGGATATTGACTGTATTGAAGAAAACGTCGGACTCCTAACTAATGGAGGGGAAGCAATATGAGAGGACACTCATCCACTGAGAGTCTAATATAGAAGGAAGAAGTCGAGCAGGTATATATTTCATGTGATAATTAATCAATCAACGATAGATGAAAAAAACTATGTAAGGTACACATTTTTTATTGTGATGTTTTTTATCACAGTCTTTCTCCTGTTATTTTATACTACTACTACTACTACAGCCTATTTGCGTCCCACTGCTGGGCACAGGCCTCCTCTCATCACGAGAGGGTTTGGGCTAGTCCCCACGCGGGCCCAGTGCGGATTGGGGACTTCACACACATCTTTGAATTACTTCGCAGTTGCGTGCAGGTTTCCTCACGATGTTTTCCTTCACCGAAAAACCGTTACCGTTACCCGTGACCGTTATTTTATAGCCTTGTGCTTAACCACAAAGGGTGTTAAGATCATAGAGTTGTTAAAGACACTCCCAACTTTGGTGCTAGGTATCCATATTAATATTATAGGTAAATGCGAAAGTAACTCTGTCTGTCTGTCTGTCTGTTACCTCTTCACGCTTCAACCGCTGGACCGATTTGGACGAAATTTGGCATGGAGATAGTTGGAATCCCGGGAAAGGACATAGGGTACTTTTCAACCCGGAAAAACGCGTAGTTCCCGCGGGAGCGCGATAACCGAATTCCACGCGGGCGAAGTCGCGGGCAGAAGCTAGTTAATATTATAAATGCGAAAGTAACTCTGTCTGTCTATCTTTCTGTCTGTCTGTCTGTTACCTCTTCACGCTGCAACCGCTGGACCGATTTGGAAGAAATTTGGCATTAAGATAGTTGAAGTCCCGGAAAAGGACAAAAACTACTTTTTATCCCGGAAAAACGCGTATTTCCCGCGGGAACGTGATAACCGAATTCCACGCGGGCGACGTCGCGGGCAGAAGCTAGTAAAATATAAGTACATTCTGACACCAATTAACATTCTACAAGTAAGTTTATTTGATTAATCTAATAAATAAATACCAGTTTTGGGCCGCGCACTATAATGGGTTAATAAATTAACATGAACTTTTTCAATCAGACGTTATTTTTTTTAAAGTAGGTACGTTACGAAACGGAATGTGGTCTGGTTTAGATCTGCTAGGTAAGCCAATTTAATAAAATAAAAAAATTAGTCAGAAAACAAAGAATACCAACGATAGAACAGCGGCTACCACAGATGTAACAATCAAAGGTCGACCTAATGAAGGTCTTCTTTATCCCCGGGATAATCTCTTGACTCAGTTTTAGTTGTATCACCTTAGCTCGAAGAGTAGTAGTGATGGTGCAGGTTGGTCTAAGCTATAAATCTATGAAGACAATGAAGGTCACCCAAATTCCATGTTTGAAATCGAAATTGTAAAGCCGCAAGTGTCAGTCGTACTACGCACCCACTCGCCTCCCACACTATGTTTGTACACTCCACCCAACACGGCCGTGTGACCTTACGAAAATTCATTCAACAAACTTTAGTTTTGGTGCCTATGTAATGTATTGTAATCGTGAAAGTTTAGACCTCGATTGATAGAAAATTAGAAACAAAACAAACACGATGGTTCAGTTTTTCGCATGAGAGAATTCCCGTGCGTTTCTGGACATATTATTTATTTTACAATCAATGTTATTCCAAGCGGTAAGTATTTACGCAAATAGGCTGAAGTAGTAGTGTAGTATTTGCAGGTAAAGGAGCACACATCATCTGATGGTAAAGTATATAGTTCCTGTGATGGACATCGTAAGATTGCGAGTGAGTTGGCAACCCTGAGGCACACAGGCAGGACCAAGATTGAATGCCTCTTTACTGGCAATTTCTGCCCCGTAATCTGTGCTCTTACCCCCTTACCGACACACAACAATGCGAGCACAACAGTTCTGAAGATATTTTTTAATGTTCATCCATGCTTTCCACTCTTTCTAGCTAGGTCCAATGGTTCACGCTAGTTCACCTGATTGACCCACACAATATTTGATCATAGGACCGCTAAACAAATCGGGTTCTCAACGCATGGAATCGAATAATAATTTCATATGTAAATTAAAATTTGTTAAGTCGTAATCCGCTCACACGGTATTAATGCCGCTCGTCTAGAAATGTCGCGCAACCGGCTCATTTAATTTAATATGTATGTTTTCTCAAACATGCTCGGAAATGTTCGTGTTACTTTCAAAAAAAGAGGCTGTCCATTGCCGGCCTTGGCCAGCAAAAACATTATTGTAGTGTGTGTTTTTTTTAATTCGCTTGCTATTTGAGACACGTTACGTCTGTAGAGAAACTGATAAATCCATGGAGGTAATAAGTACAACTTCCATGGCCGAACCATCCATGGCCGAGCGATCATGGAAGTAGTAAATACTGATGTGGGGTAAGTGCGCCTAAATTTATTTCGCCCCGATGCCTTGTAAACAGCCAACTACTAGTTGAGTAATAGTTATAGGTTTCGATATATTTATGTTACGCGCACTTACCCGATCCTGGCGCACTTGCCCCGACTGATCTTACGTATTTCCTCGCTGTTTGAGAAAAGCATTATATATACCTCGGCTCGGCCGCAATTGCGATTGCCGAACTCGTACAATAGAAGGCTTCGCTTCGCTCAGCCTTCTAACTGACTCGTCCGGCAATGCGCTACTGGGCGGCCTCTGCAATAATGTACTATTCCTGGATATTCTGATTTTAACGTTTACAATCTAAGTATATATCGGCGTGTTAGTTAAATGTTGATAATGTGATGATGAGAAATGCGGTTCTGTACCGTTTATCTGCGATTTAAGAGTGTTCTCTCTCTGATAATCAATAATACTAATCAAAATTCAGTACCTAAAACATACATTACCAATTCAATTTAAATTCTTGGTAAAAATTTTTTTTTTGTATAGCCCACTCTGGGATTGATGGTGAGATCTATACTGAATGCCGTATAAAAAATATTTTTTATGAGCCTGTGGGTAAAATATCGTCATAACGTTTTGCTTAACCCCGTATAGGTACAACGACACAACTTAGAAGGCTCGCGGCGAAGCACCTAGCCGTTAACAGTCTATTATTTATTGCTTCCACGCCTCTTCTAAGTTTTTTTTTCTGAGTTGTGTACTTGTGTCACGCTATAGGTGACCTAACCTCTCTTTATTACAATTTCTTATTAGCTATTACGTTAGCTAGTTGATAAGACTTTACCGGACGACGATAAGGTTGTCAGCATAATAGTCACGGTGTCCGATGACTGGGAGCTTTTTAGTACTCTCATTCTTGCGCACACGCAGCTATTTGAGATTAGATTAAACGTGGCCATAGTGTACAAGCATTGTTCTATCCTAGTGCGATATAGGCATCTTATTGCATTCAATGAAGTTGTTGTGAAGAAGACTATTAAGTGTTGTTCATAGCTATTTCTTGTTCTTAATTGCGCATTAGGTGCTAGATTAATAAGCTACAATATGTATAGTGGCTGCGCATTTGACAATTGTAACGTTGAATTTTCTATTCAAAAAAATAATAATTACAGGAAAATTACAAAAACAATCTACTTATTACTACATGATTAGCCTAAATACAGGTACTTAGTATGCTGCAATTAAACAAGATTCACCCATTCTAAATAAACAGTGTGATTTTAAACCGACCTATTCGTAATTGGTGATAAGAGCTAGTGAAATTATCAGACTAGAGGCATTGAGTTCAATCTTAGGTAGTCCTCCGGTTGGCAACCCATTTGTAGTTAGGTAATCTTATGACTCCTAATTCCTAATTTCCATTTGCAAATCACAGGGGTCTCGAGTCTCGGCGTCGAGTATGATTTTGTAGCTTTCGGTGTCGAGACCTTGGTTCCGCGGGGTCCAGGCGCTCTTGCCCTCTTCAAAGAAGGAAGCATAGACGTAAATAATATAGACCCGGTCTAACGTACACGTAATATGTCCCCACTTCCACGGTGTCCAATCCAAAGTTCTGTCAACGAGCGTGCGTGACAATAAGCGTTTTTAAAAAACTTTTTTCGAAACTGTTTCTCAGGATCTAAAAACTCGTCTCGTTGTTGGAAAAATGTGAAACTTTGGATTGGACACCAAGGAAGTGGGGAAACATGACATGTATCTACGTTAGGCCGGGTCCATACGAAGTATTATTTATGTCTATGGAGGGAAGTAAGAGGCTGGTCGACGTAACGGGGGACCGAAGAGCCGGCAGCTTCCTCGCTCAACGGATTAGCATACTTTAGCTATCCAGCGCGGAAATGCTGCCAGCATCCGGGTATAATGCCGCAAGGAGCCTTTTTAGATAGTTTTATTTTTTTAATTTAGTTAGCATTGTTAGTTAATTTAAGGTTTTATTTTATTTTACTTGTTCCGTTCATCTGTATATATAAAAGGCAAAGGTGACTGACTGATGTATAAACGCCCAGGCCAAACCCGTAAAGCAAGAAACTTGAAATTTCGCACACGTATTCCTCTTATGACGTAGGCATCCACTAAGGGAGGATTTTTCAAAATTCAACCCCCAAGAGGGTGAATTAGGGGGTAAAAGTTTTAGATAAACGCAAAGGCCACACCCCTAGGGCTACAAACTCGAAATTTCACACACGTATTCCTCTTACGACGTTGGCATCCACCAAGGAAGGAATTTTCAAAATTCAACCCCGAAGGGTGTGAATTAAGGGATGAAAGTTTTAGATATACGCAAAGGCCAGACCCTTAGGGCTACAAACTTGAAATTTCGCACACGTATTCCTCTTATGACGTTGGCATCCACCAAGAAAGGAATTTTCAAAATTCAACCCCCATGAGGGTGAAATAAGGGATGAAAGTTTTCATAAAACTTTTTATTCCTTGGACATATTTGCATGAAATTTCATACGAATTGAGTGCGGCAAAAATAATGAGTAACATAATTCAGAGTTTTCTAAAATTCAACCCTTAAGCGGGTAAAATAGGGGATGAAAGATTTAAATAAACGCACAGGCCAAACCCTTCGGGCTACAAACTTAAAATTTAGTACACGTATTCCTCTTATGACGTAAGCATCCACTAAGGAAGGATTTTTCACAATTTGACCCCCAAGAGGGTGAAACAGGGGGTAAAAGTTTTAAATAAACGCAAAGGTTGGCCTTAAGGCTACAAACTCGAAATTTCACACACGTATTCCTCTTACGACGTTGGCATCCACCAAGGAAGGAATTTTCAAAACTCAACCCCGAAGGGTGTGAATTAAGGGATGAAAGTTTTAGATATACGCAAAGGCCAGACCCTTAGGGCTACAAACCTGAAATTTCGCACACGTATTCCTCTTATGACGTTGGCATCTACCAAGAAAGGAATTTTCAAAATTCAACCCCCATGAGGGTGAAATAAGGGATGAAAATTTCATAAAACTTTTTATTCCTTGGACATATTTGCATGAAATTTCATACGAATTGAGTGCGGCAAAAATAATGGGTAACAAAATTCAGAGTTTTCTAAAATTCAACCCTTAAGCGGGTAAAATAGGGGATGAAAGATTTAAATAAACGCACAGGCCAAACCCTTCGGGCTACAAACTTAAAATTTAGTACACGTATTCCTCTTATGACGTAAGCATCCACCAAGGAAGGAATTTTCAAAATTCAACGCCCAAGGGTGTGAATTAGGGGGTGAAAGTTTTAGATAAACGCAAAGGCCAGACCCTTAGGGCTACAAACTTGAAATTTTGCACACGTATTCCTCTTATGACGTTGGTATCCACCAAGAAAGGAATTTTCAAAATTAAAACCCCAAGGGGGTTAAATAAGGGATGAAAGTTTCCATAAAACTTTTTATTCCTTGGACATATTTGCATGAAATTTCATACGAATTGAGTGCGGCAAAAATAATGACTAACATAATTCAGAGTTTTCTAAAATTCAACCCTAAAGCGGGTAAAATAGGGGATGAAAGATTTAAATAAACGCACAGGCTAAAACCTTCGGGCTACAAACTTAAAATTTAGTACACGTATTCCTCTTATGACGTAAGCATCCACTAAGGAAGGATTTTTCATAATTCAACCCCCAAGAGGGTGAAATAGGGGATGAAGTTTTAAATAAACGCAAAGGTTGGCCTTAAGGCTAGAAACTTGAAATTTTGCACACGTTTTCCTCTTATGACGTTGGCATTCACCAAGGAAGGAATTTTCAAAATTCAACCCCCAAGGGTGTGAATTAAGGGGTGAAAATTTTAGATCAACGCAAAGGCCAGACCCTTAGGTCTACAAACTCGAAATTTCGCACACGTATTCCTCTTATGACGTTGGCATCTACCAAGGAAGGAATTTTCAAAATTCAACCCCCAAGGGTGTGAATTAGGGGGTGAAAGTTTTAGATAAACGCAAAGACCAGACCCTTAAGGCTACAAACTTGAAATTTCGCACACGTATTCCTCTTATGACGTTGGCATCCACCAAGGAAGGAATGTTTTAAATTTAACCCCCAAGGGAGTGAAATAGGGGATGAAAGTTTTCATAAAACTTTTTATTCCTTGGACATATTTGCATGAAATTTCATACGAATTGATTGCGGCAAAAATAATGAGTAACGTATATCAGAGTTTCTAAAATGCAACCCTTAAGAGGGAAAAATAGGGGATGAAAGATTTAAATAAACGCACAGGCCAAACCCTTCAAGCTACAAACTTGAAATTTTGCACACATATTCCTCTTATGACGTAGGCATCTAATAAGAAATGATTGTTCAAAATTCAAACCCCAAGAGGGTGAAATAGGGGATGAAGTTTTGTATTAAACTTTTTATTTCTTCAACATACTTGCATGACATTTCGTATGAATTGAGTGCGGCCAAAATAAAGAGTGACGTATTTCAGCGTTTTCTAAAATTGAACACCTAAGAGGGAAAAATAGGGGATGAAAGTTTTAAATAAACGCACAGGCCAAACCCTTAGAGCTAGAAACTTGAAATTTTCTCACGTATTCCTTTAATGACGTAGGCCTCAACTAAAGAAGCATTTTTTCAAAATTTGTAAGGGTTGTAAGCTTCCATGGTACTTCCATGTTCCGTTAAAAGGCTAACTTAAAATATTTTATAAGAATTCTAATTTTATAGTATTTGTTAGGGTTCCGTACCTCAAAAGTAAAGAATGGAGCCCCTTATAGGATCACTTCTCAGGAACACGTAGCGGTGTCAATTTGGAATTTAAATTAAACTAGCCGTTGCCCGCGGCTTCGCCCGTGTAGACTTTAAATTAGCATACTCGATGATATTATGCATAAACATAGTTATAGTTATAGAAGTATTGAAGAAAACGGGTTTGACCAGTATAAAACCCGTTCCAATAGAAATATCGGGATAAAAAAATCCTATGTCCGGTATCTCAAACTATCTCCATTCCAAATTTCATCCAAATCGGTCCAGTGGTTTCGACGTGAAGGAAGGACAAACAAACACACTTTCGCATTTACCAACTGCAAATAATAAGTTTTTAATGGTAAACTTACAATTTATATTCTTCCAAATTTGTATGGAACCCTCGCCTCGGTGCGGAATACAACTCTTAATTGAACGATTTTTTTTTAATTAAACCTCAAGCGTGCAAATATCGTGCAAATACCCGCTCAATGCACTCAGTGTGTTTTGCTGGGCGAAGAGGCAGCAACTTCAAGTCAGTCATCGCATGTTGCTCTAAATTAAGTATGTATTCTTTTATTTATGTTCTTAGTGAGATATGTTAAGGAAATAACAACAACTATTGTTATTTAGCCAATATGTATATTTATTTATAAGTAATTCTTTGTTAATTTCTGTTTTATCTCCAATAAATAAATAAATAAAATTTGGCTCAAGATTGTTCCGTGGGGAAGAATTTTTCGCCCATTTCAACACATTTTCCACTGCCCTCCATCGTCATTCGTTAAATTGAACTTCACACATAAGTAAACTTAGAGGTGCGAGCCGGAATCGAACCCCCTATTCGGGACGGAGACAAATCCAAAAAATCAAAGATCATCGAAATCGGTTCAGCCGTTCTCCAGTTATAAATGGTGTAACTAACACAACTTTGTTTTATATATATATATCACTACATATTATAAAACAAAGTCCCCCGCCGCGTCTGTCTGACTGTCTGTCTGTCTGTCTGGATGTTCGCGATAAACTCAAAAACCACTGAACGAATTTTAATGCAGTTTTCACTAACAGATAGAGTGGTTCCTGAGCTGAGGCAGGTTTTAATATATACTTTGTTATAGTTTTCTGTAAATTCGATGAAATACGACCATGTTAGTTCAAGTTGGCGGATAAAATCAAGCCGGCTGGGAGCTTTCATCGAAAACGCTGCCTAACCCCTTTGAGGTATAACACAACAATGTATGGAAGAATTGTTTCTCTTATTAAGGTCTACAAAAAAGTCCGCGATGGTATAGGTCTATCTTCTTAGGATAGCTTACTATACCCATTTTAATTACTAAAAAAATGGTCCCATAAAAAGTGTGATTTGGAAAGAAAGCTATTTAGAGGGATACAGTATTAATCATTTTAAATACAATTAAGCATTTCATGGACTTTAAGATTGCCATTTACACCATGCAATTCAAATGAATATCTTTGGGAGTTATCGAAGAAACAAAAAGTTCCCAGGAGAAAATAAATTCTGCGCCTGCCCGCAGCGGCGCATAGAGCTCGCGGGAGCATAATAACCGAATTCCACGCGGGCGAAGCCGCGGGTTAAAGCTAATAAATAAATCATTAATTAATGCCATGAAAAGTCCTGCTAAAATGGATTACAAAACGATTTTTATCAATGTCAATACTCATGTTGGAATAGAACCCGTTAGGTCTCACATAGATCTATGTTTATATAGTTGTCCTAGTACATCGGTTCTTACTGTTGATAATGACACTAACTGTTTCCCAGATAAGGAGATACCGTTGCCGTGGAACTTGCCCGGTGGCACTGCCGATGCCGCCACAGATTACAAACAAGCCCTGCAGATTGAAACCGTACCATAGACGGGGTAAACGCGGCCATAGATACGTTTTGAACTTTTTGGTTTGTTACTTTTAATACTGGCCTAGTGGTTCGACATAACGCCTCTCATGCCGAGGGTCGGGGGTTCGATCCCGGCTCGCTTATCTATGTTTACTAATGTGCGAAATTCAATTTGAATTTACCACTGTGCTTTTCGGTGAAGGAAAACATCGCGAGGAAACCTGCACGCATCTGCGAACAAATCAAAGATGTCTGTGAAGTACCTACCCAATCCGCACTGGGCCCGCGTGGGGACTATAGCCCAAACCCTCTCGTGATGAGAGGAGGCCTGTGCCCAGCAGTGGGACGCAAATGGGCTGTAGTAGTAGTAGTAGTTTTAATACTAAACTTAGGACGAGTGAACTAATTACCTAAGCGAAAGTCTGTCTGTTACCTCTTCACAAGTAAACCGCTAGAGATTTAAAAGTAATTTGGTAAGTATATGGAGATAGTTGGAGTTCAGACTTCATTTTATCCCGAAAAAACTACTACTACTACAGCATTAAAATACGAGTAAATTTCGACCTTCAAACAAAAAGAAATGGAGAACGTCAACCATTTGGTGTTTCTTTCTACGCTTCGCCGAATCACAGGTCGAATTAAAGACAAACATCGCATTAGTAATGTATCGGCGTTCGAAATTTGAACATGTGTATTGTGTGCGTAATCATGTCAACACGGTTTGTCAGTGTGCGGCAGGACGCGTCTCGATTTTCAAAACACGCGATATTGTTACCTATACATCGGCTTCGTGTGACAATACTGACAATGTTTTAAAGTCATAGACAAGCCGCGAGACTTCGACCGCGGGGAATTCGGTAATAGCGTTCCCGCGGGAACTATGCGTTTTCCGGGATAAAAAATAGCCTATATGTTGACCAGTGTTATAAACTACCTCCATAATAAACTTTGTTGCAATCAGTCCAGTAGTTTTTGAGTTATACATGGTGGGTCAAAAAATATGGCAAATAATTAACCCACAGTATCGGCTATGGATTCTAAGTATATGTATAGGTCTTTATTGTTTTTTCAGTTGGTAAAAAAAAATATTTTGTATAGGATTCAGGCGTCGCTCACACAACCAATCCCATATACAATTTTTTTTTTACCATCTCAAAAAAGTTAAAGACCTATACAATATACTTAGAATCGATTGCCGATACTGTGGGTTAATTATTTGCCATATTTTCTGGCCCACCGTGTATACATACCAGACAAGTTTTCTAAAAATCTTTATTTTGTGTTCAGTCAGTAATGAGTATTGTTTATATGTTATATGTATAGTCCCCTCGACTTGGTCGTTTCTTTAAATTTTAAGTTATAGACGCGACTTCTTCTACAGAGTTATTATTGGTATAGATTGCACTAGCTGCCTCCCGCGGCGTAACACGCTAGGTCCCATTTTTTTCTAGGTCTTTCCATGGTATTTTTACGTGCTAACTAAACTCCCCGCAAAGAACCTACATGCCAATTTCAGGACGACTAGTAATTTCGGCGGCGCGTTGTTATGTTAGTCAGTCATAGCGGAACAGTTTATACTTAGGTACTTACTTTTATTCTACAAATTAAACCTGAAGGTATATCTATCTGTTACGTTACGTTCACTATTTCTTCAATCCCGGCATTCGTAGCCTTTTCAAAAGTAGCAAAAAAATGTCGCACTGAGGCGTCCCGCTCGCGCGCGCTTACTTCCCGCTAGAAAATCGTATCACGCTCTCTCTCTCTCTTTTTCTCTACCGTTACAAAAGATGGAATGTGTACAAAAACATGCTGCTGTCAGTTCTACGCTTCCCTTTTGAAAATGGAACATTAGATGCGCGTTCATATAATGAATCGGCTTTTTCTAAATTCAAATTTGATTTCAAAATCAATTTACGTTTGTAACTTCGGAGGTTAATTTATTTTCGGCCAGTGATCAATAAAAAAGCCGGCCTTAAAGAATTTAATCGAATGGGTATGCACTTTGAAAAATAAGTACCATTTTTTACTTATAAAATCAGCGTTGTTTATGTGTCGGCATATTTCTGAGAAACTGTCTTCACGCCCTAGTGTTTGCTGTTCGAAATTTGAAACAAACGTTCGCTTGGCTCAAGTGTCGTACCAAATGGTAGGTAAGTAGGTAGGTATATGATATAATCCGATTAGACACGTTAGTGGCTGTTTCTAAGAACAGAATAGGTATACGTTTTGTGTTTGGCAAGAGTCGTCACAAAATACCTAAGTACCTAAATATTAGAGAGATGTCCTCTTGCCTGTTACTTTTTTTTGTAATTGGTATAGTATAGGCATATGCAAATTAGGAACTACATATTATACTTTATCCATACTTCGACTTCCATAACAGTGAAATTGTGTTTGTTTGTGGGTACTTTGACTCTAAACGGCTGGACCGATTTTTATTAATTTCTAGTATGGAGATAGATTGGAACCCTGGAAATAAAAAAGGAGATTTTTTATACTTACTGAGGGATGAAAAATGAGGTAAGCAACTTCCAAAATAAATACTAAACTTAATACACTACCTATGAAATTTTACGTCCGTAATGTTGGTATTAAATAGTGAATTAATTAACTGTCATGTTTATTTACGCCCGGTTCCTAGGTTATCTACAAAAAACGCCTCGTTTTGGCTGCGAGCGGATAAAATTTGACATTTGACATCAGTCAAATTTAAACCGTCCATAAGCAAAGCGAGGCGATACGTAGTTATGGGACCGGGCCTTAAAAGACGTACACTGAAGCGCCATCTACAGGATAGTGGGGTAACGCAGCGCGGCATTTGGCATTGGTAACATATTTACAGTATCACAGGACGGAGGCGAGTTACTGTTTCCACGAGAGGAATGCGATCCGTGTGTGAAATTTTCCTCTAAAACAATTAGCTAACTGCACGCGCGTTTTCGGTCGTGTAAACCTGTACCAACGTAAAAATAGTGATGCTTTTAAACATAATCCGGGGAAATGGGTGAAATGGTTCCGAATGGAGGACCGATCACCCGACTGAAACCAGGCAGTCGTCCCCTCACATAAATAATAATAAAAAAACATAATGTAATGCATAAAAAATTGAGGATTTCATCGAAGTCCTTTATATTACTACAGCCTACTTGCGGCCCACTGCTGGGCACAGGCCTCCCGTCATCATGAGAGGATTTGGGCTATAGTCTCCACGCGGGCCCAGTGCGGATTTGACACTTCACACACATCTTTGAATTACTTCGCAAATGCGTGCAGGTTTCTTCACGATGTTTTCCTTCACCGAAAAGCTCATGGTAAATTCAAATTTAATTTCGCACGTAAGTAAACCTAGAGGTGAGAGCCGGAATCGAAACCCCGACCCTCGGCATGAGAGGCGGAAGGTCGAACCACTAGACCACCACGGCTTTCTTCCACTACGGCTTCCTTTCTATACCCTTTATATACCCTATTATTTTAAGTCAAAAACATCTCAACAACACACTTCATTAAAAAAAATATCTACAGCCAACGATCAATATAAACATACCTACAAAATACACGCCTGTTCCCCATTGGGATGGACACCACTAAATACCACTGTATACCACTTGAAACGAGGGCAATATGATTGAATAGAAGCAACTTGCGATCGGTTTATGTAGGCAATTACTTTATGCCCTTACGATCTGTTCAAAAATGCATCATTACATTACATTACTTACAAAGAATATATCCTTATTTTAAAGATTAAAAACTATTTTATTGCCTATAAAATTGTACTACAAACTCCTTTGACAGAAGCACAATTATTCTGTTAACTGATATCGCAGTCAGTCGAAAGATGTCGGCACAGACGTGTTAATCGGCGTTAGGTCACACTTTCACTTTCGCAATGACATTGTTACCGAATCTATTACCGAAGGTTTCGGCATTTATCCTCAAAATTACACTTCCACAGACTATTTAAGTACATATAAAATAAAGTACATTTTAGATCAAATTTAGATGATCAAATGTGTGTTGGATTGGAGGTCAATCAAATGGCTTCGTTTTTCATAGGTGTTCGAAATTTGATCAGATGTTATTATTCAGGCGTTTTACAGATAAGAAAACTGTTGTAGTACCAACCTAAACAGTTTATCACATTTCGTGGTTTTTGAACGCATCTTTAAGGGTTTATGATATATGTGTATATACAATCATTCTACAGTCTACAGCCTTCAGAGTCATTAGTTATTGGAATAAGGACGCTTCTATGTAGCGTTTGGAGCCTATACTTCAGACCTCTTTCGAGACTAGACAGTTGACGTTTCCAGTGTTGCAAGTGTGTATAGGCCGCGACGACTAGGTACTTCCCGTCGGATGGACCGACTCTTTCATACGTCATCCATACTTCCATACTATACTTTACTTGTCCATACTAATATTATAAATGTGAAAGTCTGTTTGTTTGTTTATTTGTCCTTCCTTCACGTCGCAACAAGTCGACCGATTTGGATGAAGTTTGGCATGGAGATAGTTTGAGACCCGGGCAATAACATACCAGTTTTTCAATACTTCCCATCTATATGTATAGTAAGTATCATCGGGTACGCAAATTCTAAGGGACGAAGTTATTCTATAATGACAAGTCTCATACAAATCTAACTGTAACTCCATCCCGCCAATCGATGTGATCAGGTCTGCGTGAGAGTTTCCACACAATCAGTATGAAAATCGGTGAAAAACGTCATGTGAACTGAGACGGCTGTACCGCAACCTGTTCAGATCATTAGATTAACCTAGACGATGCATTCAATGTTTTTTTTCTAATTGCATATTTCTTCTGCTACGATGAATTTGCCAATGCCTGCATTTAAACTAAGAATAAGAACTAAGTATTCGAAAGAGCTTTCTCCCTAAATGTCATTACTTCATTACGTATTTATTTACTTGCCCGGGTATTAATTCATCCGTGAGAAAATACACTATTAAAATGGCTTTCTTATAACAAATAATCAATAAAATTATACGTTAAAAAACGACCTACCGCCTCTCATGTCGAGCGTCGGGGGTGCGATTCCGGCTCGCACCTCTAAGTTTACTTACGTGCGAAATTCAACTTGAATTTACCATGAGCTTGTCGGTGAAGGAAAACATCGTGAGGAAACCTGCACGCATCTGCGAAGTAATTCAAAGATGTGTGTGAAGTCCCCAATCCGCACTGGTCCCGCGTGGGGACTGGGGACTATAGCTCAAACCCTCTCGTCATGAGGGGAGGACTGTGCCCAGCAGTGGGACGCAAATAGGCTGTAGTAGTAGTAGTAGTAAGTACACGTTAAATTAACCTATATTGTATGAATCACTAAATTAGCTAATTCAGTGCAAAAATGGGTCAACTTGATTGGCGAATGCGATTTCCGATGAAATGAACCAAATCATAATATAACTAATCACACGAACGATGATTTTAAATTTAAATGTTCCAATACGACGGTTAGCGACATTTCTATATTCAAAGAAAGTACTATGTAAATGGGAAATTTACATACGAACTTGGATTTAATTCTATGACGCCTTGATACTGCTAATTTACAGTCAGTATTGGATTTACTGATCAACATCGCGATGCATAGGTATACGATCATCAATATTAAACTAATCATTCTGAAATCAATATACCTAATTGAACTTTGTAGGTAGAATTAGAAAAATACTCTTTCTAAAATTCCCTAAAATTAAAATGTTACCTATCTAAATTCAATGAAAACTTTTGAAATGTCTTCAGAAATAAAACGGCAGCTGCAGCTGTTACTTATCCACTTATCTGACCATCGAGAGCTTCCACTCCAACTAAGGACAAACTAAAAGGTCCACCACAACCGTAAAAACCTCCCAATAAGTGCCATTTACGTATTGCTCCTTAAATAGAAAAACAATCTAAATGCAGACCATAAAAGGCTCGCGTACCCCTTCGTATCGTATTCCAACAGCGGTCGAAACAAGCTATCGTGCACGTGCAAGGAATTCCTTACACAATCCAGAAAATTTTATCCTATAGCCCATCTTTAAAAATACTCCCTTATCAATTGAACAATAACGTCCAAATTACTATAAACGAACAACGAAATTGATAAAGCAGATTCATTCCGACCAATCAGTGCGGAGGACAGCGAAATGTCATCCCATCAGTGCGCTCCGTCATGTCCTTTTGGCCAATAGATCGAGTAGATTCAAAGGCTTCGCGATCTGAAATTACGTAGACCTCTAGCATTTGCATAGCGAGCGTGACTAGCATGTCGTATGAGCCTTACTTTGGCCCCTTTACGAAATGCATTGCTTGAATATGTGGAATTGAATTATCGACATGCCTCACTTTAACATAATCCATAATTAAAACAATTGTCAATACTGGTTGGTATCCAACGGCTTTTACCAATTCAAATTATGCAATTCCATAGTTGGATTTGACTTATATTATAACAGTCAAATCCAATGATAATTTGGTATTTTCTACTAAAATTGTTCATGAATATTCCGAGATTAGATCGCCACCATGGATTGTACCATCTTGATTTCAAGGGACCGGCACATAAGGCCGAATTAACATACGCTTGAAAGACTCGGATGCGTTTATTGAACGTTTTGAGATTTTAATTATAGAGGACCTTTCACAATATCAACCGGTCGGCGTCCGGTGCGGATGTCGGGCCGCTCGAGAAAGCTGTGCGGTGCGCACGTCCCCTTATCCGGCCTTTAGTCATTACGGGAGGAACTGATAACAGCGCAGGGTAACGGATCAGTGGTAAAGTCAGTCCTAGAGAGTCTGGCAGAAGACTTCCTGGAGAACTAGATCAGGCTAGCCTTGAGACACAGTATATCTAAGTACCAGTAGCTAGCGACACGCACCACCTCGTACCAATACAAAGTCACCTCACACCGCCCGCGGCGAACGTGCGCGGCTTGCCATAGCAAAATCGGTCGGAACGTGCACTCTCGCACACACGCGCACGTATTTGTGCAAGATTATATTTTAGTGTGCAGATTACGTTCAGTTTGTATGGAGTATCGTGGGTGTGGGGAGGTATTTCATAGCTTGAAAGTGGCAGTGTTTTTCTTTCTAAAACTTCTACCGACCAATTTAACTGACGATATGACCTGACGCAGGCTCCGTCGGAATAACATCTTACCCGGATAACCTGCCGCCAGACAGCAGTGCTCGCACTGTTGTGTTCGGGGAAGGGACATTCAATCTTAATCCTAAACTTTGACAGCGCATTCGCAAAATTATGATTCTATAATTCTTGGGCCACGGATACGACTTAACTATGATCGCCGTAAATCAAAGTGACGACGGCGATCATAGAAGCATTGTATTCATTCATTGTATGTATTGGCCCGGCCGTCACTTTGATTTGCGACGAGTATTTAACTATAGTTTTAACATCAGAAGGCCTATGCGGTTCCCGTTAAAAAGGTAGCACGATGGTTCGATATTAGTATGTAGGTTTCAATATGTCTGTGAATTTAGATTCAATTTTGGCTCCACAAGAAATTTCTGTATACATGACAACTGTCTGGTGTCATACATTCCAAATAATAGGTACTTATTACAAATGCTTTATATTGTATCAAGAAATAAAATTAAGGACTAAAATTTAAATCGTAGTTAGCAGCTACTTACTGCCTTTTTATTCATTAAAGACCAGCTTCGTGCACCAGAAATGTAGGTCTTTGGGAGCGCGTAGGAAATATATATTACAAAACGACCAACGAATTGAAATAAAGTTATTTATTTCATAGCAACGCCAACGAAATTAAATTATTTATGTAAATAGCAACACTACGATATGCAGATCTGATATACTTATCGATAAGTCTGTATTGAGTGAGTTTACATGAAACTATTATAAATACATACATACTTATTAATAATACGTAAACGAAATCATGACTGATATTTATTTACATTCTATTAGACTGGGCCATAATTGCTCGGGTTATTATCGATTGTATGAAAGACAGTGTTCCGTGCGTACCCGCCGTCGCCCCAGCTTATGGTCCATTGGCCCGAAATCCACGTGAGCTTAAAATGAAGTATCGTCATACGAAACTCTTAGGCGGTTACGCCCTTTCGGCCGCCAGGTTTCTTGAATGGGTACAGATGCTAAGTGAGAAAGGTGAGGAAGTGACGGTACTTCCTTCCTGTGATGTTCATTTATTTTATTATTCCAGTGACTTTCCCATATTAACATTCCAGTGATTGAAGCCCTTTGATGACTGGATATCCAATTGCAAACTTGAATTTTATGTTTAAGTAGGTACAACACAACAGTTGCATCCAAATTACACAGTTCTCTTAGAAGTTGCAGTTCTGCATTAGATTGCAGATCGTCCGTAGCTCCATAGCAATTATGGTCCTATAGTTCTACTCTTTCGACCACTAGAAAACACCAGAATGTCTCCAGTAAAAAATACTGGCCATATTCACTTTAGATGAAACATTTTTGAAACTGAAAGGGTGCGGCAAAAACATGAAAGCGAAATTCCAAATTCAAATACAACTTCTCGAGTAAATAAATCAGTGGCCATATTGACCATAAGCAAACTGGAACGTTTTAAACTGAAAGTGTGTGGAGCCACTTTGCGCGGCAAAAACACATCGCTGAAAATGGCGTCGCGGCCGGCCCGCCGGCGTTTTCCCACGCCGCCACTGGGAACGCTGCGCCGCACATGTGCGCGGGAAACACTTTTTTAGGGTTCGATCTTTAAACGGGAACCAAGTTCGAAGTTCATATAACGGTTAGATTTCAGCCAGTGATGGTTTCTAATGGGTACTTACCTACTCTATTCTTTCATATCTACTACTAAATGAAGTTGTTTGAGAAGCAGCAGTAGGACGTTATAGTGGACAAAGTGGTACTGATTAACAGACAGTACAGAGAAAAACAAAATGATCATTTATATGTATACAACATATAGGTATAATAGTAACACTCTAAATGTTTAATGGTCAAGAATAAACAATACGGAACCTTATACGAAAATCTTTCATCACTTACGTAAGTATATTATAAATCGGGTAACATGCGGAGTCAAGTACAAATAAACTATGTTATTGGGACATGCCTACATGTGTGCAAGTAAACAAACAAAACCAAATGATTCATTATCAGCGTAGGTAGGTACTTTTTGTTGTTTTCGCCGTCAACATCCAGTAGTGCCTAGGTAGGTATAACGGTATAACGCATTGCTAATTGCTGCACAGCCATGTTTTTTTTTAAATTACTAATTGAATCAGCGTACTGGCCAGTTTTATCCGGTACCGGTCCGGTTCTATCCGGTAGTACCGGATAGAATCGTTTTGAATTTGTAATATTGTTTACTGAGTTTTTTCGATGAAGAAGTGCATGTCAACACTGGCCTGTCACCAAAATATTTGCTATTCAGAATCCAACTAAAAATAAATACCTACCTATGGTAGATTACAATTAATTATTAAGTAAGTACCGTTACTGTCCCGTAATACCAGTTTTTTGCACGTGCAACATGAGGTTGCCCACTTTAGAACAGGTCCTTGTCAACGTTATCATGATGGAGCGAGATAGAAATAAACAACTAACAGGTATAGGTAGGTAATTTCGTAAATTTGATTCGTTTTTTCGTCAAAAATGAAAACTTTTGTACCATGTAAAACCTTCGCGTGAATTCATCTTAACCATTTTATGAAAAGCATATAGGTAGGTAGGTACCTAAAAATTCGATGACTTTTAACAGTTATCTTTACTATTGATGATCAATACATACGTACAATATCATAACTTATCCTTGCAATAAATAAATCAAAACAATGCAATGTACTGTTTGAAGACAATCAAAGAGCGCGTACGCGATCTTTTAACAAAAATGAACTTTACGAGTGCATGCAACATTTTATTTATTAATAATGAAGATGAGTTTTACAAGTGTGAGAGGACGACATATGTAACTCGATTCTGTGGTGACGTGAAGTACTTGGAATATACATCTTACTTAGTGTAACAAGTAGGACATACCTACTTGTTACTTGTGTTTAGGTATGTTCGTCTTATTCTTCGCTTGTCGCGAAATGATAAAATATGGTAAAATAATATCAAAAGGTCAGTCCGGGTAAGTGTGTCAATAAATATACCTATATGTATCACGTAAATTACACTTTATTTCAAATTGAGAAATAAGAACCCAATCTAATCTATGTAGGTATAGCACGACACCACTTAGAAGGCGCGTGGATTGTGCAATAATATATTCTGCGTCAACGGCTTAAGTGCTTCGCCGCGCGCCTTCTAAGTTGCGTCGTTCTATAAGCCTACGTAGGTATGTTTTCGTTGTCAAATTCCGCACCCCGTTTCGGTTGTTTTGCCCGAATGTAAGTAGTATCCACGTGCGTACCAACAAGACATACCTAACCGGGCCCCGTCTCAGCCCGTCACGCTCGCGCGGTGATGCGAGCGCTCTCCTATTAGGTAATTTGATTTTTTGTTTGCCATAATACTTATAACACATGCAACCCGTCCTAGGGATGCCATCTCCTAAAGCGAAAGAGCCGGACTCTGCCAAGAAGAAAGCCGGACATTTTACCCTAAAAGCCTGACATAACCACGACTAAAAGCCAAACATACATTTAGCCCAAACATGTCTTGCTAAATACGGACAAATGGCAACCCTTAACCCGTCGAGACAATAGTCGAATGGAGACTCAATTTTTTTTAAAGGCAAGCAATACGGTCGACTATTAATCACAAATGAGTGTGTCCAAGACTGGAACTGGAACGTTATGATTATGTATGACGTTATTACTTACATTTTTTATTCAGATTTTATCTTGGCCGGCAGTTGGTTCAAGAATCAATTGACAATAGCTAAATCGAAGTATTCGAATATCCAGAGCAACCGCACCGTAACGCGACTACCTATCCGATTTTTGTAAATGGCCTTAACATAACAGTTTAACTATAGTATAGTTTTTATTTTAATGACGGAAGATATTTACGCAAAACAATCGTGTTAAACTCAAGGAAAGTTCAGTAATACAAGTCCCACCATCCCATGAGAGCAGCTGCATCACAGGTCAATTGGACCCGACCTCTTTACGACGTAACCAAAGTGCAGCGCGCCTCGCCACCCATTGACGTTACCGTGCACACACACTCCTCAATTCGGCAGGGTTGCCGCTATACCATAGAGTTGTAGTGTTGGGAGGACTGACATGGAACATTTTTAAAGTATCAAAAGTTTCCCCTTTACGGTCTACGGCAAGTCTACGGTACGCTTCACTTTACGTGGGCGACTTGATGTAGTGATTTGTGAATGTACATTCACAAATATGTTCAAGTTTCTCAGTGTGAGTGGTAATGGTAAACTTATTAAGACACTGACAAGAGCTGATGACCTTGAGCAATCGAGGCAGGCAACTGTCTCAGCGGAGAATGTCTGTTTGCATTGGAGGGAGCGAGAAGCACGACCGTGGCATGTGGGCGATATACGTAGAAAATCAGGAAAATTAGAATTAAAAAATAATCCCACATTGCATGAACAATATAAATTAGCAATTTTTTTAGTATACTATAACGGAATAGCGTCTTTAATTATAGAAAATCTGCGATGAAAAAATGAACTTATAGAACTGTTTAAATAGGATTAGAAGGCGTAACTTCACGATTTTTTTATCGAACCGATTGCATGAAATCCTTTTTACGAAATAGCAAGTTTTTTAAGTAGGTATATAGTAAAATTTCAACATGTATTTTACTCGCCTTACCAAATCAAATAAAATCAATTGAGGTCTTGTCAGCGCCTTGATATACTTATACAGAATGATCAATTCAAATGGGTCAGTATGAAGAAGTTAGAAACTGTGAGAAATAGCGAAATCTATTCTTTGGAACCATGTCTTCGATTTTAGATTTAATCAAAAATGACATTCAAACATTTTTAAACTCTCATATGTACATAACATAACATAACAACGAAAAAACTTTTATACCTAACACTGTTTACAGAGGCTTCGATCCTGTATGTATACATATAATTCTTCCATTACCTACTGACTTAGTGACTCACAGACAACGTACAGCCGAAAATACGGTCGAAGAAAACTGAAATTTGGAAGCGATCAGAGAGATATTCAATAAATGAATATGAATATGTCAATTTCCTGAAGTTCCTAAAAATGAGACCTAAGCGGTTTATAACGCGGAATGGCTAAATATTCTGTAAGTATACACAATTTTATATTCCATGGATTACATAGACGAGGTGTTAAGTTTTTCACCAACATCGTATAAGTATTTTAGCGATTTAGCGAGCTATCTGTTTAAATTTTTATTTATACAAACGATCTCAAAAATGGTTCTAAAGATTCGGACGCAATTTGCAATATAGGGGTTTACGGGGGCGATAAAGGCTTCAGACTAATTTTATTTTGACTCTTGTACAACTGAGCAAATCTTGGTAGCCGAAGTAACTATACATGTTTATGTAATAGTAAACCTATGAAAGTACTTGGAACTGGAAGGAAGTGACGTCCCGCGCTTCCATGCCGAGAAACCTGAAGCCGGTACGAGCCAGATCGAACCAGAGCCAATATCAATGTTTTTGAATCACCAACATCAGTGAATCATGATCATTTAGCCCAATTAAACGGCAAACTTTACTACGGCGTCTGACGGGCAGATGTGAGGCAAAATCATTTAGAGTGTTTTGAATAATAGTAAAATTATCAAATTTACTAAGGGCCGGTTCCTATATCCACGTAACGCCTCGTTTTGCCTACGGACGGTTAAAATTTGACAGATTCTCTATGGAACAAATGTCAAAAATCAACCGTCCGTAGGCAAAACGAGGCGTTTCGTGGATATAGGAACCGGGCCTAAGAAGGTTTTCACAATTATTATGTTTGTCTGACTCCCACCTCCCACATGATACTTCTTTGTTATGTGACTAGGCGTTATATGTGAAAGTGTTTGTTTAATCCATCCTTCAAGTTATTTCTGCACATGTAATTAAATATTGTGAATATAATTGAAGATTAAGGTCATCAAACTTAATACAGAAAACACGAGAAGACATTATTAAGCCGTGCATCTGTTTACGAACATATGCGGGCGACCACGTGGTAGCATTTTTTCTCAACTCTCAGCATCGCGATGAGAACCGTTTTTCTGCTCCACTTCGAATTTCAAATCTAAAGTTTTTTTTTTCTAAATGAGAATTCCTAGATGCGCTTTTGTTTCTCACGGTTGTAAAATCTGCAGTTTCCTCCGAGTGCAGGAAACGACTTTGCCAGGTTGGAGATTATTTAATTACTTAGCTCAGCTGCGTTGCTAAAGTTAAAAGTTTAGTTCATTTAGATTTAGAAGTTATCACGAAATAAAAAAAGCATAGTATAAGTAAATACAATGTTTACCAGGTAGTGGAGTTTAGGACAGATTTTCGTATAGAGGGGTAAAAAAAAATCATGAATTAGTTAATTTTTCAGGTTTACAGTTTTGCGGCCTCTTAGTTTTAGCGCATATGCTGTTGAGTTTATTGATTTCTCTAATAATATAAGTCCCGCTATGATTTGACACGACGTTCGTAGACTACCGAAAGCAAAATCTTGCTAACAATAAAGAAAATAAACTGTCGTATCAATTACCAGTAACGACGTTGTTATATGCTGAACGCTGCCCGATTCCAACGACGTAAAAAAGTAGCACTCGAGTTGCACAAGATAATGATTATGATATAAGTAATTTTCTAAATTTTGACACTGTATAAGAATAGTACAGCAGGCCGACGCCTTAGATTTTGTGAAAAATACTGCTGCGGGTTAAAGGACGGTCCCGAGCTAGCGACATCCATTATAAACCACCTTCTGCCCGCGACTTCGTCCGCGTGGAATTCGGTAAGAGCGTTCCCGCGGGAACTATGCGTTTTTCGGGGATAGAGAGTAGCCTATATGTTGACCAGTTGTAATAAACTACCCGCATCCCCATAGAATTTTGTTGCAAACCGTCCTGTAGTTTTCGAGTTAAATCCCGACATTACATACATACAGACAATAATTTTTTAAATCGTTATTTTGGCTTCAGTATCGTTTATACAAACAGTACCCTCGACTTGATAGTTTCTTTTAATTTTCAAGTTGCAGACGTGACTTCTTCTACAGACTTCATTATTAGTATAGATAAATGCGAAAGTAACTGTTATCTCTTTACGCTTAAACCGCTGCCGCGCTGGACCGATTTAGATGAAATGTGGTATTGAGATGGAGATAGGACATAGGCTACTTTTTATACGGGAAAAACGCAAAGTTCCCGCGGGAATGCTATAATCGAAGTCGCGGGTAGAAGATAGTATAACATGAAGCTATAATTATCGCCTATGTGCGCAAGTATAAAATGATGTCTCTGAGGGCCACCGTAGGTATTTTAGCTTAGCGGGCGCCACTCGCGAAAGAGACTGTTTTCGAGGTGGTTGATTGGAGATGTATAACTGTCAATGTCAAACCGCGCTAAATGGCCAATGGCCGCCTTGGCCTATACCAACGCCTCTAGCGGATTTTTCACCCGCGGTGAGGTGACCCTTATTAAATCGCAATGGAATTTCAATCAGTACCAACCATTGATCTATTATAAGTAAGGATTCACAATGAGCCGGAGAAAAATGGCCCCGTCAAAACGGGTGCCCGAACAGCTAGGGCACCCGTTTGGCCTTCGTTATAAAGAGGCGTTATTAGCATATTGGAACGTATTTTCTAATGTCAGTTTGCTCCATATATTTTGACATATTCTGTTAGGCACTGTTCGTCCATATGTTATTACTTATTATCAATGGTACCAACCCACAGGATCCTGAAGAGTGACGTTTTTAACAACAGTAATGCAAATGATAGCGTAAGAAAATGATATGGCGTACTGTTTTACTTGGGCGAGGATACAATAAGGGTGCATTGCTATCATCGCTTCATAAAACTATTCAGTTTTTTTTAAATCTTGTAGTGTGTAAATTTAGTTCTAAACATCAGTTTCATCAATCTCTGTGCACCCGTCGAATGCGTTGTCAATTTGTTTTTTTTTTATTAGCCTGTTAGAGTGTCCCACTGCTGGGCAAAGGCCTCCCCTGTTTTCCGCCAGGTGTCCCTGTTCAGTGCCTGTGTTTGCCACTCTTCATCAAAGACGTCTAGGTTGTCCCGCCATCTCATTTTTGGTCTGCCTCTTCGCCAAAGTTTCCAAATATGTTTTTTTTAATCATTTTAAACTAAGTGGAATTTCTAGCACTGATCAGTGCTTACTGATCAGGCATACGGGAGGGTAATGAAGAAATCATTATTTTGAGTTACGTTAAATGTGCGGACCGGTAATGCCTGGAAGAGCTATTGGTCCATGAAACACCATCTAGCGGAAACTCATGGACATGTGCATACTTCCAATTCTCAGCTACGGCGCTCAGATTTGGTCTTTGACAGATTCTCAGAAGTCCAAGCTTGGAGTTTGTCAACGAGCCGTGGAGCGTAGCATATTAGGTGTTAAAGGTAGGGATCGTATCCGGAACACTACCCTACGCTCCAGGACACAAATGGTTGACGTAGCTCAGAAGGCGGCCAAACTGAAGTGGGACTGGGCTGGTCATGTCTGTCGCATGCCGAACGAATTGCGGGCCAAAGCAACCACCGAATGGAAGCCCAACAATTCGAATAGGAGAAGAGGCAGATCTCGTCGGCGATGGCGGGATGAAATCGATTCCTTTATTAGGAACTGGATAGAGATCGAGAGCAGTGGAAAAAGTGGGGGAGACCTTTGCCCAGTAGTGGGACACAACGGGATCGTAATAATCATAAAATAAATGTGCGTTAAATACGGTTACACAAAATGATTTCGTTTAATACAGTGTAGTAGTGTATTGAATAAAATGGGTTTATCGTACCGTCATTGTCACACAAAATAAATAGGTAGGTACGCTGTGTTCGCGTGCCGCCTCGGAATGGGGTTAATGATTCGAAATAGAAAAAACGGAGGCCGCCTGGTGTCACGGCCGCCGTCCACATGGTACAAATTGCTTCATTCTACGAAACAATCTGCACTTACCATGGACCTTATTCCCTCTTAATTAAAACCATTGTTCTCTGCTTAAAGGCGGTTGTGCGTTTCGCGCGAGCACTACGGTAACGATTGACAATTGTTTTGATGCTTCAAGCTGTTCTTTGTTTGTTGTTGAGTTGAGAGCTCTTGAAGATCTTGTTGTAAGTGGAGTTGGCCTTTTTAACTATAACATGAGCCCTAGTTTAGTTTAGTTCAAGTAAATAATATGTGGACATGGTATGTGTGATGTCAGATCACTCTACAATCAGATGTTTTAGCTGAGAAAAATGGGAAAGGGATGACGACAGGGTGAAGAAATCGAAATTCTAATTAGCCCGTCAGTTAGATAATAAAAAAATATTAGACACGTATTTTTTGTTTTATCAAATTAACAAAGAATGACTAAGTTAAAACGCATTAAAGTTGGAGAGTGGGGGCTAACTACGTCACCGTTAGGTATAAATCTTACCTAACCGTGACGTCACGCGAAATTTAAACTCAATATATCTCCGTATAAGTTTGATTACGTGAAAAAAGAAAAAATACGTGTCCAATACTTTTCAATAATCTTCCTGATAGACTAAGAAAATAAAAGTTATCGTCTCGCCCATTGTAAATAGGTATGTATGTACTTTCAAATACATATTTGTGAAGCTTACAGGAAATTTCAAGTTTAAAATGTTGTTTTGATGGATGGACAGACAAATCTACATATTTTATACGTTACGATGGGACAATAGAATTCCCTTATATTGGGACTACAACCAAAGAATAGTAAATTCCTTACCATGCTAGGACAGCGTGGGGAGACTTGACTAACTTTATGAAGAGCAAGGTAGGTTGATGCTACCGAATGTCTAGTTTTGATTTCGAGCTAGTACAATTTTGCGGTGTCCCAATCGTCATTTGCGTTAAAAAAAGGCCAAGTGTGAGTCGACTCACGCACGAAGGTTCCGTACTATTCTCTATAAAAACGGCAAAAAACATGTCTGTTGTATGGGAGCCTTCTTAAATATTCATTTTATTCTATTTTTTATTATTTGTTGTTTTTGCGGCAACAGACATACATCACCGTAAAAATTTCAACGGTCTTACTATCACGGTTCATGACATACAGCCTGGTGACAGATAATACGGCAAAGAAATCACGTCTGTTGTATGGGAGCCCCCTTAAATATTTATTTTATCCTGTTTTATCCGACTTCAAAAAAGGAGGGGGTTCTCAATTCGTCGGTATCTTTTTTTCAACAGAGATACATCAACTGTGAAAGTTTCAACTGTCTAGCTACATATAACGGTAAATGAAGAGCCTAGTGACAGATGGACAGCAGAGTCTTAATAATAGCACAGAATATTAAATAGTACTACATACAGAATGGCCACGGAATCACCCGCCTAAATAAGGAGGCTAGGCGCAACGCAACTCGCGCCCGACTCGTCCTTGCCGTCATTTGTTTCATCTGAAGACGGAGAGTGAATCATTGGCCCGCGTAGTGGTACACACACATATTTACAAGTGTACAGACGTCCTCGCACGCAAACATGGGCATTTCATTCGAATTGTGTTCGAAATCGTGCTTTTATAGGCCATGTCCACCGTGTGGTAATAGGGTCCCGTTTTACCCTTGGGGTACGGAACCCTAAAAACGCGCCAACCGCTAACCGCGAGAGTTTCGAGTTCGACATCAGAACGCGGAAGGCAACTAACTATTTCACAAATCCTCACCGACCGTGTCTTTTCGCCATAACACAATGATTGACGGCATAGGAGATTATAGGATTTACATCGTGGAAGCCCATCGCGGCGGGTAGGAGACGTCACACTTCGCTTGCCGTCACGGCCTGCCGAACTCCCTACTTCGGAGTCACTTCGGGAAGCTTCGGCGATCTTCGGGCGCGCTCGCCGCCTAGGTCCCCAATTTCTAGGTGCGCGCGCAGTGAGTCAACTAATTACTAGAATCTTTCAGTGCAATGATATCAGAGTTGTCGTTTGTAGTACCTAATTGGTTGGTATGCGATGTGATGCGACGAACGATCGGTGCCATAGGCGAGGCGCCCTTGCACAGAATCTGGTGGGTACGAGACTCATTACTTGATTATTTTAACTCACGTTTGCTATCAATGAATCATGTAAGTACAAACATAAAGAAAGGCAATTGTTTTGAAAATTAAACGACCTCTGTGGAGTGCTCAACTCAAGCCTTACTCATTCAAAGTATCCTATGGATGGACTTTACCTTTAGTCACTTTCATCTATTACTAATAATAAGTCTGTAGAAGAAGTCGCGTCCGAATATATCAAGTCGAGGGGATTATATGAACGATCCTGAACACAAAATAACGATTTTTTAGAAAAATTGTCTGTATGCATTTATGTATGTCCGGAATTTAACTCGAAAACTACTGGACGGATTGCAACAATATTGGTAAGGGGATAGTTTATAACACTGGTCAACATATAGGCTAATTTTTATCCCTGAAAAGCGCATAGTTCCCGCGGGACCGCGATAACCGAATTCCACACGGGCAGAAGCTAGTTCAAAAATAAAAGTTACACGGAGAGGGGCCTGTAGTGTTAGCTACCTCCAACAAAATGGAGTGATGACCTGGTGATGATCGAAAATCCTCTAAAATCTCCCTTGCAGCAAAAGTTTCATGGTGATATTTTATCAGCTTCCGATCCTAAGCATGTATTTCAGATTTTTATTTTTTCGAGTTCGTAAAAAAAGCACTTAACGGATTCGGGTATCGTTCACATTATCAAACCCATATTTTTAAGTCTTTAAAATTGAGATTTCATATCACTGAATCGCCTTGGTTGGGGGAGGCCTATGTCCTTTTGGCTGACATAGCTACATAAATAGGAAAATAGTGAATCGATATACCACCATACCATAACCATATATGGGATGGGTCATCCCATATCCCTATTTTATAATTAGAAACTTGACTATATAAGGCCCCTGGTCATACGAGAGTTGTCACCCTATGGTGCCGTGTACGTAGGTACGTATTTTAATTTATATGTATAAATCATTGGCAATTTATCCTGTTGTAATGAATGTCTAAATATGCATTGTTCTCCAAGAAACATACTATGATGTCATTAGGATCTGTATTTTATGGGTATTGTATAAAAATAGATTATTACAACTTGACTAGTTAGAGAGTAGAGTAAACTTAGACAGGAAAATGTTATTTCGGATTCAACTTATGCTTAGTGAATGAATTATTTATTGAAATACAAACAGCAACAATTTACTCCAATATTTTTTTATTATTACAGCCTAAACAGTGTCCCAATACTGGGCAAAGGCCTTTTCAATTTTTCGCCACTCTCCGTTATTAGGTACTAGCTTCTGCCCGCGACTTCGTCCGCGTGGAATTCGGTTATAGCGTTCCCGCGGGAATTGAGCGTTAAACTATAATAAATTATACGAAAACCTTCCTCTTGAAACACTCTATCTATTAAAAAAAACCGCATCAAAATCCGTTGCGTAGTTTTAAAGATTTAAGCATACATAGGGATATAGGGACACAGAAAGCGACTTTGTTTTATACTATGTAGTGATAGTAAATACTTCATCAAGATGATCATGGATGAATGATGATAATGCCTTCATTATAATAAAATTACTCCAACATTATAAAAAAATGTATCTAGCTGGCTGGATGTTACATGACACAGAAAAGCGTCAAAATTTAGAGGGTACGTATTTTCTATGACAGATTTGATAAGAGTAAGAGTTTGTTATAATCTAAAATACTTTAAGAGAAACTTAACGCCTAACCACTTTCAGTGCTGATCGGGATGAACTGACTGAACTCTCCATTGTCACTTCAAGTTAGCGTCGAGTACAGTCGAGTTAATTAATATGTCCACACTATTTCACTTTACCACACTGGAGCCGGAGCCATAAGTGTACATGTATGATGAACTCGGAGTAAAGAGAAAAGACACTGACGCGTTCCATATTTGAAATCTATTGTTTTAGCGTCACGACTTGAATCACGCCCAATCGGCATCTCGCTTTAAAAATTCGAAGCAAGTTCTAAAGTAAATATACTTCACAGGAATAGAATAGTGTTCCATATATTTTATTTTACAATGATGATATACAGGAGTTGAGTTGCACTATAGGAGTAATAAACATTACCTACTGGTTGTTGATACAATCTGCTGCCAGAAAAAAATAAGTAAAGGCCGGTTGCGTAATTATTAGCAAACGGTCGTGGTCAAAACCGCTTTAACTCCAAATACTTACCATATGACGGTGAATAAACATAAATGAAGCATTAAGCACATAAGTTTTTTTTCGGACGTGTTTGATAAAAATGAATGCGATCTATTAATATTGAAATCACCCTAATACTTGAGCACCCTACTATCTACTTGAGTAAGGACTCATTCCGTGAAATAATCGATATCGACACGAAGTAATCAACTCTCTCGTTACCTTACCTGCTGCAACTTGACACTAAAAGGCAATATTATAGCGAATGGCTTTAAATCCAAGAATCCAGGGGCTATACGATACCGCGCGGATGGCACCACTGGAATTTGACATTTGATACGCGCGAACCGTTTACTATGGAACATGGAGGTAATAACTACATATAAGTGGCTGGAGCGAGTACTGTCAATTTCGGAACAATACAAATTGAGCTTTAAGACATGAGCCCGGAGGTGACAAATTTTAATCAAAGTGTCAGTTCCAGTTATTCGTTACTTACTACCATGCTATGGAACACCAGCACAGCAGCACTATTGTCTGTTTACTCCAGCTGTGTACACCTTAACTTGAGGAGTTAAGAGTTATTATTGAACGTACAGAAATTAAGCTTCGGGTTAATGTCAGCAACTCGATTCGAACTATTGTCTTTCACTTTCTTCTGAATAGTGTAAGAAAGAGATGGCGTGCGCCTATCAGAATTCCATGGGATCTAAAGCATTCTCATGCCTTTTAACTCGCATTGTGGTCGAATGCAATTTTTATAACTGCTAACGTATCTTTATTAGGGGTAACAGTGAACTATGTGTACTTATGTCCTTTTACGATTCTTATTAACATCTGTTAACATGTACCTACATGATAATTGGGATTAATGCAATATCATATCATGTATAACGTACTTACTTCAAGTTGATGACTTTGTAAATTAGAATTTTATTAGGTACATCATATCTCCGTCATTTATAAACATTTTTTTAGTGTTTATAACCAATTATGGAAAAAACGAGGCCCCTCAAAAGTTACCATATTCTCTATCCAACTGACAGAAAGATATTTCACAAAATTTTAGCATATCCGTTAGACATGAATGGTAGGTAGTTGTGTAACTTGCCCTTGCTGGTGTGAACATTTCATGTGTTATTGTTTTTTTTTAATTAGCGGTCACAGTGCAGATGGTTATCGTATGGGAATGCACTTGGAGACTATGTTTTATGTACTTTGAAGTACTTTGAACCGACCTACGCTTGGCTCCACGACATGATGACGTTTGTATTTGTAATACATAAGTATTCATACACATATGTGTTTGTACATATTTGCCTGTTTGAAACTAAAATACATACCATTTAGATACCCGCTAATATAACTCTGTCTGTCTGTTACCTCTTCACGCTTAAAACGGAGGACCGATTTAGATGAAATTTGTCATTGAGATATAGGTACATAAGGCTACTTTTTATTCTCTTCATCTAATCGGTTGTTACCTCTTCCCGCTGGACAGACAGACATACTTTTGCTGTTATAATATTGGTATGGATTTCAATACTAAGTACTTCTGTGATACTACTGAACTAAACTGCACATTTGGTTTTTTTTGTTGCTGTTTGTGTCTGGATAGGATACGAAAAATTGGATGTACCTATCTATGTAAAAGTTAAAAATGTTGGCCCTTTATGACACTAGTGCATTTATTTATAAATCGCAAAAGGATAATACCGGTAAAAAATTGTCACTGTAAATATTATATCATGAATGCCATGTCAGGCTGATAAGACTCGATTATCTGTATAGATTATTTAGAAATGCATAATACCGTGCCGTGCCCATGTGGCGATAAGAGATAGAGTGAAATGTTAATTTATTGTTTGTTAACAATATTCATTAGTTATGCAATGATTTAAATAATTGGTACGCAAACAGCAGGCCGTCTAGAGGTGGGTTGTCAATATCTCCGATCGATCGCTGCGGCTTGCTGACATGAGCTTTATCGATGTTTTTTTGCTTTTAAACTAGGCTCCTATCCAAACTTAGCCTAAGTCACATACCGCATAACCTCTAGGCAACTTCGGCTAATAGGCCAGATACAAGGAATAGTACATTACAGACCTAGGGTGGTGAATTCGTAAATGTCCCAGATCGCAGGTTTCTGTAGCCCGAACCGAAGGTGAGGGCCATAAATATGCGATCTGGGGCCTTACATATTACCGCCCGTGGTTTGTCAAAAGTTTTACGTCTTACCTTGGCCAAGAAGTGAGATTTTCTCTCCGCGTAGCGGGCAGAAAATCCCACGTTATGGCCAAGGGTGATGTAAATTTATATAATAGACTGACAATCTCCTTACATTGCGGCGTACATCGGCAATATCTAGGGGGCGCTTCAAATTTTCATACGCAGCCTGTACAGCGCCCCCTGGATATTGCTCATGGAGTTATTTTTTTATACAGACCACCTAGGCAGCGACATCTATTATCGCATTTAACACTTATTTCGGGCGTACGCTGATTTGTTTGACGGTTGACATTCTAACCTTACCTGTTCTATGGTCAGGCTTAAGTTATACTATACAACTAACCGGAACTGAAAAAACTTCTAACGAGATTATCGGTTTGGTGCAAATGGGCCTTAAGGCCATTCCCTGACCCAGCATCCTCAAATTTGACATACCTACTTACTTTTTAACCGATTGGCTAGGGCGAAATGCGGAACGGTCTAATAAGTGCGATACACTTTTAATCAATAGTAACGACTCGTATTCCGAATACTCGTACGAACCGTGCAAATCACTAGGTATCTTTTAACTAACTTAACCACATCGGCTGCTGGTCACGTAGTATTTTTTCTTAGTCTTATAGGTACTCGGTTGAGCGTCTGGTAACGCTAACAAACGTAAACCGACATTTATACAAGGCCGGCGCTCATAGATATGTATCTATACATAATCGTTGTGGTTACATAGGTACCCAATTATATTTAGAAGTCAGTATTATCTATTGTGAGGCCGAGTAGTCCTATATGCGGATGAAGGAAGGAAACAAAAATCTACTACTTTTACGATACCCACAGGCAGTATGGGATGGTGCTATTCTACTCCACACGGCATATGATGATCTACGTGTTCTAAATTTTTAAACGGGCCAAGTATCACCATTAGTGATCAAGTTATACGAAGTAGCAATTTTCAAAACAGACAGCAATGTGGCAGCGAACAATCGCAACTTGCAGCTGTTGACAAAATAGAGGCGGCCATTGTTCGCCGACAATGTGCCGGCCAATTTGATCATGCACTTTTATTTTTTTAATCGCCATTAAATCGGGTTTGTGACCAGTCTTTCGTCCTGGGTCTATCTATGCCTTATAATGCAAGCAAGGATCGTCTAGCTAGAGAGATAAAAAAAACAGATACCTATTTAGCCGTAGCCGTGTCAATGAAACTATTAAAACTCTATAGATAGAGGATACATTATTCAATTCATAGCTTATTCGTTGAAGGACCATTTACTTTAAATTAAAATTTGTGACCACGGGAATTTGAAACGTACTTTTTAATGTAACGTACGAACCGGTTAGGTACGGATTAAAAGTAAAATGGCCAAATGTTGGTCGTTGTGGTTTGACTACTTTTGCAAAACAAAAAGCTATATACAAATACAAATGCCAGATCCGTCCGACTCATATAGGTATAAAATTGTGACTTATCGACAGTTTGCTGCTGTTCTAAATTGTAGTGAGATAAAGGATGCATCGCTTGCATGAAATCCACCCGCATAGCTGCGCCTGCACAACATGTGTTGCCATCCTATCCCACGATATCACGTTTATTTTTTTCAGACTTGTCTAATAACCATACTATAAATATTATAAATACGAAAGTTACTATGTTGTCCGTTTCTGACCTTTTCACTCTTCAACCTCAGGGCCGATTTAGATGAATTTTGGTAGGTGTTTGGGAGATAGGTTGAATCATGGGAAAATATTTCGCGGGCAAAGTCGCGGGAGAAGTTGACAACTACAACTAAAGAAAATAATCAAGTACCTATAATATAATGCACGTTAGCTGCGGTTTCTAACACAGGAAAATTCTAGATAAGTGGGATTTCCGTTAATGAATTCATATTTTATTCAAAATTGACGTATACGTCTTTAAGGAAAAGTACATCCGTTGCGTAGTAACTATCAGAAATTCAGTGCATATTTCGCCGTAACCGTATATTTATACCCTAAAAAGCGGCGATCTGTATGCTCTTTTATTGTTCAAAATTCAACAGACGATTTTCCGTCAGCCACAACGTTCTGTGAAGGAGGACGCTATTGCTAAGAAGCACCCTCCGAAAACTAAGAGGTCATCCATTTAAGTAAGTACATACAGATATCAAGCACAATATCAGAATAAATAAGCCGCCTATGTGAAAAATCCAGGGGGTAGAAGAAGCAAGTAAACCGCCCGCGAAGTCTTGCGATAATAGATGTCATTGCCTAGGTTAGGTGGCCTGTATGAAAATTTAAAGCGCCTTCTGGGTATTTCTCACATACATACAGAGTACGCCGCAATTCAAAGAGATCATCAATCTATATATATATAAAACAATAAACTGACTGACTGACTGATCGATCAACGCAGAGCCGAAACTACTGGTCGTAGAGAGCTGAAATTTGGGATGCAGGTTCCTAGGGAATGTAGGGGAGCACTAAGAGAGGATTTCCCGAAATTCCCACGGGAACGAAAAAAACGGGATATTTCATTTTAATATTTCTGCTCATACGAAGCTGCGGGGGAAAGCTAGTCTTTCTATATACAAAATTACCTTGCCTCTCTGTCACCAGTTACATTCTCTTCCCTCTGAGAAGTTTGACGATGCTCTGTCAGTCAAGAAGGCGAAGACGGCTTTGTCGATGGACTTTATTATGTTGTATTACCTACATGTGTTTCAAGCTATCCCTCTATGAGAATTATTGCCGCTACGAATAGCTATTTAGTATTTGATTTAATATAATAACTCGATTTTTGCAAAAACATAAAACCCGACTGCAAAAAAACTTTTGACTTCACATAGGTATATTATTTTGTGATCCATTCATTTCATTCAACCCTTTATTTTGACACCCCACTCGATGATGTCTCGAAAAGGCTTTGACAAAAAATATTTGAAAACGTTAAAAATGCCTCCAAAAGTCAGCCATTTTGTTTTTTGCAGTGTTGATATACCCAGTGTCACTCTCACAAATAGGACGATTCTAATGACACCTCGCATGCTAAAATCCATCCAGCCATTTAGGCTACACAGCGTGCCAAAGAAATATACATACATACATACACCCACTCGAAATACATGACCCTCCTTCTGGCGCAGTCGGGTAATTAAAGATGATCATGGGAATTAGGCACTAAAGTCCCAGGACTCGTATTATATGACTTCATAACCAAGTGTATAATATTTTTCATGAGTAATGTTCGCAGTGTTATTATGATTACAGGTTTACACAACTTAGAAGGCGCGTGGATTAAGCAAAAGTAGACTCTGCGTCAACGGATTAAGTGCTTCACCGCGCGCCTTCTAAGTTGTGTCGTGCTATACTGAGCTAGCGATAAGCCCTGTGACGGCAGCACCGACTTGAGACCGCCGTATGAGCAACTTTCAGTGCCCAGATACCCGGATCACATACAAAATGGGCTACATTAGGAGACTCCAATAGTTGGTTTTACATAAAAGTAACTACTACTACTATAGCCTATTTGCGTGCCACTGTTGGACACGGCCTCCCCTCATCATGAGAGGGTTTGGGCTATGGTCCCCACGCGGGCCCAATGCGGATTAACTCGCATAAATTATACAAGTGAGTAGAACAGGTACTTCGAAATTTAACGATATTTCCAGCTGTAATCCAATCAAAACAATTATAAAAATTAGTCTTTTAACATCGTCATGGGTTAAAATATTATGGAACCAAAATAAAGTCCACGTAATTTCATTTCGTGACCATCGCAATAATCATCCAAGTGAAGAAACTAACCCACGAGGCTAAACGAAAACAATATTTTGTTTTGATTGGATTACAGCTGGAAATATCGTTAAATTTCGAAGTACCTGTTCTACTCACTTGTATAATTTATGCGAGTTAATCCGCATTGGGCCCGCGTGGGGACCATTAAGTCACTAATTTTTAATCAGTAATTACGATATCAAAATGGCCTACGCTTTACTTTGTGCCACTTACTGAGTTGCCAATTAGCGGAGAAATGGCGGGAAACGTCGTTTCTATGCGACCAGTCTTACCTTTACTGACATAATTGGATAGAAACCAGGAAAGGTTGGCCCACCGTTATATTATACCCGACTATCGTGCTTGAAGCTGAGCGAACGTCTCTTTCACACTTTCATCTGCTAACTCCAACCCCAATACTAACTCGGTAAGCCATTAATGTCATTATTTAATAAAGTTAATTTCAAATCGATGACTAAATTGAAAAAAAAGAAGTTCCGCCGATCGGTGAACATTTTCGTTCTCTTTGAAAAGCGACACCATGTTGACAGTTGATAATTTTCAATTACCTACCCATGCAAATAATCTGATAAAAAAAATATTTATGTAAACGTATTCTCAAATTACCCTTGCGAGACATTCATCAGCATTTTTTCATTTCCTCATAGGTATACTTAGGGAGGTTTGATTCATGCATAGTTAACGGACTCCTGGTCGTTAAATATGGCCGCCGAGGTGTCATTCTATACAGAAATGTCATTTTATCCCATAGTAAAATAGTTAACGTTAACTTTAACGGACGGTTTGAATCAACTCACCCTTCGAGTGTTATTAGTACTACACCACCGCTTTAATTTACTAAGGTGCGGTGTTTGATTTAACTCCATTTATGCAATGCCCAATGCAAATATTCCAAATAATATTTCGAACCTATAGGTTCTAAAGAAAGAAACTAACTTAAATCGCAACGACTGCAATGAAATCGCAATGACAACCTTTCAAAATTCAAATAAACTGGATTATGCTTTCTGTTACTGTGTCTACTCCATCTTGTAGCTGAAACCTATACATTTATATACCTTCAAGGAAAAATCGGGAAGTACCGATTTATGATAGATTATATAAAAATGTTACCGAAAACATCGACTTTTAATTATAAAAATGCATAAATAATTTTATAATTACTTTTATAAAATGTTGTTTTTTACTCTGTCCCAAAAAGGTAGGCGCCATATTGTTAGCTGCTGTGGCTGTGACGTCACTTCTACTGTAAACAAAGCGTTACAAGTAACCGTTTCAAGTTTTGACTTGACTTGTTTGGTTACTATGTACTTATATTTACTATCCTAGTGACGTTACAGACCAGATGAAAATTTAAACGTACTTTTTAAGGTATTTATTCCATTCAGAAAATCATAATATTTATTTTGTGATTTAATCCGACATAAAAGGATCATTTAAAACCATTTCCAAAAATCGATAATTCGTCTGAAGTGTCACTGGCAGTCTCGCACCACGCACGTGTGCCAAACTTATTCCAAAATTAAAATTATCGGTACTAGTAGGGTTGCCTCTTCCGCCTGCAAATTGAATCCAGCGGAAGCGGAGCAGGGATGATGGTAAAAAAGAGACACCCCTACATCCCGTGAAGCACAAGTGGCCCTGCTTTTTGTCCGGTGACATGTTAAGTGGATACACCCGTTGAAAAAAACGTTTTCAACCATGCCTCATATCCGGAATCTGAAAAGATGGGACCCTTTATATCCTATATTATGTCTCTGGTAGTCTATATGCTTACCCCTTTTCGAAATTAGAACTGAATATTCAAGTAACGGCTGTTTTTTGTATGCCAACCCTACGCCGATATAATTTTTCAACGGCAATTTGAAAACAATGAAGTTAGCCGATTAAATATTTTCATGGCGACATTGTTATAGTGACACGAGTTGGAGCAAGTCATGTTTTGGGCCTAGGCGCCACTAGAAACGGCACTTGCGAAAATAACTATGAATAATGTTAGTTAAATTTTTATCCGCATTAAAAACGTGGCGAGCGATGTGGTTTAAGTACATAGCGGTAGAAATTCTATATTGAAAAAAACTTGCGGTTGTCTGTTGTTCTTTAAATAAATAAGTTATTATTGAAAGGAAAATTCTAAATTTGTTCTTAGAAAAATTACCTAATACCTATCGCACCTTTGGGGGAGGCCTATGTCACCAATAAAATAATTGAGATCTATACATATGTATATGGGTGCCAAGTTCTGCCAGTCACTTGGGATGTATTTCAAGATAAAGTTCTGACTTGGCTAGTTTTCAACAGACTAAAAGGACAATGGGCAAATTTCTTTTTCATGGGGACAGTGGCCATACAAATTTGCCCATCGTCCTTTTAGTTTGAAAATTTTGTTGATATTCTGTTTATTATCTAAATCAAAATATTTTATTCAGTTAACAGAATGTGTATATTAGAGAATACAAGGTTGGACTATCCTAGTAAGTGTGAAAATACCTGTGACAGGAGTAGCCCGCTCTTCCATCAAATTGTTACAACAATTCTGCAGACATGATGTTTGTTTGTGAAAACATATTTGTGTATAGATATTTAAAAAGCTGTTCGGGGAAATAGATCAGGAATTTCAATTTTAAGGACTCTATTGGATAGGGTATGTAATGAAACCGCGAAAGAAAGGTTTTAAGAGTAAATTATATTCGATGTTCCTTCAAAACATCTCATACATTAGGTAGGTATCAGGTGATGTATGTAGGTATGTTACCTACTTTAATTGCCGCCGAGGGTGACCGCGCGGCATTGGGCTCACTAATTGAGTAGAAGCAATCAACGCGTACGCGAGTTGTACTGGGGCCTCGTTCAAGTAACTACATAGGGATGTATGTATGATATCTCCCATCCATGGCCCTAAATAACCATTCACCATCTTCTTATGTACTTATTTAGCGACATATTATATGATTTAATGAGCAGGTAGCTCATTCGAGGAAATTGGTAATTGAAACATTAAAAGTTTTTTGTAGGTAGGTAGGTAGATTATGCGTAATTCGAAAACCATTTCGGTATCTCTGTCTGATACAATCCGAAAGTTTCAGAATTTTTGTCACTTACTTTTAGAGAGAATCGTGTTTTAGTTTAGTGGTAGGTAACTGCTGGGACCAATTGACGTCATCTATCTTTTTCTCTGCGCGCAGAAAAAAACTATGCGTAGGTAGGCAGTACCTACCTATTCTATGCCCTTTTAGAATAAGGAGTTTTTTAATTTCAATTTTAAGTATGAAATTTACAACTTACGAAAAAATAATATAAATAATACGTGTTCTTATAAATTTTTCATAGTTTATACCTAAAATATAAAATTACATAAAAAATAAAATTTTGCCAATTCAGTCAAGAGGTCACGATCTTACGATATATATGTAAGTTCATAACGATGACTTTAATTAATGTTTATTCGTTAAATCAGTTTATATTCAATACTAGCTTCTGCCCGCGACTTCGCCCGCGTGGAATTCGGTTATCGCGTTCCCGCGGGAACTATACGTTTTTCCAGGATAAAAAGTAGCCTATGTGTTATTCTGATCTATAAGCTACATTACTGTAAAGTTTCATTAAAATCCGTTTAGTAGTTTTTGCGTGAAAGAGGAACAAACATCCATCCATACATCCATCCAAACAAACTTTCGCCTTTATAATATTAGTAAGGATAGGTATACCTATTTTTATAGGGAATCGATCACGAGGAGTCCGCGAGGCGGATGGCCCCAGAGCTTTACCGTTAGCCAAAAGTTTTTAAATTTAGAATTTATGACTTTTCCTAATGTAACGAATGTAAATCTCCAATATGCAAATAATGGCTGATTAGAAAAAAATATAAGTGATGAGCCGGCACCGGTCAAAACAAGACCGGTCCGCGGGAGGTAGCCGCGAGTCTGCAAATGCCAGCACTGGCGCAAAGGAACTTTGAATTAACATTTTAGACACTCAAATCAGTAAGTACTGCGTTAGTTAGTCTAATAAGCCTGTCAGAAAAGGTAATAAAATAATGCTAATACGGCTGTTTTTTTTTCAACATACCTACCTAGTTCAGTATCTAAGAGTATTCTCTCTAAGATCTAAAAATTGAGCACAAAACATAACTACGTACCTACCTATTTCGAAATAAAGTCGCATCTCATCATACTCGTCCCAGAAGCTTAAAAAAACCCTTTAAATAATTTCGCAATTAGCATAAACAATAACAAGAAACAGTCAAGAACCTAATTATACGTTTTAACAATTTTTAATTACAGAACCGAAAACTTTAATGCGTTTCGCAGACGACTACTCGTACTTTATCGTTTCATGCGCCTTCTTGCTTTAACACGTTCAAAGCGATAAGGTACTAAGTATAGTCTTGTATTGTGGTCTGGGTCGGGTCTACTATCTACCAATATTGAAGACTTGGAAGATTGGAATACTTCACTAATGAGTTATGTGTCTTCAAAGTTCCAGTCTTATAGTATTTTCTTGCATGAGAACGACGATACGTTTCAAAAGTATAATTGCAACATGTCCGTTGAACGCAACCAGCTATAAAGACAAGCTGGGTCACTTAATACTAGCACGAAGCTTGTGATTACTGGGATAACAGTGAAACTTAGCTTCGATTTATTACTCTGTTGCACAGGCAGTACGGTTTTTGACCTGCCCGTGCTTATAATTGCTGCTTAAGTTTAAGTTACCTAGTCACTTCACACACAAAGACGTTGCCATCCCGAGATAATAAATAACACACAAATGTAGGTTCCTACTCATTTAAGTATAGTATGATTGTTATTATTAATGTCACTTCTAACCGACTTGCCGACTTGAGTAAATAACACCTTGTCACTACAAACACAAATTCAGAAACGCTGACTTATAGTTATACAGTGCACAACATCAGCATTTACCGCGCAGCCGTTACCTTTCAAATGGATACCTTAACCATAGAGTTTTTGACGTTTTGTTTGGACCAACCTCTTTCCTGGATTTCAGCGGCGCCGAGGGCGAGGATTGACAGCAGCAGGATCGCACACATTGTCACTGTCACACGGTCATAGCACTCGGCTTCGCGGACACGCGCATCGCGCTCGGCGGCGGGGCTTGAGTGACGCGCTGCGCCCGCGCCGGCCAGAGCTGGCAGGCAGACGCGCCACACCGAGACTGCCTTTTCTGCCTACCACTACTACTTAGGCTTGGTTCTTGTATCCGCAAAACGCCTTTTTTTGGCTACGGAGGGTAAAAATTTAATAATTGAGCCATCCATATATATGTCAATTAATTACGTACTAATTAATCATCCGTAGCCAAAACGAGGCGTCAGTTACTTAATCTCCGGTTTTTTGTATTAGTTACGTGACCTAACAATAAAAATCGCTATGTAGCGATAAGACGGCCTGCTGTATGCCCTACCTCTCTGACGTTTTGTGACCATTTACATTTTTTGTACATTTTCATGTGTAGTGTTTAATAAAGATTATTGTATTGTATTGTAAATCATCTATAGCAAATACTATGTAATTTATTGTCGAAAAGCCTATAATTAGGTAGTTATTCCGCAGTACCACAGATTGCAGATGCTACCGCATACTTTTATAATCTAATAAACCTGCGACTTCTAATAGGAAGGAAGTGAAAATTTTTAATCACCAAACCACCGTGCCCTTCCAGGAAAAGACCGAAGGTAAATATTTATTTAATTATTGTAACAAAGCTATAAGTAAGTACGCCCAATCGCCCATTCCATCATGAGAAAGGAGCTGATAATCTAACGCGTCTAAACCGAAAATAACTTACATAAATAAAACACGCTGATCTAAGAACGCTCTCAACTAATTTAAATAACTTAAACAAAATCAAAATCGGTTCAACCATTGTGTGTAGAGATCTTCTACTATCTAAAGTCCCGCGCCTTCACATTTCAAAACGCTTCAATTTTTTCATTATTATTTAAAAAGAACCACTAACACTCTCAACGCATAGTTGATGGCTGTCTCAGCACGCACACATGTGTTGAGAGTGTTGGTGGTGCTTTTTAAATACATTGAAGCGTTTTGAAATGTGAAGGCGCGGGACTTCAGATAGTAGAAGATCTCTAGAACAAACTTATAAAGCCTTTTCTTTTTTTTAGTTAAAAAATACGAGCATTAGCAGCGATTTCAATTTGTAAAAGAGTTTTCAATCGCGTCCAATTTTATATACGACTAGGCAAAGTCAAAATGAGAGTATTATCTACTGTACGTTGGTATAACGGAGTTCTCTAAAGTGTGTAATTGTAAGTAGATCGTACCTAGTTATCCTATTTTTAGTGTTTTATTTTAGACGCGCCGATTTGCGCTCCCCCGCATTTTCGACCTGATAACGCGTAATCTGCTGTTTACCGACGTACGACTACGACTTAAATGAATCATTGTCAACAAACGTACTTCTGAAGTAAATTCTTTAGTGTATTCTTATAAATTAATGCTGTTTAACAAAAATAGTTTAGACATGTTGCTTATTGTTCTTCACCTTTCTTTACACACGAATGTCGTTCTTTAAATCTTATACCTATATAAAATTCTCGTGTCACAGTGTTTGTAACCAAACTCCTCCGAAATGGCTCGACCGATTCTTATGAAATTTGGAGTGTATGTTCAGTAGGTCTGAGAATAGGACGTAAGCTATTTTTCATTTGCAAAAAAAAATCTAAGGCGGCACGAAGTCCGCGGGGTCAGCTAGTGTATTAATATCTTTTTAAGTCGTTATTAAGTCTCAACAAAAGAATACATTTTGACACAGTCATCATTTTTGAAGTTAAATGCCCGAAATGTTATATATTTAGATGATCGATTACAAATAATAAATTTCACCTTTACGGGGGTGAAATTAGGGGATGAAAGTTTGTATGGATAAACTAATATCTTTGAAGTAAAACGACCTAAATATCATGACTTAAATATCCGATTACGAATAATTGAACATGGGTTTCAGCATTACTAGAAATCTGACTTTAAAGGGGTTGAAATAGAATAGGTAGGGGAATGAAAGTTTGTATACTTATTTGAACATCTTTGAAGTTAGACGCCCGAGATATTATGGTTTAGATATTTGATTAGAAATAATGAAACTCGTGTTTCAGCATTTTTGGAAATTTCACCTTTATGGGGGCGAAATAGGGGATGAAAGTTTGTATAGATTAACTATCATTATTTGGCGGCAACTTAAAGAGTAACACGGTGGTAGCTATCCCGACGGTCCTTACGCCCACCACGTCCTACCACCAGCAAAAAAGCATTCGCTAAAATCTCGATTTGCATTAAACCTGGGGGCAGGGCACGGCAGTGCCCCCGCCAAGATGAGCCAACGGCAGCGCAGGGCACTACCTACCTTTTCTCGAAGCGTTTCGTCGTATTTTCGTACCCTTACAGGTTCGGACTGGATACTGCTAGAAAGTCCAAATTTTCAGGATATGATGCCAAGAAAGTGCTTATCACACATGCCAAGTTTCAAATGAATAGCTATTATACCTTATTTATATTTGATTAATATCAAAAAATTCGTTACACACTCATTCACTGACTGATGATCATCAAAATGTTTGGGTACTTCCTGAAGTCATAGAAAGCTGAAATTTGGTAGCTAGGATTAGGACACAAACAACATAACAAATAAGAAATATGTAATTTATAAATATGAAAATTAAGAACAATTTGATTTGATTTTGCATTTGATATAAGTTAAATCCTCTGTGAGGTAACGCTGGAATAGCTTTTGCAGCATCCAGTCGCGTCTGGCGTGTCCGTTCTCTGGGAGGCTCGCAGGCGCAGCGCGCAGGTAAGCCTCCGTCGGGAGGGGATGTGCACCCGCGCTAGGGTTGCCACATTCAGTTTTGATTTAAAAAAAGAAACCTTAAGGACCATGTTTGATATTTTTTTATTGTTAGATAACTATAGATATGCGCCGCGATGTTACATGTTAATGTTACTACTCGTATTATTACAAAAGGAGAACTCGATCCCGTGATCAGGAATTCAGGATAAAGTAGCCTATAGGTAGTTGTTTTTCCGATAATACGTTGGTAAGTAGGTTCTAAATCCGTACCATTTTTTTTATGAAAAACCTTACAATACCATGACTTTTTAAATTACTCCTTTAAAAATGGAACTATACAATCATGAAGCAAATGCTCGTTTATTAATATAAATACGTTAATAATTAATATATCTACTTCAATTTGTTTCTCTGGGATCAATCTAACTAAAACTTTTTTAACTCGAAACAATATAGTATAATAGTATATTTAGTTTATTTTTTAAGCATGTTCAACGAGTTTTCTAGGAGTTAATTTCATAATCATTAAATTCAACCCAAAAGACTATTTAGATAGGTATACAAATATTTAAGTAACCATAAATTTAATGCGATACTCGTATTTTTGAGCACGATGTTGAGTCATTTATATTTTTACAGCCAACCCTGACATTGGAGATGCATTTCAGAACTTAAGAATCCCAATACTACGCCTCAATAGAGCTTTACTATGGGGCTTGTCTCGTCCTCTCACTCATTGCAATACACGACAAGCGAGATCGAACTATCCTCTGCTCAACTACAGAAGAGAATCAAGATGACCCTAAACCTGTAGTAATACGGTTGGAATTCAAATACAGCTGTGTTGGGTGAATGCTGTTTTCTTTCTAAATGGATTTGTGTGTGCCAGTGTGAATGAAGATGCCAGGGCAGTTTATTAATTGTCTTTGTAATTAGAAGGTATTTTTCTTTTCATTTCAACTTGACGTTACTGGCTAGACATAGCCAGTAACGTCAAGTTGACGTTTGCCTTTTTTAATGTTTTGTGTACATACCTAAGTACTATATGCCCAAACCATGAAATGTATACTCGACTCATTAATTTATGTTTGTATCTGTAATGCTTAAGTTTGAATAAACACTGGTAGGTAACTATACCTGACAGAACTTGCTTCTATTTGCTACCACAATTAAAATTGATTAGGAACACAAGGGGTTTGTCTTTTGTTTAATAAAAAACAATACTTACCTAGTACGAACGAAGTCAAAGTTTTACGTTTTGCCAAAAAAATCTAAAAGTTAGCAATAGGAATTGACCTGGTGGAGGTCGCGGGAATACGGTGGATGCTAGTGTCACAAACCCGCTAAGAGTGGCGCGCCTTGAGGAAGGCCTATGTCCCGAACTGGACGTCTTTCGGCTGAAATGATGTCGTTGGGGATTTAAATCCAAAAAGCTCTCGTGCCCATTGATGTCTTTTGCATTGCAACTACGCGTTTTATTTAAAAATATGTATATACCAAGAGAAGCCAGAAATCAAAACTGTCATTTCATTTATTTTTATGTAAGTATGTAGATACTATTCCGTGGACTTGACCATTACCTATAAAAAAATAAACACAGGTTTATTTCGAGCTTTTTTCGACGAAATCCTCACAAGCTAGAAGATTAATTTGTATGACGCAATTCTGAAATTATAATCGTTCGCAATTTATAATCAATCGCTATTTGAATATAGAAATGTATTGTCAAATCTAGTCAATCACTACCTACATACCTACCTATTATAAAACAAAGTCCCCCGCCGCGTCTGTCTGTCTGTCTTTTCGTGATAAACTCAAAAACCACTGAACGGATTTTAATGTAGTTTTCCCTAATAAATAGAGTGGTTCCTGAGGAAGGTTTTAGTGTATAATTTGATATAGTTTCCTGTAAATTAGATGAAATACGACTCAAGGGCGGATCCAGGGGGGGGTCATGGGGGTCATGCCCCCCTCCCCTCGACAGGACTAGGTCTACTGCTATTATGTATTTTGATCCCCTGACGCGAATAAGGGGGGGGGGGTCATGCCCCCCCCCCCCCCCTGAGTCGAAAGCTGGATATGGGTCTATCTTCTAAGGATAGCTTACAATCTTACCCATTCTGTTATTTGGAAAGCTATTTAGAGGGATACAGTATTAAGCCTTATCAATTTAATACGATTCAAAAAAATATGATAGTCACCTTAGGCATTTCATGCACTTTGCCCTTTACACAATGCAATTTAAATGAATATCGGAAAATAAAACTTCCGCGCGAGAAAATAAATTCAGTAGGTACTTAGCTGACCCGCAGCGGCATATACCTACGACCAGGCGCTATATTCGAAGTCTTAAAATAGGGATCTCCCTGTTAATAGGATCGGACCCTTGGGATATATAGGCTACTTTTTATCCCGGAAAAACGCATAGTTCCCGCAGGAGCGCTATTTCCGAATTCCACGCGGATGAAGTCGCGGGCAGAAGCTAGTAATTTATAAAACTAATAGTTTTAAACTATTGACTATTGATCATTTCATTACGTCAAAGTCGACAACGAAACACCTAGCGCTATCTATCTTTGATTTATAGAAGCCGTAATCTGGATGCTGCTCCGGTTGTGGGCGGATCTCGTGGAGCAACGGCTTTCAAGCTACGAGCGTTTGAAGATAGATGGCTCTGATCTTGAATAATATTTTTTATGACGAACAAGCTGAATATCATCATCAATAACCAACACAAAACATCATGGATTTTCAACCATGTGCTTAGGTATAACAGTTTCAAATTGTATTTTTTTTGTAAATATTGATCTTTGTAAATGCTAATCGGTAGATGGCGTTATACTAGTAATTTTGGAGCAAAGTATGTCTTTTCGTTCACATCCAATGATAAGTGACAAAATTAATCTAAATTTCCTATACATATAATATGTAGGTATTTAGGTATATTTTAAATCGATGATGCCTGTTAGGAATCTAGTAGGCACCTACCTAGGCGAGGCTATATGATCTTGAGCAATCGAGGAAGGCTACTGTCTCAGCGGACAATGTCTGTTTGCATTGGAGGGAGCGAGAAGCACGACCGCGCAGTATGTGAGCGATAAACCTACGTATAAAATCAGAAAAATGAAGATAAAAAAAAATCCCACATTGTATGAACCATATAAAATAGGAAATTATTTAGTATGAGTATAACGGAATAGTGTATTTAATTATAGAACTCAAGGTCAAAAAAAATGAACTTATAGAACCGTTTAAATAGGATTAGAAGTAACTTCACGATGATTTTTTTTTCATCGAACCGATTTCATGAAATCCTTTTTACGAAATAGCAAGTTTTTTAAGTATATAGTGAATATTAACATATATTATACTCGCCTTACAAAATCAAATAGTTTTCGTTTAAATACTGTTTAAATACAGCCAATTTTTTAGGTCTTGACAGCGCCTATTTTTTGAAGCTTTTCGGATGCAGTCTTTTCTCGATGACTGTACGGTGTACGCGGCCTTCGCACAGCTGTACTGCACTGTACCCGCCAAGGCCGGCAAACAATAAATATCGGTTATTTTTGCCGGATTATGCAGATAGAAATGATCAGCTAAAAACAGACCAGACATGATTAGTGATTGTGATAATAATACCTAACCTTTCCTTTCACACAGAAGCATTTGCACTTACCACCACATCAGCCTATTTACGTCCCACTGCTGAGCACAGGCCTCCTCTTATGATTGGTTTGGGATATCGGCTATATGTCTGCACGTGGGCCCAGCGCATAGGGTCTACTACTACAAGCCTATTTGCGTCCCACTGCTGGGCACCGGCCTTCTCTCATCACGAGAGGGTTTGGGCCATAGTCCCCACGCGGGCCCAGTGCGGATTGGCGACTTCACACACATCTTTGAATTACTTCGCAGATGCGTGCAGGTTTCCTCGCGATGTTTTTCTTCACCGAAAAGCACAGTGGTTAATTCAAATTGAATTGAATATCGCACATAAGTAAACTTAGAGGTAAGTCAGTCTTAAGACAGCGATTTTAACGTCCATCTAATCATTCATGCATTAGGATCCTCGCTCACGAAGACTTTTTGTAGCGATGCTGCCGCGCTACTCATATCGCTATCCTTTTTACTCTTTGATGTAAAAAAAGGATAGCGGTATGAGTAGCGCAGCAGCATCGCTACAAAAGCTCTTCGTGAGCGAGGCCCTTAATTCGATCTCATGTCAAACTCATTTGACACCGCCCTAGGGGTTATTGTGTCTCGCCGACTGACCTATAATACCTACCTACCTACTACTAGGCGATTCTAGTCCGTGAACAGCCCTCACGCTGCAGTATCTCGTTGTAAGATTCCACTGAAAATCAAAGCCTCACAGTGGCATTCACGTCGTAGGCATTTAAGCCTATTTTGTACAGCCAATCTTCGCGGTTGTTCTTTGCAAGGCCGCTTGCGAAATGCAGATGTAGAGCGTCTATATTTGAAGTCGCCCGCTCCGCTTCCTTGCTACCTGTTTCACACACTATTGGACATCGTAAAATGGATGAAACGGGGGCTATCGCGTGTGAATTTGCCACTAGAGGCTCTAGTGTCGCGTGAGGTCCAATAACATTCAGTTTTCACTGTTTTGGCGCGCTTCGTGATATAAATCAGATTTTCTTTAATTTACCTGTTAAAGTGATCTCCTTCGTGAAATTATCGCAAATATGGATTATTTGGCTATAATGTAAACGCTTTTTTTTCTATTTCCAAAAAAAAAAACAGAACTGCGCAACTTTGCAGCATAGCTACTCGATATGATGATAGCTATTTATAATTAATAAATTTAATGAGATTCAAGAATGAAAACTTTGTTTCGGCGCCGATCTTATAAAGTCGCCTTTGACAGCTATACCTCTGGTCCTTAGTCAACAGTGGCGCCAACTGGTGAGCAATGAAACGATAGTCCCCACTGGATTATCACTAAAATCAGCCTTCAATACAAATCCCTCCGCGTATTCCATCGAAAATGTACCGCGGCGTTAGCTCGTCTTGAAATGTCGTAAACGACAAATCAGTTTTTGACGTTTAATTAAATAAAAAAACGGGCCAAGTGCGAGTCGGACTCGCGCACGAAGACTTCCGTGCTATTATCTATAAAAACGGCAAAAAATCATGTCTGTCTGTTGTATGGGAGCACCCTTAAATATTTATTTTATTGTATTTTTTTATTATTTTTTGTTATAGCGGCAACGGCAATACATCAATTGTGAAATTTTCAACTGTCTAACTATCACGGTTAGAAGGACAGACGGACGGCGGAGTCTTCGTAACAGGGTCCCGTTTTACCCTTGGGGTACGGAACCCTATAAACTATAAAAAATACAAAACTATATGTATATGACATAGGTAGGTACGTACCTACAACTTTCATAGCAGACGTACGTAGGTACGTCTGCTATGAAAGTTATCTAATCACAAAAGTAACCAACAAATTGAAGTACCTAAGTTATGAATAATACCTACTATTGGAGTCACATCTCACCATTCCTGAACAGGTCCTCCATGTTGAACATGTCGTCGCGAAGGCATATGCATCTTGCATGTCTTTTATTCGACATTTTTAAATATGGAAGCCCACAGTATCTTCGGTCGAAATTAAAAACATCCTCTTTTAATCAGAGACACGGAACGAGGGCCACTCAAAAGTGGCTTTTAGAAGTGCACCCACATAAACGGTTTCTTTCACAGGAAGTTTCCGCTACACGGCAACCAAACGCTGGAATAATATTCCCTCACCTATAAGACGTCAGCAAACTAAAGTGACATTTAGAGCATACCTTAAAAAAAATCTTTTGGAAAAACAAAATATGGGCATTCCGAGCCGGTATTTGATTGCCGATTTTGTCATTTAATTACGTTCTTTTTATATTTTATTTGTTTACACTATATCACTGTCTCTTTTTTATCATAAATAGGTACTCTTGCACTTTCAATTTTCTTCTTGTATGTATATAACTCACTTTTATTATTTATTTACTCTTTAAACAATAACTGTATACCTATTTAGACTAATTTCATTCATTTTCATCAACTATTACTTCGTCTGGCCACACAGGTTCTGGCAGAATAATCAGTGTTTTGCTCCTATAGTGGGAGCAAAACGAAAAACTGAGTCTGACCTTTTTGTCCTGCTGCAGCGCACTCATACTTTTTCTTATTCCTAGGTTAAGTTTTTTAATTGTGAAGTCTATGTTTATTTGTGTTCTTTATTATTTTTATGTACCTACTTAAGCGATGTTTTTATGTGTATGTGTGTGTTTGTAGCAACAAATAAATGTTTAATCTATCTATCTATATTTTAAAAATGCTAACTGCGAAAGTAACTCTGTCCTCTTCACGCTTAAACTGCCCGCGTGGAATTCAGTTATCGCGTTCCGACGGGAACTATGCATTTCTCTGGGATAATAGGTAGCCTATGTCCTTTCCCAGGACTCTAACTAATTCTAAACCAAATTTTATTTAAATCCGTCAAGGGGTTGAAGTGTGAGGAGGTAAAAGACAGACAGAGTTACTTTCGAATTTATAATATTAGTTGGATAAAGAAATGACTGATATTCTCCCAAATCCCGGCGACTTTTCAGAATGAATCACTGTTGAAATAAATGTGCGGTGACTCACACCGGCTGCCGCAACTCAGCGGGACATCTCGTTCAAAATAAACTGAAAATACACTCAACCGCAATGAAATCGGGTCACTTTGTATGGAAAATCCTATACAACGCTATAAACATGTAACAGGTATTGAGTTATTTTTTTGACACTAGCTTCTGCCCGCATGATATAAAGAAGCATGTCCTTTCTCGAGACTTGAACTATCTCCCAGAGGACCAGGTGCAGCGGTGCAACGGTTGAAGCTTGAATAGGCAAACCGACAGAAGGTGTTACACTCGAATTTATAATAGGTATTACTAGGTTCTTCGTAATGCGCTTGAATTTACCATGTGGCGCATGGCAGAAATTCCTACGGGAACGGGTAAAAATGGGACCTAAGAGTGTACCTTGAGAGACAGCTGGTAATTAACTATACTTCGCGTGGTATTAAATAACATAATTCGCGTAGTGTTACTTTCACCTTTTTCAGGCACGCGTCAACGTGTATATGCCAAGATATATATATACCTAAGTATTCGCATAATTATTAATTTCGCATCTTGCCCTTTCGCTTGAGTCACTGCATGTAAACTTTATATGCCAGCAGTTGCCAAATGCTGTAACTGTGAGTAATATATGAGCAATTAATAGCGATTTGCTGCGCGCATTGTTGTTATGACTATCTATTCTCAAACGAACACTACCTGACTCACTCAGCTCATCGTACCAGCAGAACAGGCTTCGGCTCATCACATCATCATATATGAGAAATCCCGTGTCTCCGTTTAAAGTACAAGGATAGCCCTAGTGGTTTGACCTACCGCCACAGAATATTGAATAGTACTATACAGAATTGCCACGGAGTCACCCTCCTGAATCTAGCCGGCGCGCAACTCGCGCCCAACTCGCCCTTACCGTCATTTGTTTCATCCGGAGATGGAGAGTGAATTATTGGCCCGCGTACTGGTACACACACATTTACAAGTGTACAGACGTCCTCGCACGCACACAGACGTCCACGCACGCATACATTGACACTTCATTCGAATTGTGTTCGAAATCGTGCTTTTATAGGCCGTGTTCCGTCGTGTGCTACCGCCTCTCATGCAGGGTCAGGGGCCGGCTCGAACCTCTGAATTCGATAATGCGCGAAATTCAATTTGGGTTTAATTACCACTGAACGTTTTTGGTGAGGGAAAACATCGTGAAGAAACCTGCTATCTACGAAGTAATTCCGAGGTATGTGTGAAGTCCGCAATCTGGGCCCTAATGGTGGTGGTGGATATGATCGATCTCATCTGTTCGCTAATTGCGACATACACATACAACTTTACTAGTCTATGTTGTTACAAAGAAGTTACTAAATGGTCCAGGTAAGGGTAGAGCAAAGTAATGAATCACTTCTACTCGTATCTTACACACCTACGTATTAACTATGCATGCCAGACAGATTATTAAAATAAATCGAGAAGCTTTAAAGATAGTATATTTCTGTCTCCCTCTGTATCTCTCTGTTGGTGTATTATTATTGGGGATTTTGTAGGACCATATGTGTGTCACCTCGACCATGGCTGATCTATTGTGATGGCCCTTTTGAGTTTTGTTACAGTTCACCTGAAATGTGTATGTGTGTGTGGGTTCAAATCCGGCTCGCACCTCTGAAATTATTTATGTGCGAAATTCAATTTGAATTTACCACTGAGCTTTTCGGTGAAGGAAAACATCGTGAGGAAAACTGCACGCATCTGCGAAGTAATTCAAGGATGTGTGTGAAGTCCACAATCCGCACTGGGCCCGCGTGGGGACTATAGCCCAACCCTCTCGTGATGAGAGGAGGCCTGTGCCCAGCAGTGGGCCGTAAATAGGTTGTTGTAGTAGTGTATGTTACAGTAAGTAGTATTATTGTTATTACTAGTTCTATATTTCATTTTTGTCGCATAAGGAAGTATTCAGAGTATATTTCTTTCTTGAATTGGATTTCAATAGTAATATCCCTTGTCGCTTAACATAATATTTGTACGAAACTCTATGTACGAACTCGAGTTAGGCCCCAGGTTCAGCTCGCGGCAGGTACGGCGGAAAACTGTTTTAACGTGGTTGCCAAGTTTCGAGCAAAACTGAGCTGACCTGGATCGGGAATTCATGTGCTGGCGGTGGGATTAGCGCCGGTGAAAACTTAAATAAAAGCTAAAGAAACGTCAAAAGTAAAATTATTCAAATACACGTTAGGCCGGCTAGACCTACGATAACTTTGCACAATATTTTTATGGCGCAATATAATTGAACTACCCCACGATCAAACGATCAATATCATTGATCAATGATCACGAAATAAAATTGCGCAATAACTTTGATGCGTCTGCCGCTGCCGTCATTTGTCATTAAGTGATTTCTTGCGAGAAAGACCAGCCTTAAAGTTAAGTCTTTTTTTACATCACTGCCACCGACGCATATATGCATTTTGCTGACTTTCCCGCAGTGCCTTGAACGCACATGTGCGTTGCAATGTTCCCTTCATGACAGATGTGGCACCTGGCGAAAGTTCGTAAAAAGAAGTGGCAGTGAATGCGTTAAATCACGGTTGTGATATTCGGTGGACTTAATATTCCACTATTCTTCAGAGTCGGCAATTCTCTATATAGTTGTATACATTCAAGAAGAAATTCCCATTATTTATTTTTTTAATTCGCCATTTCTTCTATGCGCGCGTGCTGTCGTTCTCATATTAGGTACGATTTATAATTAAAAACTAGGTATTCGAAAATTGAATTTTCCTCTGAGCTTTTCATTGAAGGAAAACATCGTGTGGAAAGCGAGGGCTCCTTAGTAGCACTCTATCCGTGTGGGGACTATAGCCCAAGCCGTCTTGTAACTCGTTACCGCAGAGGGGCGTAAAATAAGCTGTTGTGGTACCTAAGGAAAAAGAGGTACTAAAATCGCTTTGTCTGAGTTGAACGCAATCTTTACTACCACTTTATTTAAAAGTAGCTTCTGCCAGCGACTTCGTCCGCGTGGATTTCGATAATAGCGTAGCGGAACTATGCGTTTTTCCGGGATAAAACTAGCCTATCCATATCTATATATATAAAACTCAAAGGTGACTGACATAGTGATCTATCAACGCACAGCCCAAACCACTGGACGGATCGGGCTGAAATTATGACGTAGACATCTGCTAAGAAAGGATTTCCCGAAATTCCCACGGAAACGGGAAAAAACGGGATTTTTCATTTTAATATTTCTGCGCATACGAAGTTGCGGTTAATATTATAAATGCGAAAGTAACTGTCTGTCTGTCTGTTACCTCTTCACGCTTCAACCGCTGGACCGATTGAGATGACATTTGGCATGGAGATAGTTAGGGTGCCGAAAAAGGACATTGGCTACTTTTTATCCGGAAAAAACGCATAGTTCCCGCGGGAACGCGATAGCCGAATTCCACGCGGGCGAAGTCGCGGGCAGAAGCTAGTATTCTGTATGTTGACCAGTGTTATAAACTACCCTCATACCAAATTTTGTTGGAATCCGACCAGAAGTTTTCGAGTTACTTCGATCCGGACATACATACATTAATACAGACCATTTTTCTAAAGATCGTTATTTTGTGTTCAGTATCGTTTATATGTAGGTATATTACCCTCGACTTGAGTTTCTTTTAATTTTCAAGTTACAGACTTCTTCAGACTTATTATTATTTAGAATTGTGATGACATATTTATTTTATTATTCCGTCGTTATCTGATTGAAGAGCTCCCTGGATTAGATTATAATTGGATTCGCTACAGATATAGGTCAAAATTATATTTAATCGGCGCAGTAATAGACGGGGCTGGTCGAGACGTATTAACGTTAAGAGTAAAGAGTATAGGTACTACGTGTTTATTAATTGGCTGGATTAACTGCCGTGCCAAGAAGTGAATGACAGGAACAGGGCATCAGGCCGAGTCTGAAAATCCCAATAAAAATACTATGCGGATTGAGGACTTCACTCACATCTTTGAATTATTCGCAGATGCGTGCAGGATTCCTCACGATGAGCTAAGTGGTAAATTCAAATCGAACCCCCGACCATGAGACGACCGGCATGAGAGGCGGTTGGTCGAACCACTAGGCCACCACGGCTCTCTGCGTGTGTGAGCGCGTGCATTGAAATACTGTTGCAATGGGGACTATCGTTTCTTTGCTCACCAGTTGGCGCCACTGTTGACTAAGGTCCAGAGGTATAGCTATCAAAGGCGACTTTATAACATCGGTGCCGAAACAAAGTTTTCAATCTTGAATCTCATTAAGTTTATTAATTATAAATAACTATCATCATATCGAGTAGCTATGCCGCAATGTTGTGCAGTTCCGTTTTGTTTGGAAAAAAGAATTTTTTTTCATAGCGTTTACATCATAGCCGAGGAGATCACATTTCAACAGGTAAGTTAAAGAAATTATGATTTATATCACGAAGCCCGCCAAAACCAGTGAAAACTGAATTTTATTAGACCTCACGCGACACTAGCGCCTCTAGTGGTAAATCCACACGCGCGTCCCCATTAAATCGGATCATGCAAAAAACCGGTCCTACCGAAAATCAGATGTCTCCATGTGAAGGGCTGTAACGGATTACTTAGAGTGGCAGGAGCAAACTGGAACAATGAAAATGTTCTGAAAATCAAAGTGACATAATTTCTTAGTGTACGTCAATACGTTTTAATGCAGTAAAATAAAGAAAAATGTTAAAGTAAGACGCTTTCTTAAATCAAGACGATAAAATATAAACGAGCCAGTGTACATTCTCGTGCCAGAGTTTTCCAAATAACAGAGGTAATGGGCCGCCTACGCGCGTCTATTTCCAACCGGGAATGCTACACCTTGTAGGTGAACGCGCATTGTTGACTCCGTCGAGGCAAACACTCGCTTTGATTTGATTTTCAATTTCAATTTACCAGTGAGCTTCTCGGTGAAGGAAAATATGTTGAGACGTGAGGAAGCCGTGGAAGAGTCATGGAAAAAAATCGAGGCTAAAGGAAAAAAAAAGTATCGAATCTAATTAATGAAAGCAATGCCTTTGTACCCTATACTTAGCCGTAATGTGTATTAATACACTAGCTTTTGCCCACTACTTCGTCCGCGTAGAATTCGCGGGAACTATGCGTTTTTCACGGATAAAAAGTAGCCTTTCCTTTCTCGGGACCCCAACTATCTTCATACCAAAATTCATCAAAATCAGTCCAGTAGTTTTCACGTGATGTGTTGGACTCACGTCACGTGACAGACAAACAGATAAACAGACAACAATTCTAAGAACTGTTGGAATGTGTTCTGTTATCGATTCTAAATATACCCAGCCAACTTTTTTTCGAATATCTCCTATGTACAGTAGGACTTTCGACCCTCTTTAGATTTATTATATGTATTGACTAGCTTCTGCCCGTGACTTCGCGTGGAATTCGGTTATTGAGTTCCCGCGGGAACTATGCGTTTTTCCGGGATAAAAAGTAGCCTTTCCTTTCCTCTCCTGGGACTCCAACTATCTCCATACCAAACTTCATCCAAATCGGTCCAGCGGTTGAAGCGTGAAGAGGTAACAGACAGATAGACAGACAGACAGACAGAGTTACTTTCGCATTATAATATTAGTATGGATAACAGAAGATAGAGTCGATAATCAGTTTCCACCGAAAGACGTCCACTGCTGGACATAGGCTTCCCTCGCGCCACTCAAACCAGTTTTGTGCCACTACGCATCCACCGGCCGAAATGATGATGATAATGACGATAACCAGTTTAACTTTCAAAAACTTTGTAAAATATAGCCCTTTATCAGTTTTTTTATGTCATTAGTACAGGCTAACAAGCGCACAGCCCATCTGATGGTAAGTGGTCTCTGCGGCCCATGGACACCGAAATCCTATGACCCCTCATTAAGAAACAATAAGATCTCGAATGCGTTACCTACCCTGAGGCCTAAGATGCAATGCCTCTGTGCCAGAAATTTCACCGGCTGCCTTAACCCTCTACCGGAACACAACAGTGCGAGCACCTCGGACGGATCTACCACCAGGCCACCACTAGCAAAATATGGATACGATTCTATTGTTTTCGTTAAGCTAATTATTCCTAGATTATTATATTTTCATGAATTTGTACCTAATATAAGACCATCTCTAAGATCTTAGATTTAAGTTTAAGTTAGGGACTATACATTCCTTAAATGTGATTTTAGTATGTACCTATATATGTATTTTTATACATATTAACGTAAATTTAATGTAAATCTATATGCTTAAATTTTGAAAAAAGGCCTTCTGCTGAGTTTGTTGCGGCGCTTCTTCTCAAGCAATGGGTCTAGGAAGCGCTGGTAAATTCATTTCTGTTAAATTCATTTAAAAGTGACGTGTAAAAGTGCCCAGATGTGGCGTATTTGCTGAATAAATATTTTCATTTTCATTTTCATTTTCATTTTCATAGAGACTAAGACCTGGTGCATGCATTCTCCGAAAGATGTGAGTGAAGTTTCTAACCTGCATTAGGCTGGGCTCGCGTGAATACAATAACCAAACCTATCATAACCATTTCGTGATGAGAAGAGACCTGCCGACACTGGGACGTCAGAAAGCTATTGAGCGGTCGATTAGGTAAGGGGTGGAGCAATAATTGCGATAAAAGTTGAAAAACACTTGCCAATTTCAAACATGTTTACCTACATCGGAAGTGAGGTCACTATTTAAAAAAAACACACACAAAATTATATTTTTCCTTTGAAGAGTATTTTTTACTCGTGACATAGATCACTGCGCTGGGAGCGTCATGAAACATGAATCACTTCTTTGTAATGAAAGAGTGGAAATTTGTTATGTTTCATTAAAATGCTGTTTCCTGTTCTTATTGCCCTTACTGATTTTACGTTTTAGATAATGATCCGATACTTTGAATGACCTTTATATTACCTACGAGTATGTGGGAAAACTAAGACTAAGGCAGATCGACTTAAATGCCTGCTTAAAGTCTCTGCAAAGGTTTTACAATCTGCATAAAAAAACCGACTACTTTCTCAACCCTTTCAGATCTAACTCGTCGCTTAGAGTGAACTTCCTTTTTTTCTGTAAGTAAAGAAAATGTCCACATACTCGTAGATATTTGAAGATGTTAACTGTAATCGGAGGTTATGTAAAAATATCACGAACATTCTGGCACATGCCGAAAATAATATTACAAAAACCTACCGATCGGGATATAAAAACACGATTACCAAAAATAACTATTCCAACATTGAATATTTTCAAAACTGGGTTGTTTGTAGAAAATTTTAACGTTTTGAGTGAAATCGTGTCCTGTGAAAACAACAGCATTTAAAAATACGCTAAATTTAGTTTGCGTGCTGAGGAGCGAGACTATTGAAACATTCAATAAGTGATCACCTGAACAGTTTCAGAAGGCGTCGGCGTCAAATGAATTTGTGTGATTACAGCAGTTTTCTATTTATTGGAGTTCTATCTGCTACTTCAATTACGGCCGAAAACCAAAAGGACCCGGTAAACCGGCTAAATTACAATAACATGTCCTTCCCCAGGACTTGACTCCCATACCAAACATCCAAATCGGTCGGAATCTTGAAAAAGGCGTTTCCAGAAGTGGATATCTGTCGGCTGATATTATGATGATAACTATTGACGATTACATATATGTATATTTACCGGGTACACGATCATACATTCATAGGCAGAGATTCATAGGAGACTTGACTCGGGAAGCCCCTATAATAGTTGATGATCGTAGCGAATGATTGTACGATGATTCGCGAATCACTGTCCTATTCGGGGATGCGTGGGCGCATAGATATTGCATGCCGACTGCAATGCGCTCAATGAAAGGAATATTTATATTTAGCCATATTGACAGACGAAGATGATCCAGATTAAATCTGTGGATTAAATGAGCAGTAAAGTAGTTGAGACCTACTTAGTACTTTAGATATAAGCCGGTCAAAATTGCCTACGTACTCGTAAACTTTGTTGAGAATTTTCTAATGTTCCGTGTAGTTTATATTCGAGAAATAATTACCTATATAGATTGGGAAAAAAATTAAGCGATTTTAACACTAATTCGTTATTCTAGCCCCCTGGGCAGTAAGAGGTTAAACATTTTAGTTTGCTAAAATCTACCTGAGGCATCCATTTGCCATAGTTTCAAACTTTCTCAGGGCTGTTTATCATGCTATACCAATTGTATTGGCCGAACGAGTGAAGCGAGCGAAGTGTCTGTGTTGAAACACAGACTTAAATTTTTAATTAACTTGGGTAAAATGCTTTCGGATGTCTGGATTTCACTATTTTCGATGTTCTCCCCTGTCGCATTTCTCTGCGTAGACATTTTTGTCGATTAAATTTTTGGATAAATTTTAAAACGTATATACTCGTATTTTAAAATCATTTAAGCTTTGCAAAAGCAGAGTAACGAGGAGCAGAGTAACCGCTCGCAGAGACACTAGTTTCTCATTTAAGTTGTCATTAATACCTATGTTTAAAAATAATACCTAAGTAATTAAAGATCCCAAATAACTCAATCGACTGAATCCATGGCAGATTCGTACAGGATTAAAAATACGATCATCATTCTACGCTACGTCCCGAATTTCGTATATTTTGTGGGAATGAGCAGGAGTGACGCGCGTGCGCTTCTGGACTGAGTCAGAGTGAGTCACTGTAGCGGGAGGGGGGTTACACGCGGAAAGCGCTCGCCCCACTTCGGCCAGGTACGAATATAACCGAAATATTTCCCACCTGCGCAAGCAATCGGGACACGGTATATGTGCGCACGCAAGTGCAATTGTAATTTATGTTCTGACAAGGTGTAGCCCTCGACTTCGTCCGCATGTAATTTCGTCAGCTAGTTCGTACACTACCTGTACCTGCGCACAAAATAGTATTAGTATGACGTTACAATTCATACTTAGTACTTACTATTTATTATCCGCCTTGATCAATACGTCTTGAATCTACAACTTTTATTACAAATTCGGCGACTTAAAAATAAAATAATTGAATTAGAAATAAAATTTAAAACTAGAACTAAAAATAACTATAGAAAAAACACCCCTTCCAAAATTTCACTTTGGGGCCGTTCAAGTATTACGTAAGCACCAAGGGGGGGTGGGGGGGTCTCTGTTTTGCTTATTTTGGATGACATGGGGGGTAGGGGGGTCTAGATGATGATTACGTCATCGTTAGTTATTTACTTTTTTACACGAATGGCAACCCTCACATTGTCTATGCGTGAAAACGAAACGCATTTTCGGGGATTCCCGCAAATAATGCATATGTTTAGGCACTCGCTTTGAGAACCGATTAGGGGAATTACCGCGCGCTATTCACTTGTCTAATTAATGCATCTATTATATTTATTATTATATTATTTCTGATTATAATATTTTTTTCCCTTACTCTATGTGTATCAGTTAAACCCAATCTTTCCATGGATTTTCCTATTTTTAAAATGACAATATAAAAAAACATTTATAACTAAAAATGTTTACGTAAGCACAGGGGGAGGGGGTAAGAGCTTTGCTTACTTTTGATGACAAGGGGGGCGGGGGGGTAAAAAATTGTAAGAAATCTGCTTACGTAATACTTGAACGGCCCCTTTGCGGCATGGTGCCCATAACGCTGGCGGCGTTACCTCTCTGGATTGTTAAAGAAATCCTTTGCGAGAGGTAAGCGCCAGCCCTTGGGTCGCCGGTTTTGTCGATCAAGTGGGCCGACAACATCCTCATGAAAGCTTTCATGTCTGCCGACCAGGGACCCAGAGTCTCAACCGCGAGAGCGGCAAACTCATATTCATGCATTATGCATGAATACTTTCGGCGCTTGAGGCTCTGGGCCTGGCCAGCAGCAGCGCCGGCTTGTCTTGTCGATGTCTTTGATATTATATGTTTGTCATGTTTTGGATATTAGAGTTTATTGAGAATGTTAATTCTTAGCTATGTTTGTAGAAAACCGGTAAATAAATGAAAAAAATATCGGCCATTTTGGGATGATACACAGCGGGTTTTTGAATTTTTCAATCATCAATATGTTAACAGATGTGTATCTTTCGATACTGACTGACTCACTAGCTGATGACGACGATGCACAGCCAAAACTACTGGTCCTAGGAAGCTGATATTTGGCATGAAGGTTCCTTGAGGAGTGTAGGGGAGCTCTAAGTGAGGATTTCACGAAGGAGAATGGGTATAAAACTGGATTTTACAATTATTTTTTTATGCGCATACGAAGTCGCAGACAACAACAGCTAGCTAACCTTATTATATTTGTTTTCAGCTCAGACTATATTAATCACAGTCTCAGCACTTGTCGCCACGACAGTACTGAAGTACAAATAGAATGTTGATAAATGGGCAGTTCGCATGATATGACGAGTGTATTGCAGCGTTGACATTTCACTTGCATCGCGTTTGCACCGGTGGAGAAATAGGCCTGTTATCATTAAACAGTTCGGAGAACTCCTTTTTTACCTTCTATTCGAAAAGGAGTAAGTATTTTGCTTCCTGTCGCTACTGGTTTTCGCATATGATGAGTGAAAAGCACAGTGCAAATGCATACATCCACAAAACAAAACAGTTACAATGAAGGAAACTGGACCTATTCAATAAATAGTATTTGTAAAACAGCGACAGCCCTAATGAAATCACCAGCGCATCGCCGATTTTTAAAGGGGATGGGGGAATTTGATAGCATGATGGAGGGATGGGGGACGAGAAGACAAGGGTTTTGCTCCGGGACTCACAATCATCATACCAAGCGTCGTTCTGACTAGACGTTATCTTTCAAAAAAAGCTTTTTCCTAACGACCAAAAACTTCGAGGCAATCGACTTTCCTTATGTAAACGATAGTTCAGTTTTCACAATAAATTATCTCCATTTAAATTCATTTGTTTTGATTTTGTACCTACTAAGTAAGTATACTGTATCTTAAATCTGTGGTGTTAAATAAAATGTATATTTAGGTACTTGTTTTTTTATAGGTGCTTTTGAAATGTGTACTATACAAAACCACAAAATCAAATTGAATTTAAGCTTATCTCAACATGTACCTACATTAAGAAATACTTTTGTCGTAAAGCTTCAGAAAAGCAAGTTGTTGTTGGAAAATTAAACTTTGTAAGGAAAATTATAGGAGCGACGACCTCGCAAAATTTCTTGGCAATTGACAGCGCTTACCGGAAAATCTAAGAGCTAATAGCGATAATTACTTCTCTAAACAAATAAAACATCATCATTTTAAGCTATTACATTTATTATGCCCCACATTGTTCGCCTGAAACATTTTGAAAGAGTATAAATTAATAGTCGCGAGTGCGCTTTAGGTTGGCGTAGGCCGTAGACCCTCTACGAGGCGCTACGAAGTGTAGAACATCATACTTCAAAACGTCTTTGAGAATGGACAACTTTGTATACTTACTTTGATTTTTTTTGTAATAAAAAACGAATATTGTCATTATTATGGTTTATTTCATTTTACATGATTTTTAAAAGCCGTAGTTTACGTAGAGTCGGAACGAACCAATAAAACCTGTTTACGGCAGTCGGTTGACCTGTCATTCCTAAAATCTATAATAGAAGACTTAATTGATGCCGGTCCAGGACAATAGGGATGGCGACAGGGTGAAGAAATCGAAATTATATCTTTAACGATATGTAATGGTGATATACGGTATTTGTAAAATTAATTTTATAGGAACAATCGCTCTATCATGTATATGTTGCAGTACATTGTATGTGTACATTTTAATTAAGTGTCATTGTGTTGTATTATAGTTTCTAAGTTTATATTTACATATTCGTGTATACATGGTGGGTCAGAAAATATGGCAAATAATTAACCCACAGTATCGGCCATCGATTCTAAGTATATTGTATAGGTCTTTATTTTTTTTTGAGTTGGTAAAAAAAAAAAATGTATAGGATTCAGGCGTTGCTCACACAACGAATCCTATATGCAATTATTATTTTTACCAACTCAAAAAAAATTAAAGACCTATACAATATACTTAGGATCGATAGCCGATACTGTGGGTTAATTATTTGCCATATTTTCTGACCCACCGTGTATACTTACTGTAAAAATATTACCGTTGATTCTGGGCCGTACTTGTACATATTTAACCCTTTCGCCGCCACTGGAGCGCCTAATTAAAGTAGCGCTCGAAGTGAAGTATTTGGTGGTATGTCAAAGCACTGAAATATAACTGAATTTATTAACAAGTCGTCAGTTTTATCTTAGGCCTCAAGCGTTGGGCGGTGCGTCAAGCGTCATAATAGGGATGACGACAGGATGAAGAAATCGACATTCTAATTAGTCCGTCAGTCAGGTAATAAAAAAATAATAGACACGTATTTTTTGTTTTATCAAATTAAGAAAGAATGATTAAGTTAAAACGCATTAAAGTTGGAGAGTGGGGGCTAACTACGTCACCGTTAGGTATAAATCGTACCTAACCGTGACGTCACGCGACATTTCAACTCAATATATCTCCGTATAAGTTTGATTACGTGAAAAAAGAAAAAATACGTGTCCAATCATTTTCAATAATCTTCCTGATCCCTTGGTCTACAAGGAAAAAAAAGTTGTCGTCATCCCTATTTATTGTCTAAGGACTTCAGGTAATTGTAATCTGCACACCGCAATGAAAATATTCGTCACCCGAATTAATTTATTTAAGTAAATGTCACAAATCTTAGTCTCCAGAAGCCCAAGAATCAGTTTAACGGCTCAGTCATAGTCATGCCATAAATTCAAATTATGATCACCCGTTAATTTTAGACTCGATTGATGTTTGTAAACATATCCGCGATCAATTAAAGAGTGGTAAGTTCATTGCTAAGTTCAGAAGGTTGGTGGCATTTAGAGAGTGCCAGGGACCGGCGGGAATCCGGGAGCTGGACTCGTTCGTTGACGGCGAGCTGCTGCAGCCGCCTTGGCGGAGGCTCATCTTCAAGATGCTTTGATTAAAAAAAAATGATCTGTTGTAGTGCAGGTGGTTTAAAAAAATCATGGGCGGTTCATAGAAGTTAAAATCCGACCCCGCCTGGCGCACGCATGGAGCGAAGAAAAGGGTTTCGCCAAAAACTTTTTGGGCAAAACAAATAAAAGAGAACCGCGGACGGGAAGGCGGGCGTGTCTATAAAAGGCTGAGAGGGGGGGGCGCGCGGGGGTGGTAACACGATCCGCGCGCTCCAGCCGGCCGGCCGCCTGGAGCCGGGGGAGGGGTGCGCTCGCGCCGCACGCGCCGCCCGCTCTCACTAGTCGAACGGTGCCCGCCCGGTAACGTAGCGCCGACTGCCGAGTGCCGACCGATCCCGACCAGCGACAATGTCCGCCGTGGCGAAGTCCTCCAAGTACACCTACCGCAGCAGCGGTGGGGGCACCACCGACGTCAACATCGAGTATACCCACGACCTGAGTGCTCTCTCCAGGCTGGAGGTACAGCCCGTTACCAGTGCAGTGCTGTGACAGTGTCCGCGGATACTATAATTATTTATTTTTCAGGACAAGATCCGTCTCCTCCATGATGATCTGGAATCCGAAAGGGAGCTGCGTCAGAGGGTAAGAGCGGTCGAAACGTGATATGCGCGCGCGCGCGCCCGGTTTGGCGTGCGCGTGGGCGGGGCGCCGCTATTAATACGCCGACACCCTGCGGCACCCTGAGGCACCCCACGGCACCCGGCGCCCCGCCCGCTGCACCCTACTAACGGATTGTGTGCTTTTCTAACTCAATTGCGACTAAAAGTGTGAAAAGTGACTTTGAAAGTGCTTCGACCCTAACATGTCAAAAACTTTGGCATGTTAGGAGTTCCCAAAAGTGCCAGTACTGGACAGCAGCTGGAGTTCATTATCATCGACATCGTCGTCATCGGATCGGTTTGCGGGTTCTATTTTCGAATGCTGCAGTTGGAACCGCTCGCGCAACTCTGCGCCTGCGCCGAACCGAGGTTAAATATAGACTTAGCGAAAGCATTCTCACAAATCTCTACTTCTCGCTCGAGACACTTTTGAAACTGGGCCAAACGATGCTGCGGGAATGCTACAATATTGAAATGTAATAATAGACCTGGCAAAAATACCTGAGTTAGTCACAGCGGTCCCTCTTTAGAAAACCTTCTTTTATTATGCACGTCATATGTACGGGATTATGTAACACATTTTAGTGAATGCATGACATCTTGTGCTTTTTAACAGCTTAACTATACTTAACGTAAATTTCTTGGTGCTTCAGGTTGCACCGTAGAATATCTTTATTCTACGGAGTGAAACTTTTGAGTTCCATGCATGTTACTCAAATTCAGTTTATACGACGCCGTATAAAACCATTTTATCTCTTTTAGATCGAGAGGGAGAAGGCAGATTTGAGCGTGCAAGTCATCCAACTGTCGGAGAGGCTGGAGGAAGCTGAAGGCGGAGCCGAGAGTCAGGTATAGTCTTGTTTATACAAATATATTGTATACAATGTTTGACAGCAATGTAAATACGCATAACACGCGAAGACAACACGGACACTGGAAGCAAGATAAACAGGAAAACTGGAATTGAAAATTGAACATAAACAATAAAAAAGAATAACCAAAAGCGGTTAAAAGCAGAAAGAAAGAAAACTTATATTATGTTCAACAAAAGTGAATGAAATGGAAAAATAAACACGGAATGAAAACAAAAATAATTTCGAGAAAGAGAACATTTCCGAGGATTAAATATAAAGATACTAAATGAAGATCGTGCCTCTGAAGTCATTACAGAAGATTTTTAAAGCCAGAAAATTATTAGTATACAAATCTAAGTATGCTAATAATTTCGTCAAGTTTTTCATTGCACTGCGATAACCGAATTGTTTTGCGTTTGCGAATTTGTTGTGTTGCTCAGCGATGTATTTCTTTTTTTCAGAGAATTTTTGGAACTAACCATCAAATCCTTTCCAAAACTGAACAGAAACAGTATAGGATTGTTATCTTATACTGTTTCGGAAATTTTGAAGTTGTATGAAATTTTACGGAGTCATAAAATAAAAAAGTATATGTTTTTGAACCTCACTTTCCATCTCTAGTTTAAACAGGAAAGGATTTTTCATATTAGGGGCTGAAAAATATTTACCCAAAGATATTTTTGGGTGCTTATTTTGAACTAAATATAAATTAATGGAACCTACAGAATGCACTTCGGTTTCTGTTCAATATTTTATAAAAGCTATGAAAAAAAGTAATGATGACCAGAAAGCTTGACATTTTAAGGAATAAGTATTCTAGGATGTGATGGTCCATTTTTCGCAGACAGTTAAAATAATCGTGAGGCCAGTTTAATTTATTTTCGAAGTTTAACCTCAAAAACAGAAATCCGAATTGCCCTGTAAGTTCCTGCGCTCAGCACGGGGACGCATTATGAAGGTGGCCGTTCGCAATTTCAGTTCGAGATCAACAGGAAACGCGACACCGAGCTGACCAAGCTCCGTAAACTATTGGAAGATGTCCACCTGGAGTCCGAGGAAACGGCGCACCTCCTCAAGAGGAAGCACCAGGAGATCGTCGCCGACTACCAGGAGCAAATCGACCAGCTTTCCAAAAGCAAGGCCAGGTAAAGAACGTAGTTAACACTGGTGAAAGCGATAAGTCTCTCTTTGTGTTGGGGCATATTCTGGCTATTGAACTTTGGTCCAGTTGCAGTCTTGCACCAAATCTGCTAACCTCGAGTAGTCGCTAACTCGAGTATAGGTTTGATACAACTGAATCCGAGTTAAGAGCCTAAATACGAGGTTAGCATCTTGTTGCAAGTGCCTAAAGAAGTAAATTAATTAAGCAGCGTACTCGTATAGTTCATTTTTTGAATTCATGACAACGATAGTCAAGTTGTGCCACAACACAAAGGAGAAATTTGGTGTGTAAATATTGCGATTGAATTCATGTAACATGCGTTACGGAGTTTATTTCATTTTGAAAATTCCTCTAGGATATGTGACTGCTGTTACGTGAATTCATTTCAAGTCCATTCCATGATCATTGTCGTATTCTTCTGTTTAACAGCATGCGACCATTATTTATAAGTATTGCCATGCGAATATATGCGAGCTGTGCGACTTATGAAATCATCCACTACGTCTTTAAACACAAAACACTTAAATCTTTGTTTTCAAACACACACAATAATGCAAAGACCGAAGGACGTATGCTTGTTACGCTCTTCTAGATTTGCATTAACAGATTGACATCTAAAATATGCACCACTGTTCTAAAATAAGAAACACTGTCACTTACATCGACATTATTTCTCTCTCTCTTTCTCTCTCTCTTTCTCTCTCTCTCTCTCAATAAAATAGAGAAAAGGCAAATCGTCAACATAACTAAGCACATCTTGTACCAAGCCGCTAACCTCGTTTTAGTTAGCCTCTTTACTCAGCTTTAGTTGATTCAATTTAAATCGAGTTTTGCGGCATTGCTGCAAGTGTGCCTAAAGTTTTAAAGCTTTAAGGTCATAGCACGGAACGTTTCCTTGTCCGCAGGAGTGAAAAGGAGAAGTCCAAGTTCCAAGCTGAGGTGTACGAGCTGTTGGCTCAAGTTGAGAACATCAGCAAGGAGAAGGTCACGATCTCTAAGAACTGCGAGCGTCTGGAGATTTCCATCAGCGAGCTCCACATCAAGATCGAAGAGCTGAACCGCACCATCGTCGACATCACCTCCCACAAGCAGCGCCTGTCGCAGGAGAACATTGAACTGGTCAAGGAAGTTCAGGACCTTAAGGTGTGTATCCATTGAAGTTTAAAAATAAGTGGTAGTTTATGTAACTGCTATATAATAAAAGTTTTTCTGAAAGGAACCGAAGGTGAGTTTCACAATAAGATCACACGAGTGTAGATAAACAATATTTCTGAGGCTGTAGGTATGTTGTAACTAGACGTTCGAGATAATTCTTCAAAACTTCTCGATTTTCAAAAGAGACCCAACACCCAAGGCTCCGAATATTTTTAAAAATCAATTTTAGTCGGACCTAGTCATGTTGAACCGCCATCTTGATCAGTTTTCGAGAAAATTATCTTGATAGACATTGAATTTATCAATCAAAGAAACAATAAGTAATCAGCACAAAGTAAAGTTCTCTTATCAGAAACCACGACCCCTTTAGTTAAGTATAGTTATTAATAGATTAAGTTTTAATTTTGAAAATGAGTTTCGATCTTGACTCAAAATGTTTATAAGTCCTCATACGAAAGCTCCTGCTTTGGGGTCCGACTGACTGACAATATATGGATGGACCTAAAAATTCGACATATAAGATGGTTTATTTTTTCACTACAATCACACCTTTTGGAAAGTGCCGCTGTGGCCAAAGATGTGGATTGTGTTCTAACGTAGCCGGTGCCGTTTCCAGGTGAACATTGAGAACGTGGTTTACCTGAAGAGCCAGCTGGTCAGCCAGCTCGAGGACTCGCGCCGCCGCCTTGAGGATGAGGACAGGAGGCGTTCCCTGCTGGAAGCCACCCTGCACCAGGTAAATGGAAAAAAAATCCACTGAAAGTCACTTCGTATGGGTAGGCGAAGACCAAAGAACGCCATGTGCATCTATCCAAGCATTGTACATCCCTGTAAAAATACATTGAATGATGTAACAATATTATTGTAAAGGACAGCCGAGTTCGCCAGCATCTTCACAGTTTTACACGTATATTTATGAACTTGACTGTACAAGTATCAAGTTCTTACTTTTACGGATTTCTTTAAATATTTAATAGATGTTTGATGTAATACTACATTTACTTATATTATGACACCTCAAGATCTAGAGATTGCGAACGAAAAGAAAAAGTAGACCATTATAATTTAGTAACTCCTACTATCCTAAAATCATACAAATTCAATAGTCTATTTACGTCCCATATTATTCCTTTTTCCGTGCATTTGGCACAAGAAAGTGTTTACATGAATAGTTGAAAAAAAACGATAACATCCAAATATAGGCTTAGAATCTTTGAAAATAACCCTTAAATATTTTTACCAAAATCTTATTCATTCAAATCGCCTAACTTGATGATGGTGATGATGACGACCTAAGTAGTTTAGTAAATTAAGAACAATAAATTAATCAGAACTTACTCGCTCTTCGTTCAGGTTGAGATCGACCTGGAGTCCGTTCGCGTCCAACTGGAAGAAGAGTCCGAGGCCCGCCTGGACCTGGAGCGCCAGATCGTGAAGGCCAACGGCGAGATCCAGCACTGGAAGTCCAAGTACGAGGCCGAGGCCTCCGCCCGCGCCGAGGAGATCGAGGAGATCCGCCGCAAGTACACCATCAGGATCCAAGAGCAAGAGGAACAGATCGAGACGCTAATCGTCAAGATCAACAACATCGAGAAGCAGAAGTCACGTCTGCAATCCGAGGTGAGAATGAAGGACTTGAGTTTTTCTGTAGGTAGAATTGCGCTAACGCCACTGACCTTGGGTTAGCTTGTGAAGTTAGTTGATAGAACTAAACCTGAGTAAACTCTTATAAGTTTTTTAGAGTATAGCCCGAGTTAGCTGCTTGATAACAAGCTAACCCGAGGTTGCGTGTGCAAGTGGGCCTTAGTGTCATAGCTCGATGCCACATCAACTCAACTCGCATAATCTATAGAAAATCAAATGAAAATAAGCTCCTAAGACAATGCGGCAGTGCCGATTTAAAACGGTGAACCGTGCCCCTAATAGTAACAGAATTTGCAAAATTAACAATTTTAACAAATAATGAATTTAATTCTACGATGAGCACTTGAATCTATCATGTCGTCAAGTTACATCATTTGTAGGTTAAGTATGAAGCTTAAGGTTTGGATTCTTAATTTAAATTTCATCAGCTGGTATCTGTTTAAGCATTATGGGCCAGAATACCAATAGTACTCGCTCAATTTTGCATAAGCAGTTGAAAATGTTAAAAGGATAATATCCGCGATCAAGTTTCTCGGCATTTTTTACTTTAACGACGCACGTTTCCAGGTTGAGGTCCTCATCATCGACTTGGAGAAGGCCAACGGCACCGCCCGGGAGCTGCAGAAGCGCACGGAGCAGCTGGAGCGAGTGAACATCGAGATCAAGAGCCGGCTGGAGGAGACCGTCCAGCTCTATGAGACCTCGCAGCGCGACCTGCGCAACAAGCAGCAGGAGCTGCAGCGCGTGTCGCACGAGCTGGACAAGACGCGCGAGCAGAAGGACGGGCTCCTCAGGGAGAACAAGAAACTGAGCGGTAAGAGACTGTTAGGCTATTTTCTTTTGAAGTTTTGGATATTCTACTTGAGCATTTTAGGATAACCAGAAATAACTTAGCTCGTGTCATAGGCGGGATGCAAACCTGTGGCCTTATTCAGGACGCAAAGGGATTTTATAGGGAACGTCAAAACATTACGGGTGCTCAAATTGAACTAAACTTCTTAAAGTTCAGTATCGACGCGTTCAAGTTAGGATTAGGTGTGTGCTACTTACGTCCCCTAATAACGAGATGATGTGATCTATGTATATCATTATCAACCTATATCCAAACTCTGCCAAGTAAAGGGCTCTTCATTCCTACGCCGCTCCATCTACTCTATCCTGAACCTGCCTCATACACTGCTTCCCAGTCAACTGCCAGATGTCGTCCGACCAGTGACCTGCGATAGTCTGGTTTCTGATCGTCGACCCAATCTTGGCCACCATTCCGTAACTACCTTGAGATGTGTGTGGAGGTGTAAATGACAATTTTCCTTGTCTTGCAGATGAGTTGCACGACGCGCGCTCTACCGTTACCGAGTTGACCCGCCGTCTCCACGAGCTCGAGATCGAGCTGCGCCGTCTCGAGAACGAGCGTGAAGAACTCACCGCCGCCTACAAGGAGGCTGAAGCGGTGAGTAAACACTGTATAAGAATAAGAACAATACGAGGCCTTTGACCTCGTGAAAAATTCAGCGGTAGAGGACCCAGGAAGCCAAAAGAGAATGAGAGAAAGAAAGAAAAAGCAACCCTCCCGCACGGTTCGTCTGTCAAAACAACTCCGTCGAGAGTCAATTGTTTATTGGACTATGGTAGGATTCTGAAAGGGTTAGACTAACCTATTTCCAGGGCCCAGTGCGTAGCAGGAACATCACACTATACTTGAATGAAATAACTTCTCTGAAAAAAGACTACCTATTTAATATAAATACTTCTCCAGTCGCCCGGTTCAAATGTAACGGCTCGGCCACCACTTCATGCGACAGCGGCGAGTGTTCTACTGACATTGCGCGCTAGGGGTACTTTGCTAATAATGAGCGGTAAAGAAATAAATAGGGCATTTTTTATTGTAAAGAAACATTTCAGTCCCAAAGTACTTATAATATTATTAACATGTCGTGCTAACGATACTTTGGCAGCTACTAGGAGTTGCCAAATCACTCGTCGCTGCCAGGTTTCCTACCTTGTTCTATGTTTAGAACTTTATTTATGTACGTCGACGATCTTACACAGTAACCAATATTCACAGCACCACTAGTAAATTATAATGTCAAAATGGGATATGACTAAAAAACTATTCGCCATTCGCAAAGCAAGCATCAGCATGGATATATAATAAGTCTATGTGGATTAATAAATAAAAGACATTTATGTACATAGTAGTAGGTCAAAAAAATAACTGTTTCTATGATTTGTGGAAAAAAAATACTTTTTTAATTTATTATTATCATCCACCGGTCGGGTTTAATTTGTTTATTTTTGATTAAGGCTAGCTCACTTAGGCTAGGTTACATTGAGTTGGATTAGCACTTAGCAGTTTTAATTTTGCCTAGGGCCTCATATCGAACGCAAAATGGATTTTATTGGAATCTAACAAAAGTTAACATGATACTTATCATGACAATGTTTCTAGGCAAAAAGTCGTCAGAAAGATTCTTGTTTTCACTGGTTTACATCTACAAACCGATACAGCCTTTCAAAAAAAATGGTATTTTTTCTCATAGACAGCAACATCGTCTAAAACCTATCGAATCACGACACTACCTGCAGAATCTCTCCTTACATGAACTAAACATAAAAAATATCACCTTCAAACTTTAATTCTAAAATATTAAAGGCTTAATTTCTTTCACCAGGGCCGCAAAGCTGAGGAGCAGCGTGCCCAGAGGCTGGCCTCCGAACTCGGCCAGTTCCGCCATGAGGCCGAACGCCGACTGCAGGAGAAGGACGAGGAGATTGAAGCAATCCGGTAAGTGCTGCGGCAGAAAGAGACGGCATTAGTTTTGTCGTTTCTGCTGGGAAAGCAGGGGACAACGTCAGTCTGGTCTTTGCTGGTAAAAGGTGAAGTAGAAAGTTGTATCAGCTTAGTCGAGTCAATTCTCTTTGTGTAGAATCTCATGTCGTGCCTTCTTCGAGTAGGTAACAAGGTATGCAATTTTGTAATAGTTGATATTGGATCTAGAGTAGATAGGTTTGGTACTTAACTTAAGATTGAATTTTAAAGACTTGTCTGAAGTCATCATATGGATGGTTGGTGGTTTGGTATCGAAAAACACTGACAGGTACACCATGTCGTGGAGATGGCAATTAAGAAATGGTTGTAAGAGCTAACCTGAAATGGCGTGTATGGTGAGAAACTAAACAAATATACGGTGTTTGTCAGAAAAATTATAACAAATGTAAAAAAACATACATACGTAAACCGCCACTTGTACACGGAACACTACAACAAATCAAGACACTCCTCATCTGCTGAGAGCCAAATCGGAACTAAGAGTTTCATCTCTCAGCGCCCCCTCTCCCACTGACTGACGAGTGTCACCCAAACACGCGGCCGACAAGCCTCAACAATCATCCATGACACACTTATTACTCTGGACCATCGCCAATATCGAATTAATTACCCACAAATCAATACTTCATCACAAATTTCACAAAATTCCCGATGTCCACAAACAAATCCATAAATTCACCCACGCTGACCAGAAAAGACCTAAACTCACCACTAATTATAAACGTATTTCCGGTACATGCTAAACGCATCACACAATTTTATCTCTAATTATTGGCACGAATATCGTTTATATTTAACCAGTCATCCCATTGGTGCATAATTTAGGCGATCGTGACATTAGAATTTTGGCACATGGGTACTCGGTTAAAATGTACAAAAGACGTGGTGGCGTTGGTCGCGGACCCAATTACCCGACTTAGGCCATCGACGGCACACGCCGGCCTCTCGAAACGACAATCGACTCTTAAACCTCGACGCAGCCATGCCGCCCGTCAAAGTGGCCTCATACAAGTGGCACAGGCCTCCTACCGCCGTCTACGAAGACAACTATGGCTACGGCATCAATTTCTACCAGCCCATGATTGACTACATCTCATCTAAAGAGCACGGCTCCAACGCCAAACCCCCGCATCTTCCCTGGAACAACGAGAGAGGACTGGAGAAGTACCGCTTCGATAAACCCATTCGTACGTACTCCGAAGAAGATCTCTCCCGAATCTCCCGTGACATCGCAGAACAAGCTAAACGTGATCTCAATACATTCAAAATAGTAAAACGTGCTCCTATAACAGTTGTAGCGACAGCCGCCGCAGCTAACGTCACGAAACACGTTGGTGTCGAAAGTGTTAGTGTGAAAGCTAAAAGGAGCAAAGTGGACCGCGAGAAGATAAAAGCTGAAAGACAAAAGAAGCGAATGGATGAAATCGAGAAGGAGCTGGAACTTTACGAGAAACAAGTCAATGTTGGTGCTGAATTGAAAGGTAAAGCGATGATGTATCGTGGCAAATCTGCTAAGGCTATTGCTCAGACTTTACTGGATGAGAGCTGGAAGAATGTGGCTCAAGGATATGTGCGGAAAATGGATACACAGGCGAGGAAAGATCAAATCGATCGCAATTTTAATAAAGTGTCGAAGACCATTATGGCAGAGAGTCATTCGTCTCGTACTGCTCAGAATTATATCACAGAATGTGAAGAGACAGTACGGAGTTACCGCGCGGTGTCTCCCAGGACGTGCGTAGTTCGGATTAACACAGAAATTCCCGTAATAGACGATTCGTATTTGAAGCCTCTGTCTGAATTGAAGGAAACCTTAAAACAGTTTGAGCAATTGAATACGAGCTTCATGATTGATACAAGGTAAATATAAAACGGTAGCCAATTTCGCGTATAAAGGTCATATAAAATAATTACAAACTTCAAGACGTATCTATATACACATTATAATTAGGTCATGACTCAATGACGACGTTGATGTGAATATTTTTATCTCTTGCACCGTTTTGAGCAATGCACCAACCAATTGGTAATTTATTCGTTTCATGTGGATTTATAAGTTGATTGTAGTGATACAAACAACCAATAACAAGTAACCTTTCGCAGTCACGATCTAAACACTTCTAACTTTGATCTACAAATACAAATTAATTTAATTGTAAGTAAATTTAAAAAAATGTAAATTGCACTACTGTTATCATTAAATGGGTCAACATCCTTTATACGCAACAATATTGTTGTATATAAATAACTAGCTTTTTCCCACGAATTCACACGCGTGTTAATCGCTTAGCGCATTACCCCGCGAACTATGCGTTTTTTGTAATAAAAAGGGGCCTATATCTTTCTTCGGGTGGGGACTATAGCCCAAACCCTCTCGTGGTGAGAGGAGGCCTGTGCCCAGCAGTGGGACGCAAATAGGCTGTATTAGTAGTAGTATATCCTTCTTCGGGTCTCCAACTATCTCCATAATATTCATCTAATCTGTCCAGCGGTTTTAAACGTGAACCTCTTCAGACGACAAGACAGACGGAGTTACATTTGCATTTACAATATTATGATGGATCCTACTTCTGTCAATAGACCCATCGTTTTGACCAATGTCTTCCTCGATTCCAGCAAGCAGACCAGCATCGAGATAGAGCAGCTTAACGCCCGCGTCGTGGAGGCTGAGACCAAGCTGAAGACCGAGGTGACCCGCATCAAGAAGAAGCTCCAGATCCAGATCACGGAGCTGGAACTGTCTCTGGACGTCGCCAACAAGACCAACATCGACCTGCAGAAGACCATCAAGAAACAGTCTCTGCAGGTAAGCCTCTAGTCATAGAACAATACCTATCCAAGTACGAAAATATTTCACTTTGAAACAAAAATTTAATCGACAAAAAAATCTACTTAATCTACAAACCTGCTCACAAAATCTCACAAGAATCGTTTGAGGAATGCGACTTGTATATGAGAACATCCAAACTTGAAAAGTATTCGCTTCGTTTGCTTAGTCAAATATCTCGAAAGATGACTTTTTAATTCAAGAGCCTCGGTGACTTACGTATATCCTCGTAAGGTCCCGTAAAGGTAACGTGACCCATTAACGTGTGTACTCGGTCATCTCTAAATACGGACTTGTTCCCCAGCTCACCGAGATCCAGACCCACTACGACGAGGTCCAGAGGCAGCTTCAAGTGACCCTGGACCAGTATGGCGTAGCGCAGCGCAGAATACAGTCCCTCACCGGAGAGGTCGAGGAGATCCGTGGCAACTACGAGCAGGTATGGATACAGTAGCCGTTAAATAATAAAAGAAACTGAAGACACACTCAGGGTATAAGTCCTGTGGATATAATTTCGGACCTCAAATCATGTGAACATGTGTACACTAATGTACCTACATGTTAATGTACACTAATGCCCTCCACTGTGTATGAATGACTACTGATAGGATTGAACAACGCAGCATAATCAGAGAAAGACGATAGACACGACTAGTTTTCATTTCAGTTACACCAACTCATACTCGTAATAAAAGTATTAATACTATAATAGCAATAGCAAAAGTAAATTCTCATTCAAAATGGCAAAATTGTGTTTTAAGTTAAAATTACCTATTTAAATAAATATTTTTAAAAACCGTGGTGGTCTAGTGGTTCGACCTACCTACCGCCTGTCATGCAGAGGGTCGGGGGTTCGATTCCGGCTCGCATCTGTAAGTTTACTTATGTGCGAAATTCAATTTGAGTTTACCACTGAGCTTTTCGGTGAAGGAAAACATCGTGAGGAAACCTGCATGCATCTGCGAAGTAATTCAAAGATGTTTGTGAAGTGCCCAATCCGCACTGGGCCCGCGTAGGGATTATAGCCCAAATCCTCTCGTGATGAGAGGAGGCCTGTGCCCAGCAGTGGGACGCAAATAGGCTGCAGTAGTAGTAGTAGTAAATAAATCTTGCCTTACGTCGACGATGTCTGAAGTTCAAACTATACTATAGTCACTTCTTAGTATGGTTATCTAACTTTAACAATTTTCCTTGTCATGACATGTTTATCATCACACATCAATCAAGTTAACTGTTAATTACACATAACATTTATTTAGTTATGTGATTATCTACCAAGAACTGATTACACTGACTTCATCTAGTACTAGTTCATATAGAGCACTAAATTTTGCATATACGGATTTAGGGCCCTAACTTTATGGAGCAAGACGCTCTTCTTACACGCTACTACTACAGCCTATTTGTGTCCCACTTCTGGGCACAGGCCTCCTCTCATCACGAGAGGGTTTGGGCTATAGTCCCCACGCGGGCCCATTGCGGAACACCCTAACTTACCTAATATCGAATGCCACCCATGCCCTAGTGAGCTACAAGTAGTGTGGTCTAAAAGCCGCTTCAGAAACCATTTAACTGGCACCCAATAGAACGTCATCATAAAAAAGTACTTTCAGAATTGCCTTGCCTCATTAAACCGTTGTTTCCAGGCCATCCGCTCCAAGCGCACCGTCGAACAGTCGCTGGAGGAGGCAACGCTGCGCATCAACGAGTTGACCGTAATCAACGTCAACCTGTCCAGCAGCAGGGCCAAGATCGAGCAGGAGCTGGCCGCCGTCGCGTCGGACTACGATGAGATCACTCGCGAGCTGCGCGTCGCCGACGAGAGATACCAACGCGTGCAGGTGAGCTTTCGCCGGTGGAAGAACACCTGTGAACCTACTGTTGAGCTCAATCCGCATCACGAGACGTATCTGTTTTGATCGTGATCAACGTGAAGCTGCTGCTGTGAAGGTCAACCAAGCGTAGAAACATCCGTGTCTGTCTCTTTTGTACATAGATTTGACTCATGAATATCATGAGTTTCGAGTGTGCGAGATTAGGTAAACATATCGCATATGGAGTTAAATAATGTGCATTTGAGATTGAGACCATGAAGGGCTATCGAAAAGTTGGTGAAGGTATACCGTGTGTAGGTATGATACAACACACGGTTATTTCACGTCATTTACATAGTTACATAGTCTACATATTATCACGTCCTCGTAAATTTTCTAAAGATGCAAAATTTTCTTCTAAATTACGACTAATAGTATAATTTGTCACCAGACCGAGCTGAAGCACACCGTTGAAATCCTGCACGAGGAGCAGGAGAGGATCGTCAAGATCGAGGCCGTCAAGAAGTCCCTGGAAATTGAAGTCAAGGTAAACCTGAAGCAGCGCCTGGTGGAAAATTACGAGCAATGTCTATTTGTAACTTTGCTGTTCTCTTTCATGCAGGAACCATGTGTCCAAACACCGCATTTAGAAATTACTATTTATTACGATACTATTATCAGTTTTAAAGCATTACAGTGATTGTTTTCGTATTCTCTGATTTCCAAGAGGTTCTTATATCTATTTAGTTATTAAATATTCCTCGATAGGATACTTTATTTGTCCTCGTTTCCAGAATATCTCCGTCCGCCTGGAGGAGGTGGAAGCCAACGCTATCGTCGGAGGCAAGCGCATCATCAGCAAGCTCGAGGCACGCATCAAGGACATGGAGCTCGAGCTCGACGAGGAGAAGAGGAGGCACGCGGAGACGATCAAGATCCTCCGCAAGAAGGAGCGCCAGCTCAAAGAGGTCGTCATACAGTGCGAGGAGGACCAGAAGAACATCTCCCTGCTCCAGGACTCCTTGGAGAAGGTCACCCAGAAGGTCAACATTTACAAGAGGCAGCTGACAGAACAGGTAAGTCGCTGTAAATTGGCGTCCTAATTGATATCAAGAGGAGTCGTAGAGCCGCTAAGAAACTTTATAATTACCTACTTATAATCATAGCATGGAAGAAATTAAGGCCAATAGCAAAGTTGTGTCAAAAAGCAGCACAATTCAAGATATAAGTACTTGAAATTACAATTTCCTTTCACTATGCCTGGGTTAAACGTACCAGCAGCATTACATCTGAATTTCTATTCCTGATATGCCTGTTGGATTCTCTGTCAAGAAGTTTGTCTCGAGTCCTAGTTCCTAGAGGCGTCATCACTTATTGTAATGTTCATTGAAGGTAAGATGACGAAGATGCACTTGAACACATCTATTGTTTTATTGTTATCTTCTAGTAGGGTTGCAAAACGATAACGCAGGCACAAAGCATAATGTGAAAATAAAATCAGTACACGTGCTGCACTTAGGTCAGTTGTTACGCTCATTGTTATCTGGTGCTTTCATGTTTAGCAAAAAACGGCAGTTATAAAACCCAACGTCAGTGCATTTTTGATCATTTTGTTTCACACAGACTATAACCTGTTCCGTTTGTCTTCAGGAGGGCATGTCCCAGCAGTCGGTGACGCGGGTGCGACGGTTCCAGCGCGAGCTGGAGGCCGCCGAAGACCGCGCTGACGTCGCCGAGAGCAATCTCTCGCTCATCCGCGCTAAGCACCGCACCTTCGTCACCACGTCCACCGTCCCCGGCTCCCAGGTCTACCTCGTGCAGGAGTCTCGCGCCCTCAGCTCGGAGCGAATGTAGTCGTTAAGTTAAATAAGGGCCAAAGGCGGTGACAGACCAGCTCGCGCCGCCGTCCCCCCGGGACGCCCGCTCCGCGCTCCGCTCGCCCTAGTGTCTCATTATAGAAGGATCACTTAGAAGGCGCGCGACGAAGCACTCAAGCCGCAGGCATTATTGATGCTCAATCCGTGCGCCTTCTAAGTCGCGTCGTTCTATCAACAGCCCCACGCCGACCGCGCGTCCCGGACCTTTTTAATTTGCTATAATAAAGGAACCAAATTTCAATTAAGCTTTTTTTTCACTATTTTTCTAATATAAGGCGCCACGTTACGCACACGCGTAGTAGTTAAAAATAAATGAATTATTTTATATTATTATTTATTAACGGCACACGCATTACTGTACGTTTGTAACTGTAACTTGTAATATTTAAAAATAAACGCTATTTATGTTATAGAAACAAAAAAAGCAATAAAAGTTCAAAACGGCTTGGATTTTTATTTTGTGTATGGAGTTACTTGTCGTTTTTATTGAAAAACAATAGAAGTAAGCTCGCATAGATTAAATATAACTTTGAAAGCATTTCATCTGTTTCCTTGGTTTTAATTTGGCCGAGTAGTTATGATCCTCTCTCCTTCCGCATCCATTTCCTGTCTGAAAGAAAATTGTCCTTCTGAAAGAAAATAGGCAGCAAGAAATTAGTCTCGTAGTTACCTATGCGGTATTTTTGTTTCACATCTATAATTTTCTCCTCAAAAACGCTAAAAAGTAAAATAGTAGACAAATTGTTTCAAGTATGTATTTCGAAAAGACAAGACTCCCATGTTGTCACTCCCAACGTACACAAAACACTTTTATACATTTTGAGAACTTATTTAAGTACCTACAAGTAGGTAGGTACCATCAAAAAGTAAGGTACAAACAAACCTATAATGACCACCTTCAAACAAATCAGTGTACGCCCGAAATAAGTGTTGAATGCGATAATAGATGTCCCTGCTTCGGTGGCCTGTATGAAAATTTGAACTCCATGAGCAATATGTAGGCTACGTATGATTTGAGCACCCCCTGAATATTCCCGGTGAACACTGTAATTTAAGGAGATTGGCGTCTATATAAATTCTTTGTGTGTGCTTGTATTAATTACTTAATAGATTTATATTTAAAAAAATAACTCTGTAATAATTTTAGTGTAAACATGAAGAACTGATGAGCTGTGACATGTGATTAAAGTACAATGATTATTTTGTGTCACCACTATCACAACATACCATTTAGGTACACCCCACAGCTGGGCACAGGCCTTTCCTCATCACGAGAGGGTTTTGGCTAGCTATAGTCCCCCCGGGGGCACAGGGCGGATTGAGGACTTGACACACGTCTTTTGAATTACTTCTCAGATGCGATCAGATCTCCTCCCGCTGTTTTCTTTCATCAAAAAAAAGCTCAGATATAAATTCAATTCAATTGAATTGCGCACATACCGTAATAATACGTTTAATCCCCCGACCCTCTGAATGGAAGGTAGGTCAAACCACTAGGCTACCATGGATTATATAGACTGTCAATCTCCTTACATTGCCGCTTACATCGGAGAAGCTCTTAACATTAGCAATATCCAGCGGGCGCTGCAAGTTTTCATACAGGCTACCTAGGCAGCGACATCTATTATCGCATTTAACACTTATTTCAGGCATACGCCGATTTGTATGAAAGTTGTGTTTTAATTGAAAAAGTTAGTGGGCCGGCGTGGGGACTATATACTTATATATAGACCAAAGCCTCATGATGAGAGGAGGCCTGTGCCCAGCAGTGTGACGTAAATAGGCTGTTGTGTTATTTTATTTATTTATTTAAACTTTATTGCACATAAATAAAACTTACTGTACAAAAGGCAGACTTAATGCCTTGAGGCATTCTCTACCAGTTAACCTTTAGGCAGAGCAGAAAATGGATAGGGGCGGTGCCAAAAAAAAACAACATTACTTAGACACTAGCAAAGAACAAATATACTTACATAAAATAAACATACTTAAACTAAATACATCTACATATACTTACATAAATAAGACATACTACAAATAAATAAATTATATATATATATATATATATGTACGAGCAATGAAGATACAAAAAATATAATCGGTGATGAATGATAGGGATAGAAGAAATAAAACCTAAGGGATCTGCTTAGTGAGATATTTACGCAGTCTATTTTTAAAAGCGTTACTAGTTTTATAAGCGTTATTGTTGTCACTGAATGAATGAATCAAAAACGGTCAGCTACATCAATATTTAGACTGTTGTGGAACAAGATTCAGCTTGATAATCGCTCGACAACCGTGCATTAATAAGGGTTACCGTGAGTGAAAAATCAGGGGCGCTAGTGGCGTTGTTGTCAGCTAAGGCGAACATTGGGCTTTTTGCGCAGTTTGACATTGACTACATATCCTTCCAATCACCACCCACCTCGAGCGCAGTCGCCAACGTCAGTAATTTACGGTAATCTTCATTGAGTGAGTAGTGCCATTAAGTATACGTGCGAGAAAACTATATTGATCATGTCGGCTCTGAGATGAGAGGAGTTTCATATAAAAAACTGGGGCTAAAAGTCTTAAATAGGGACAGGGAGATTCCCTATCGCTGCGTGCAACCGAACTTTAAGCAGTTAGATTTTAAAGTTCAACTTGAGCGCCGTGACGCGTGAGGAATCTCCCTGTCCTTATTTAAGACTTCGAATAGAGCCCCTGTAACAACATGGAGTTCTAAGATGGTTTAAAGATGCGCGAAGTTTAAAATGGCAAGGTAGCCCCACTTCTGTCGGATTTCTGCCACATCCGTAGACGTATGAATTCATGGCAACTAGTGACAGAAGGAAGTTGATTCACCGAAGTACGTAAATCTTAGTGGCATATTTATTGACACGTTGTGTCGTCATATCATTTTTCACGATAGCCACAACACGAAACAATGAGGGCCACCGTATTTCTGCTTGCCAGTTGGCACCCCTGTCGTGTGAGGTGTCGGCTGCCAATGTCAAAGACTGTCACTACATACAACAGTGTTAATGTCACTGTATCATTTGAAGTTTCGGAGACCTCAGTGCTGCCAATTAAGTGTGTAATATGCTAAAAAGCGGCGCATAATATGCTAAAAAGGCAACACTGCTGCACCTAACGCGATTCAAGCATCTCTACCGGTGAATGAATTCATTCGCGGTGACAGTATTGGAGAACCGTGCTACAACCGACCGTCACCCTTACGAGTCGACCGAGGGTCGTAATCGTAACGCTGTCGTGTCGCCACGTATAACGCACGATACAGCCGCTGCGCGCGCGCCCGCCCAGTCGCCAGCCGCCCGCCCCACTGCGCACGCGGCAACACTGTTCCACAGGTTAGTCCATTTAGTTTTTCATACAAAAATACTATCGCATTAGACGATGTAAGCAGGTCGCTTTAAAATTGAAATGTAACCGGCCAGTGCAAAAACTTTTTTATTCATTCCCGAAATCCCGAATCGGCGTTCAGTGCCAACTAAACTCGTTTTTAAAATTAAATGAACCAGCGAATGGGAGTGTTAAGACTGGCAGGTTAACATTTTTTTTTATGAGAGACTCGGGACCTCTAAACATTGAATGCAATGCTTAAGACATAAAATACCGGATGCATTCGCGCCGGTCTAGCGTGTCATAATAAACTGTGTAAGTATTTATTTTTATGAGGCCACATTGACTGCACGTCGGCCGGGCTGTGATTTGTTAAAGTTTATAGTATCGGCTTACTAGTTCGCACGCGAAGTCGATGAGCATACATTTAGAATAAGAATGGTTTATTCGGCGTAAAAATAAAAGAAATACGCCTTATCAAAACAACAAAATATAACGATCAGTCGAAAGGGCTGGACAGCTCAGCATAATTTGCTTTTTTCTGGTCAGTGTAAATGCCTAAATGTACCTACCTAACTTGCGATGATTTTAAATAGGTATACCTAATTAAAGTTAATGCGAACGAAAAACGTTAGTGTTTAATTTAATTTGTAAACGGCAGTGGCTTGAAACCATTTGAAGATAACATACATTACCTAGTAATATTAACTACTTTCATACTAAAAAGTTGTTGTTTTTAGTTTCGATTCGTGTTTATATACAAAAGCTGCACTGCGAAATGCTTAATCTGTTTACACGGTAGCCGCTCAAGGCTGTTTATTCCAGAATACACCGAAACTTATAAATAAGGTTTTCTCTGAAGAAGTATTTATGTTACCTTATTGAACAACGTAACACTCGTATGGTACGTTAAGAAAAAAAGGGAGAAAACGAGTGTACCTAAAGTAATGCAGTTTTGGTATGAAGGTAGTGCGATACCTTGGAAGGACATGGAATAGATAGTCTTTAGGGTTCCGTAGTACGCAAATAATCCTTATATTATATAAGGGTATTAGTAGTAGTCGTAGCTTCGTCATGTCTGTGCCATGTCAGCTCGTAAACTCTTAGTTCAAGGAAGATGTAAAATTTGGCAAGAATAATGTACTTATACATATTTATATCTTAAAAAATTGGTACACGTAAATTGGCTGTGGTTTTCTCCTCCTCGCGTAGCTAACCAATTGACAAGTTTATTTTTTTTTCATAATATTTAATTCATTACTTTTAGAGAAAATCCTGTTTTAATCGTAACTGGTGCGTGACGACATCTCACTCAATTCACTGACTCTCGCTAAAGAGCGGGCGCTACGCGCAGAACTACATATCTATCTATTCGCAGAAAGAGTTTCTCTACGTCATTTTTGACTTACGCCATTTACGACTTACGAAAAAAAGAAAATACATGTGTCCTTTTAAATATTTCCAACTCTCTAACTAGTTAATATAATAGACTTGTTAAAATTTTGAAATGTTGTAGGTAAGCTTTAGTGCAAAGTGTATAGAGGGTGAAACTTGGGTGGGGGGTTTAGATTGAAGTTCCTGAAATTAATCGCGAACAGAAGTTAGTACATAGGTACATATACGAGTACTATACCTACCTAAATCTAATTTTATTAAATGTACTTACGTACCTACTAGCCGTCGCCCGAAGTGGGTGAGGTGCAGCGGGGTAGTCTCGACTGGATTTGAATTTGGACTAATCGAAATATTTTTCCTGTTTTATATCATTTACTAGAGTGCATATCGGATTGCGAACTACATCAAAGTGTAGTTGGTCATAGAATGCACTCTGGCTGATGGCTGAGCTGTCAGTAGGCCTCCAACAAGATGGAGCGATGACCTATGGTGAATATTGTTGATGAAATGGTGTAAAACACGAAAAATATTCGGTGTTGCCCCCCTGCACCTCATAATCGAAGTACTAGTATCTAATTGATATTATACGGATGGCACATAATGTAGGTAATTGTTATTTTAATTAAAAGGAAACGCTCAAGGGTGAGAAGCCAGTGAAAGGCATAAAAACATTACGTTACAGATCACAGAGATAAAGGTTTAATATTATGCGCACGGACGTTTTATTCCGGCGCTTCTTGCATCCTATATTATGAAATGAAAATTTATAAAATACTAGCTTCTGCCCGCGACTTCGCCCGCGTGAAATTCGGTTATCGCGTTCCCGCGAGGACTATGCGTTTTGCAGGATAAAAAGTAGCCTATGTCCTTTCCCGGGACCCCAACTATCTCCATACCAAATTTCATCTTAATCGGTCCAGCGGTTGAAGCGTGAAGAGGTAACAGACAGACAGACAGACAGAGTTACTTTCGCATTTATAATATTACTAGCTTCTGCCCGCGACTTCGCCCGCGTGGAATTCGGTTATCGCGTTCCCGCGGGAACTATGCGTTTTTCCGGGATGAAAAGTAGCCTATGTCCTTTCCCGGGACTCCAACTATCTCCATGCCAAATTTCATCTCAATCGGTCCAGCGGTTGAAGCGTGAAGAGGTAACAGACAGACAGACAGACAGACAGAGTTACTTTCGCATTTATAATATTAATATGGATGATGTATTAATCGAAGTTTATCTTTATTATCTGATCGTACTAGGTTTTTCCTGTGAATTGGTTTCCGTTTATGGGCATATAAAATACCTATTTATACTTTTGTCCAAAATCGATCATTTTAGTGTAATTGACTGTATTAATTAGATCTCTATAGGCATCCAAACTTTCCAATACGTATTGGCAGCTAGGAATCTTGCAAAAATAGGTGACCAACCAACAGTTTTTTCACTTCAAATGCCGTCTTCAGAGTTCCTTGCCCTGCCCGAGCCTTTTACTCGAACATTTCTCTAAAATAGGGACACCCGATGATTAATTTATTAAAACGTCTACAAGTAAGTAAAAGTATGATTCATTCTCCAAGAGACTATTTTTTTCAAGTTAGACAATATATCGACGACTCGAGCATAACTCTAAAAGTAATTTTAGAACATTGCAACGCATATGTGCGTTCAAGGCACTGCGGGAACGTCAGCAAAACGCATATATGCGTCGGTGGCAGTGAATGCGTTAAGGACAAATAGTATGAGAAACCCTTAATGCATTAGGCAATTAAAATTGTCAAACTATATTTAACCTATGCATACGAAACAATAAACCGGGACACAAACTTACCTCTGCCGCTGTGGTGGCGCCACAGTCTATGCAATAGTTGCGTTTTACACTGTCGTCTCACTAAATACAACTTCTTTCCACTTTCACAGATAAGTTTGTAGTTCCAAAGTTAAATATAGCGTAGACAATTCCTCTTGTTTCCTTTATAGCCACCTGTCTCTATGCGTTTGTTGTGTTAGACTTATTATTGTTATTGGATTTTTGGCAATGTTTGAATTTGTTCGATAGATGCCACGAGACGCAGAAAAAAAAAATGGAAAAATAAAAACCGCCTTCAAACTCCGACAGACTGCGATGTCAATGTCAAGTTCACTATATGATTATAATTTCTTTGGGTCGCTTCACATGACACCGACTTCGCAGTCTGTCGGAGTTTGAAGGCGGTTTTTTGAATATTTTTTCGGCTACAGTTTCCAAACATTACTATAGAAATACATAACTCGTAACTCTGAAGTCTTCCAAATTGACACCAAATTCATCTACGTGCTAGCAAATTTTAAGGAGATCCCTCATTTTCTCATGGATCCCATAATCAGAACTGAACCAAATTTATATGGGACCAACTTGGAAGTCCCACATTTCTAACAAAAAAAGAATCTTCGAAATCGGTTCACACTTACTATTTATTTTTGGTGAACAATAGATTTAAAAAAAAAACCGATGAATTGAGAACCTCCTCTTTTTTTTAAAGTCAGTTAAAAAGGACAAATAAAATCCTTATTCTCTATAAATTTCAATATTGATTCATTTTATTGCCACATTGGATTCCAGAATATCAGTCAAAACACGAAGACATTTCTTCGGATGTTACTTTTCGTTCACAAATAAACGAAAAAGCAGCTAACATTTTTTAAAGTCAATATTTAGTAGGTTAGTATTAACTATGTTTAAAACAATGTTTTGTAAGAGTATACGGGGCGCAGTAAAAGTGGAGCATTATGTTATTTATGTTTACCCAAGTATACTCGTATGTGTGTCAAGTTCGTTGGTGTTTGACTAGTACGTGTACAGTATCCTACAAAAATATATGACGTCTCAACGTGGGCATAAATATGTAACACGTAGCACAGTTTAAGTAAGTGAGTACCTTACGCAGAACAGTTTTGTGTTAACTACTTACGCAGGCACACACATACATATACACACACACACACACACAGAGACACACTCACACGCCGTTTTGCTCCATCCACATGGGCAAACGCAGACACATTCGCATGATGCATTCTGTCTAATTGGTTAATTTCAGAATAACTTTTCGTTTAAATTCAAGTTTTACAAATTACCAACTTACCTATCGATTTAAGCCCCAGGAAAAAGAGGGCACTCTTCTACACTACACAGGTTTTTATAACTTAAAAGAAGAGCTCCCAACCCATGTAATTCTTTATCTTGTAAGTTACAATAAATACATTTTTCATTTTCAAGTAAGTACCTACTTTATTTTGTGGAAAACTCCGCCGCGTAAGGGACGAGTTGGGGGTCCCGAGTTGCTTACGTCGTCGTGCTTTTAGTAGTTCGGGACCGATCCCCCCTCGTCCCTTACCTCCCGCTCGATGGCTCTGTAAAGACGGCTTCGTCGACTGACTGTATGTACCTGGACTTTACATACATATGGTCACGTGACTTTTACAGATTTATTATTATTATGATATATTGGTTCATTCATTATCAAGTTACATATAAGTATATATTTTAGTCATCACAAAGCTTTTTCTGTGCCTAAAGCAGTTTCAGAAATGCGCTGTTTTAGAATTAATCTACTCGATCTTATTTGATCTTCAATATTATCGTACCCCCGGTATCTCTACAAGGATACAATCTTTCCCCACAACCATTTTCTCTTTTATATTAATGCTTCATTACTTCCGAAATATAAATCTGGAGGCAAACATAAAGCTTTAAAGCATCAAAACACAACACATTCCTACGCCGATTAATCTACAGCACCTTGTCACCCCAACACGGCTTTGATATCCCACCAGTTGCAGGCAAAAGTGTCTTTATACATGGGTGCGACAAGGTGGTGATTGGAGTCTCGATAGTGGCAGACAAACGGATATAGCGACAAACAGGGATATATATAAATAATTTGTCAGGAACTCCCATTGTGGTGCAACGCGTTGCTATTCTTGTCCCTTACACTTACTTCAATACAATCTGGCGATGGTAGGTGTAACGTCGTTTTAGAAAGACATAGTCGGTAACTATTCATACTCGTTACGAACCGAACTACTGACGACAAATGGTGTTGGCTGAAAATCAGCGCCGCAGGTGTCTGATACCTCAGCATTTATGCTGAGCCAGCAATCTTTCCGCTGCCGCGAAGACACACACACTTGGTCTCGTAGTTTTTCTCTGTTACGTGTTTATGTTGTTTTTTTGTTCAATTTGATTTTGTATTTCTGAAGTAAAATATGTCTTCTGTGCAGTGAATAAATGTATTTCTTCTTCTTCTAGGTATAATCACTCAGTATAGATAGGTACCTACAAGATACAAAAAATGACACATCTAGGACGCAAGTTCAGGCAAATTCACTTGGCCCCAAACGACGGCAAAATGGGTGAAATGGTTCCAAACAAACAGTGGACTGTTTTGTGTTTACCCAAATGTTACCCCCCGTCCCCCAGTCGTCCCCATTGACAATAATAATAGCTCCCAAACTAAGAAAATGCTTGTACTGTTTGTGCCTATTTATATCTAGGGGGTAGGGGTACTAAAGGTATTTACCCATAAATATATACTAAAAAAGTGGAGGTCTTCGTTCGACCTCCGCCTCGCATGCAGAGGGTCGGGGCTTCGAATACAGCTCGCACTTCTCAATTTTAATTTAGCACTGAGCTGTTCGGTGTAGCATCGTTAGGAAACTTGCGAAGTAATTTAGACATCTGTGTGAAGTCCAAAATCCACACTCGCCGCGCGTGGGGACTACTTATAGCCCAAACCCTCTCGTGATGAGAGGAGGCCTGTGCCCAGTAGTGGGATGTAAATATACTATTGTTGTGGTAGGTATATGTAGGTATATTACTTAGGCCGTATCTCCTACTACCCACCTACTACAAGGAGTCCTGTGACGTTGACGTCTATTTCCATTCGGGTACGATGTAGGCCAGTCGAACTTTGGGTCATGCGGAGGCGTATTCTGTAATTACCTCTATGACATGCGCGTTTTTAGGAAATTCTAGAAAGTTCCTCGAAGTATCGTCTTAAAGACCTTTTATAATGGTGTTAAGTCAAAACATTACGAGTAGGTAGTAGGTACTAATAGTGGGTCCTTTCATGGAGTGAGTAACCAGGCTTTTGTTAAATTTTACCCCTACACAATTTAGAAAATGTAGTAGATTTATGGAATGACAGCCCGCCCTACAAATTCAACGATGACTACGGCTTCAACTGTGGTTAATGCAACTTAGACGAAATAAAAAAGCAAATGCAGTCACAAATAAGAATACACAATGGGTTCACGCCCCCGGCCAACCCCCGGCTGTCAAAATTTGACAAAGCTAATACACAGAAGAGTTTAAAAGCGTGCATGCGTAATGACATCTAAAGTTTAGTCATCGATTATTCATTAAATTTTCTGAGTAAGTTTAAGTAAACTGCAGATGGCAATGACCTTTTGTAGAGATTATAAATACATAAATGTGGAGATATTTAAGTCTAGTATAGAACACGATTGACAAGATTTCAATTACAGATTTATCAAAAATGTGCTCACAAGTGCGAATTTGATTGACATACGAACTTGAACATTTTATTCGAAAACGCTGAATTCAACATCAAACGCTGGCCAGAAATAAAATTAAAAACAAAACATCTCTTTGAACAATTGACTCGTTGCAAATGAAACCCTGCCATTTGAAAAATACAGTGCAAAATACTTAATAGCTTTTTCTAATCGGCCAGTGCCAACCGGTGTTGGCTACACCTTGCCGGGAAGCCGGCCGACCCCATTTCGCGGGAGGCAACAACCAATCTTGACACTTTCAGAGTGGAACAGCTATTTCTGACTCCAAGAGTTCCTATAACCACTTGCCAATGGGTTTCCGGGGCGCGCAAGGAAGTTTCTTGAACTGTAGCCGGGGCAAAAACCTCTAGTGCGCAGGGTCACGTAGGGTGCTTGTTTATTAGGCATAGGATACATTTCTGGGCTGGTACAAAACTTGCCAAAGAATTAAATAACTATATGAAAAATATACAGTGTTTCGTGTACCTAAATACGAATAGGTGTGCTGTTGTTAACACATTTATTTATTAAACCTACATAACTTGTAAAATGGTAACTACAAAAACGTGTTACTTTGGACCAATATTCATCTGAATGTGATTTGGTAGTGCGTAGATGCTCAATTCTGTTGTTTAAATACAATTCATATAACTCCAAAATGATAATTGACAAAACTTCGACAATACATCGCCGACATATAGGACATCGATAATTATTAAACCCCTGGAATGATTTTCTTCAAAAGTAGCTAAGAACACTCTCGATTAACTCAGTCAGTACCTATCTAGCAAAAACAAAACTACATCAAAATCGTCTGGGGGCAGAAAAACATCCCACTTTTTACCCCCTTAGGGGAGTAATTTTCAAGAAAACTTTTAATGTGCCATATTCCATTCGGATGCGTCCATTAGTTTGAGCTGTGCGTAGATACTCGTAGATCGTCAGTCACCTTTGAGGTTCTTTTTTGTGCCAAGAATTAACCGTTTATCGTAATAAGTACAACTACGAGTAAATTCAAGAATCGATCCAAAATTGAATTCCCGTGAATTATTTTCCGTTCTAGAGCTAAAAATAATCCAAATAACAGTTCCAGTAAATTACCATTCGCTCGCCATCAGTCCTTGAGAGAGTAAAACTACGTCAACAAACTATAATTCTGTTACAACCTACAGCTAGGAACTACCTTACCTGGCTATCATCTTACCCGCTAACCTGCCCCCAAGCAGCAGTGATCACACTCTTGCGCACCGGTAATCGGGTAAAGAGAACCGAACAAATTACCAGCATCCAGCTCAGAGGCATTAAATCATCCTCTGGGTTGGCAGCGCATTCGAAATTTTGTGACCCTTACGTCCAGGTCCACAGTGATTACTCACCAGGGCTCATATTCGAAGTCTTTAAATTTCTAAGAAATTTCAAAGAAGGGATCTCGCTCTTCCATACGGGATCGCTCACGCGTCGCGTGAACTTTAAGCAGCTAAATTTAAAGTTCAACTTGACGCGTGAGCGATCCTGTAGGGAAAAGTGAGATCCCTATTTAAGACTTTGCATAGAGCCCCAGGTGAGCATTGAGCTGTTTGGTGAACCAATGCCGTGAAAAATTTAATACCGTCACCACTCTGTCCCACTGCTGGCTTCAATACTGTAAGCTTATCTATATTGCTCCTGAAATAAATAAATAAATACTCATCACGAGAGAGTCAGCTCTATAGTCTCTGCACGCGCCCTCCGAGGAGTGGATTCTCGTTTATATTACCATAGACAATGTAATTATGCAGACTGACAATGACCTTACATTGCGGCGTACATCGGAAAAGCTCTCTATGTGGGAAATATCCACGGGGCGTTTCAAATTTTCGTACCGTCTACCTAGGCAGCGACATCTATTATCGCATTTAACACTTACTTGGGACGTACCTACGCTGATTAACTGAAATGCTTTTTCGAATCCAGTGTAATACCCTGACAATCAGTCGGGACGTAAATAGCCGAGGCTTTGAAATATTACGTAATTTCGAGTCGGAAACATTGTCCACAAGACGCATTGCACCTCGTTTACACGGCTAATGTCTGTTGTCCTGTGGCTACCTACCTAGGTATATAACAAACAAATAGACTATAACAATGACAAAAATGTTGTTGCGAAGTCTACACTACTGAGGACCTACTGATAAAACTCTTTTTATGTTAGGTATGTACCTAAAGTCTAAAGTCTTGATTTAGTAGTGGTTAATTTATTCGAATATTTCATATTTATTTTATTCGGTGAAAATGCTATATTTTGAGTTCCGTATATAGGTACAACATAATGGTTGTAAATAACAATAAAACATTTATAGTACATTACAGACCTAGGGTGGTGAATTCGTAAATGTCCCAGATCGCAGGTTTCTGTGGCCCGAACCGAAGGTGAGGTGAGGTGCTAGGTCTGTAATGTACTAATAAAAACTAGGTAGGTAAGTATTTGTTGAAACGAAAGCGTTGGACTGCAACAGATGTCAATGATTTCGTAGTACTGTACCGCGTCAATAAGCAAACCAAAATATCAACAAAATAACTACACCGTGCTTCTAATGGACCATGAGTTAAGATCTAAGTTTATATAGAGCCGCCTACTGGCAACTGAAAAAAGTTGGCTGTTTGTTATCCATAGACAATCGATATAGGTCAGTCTGGAAACTATTTGGAGTCGTTCCTATTTTGAATGTTCAAAAAGAAAGCCATTGCATACGCACAGACGCTGGCACCGCAAACAAATTAAACTGTCCCGGTGGCTGAAAATGGAACTAACGTGTCTGCGTACTATCTTCAAGTCTATCGTGTGACGACAGCGCCGCAGTGCCGGCAGAGATAAGATTGTAGTACTATGCTGCAACGAAAATAGATTTTAGGTTAGGTTCTTTGCCCCTGATTGTTTAATATACTTTGGTACTGGCATATTGAGCGCGAGCAGAGATAGTAAGCTTTAATTGCGTACCTACTCCTATGTACCTACTTTAAAATGTGTACCATATGGCTACCTATGTGTGTTCTGGGATGCCAGGATTGATTGATTTAATTGTGTACAGTTGGGACATAAGCGAATACAATGCTAGTTGAATAAGAATTGAATACCGAAACGCTCAAAGTACTGGCAGTGGCACTAAAATAAAGCATGAAATGTTAATCATTAATTTTATGTCAACGTGGGAGCCGTTTTGATTGCATAAATGCAAGTGTGCAGTCACTTTGAAATACTTTAAATTAATATCAACCTTTCTGGTTATGATCAAGAGTTGAAATTACAATGTCTTCGCGAAATAAGTAGGTAATGCACCATTATTTACGGGATGTGGGAAATCCCATGTCCCTATTTACGAACTCGAAAAAAGCCCAGGGGCTATATTCGAAGTCTTAAATAGGGATCTCCCTCTTCCCTATATGATCGCTCACGCGTCAAGTTGAACTTTAAACCTAGCTCCTTAAAGTTCACGCGACGCGTGAGCGATCCTATAGGGAACAGGGAGATCCCTATTTAAAGACTTCGAATATACAATACACCCAGGGTGCAGTTTTCCCTGGACACGCATGGGTGACGTGACGAGATGACACATTTAGTTTCATAAATGTCTATCAGAAGGGCCGTATGCTTTTGCCATTCTTAGTGGTAGGTATATAAAAAAGACGTAGGTAGGTAAATGGGTGACTCTGTAACCACAGATAACCTCTTAGTACCATCCATGACGCGTGTCGAGAAGTGCCAACCGCCCACGGCCTGCAAGCTGTCAACAAAACCCGTAGGTACACTAATGTAGACATGCGTATGGAAAAAATACAATACGTATAGGTTGGAAATATACTCTTAATGAATGAAGGGCGTACGTAAGAACTCTTTGGAAATACCTAGTTATAGCACGACACGACTTGAGCGAGGCGCGCGGCGAAGCACTTGAGCCGTTGACGCGGAGTCTATTATTGCTTAATCCGCGCGCCTTCTAAGTTTTCTCGTGCTATATTATAGCCGACCCCTGCACGTTCTAGCTTAAGATGGCCTGTCCTGTCATCCCCTCCGACCGATCGCAGCCGCATGCGGCCGACACGAGTTTGATCGATATTTTTTGTCTATTTTGGCCCACCTGATGGAAAATAATAATTTAGTAATTATGAATAGCAAATAAAGACAAAGAATATCGATAAAACTCATGTCGGCCGACAATCAAATCACGAGAATCTAGTTTTAAAGACCACGTTACCTATGGGTTTACAAATACGATATTATTCATTTTCAATGCAATTAACTTATAAATATCGGTTCTTTCAGTTAAACAACATACTAAAACAGTTTCTTTCTATCTTCAGATTCATCGAGCATCGCCAAGATCCATGGACCCGGGTTGATCGGAGATAAGATGTCATTTCGGAATTATGTGAGTACTTCGTTTATTGACGTCCTATATTTAAATAAAAGTGCATTTTGGGCGATAATTGAAATATTAAATCATGCAATAAGTACTGTTATACTTATATAAAAAAAACAACAAAAGAAACACAAAAAAAAACCGGCCAAGTTAGAGTCGGACTCGCGCACGAAGAGTTTTGTACTATTATCTATAAAAACGGCACAAAAACATGTCTGTTGTGTGTTAGTCCCTTTAAATATTTATTATTATTCTGTTTTTTTATTATATTTTGTTGTTATAGCGGCAACAGTAATACATCATCTATGAAAATTTCAACCGTCTAACTATCACGATTCATGAGATACCTATAGCCTGGTGACAGACGGACAGCGGAGTCTTGGTAATTCACCATGGTTCATCCTTGTATACTTTTATCGAAATCGGTCATACATGCCGTCAACGAACAAATCCTTCCCATTGTGTTTAATCTTCTTAATTCGAATTCTTCTCTGATTCCCAAAAATTAAAAAAAAAATCAATATTCAATCATTTATTCAGCAAATTGGCCACATAGGGGCACTTTTACACGTCAGAAAAAGAATTTACCAGCGCTTCCTAGACCCATTGCTTGAGAAGAAGCGCCGCAACAAACTCAAGCAGAAGGCCTTTCTTCATTTCAATGCCCATTAAATCTTCAATGACGACATCGGCTCAGAATTCAAATTGGCCATTACATACTAGAATATGGACATTGGCCTTTGCCCGCTTAATGTTGTTTCTAAAAATAATTCCCACTAGTAATTTTAACTCTTCACAAAACGCAACTTGATCCCGCATTAAAATCCTATGCAATCTGACGCTGCTTCGCGCTTGCCACTCGGAACGAAAAGGGCATAAGCACCCACGAATTTTGATCACTTACGCCGTTTCAGTTCAGCGAGCCTGGATTCCTCTCGCTAGATATTAATCAGTCTTTCTTAGTCCTAAATATACTATACGAGGCTCAATAAAATCCCTTCGCGTTATCTCTATGCCACACTAGGCGAGACTTATTCAAAAATGAACCTTGTCCAATCAAATGCAGGTCCACTTTCAGATGTCCCTCTCCGTCGGCGCAAACGCATTCCCTTCGCTATTTATAAATCGGTGAAAGGAACAACTTTATGTCTGATAGTGTTGAATGGAGGATATGAATTGAGTTTTATCCGTGATATATGCATGTTGTAACTTCGTAAATAAGTGCTTCTGTAAAAGACGAAGCCCTTAATATTTAGTATTACTTACATGTGTTTGAATCGGGTAGATATTATATTGAATACCGACTTTTCAAATTCAATGGAGAAGGCGCGTTTGAATTCATGTTAGAAATGTATTTCAGGGATTCTTTATGGCCACGAAGTTACTCCCATAATCCTGATTGGTAAGAACTGATGACATTGATAAAAACTATTGAAATTTTAAAGGCCCCAAATACGTCACGACGCAGGACATCAGAAAATAACCGATATTTTTTAAACACAGAACCGATTTACTTCAAACATATCTAAGAACACTCTCTATTAATCCTTATTATCCATATCCATGTTATTTAAGTAATATTATAAATGCGAAAGTAACTCTGTCTGTCTGTTTCTCTGTTGCCTCTATACGGCTCAACCGCTGGACCGATTGAGATGAAGTTTAGTATTGAAATAGAGTCCCGGGAAAGGACATAGGCTACTTTTTATCCCGGAAAAGCTCATAGTTCCAACGGGAGCGCGATAACCGAAGTCCACGCGGGCAAAGTCGCGGGCAGATCTAGTTTGGCTATAAAACCAAAGAAATGTAAATTAAAATAGCTTCATCCATTGCCAAGTTAGAAGGTCACAGATAAACATACAATTTAGTATACACTATACACGGACACTTCTGTTTAAGTTTTTGTCAGAATGTGTGACTAGTGTCAATCCTTCCATTCATATTTTGCTCAAAACATGTCAGTCTTCATTCTTCACTCTTCCGTTCCGAGTTTTCAGTGTTGGCACCAAAACTAATGATCATTCGGTTTCTTTTAGCATGTGGGCTGTGCGCTCGTTTGCCTATATCTCTCGTTAGAGAGTAGTATATTCCTTAGCCTATACCATCGACATGAATGCAAGTGCGAAAAGTTTGTCATTTTATCACAACTCGATAGTTATGCTGGTGCGAGCGAAAGCGAGCGTTAACACAAGGGCCGAGTGAAAATGTCAATTTCGCACGTTAATAAACGAATTTTTTTAATACATTTGCATAAAAAAATAATGAACGGGATGAAGCTCAAAAAACTTTACGCACTAGTTAGTAAAAAACAACTTTAGCCACGCTCATAGCTGTCAAAAAACAAAAAGCGCTCGTTCGGAAGTGACTAACTTTTGGCACGTTAAACAGGTATCGAAATGTTTACTTTTTAAGCAACTGTATTAAAAAAAAAAACATTTTGTTTGATTGCAAAATACCTACCGGCTTGCAAAATTGTGACTGTCAACTTGTGTCGCCGCAGATATGTAGGTAGGTATGTATATTTTAAGTTATGTGGCTGCGCGTGTTCATATGAAATACCTAGGTATTCATCTGCAATGTGGTTCCAGAAGTATGCAACAAACATGTATAAGTACAGTTGTTAGTATCTTGCTAGATGAGAATGATTTATATATGTATAGCCACAGTGAAGACGTTTTACACGATTATTATACTTAATACAAATACAGTTTACTTACGGTAGAATTTAACAATGTCCTTTTAGGAACTGAATGAAATACCTAACCAGGTCTTGACGATAGAGTCTTAATTCATATAATATGTATTGTCTACCAATGGAGCAGCCTAGCCACGAGATCAATCTACGTAGGTACAGATCGATTCATAAGAGCTGGTTAGAATGGATTGGACATTTAAATGAATGGACAGTGGAAAGGGACATTTTTTTCGTTCAATCCGTTCGTTTCTTCTTCGTTGTTCTTGTGAATCGACCTGTCCCTATATTTGACGCATATCTTAAACTAAAGAGTGATTTATCTTTTTCAGTACGACTCGTCGTACGGGAGAAGTCGAGATGCCTCCCGGGCCACCCTGACCACTGACCGGCCGACGTCCGTCACCGCAAAGTACCTCAACACCACACCCTCCTACAAGACGTCCAGCATCCCCGTACTGAGCCCCGAAAGAACCACCCGAGATGAAACCCCCATTTCTGCCATAGCCAATCGCTACGCCAGCTACAAAACAGACAAAGATAAACCCCCGACTCCCGCGCCAACCTCGAAATACGACAGAAAAGACTACAAACTCACCGTGCCATCAACCAATCGAAGTCGAGATGTCAGCCCAGTATCATCAAAATATAACCTCACAAGACCCTCCAGACACCTTAGCCCAGAAAGGAAAACCAAGTCCTACAAAGATTTGAAGAGCAGAGATCCTAGCCCTGCGGATCGCGACAAAGACATTCCAAGCAAGACTGACAAGTCTACAGGCTACAACAGCCTGTCGAGTTACAAATTATACCCACGCACCACCCCGAGCTACTCCAGACCCTCGCCAAGAGCGGAAATTAAACCAGAATCCACCTACACGAGACCTTCATCAAGAGCCGACATAAAACCTGATACAACGTATACAAGACCGGCTTCAAGAAATGAACTCAAAACTGAGACTTCTTATTCCCGTCCTTCCTCTAGAGCTGAAACTAAACTCGATTCCACTTACACTCGACCTTCGTCCAGGACTGAAACCAAACCCGAAGCAACCATCAGCAAATATGGAATTGCTAATCGACTATCTACTAATTACTTGAAAACTCCACCAGCAGTCAAAAGAAGTTCTGTATCACCCGTCAACCATAACAATGTGGCCAAATATGAACCTGAAAAGAAGTCTGTGTCACCTTGCACGAACATAAAAGAAGAAAATATTACAGGAGAATCCCAAACAGAACAAAATAGCGAAGAAGGCAAATATGCAGTTGAAAATGGCGCCGATGATAAAGATAATGACGATTGTGAAATGGAGACCGTTACTGTTATAACCAGGCACACATCACCCACTCCGCCTGGTTCTTCAGTCTATGTAAGGACAAGGCGAGCGGATATGGCAAAAACTATAGAAAAAAACAGAACTCGAAAAAAGAAACGACCAGAAATGATAGATAAAGAAATTCAATCAGATAGATTAGATGATCCAACCCGTTCAAGCAGATTCGGTAGTACGGCTCGAGCGAGCACTATAAATAATTGGTCCCTATACACCCCGAGCAGTAATAACTATACGGGATACGCCGGAAGATATTCGACTCAATATTCAAATGTAAGAGATAGTTCCTGTAACGACAGAAGTAGCAGAAGTCTAAGTACAGAATCACATCCAAGAGACTCAGAATCTGCAAGTCCTTCGATGGAAAAGAAACTCACTTCTCCTGTCAATGTGATTGAGTCTAATCAAGATATCACATTATATGACCAGAGTAAAGATGATGACACGGCTGAAATTATTATCAATGTAAATTTGAAATTGACAAGGGCTAAAAGTCCGCTAGCCGTAGCTTCAGCCGAACTAGTGTCACCTGAAATAACGATTACTAATAGTCAATTACCACCACCAGCGCCTAAAAGTGAGAGTACATCTAAAGTCAAAAAGGTAAAAGTACGTAAAACGAGTTCGGATTCGTCCACTGATTCGTCGGCGAAGAAAAAAATTATTAAGCGTAAAAGTAAATCCGGTAGTTCGTCAGACTCTGATCAGGCCGCAGAAAATGGCGACAAAGGAAAGGAAACTAAGATAACTTCACCGCCTAAAAACATACAAAATACATCGTCAAGTAGTAATATAATCAACGGTCACTTGAAATTAAAACATTCCAAGTCACGAGAGAGCAATAGTCCGGAATCAAGTGTTACGTTGTCCACTCAATCTTCACTGAGTGAAGAAGACATGAATTCCAAATCTAAAACTAATGAAATTTCTAGAACGTCAGGAGATGAAGCCTCTATACCCACCGACCGGTCAGCAAAACAGCTATCTACAGTCAATTCTCAGAAGAACGACGGCGCTGCGGAAGAAGCAAAATCATTTCTGATCCGTGCTCTGGCGCCCGTGACCAGCTTGTTTAAACGACACCAAGATACCAGTGAAAACAGCCGTTGGCTAGAAACTTCAACATCGGAGTCTACTGGTAAAGACATTTCCAATTTAACAACCGAAAGTGAGAAGTCAAGGAGCAAAAATAATACAAATAATATTGTAGCGTCCAACGACAATAATGTAGTCAAATTAAAGGCAATAAGGCACATTGAATCCGGAGAACGGGCGTGGTGGATGGATTCGGATTCTGATAAAAAGAGCGGTACGAATAATACGACTGAAAATCAAAAATCACCCTCTGAAAAAAATATTCCTAAGAAAATCAGACACATAGAATCGGGTGAAAGGGCTTGGTGGCTTGAATCAAACGGTGACAGCACTGGCGAAAAACCGCCAACAAATGTTTGCGAAGGAACTGAACCGTTTAAAATTCCTAAGAAAAACAAATATATAGAAGACGAGAAACCATGGTGGCTGGACAGTTCTGCTAATATCCCAGAAGGCATAGAATGCTTGACTCCACCACGTAAATCATCCAGTGAGAGTGAAAAGAGCGAAAAATACAATTTCTTTAAAGTGCGTCACATTGAATCGGGAGATCAAAAGGACTGGTGGGCGACTAGCAATGAAAACTCTAGTAACAGTAAATCTGAGCCCCCGAACAATCTGAGTAAGTCAATTTCTAATCAGAACAACTCGAGTAAATCAATTTCTAATCAAAACAGCTTGAATAAATCCAGTTCAAACCAGACCAGCTTTCCGGTGCGGCGCATACGGCACATAGAGTCGGGAGAGCGACCGTGGTGGCTGGCGAGTGATCAAAATATTCCAGAGGGAATCGAGAAGTTGCCCACGCCACCGCCGCAAGACGACAGCGATTCGTCTGACTCTGATGAAGTACAAGTGTACATACCGTCGGCTCAGATTCCTCCGTTCCCCTTGCATTTGCCTGATGACGAGCCATTAGGAGCTAGAAGGAGTCCGGAAGGCTTAGAAACGCCGAAGGAAACGGAGCACTATAGACCATCGTCTCCTTATGAGAACCATCAACAATACAGAAGGAGGGGTTCGGGAAACTCTTACCAGAAGAGTGCAGACAAGTTCGTCTCCCGGTATACTGACATAGACGATATTCTGGGGACCTCCGGGCAGGTTTATAGGCCATTTATGGACAGTATCCTGGCCAGTCGCGCCGGCCAGGTGCCGTCTGACGACGAGGAGTGCGAGGAGATCGACCCAACGCAAGTTCGGATCCATGACAGCACCGCTCAACGACCGGTCATCAAGAAGCTTCGAAGCAGGTACGGAACTCTTATTATAATAAGTTTTGATTGCCTCCTCTTTCGTTCGACGTCCTCCTCATGTCAAGTTACAAGTTCTCCACTCAGTTTTACCTTCTCCAGAGAGATATATCTTCTCCGTCTTATGAGATCAGCGGTGCACTTTGATGATGTTGGAACTTTTATTGCTGTGTTGACAATTGATTCATCACTTAATCAGATTAAAGCTCAGGGTAATATCCTGTATTGCTCCCATCATGTACTTTGTTTTATCGCTGATAATTTACTAGATTATCACTGTATTTGTAGAGCATAGTTTTAATCCTATCTCTAAATAAGTAAATTACTTATACTTACAGAATATATTCGCATTGATATTATCTTATCACCTTTCAAGATTTTGGCACGTGCTCATTTTTATGCCTCCAAAAATCTCAAAAGGAAATAGTCTCACAGACGCTTTGTTTTGTTATTTTTAGATTTTCGACTATGTGAGCGCACGCCTAAATCACACCCGCCCGACGTGAATTGAATACCAAACGCCATACTTTGAAACAAAGTTAGCATTGCCGGTGACTAAAACGTGAAATAACGTGGTATACCTAACAATTTCACTCGAAGCGTGCGACGACGATTCGATTTTTAGCTGCATAATTATTGTTGCACTGATAAGCGACTTGATAATATGTAGAAATACTACTACTGCAGCCTATTTGCGTCCCACAGCTAGGCACAGGCCTCCTCTCATCACGAGGGGTTTTGAGCTATAGTCCCCACGCGGGCCCAGTGCGGATAGAGGACTTCACACACATCTTTGAATTACTTCGCAGATGCATGCAGGTTTCCTCACGATGTTTTCCTTCACCGAAAAGCTCAATGGTAAATTCAAATTGAATTTCGCACATAAGTAAACTTAGAGGTGCAAGCCGGAATCGAACCCCCGACCCTCTGCACGAGAGGCGGTAGGTCGAACCACTAGGCCACCACGGCTTTCGATATGTAGAAATATTGAACTTTATTCCCAGAGCGTTTTTAAGTTTATTTTCATAAATCAACCTCTGCTGGCATATCTCACCATCACGATTCTGTTGACTTGAGATTCTATAAATTTGTTTTGTATTTATATTTCATCATCATCATCATCATCATTTCAGCCGAAGGACGTCCACTCCTGGACATAGACCTCCCCCAAGGCTCGCCATCGCCACTCAGACCAGTCCTGTACTACATGCTTCCACCGGTTTCCCGCGACCTTCATGATTTATATTTAATCGTTGTCATTACTTATTTCAGAAGCGAGATCATTGACTGCCGGGATGAAGATCAGGTAAGTTTAATTTAATAAAGTTTCGTAAACTTAACATACGTTGAAATAAAAAAGGGAAGCTATTTACACTTGCAAAAAACTTTAAACTAGAGGTACCTATGTACACATACATACATAACATACACGTAATATCATAGACATAAATAATACTTCGTATGGACCCGGCCTAACGTAGATACATGTCATGTTTCCCCACTTCATTGGTGTCCAATCCAAAGTTAAACTTATATCGTGACACTAAAGCTGGGTCACATTTTTTCAACAACGAGACGAGTTTTTAGATACTGAGAAACAGTTTCGATTTTTTTTTTTTAAAACGCTTATTGTCAAGCACGCTCGGTGACAGAACTTTGGATTGGACACCGTGGAAGTGGGGACATATTACGTGTACGTTAGACCGGGTCTATATTATTTACGTCTATGCGTAATATATACCAGAAGCACCGAGCAGAAAAAAATAAAGTACTCCAATTTGACATAAGTACTTATCCAATCCAAATATACTTTCTTCGTTCAAGCCAGCATCACAATCCTCACATCGATATTAGTTCTAATAAATACTTACGAGTAAGTACATATATTGGACTCGTAGTTTGATGAAAACATTTTCATAAACTGCAATCGAAGATCTCTGCCCGTAGATAAATAATAACGTAATACTTACCTACTACTTAACTACTTAATTGTTAGTCTCATCATGTCAATTATGTATACCTACTTAGGCTGATTTTTCAATCGTCAGATAATAGTATATTATGATGCAAGTGCGAAAAGTTTGTCATTTTATATGAAAATGACAATTTCGCACGTGTATCAAACGACAATTTTTTATACATTTGCGAAAAAACAGAATAAAAAAATAAACGAACAGGATGACGCTCAAAAAACTTTACGCACTAGTTCGTAAAAAACAACTTTAGGCACGCTCACTAGCTGTCAAAAAACAAAAAAAACGCTCGTTCGGAAATGAAAAGCTTTTGGCACGTTAAACTTTAATAGGTACTGACCGAAATGTTTACTTTTTGAGCACCTGTATTAATTAAAATATTCTTCAGATAATCCACACAAAATTCGAATTTATTCCAGAACAAATTCAAGTTTTATACGGATTATTCGACGAAAAAGTTTTATCTGACGATTGAAAAATCTGGCCTATCAAAGCTTAACACATATACACATAGACAATCTTTTCGTTTATCATATTAGCGTTATTTTATATGTGCAAACTGCTAAAGAAATGCTGACAAAAGAAAGTAAGTAATACGATCTTAGCCAAGACATACCGCCGCGGGCATTGAAATATATTTGATGCAAAACATTATTATTCTAATGAACTAACCATAAGCAGAAAACATATAACAACCTTGCAAATAATTTAACTTACGCACGCTCTACAAAAAAAAACCCTTGCTTACAATAGTTAGATACAGTGATTTTCCATATATAAAACAAGAAACTGACTGACTGACTGATCGATCAACGCAGAGCCGAAACTCTGGTCGTAGAGAGCTGAAATTTGGCATGTAGGTTCCTTAGGGAACGTAGGGGAGCACTAAGAGAGGATTTCCCGAAATTCCCACGGGAACGAAAACGGGATTTTTCATTTTAATATTTCTGCGCATACGAAGTTGCGGGGAAAAGCTAGTATTTCATAAAATAATCAAAATTAATTTATAAGATTCAGATATAGTCCGTGGATACAAACCTAGGTGGCCTAGTGGTTTGACCTATCACCTCTCATGCAGAGGGTCGCGCGTTGAAATCCGGCTCGCACTTCTGAAATTATTTATGTGCGAAATTCAATTTGAATTTACCACTGAGCTTTTCGGTGAAGCAAAACATCGTGACCTGCGCGCATCCGAATTAATTCAAGGATGTGTGTGAAGTCCCCAATCCGCACTGGGCCCGCGTGGAGGCTATATACCTACTCGTAGCCCAACCCTATCGTGATAAGAGGAGGCTTGTGCCCAGCAGTGGGCCGTAAATAGGCTGTTGTAGTAGATACAGTCGCCATAAGATATATCTGAACGACCGAGGTGATCACAAATATCTAAACACGACCCTGTCAAGACGTTAGAGTGCATGTTAAGATATTCTAGATCATTCCTGTTTGCTCACATACATATATCTTATGGTGACTGTAGGTATTTTATGGTGCGAAGAACTTTATTCTACCCCGGCCTTGGCTTGAATAATATAAAATATTTTTAAATTTAATTATTCTTTAAAATGTACCCTCTCGGCGAGATCATGTATGTAGTAAGTACTATTAAATATTCTATGGCGAGACACCAAAAGAACTAGGTACAATCTAGTTCATTAATTTGAAATATAGAACTTGTATTTTAAGTAATTAATTAAAACATCGCTACTTGAGCGGTTCATTCCCACTTCACATTTATGTAGATGGGTACCATTGATCCTGTGAAACTCGTGTTCTTGCAATAAAATATTTGACTTTGACTTGAATACACTTTTGGACCTTATTACAACAGAATAAGGTGTAAAAGTGTGTTATATTGGAGAACTCTACTGTATATCTCGTATTTCATTCCTGTTTTTTCAGTGTATGTGTGGAATGGATATAGTAATAGAAATCTATTAGAGTCGTAATAGCAATATCAATTAGGTATAATAACATAATAAATTCATCTCGAAAGTCCAATAAAAACCGACGCAGCGACATCTATCGCCTTTTCAATGCAGCAAACGATCTGTTGCATCTCAATTTTAGTTTCTCAATTACAAACTTGTCTCGTACAGCTGTCGAAATGTATTTACTTCGTGCGACTTTAGAAGACTACGTTTTACCGGCAGCAATGTTAAGTTTGTTGGCTGATTCATTACGAACCATAAAGGGCAGACGAGCAATGGGAACAAATATTTACAGAGCCTTTTAAAATGAATTGCTCTTAACAAGTAGCGGCTAGCATAGTGGCTATTTTCCCTATTGCGCCAGAAGAAGAGTTATGTTTTTAGAGTGTATGCACATCAAATGGTAGGTTTGGTTAGTGTTCCCGCTTGAAATGTGTCATTTTTTCGGGATAAAAAGTTGCCTACCTCCTTCCCCGAGATTTCGCCTAAATCGGTCCAGCAGTTTAAGCGTGAAGAGGCAACAGATAGACAGAGCTACTTTCACATTTACAATATTAGTGTGGATTTTATATTTGTTTTCTTTACATTTCTTTGGGACGCTCTCGTGGTAGTGGAGTTTGTGTTAACAAAAATGGATTTACCTTGAAGTTTTAAAAAAGCTCTATGTTATATATATGATTGTATACTTAACCTACGTACAATCATTTATTCACATAAGTACCTATGTAGAAAAAAAGTAAAAACCTCCATTGATACACGTGCGAAATTGTCATTTCAATTTGTTGCAATTCTGGCTCGGTTCATATTACCTAATTAAACACTCGTGATAAAACTTAATGACGAGATTGTCGCACTTGCACAAAAAATGACATTTTACGGCCTTTAGAGTAATATGGAGATAAAGACTCATGCTAGTCTCCCAGGCGGTATAAAAAGAGACCAGCAACCTGTTCTTGAAAAAAACTAAACGGTTAGCGATTTAAAAAACACAAGTACCCGTTCGCTTTAATTGCCATCAAACAAGTATTTATAGTTTATTATTATAAATATGTCCGCAGTCGACGGGATTAGGTAAACACTTCAATCGTGTTTAAAATTGAAGTATACGTACCGCAAGCAAAATTTTATCAAAATGATTCAGTAACTTGAAATATTAAAAAACATATCCAACCCCCGAGGTCAATTTTCGGGTCATAACATTTTATGAATATAAGGTACTTAAAACATTTTGGTCAGAGTCAAAATACGATCAAGCTTAATTTGAACTTTGGTCCCTACAAAAGACATCAACGACGTCCTCATTGTGACGGACTTAAAAACACTACATTTTAAAGGACAAAAAAAATTTAACGTGACTTGGTAATTAAAAAAATATCAATTCATAAAATTTATACATAATCTAAAAAATGCGCGTGATATTAAAGACTAAATACTAAGTAGGTACATATGTAAAATTTTGCCATTTTCGCCATTCCTCTCCAAACGGCTTCCTGTTCTAAATTTGAACTATCAAGGTAATGTTCTTATCGTTATCTTAAATTAGCCTAGTTTCCATTTTAAAATTTCGATTATTTTTCTTTCAAAATTAGATAAATATGTTTCTATTTTTTTTTTCAATCCGCCTTGTCTAATATTTTAAAATCGAATTTTCGAAGAGGCCAACTGTCGATCTGTTTCCAAACTGAAAACGACCGGCGGGAGCAGTGAACTGAGTGCATCCTTGAGTCAGGCCTCCATTGGGAATTGCGCGCGGGAGCGAGACAGCTATAGGCGTGTGCGCTGCTGACATTTTAAGACGGTGACGTCACGAGCATAGATCAAAACAAATAGAATAAACTACGTAAACAATAGTAGACGTGATTAGGTCATAGTCTCATAGTAGCCGTGAATATTTTATTTTTTAATCAAACAAAAGTATCTAATAAATCGAAGTATAGCTGTTAATGATGCTCTATCTACCTTTGAAAACTGAATACAAATTGTTTTAGTCTAGTAGTATGTCTATTATTGACGCCCGGTTCCTAGCTATATCCACAAAACGCCTCCTTTTGGCTAGGGACGGTTAAAATTTAACATCTCCTCCATAAACAATCTGTCAAATTTTAGGGCCCTCACAAACGGCGCCTTTTTGTAGCGATGCTGCCGCGATACTCATCCTTTTGTTTTAAACCAAAGAGTAAAAAGGATGGCGATATGAGTAGCGCGGCAGCATCGCTACAAAAAATCGCCGTGGGCGAGGGCCCTTAATTGTCCCTAGCCAAAACGACTTTTGCGGGTGTAGGAACTAGGAACCGAGCGTAAGTGACCAACTGACAACCCATTTTCCCCATTTTATCCGAAATACATCATCATCATCATCAATTCAGCCGAAAGACGTCCACTGCTGGACGGCAATGGAAAGGGCTATGCTCGGGGTTTCTCTGCGTGATAGAATCAGAAATGAGGATATCCGCAGCAGAACTGGGGTCACCGACATAGCCCGAAGAATTGCGAACCTTAAGTGGCAGTGGGCGAGGCACATTGCTCGCAGGACTGATGGCCGATGGGGCCGGAAAGTTCTCGAGTGGCGTCCGCGAACTGGGAGACGAGCTGTCGGTAGGCCTCCAACAAGATGGAGCGACGACCTCGTGAAGGTCGCGGGAAACCGGTGGAAGCAAGTAGCACAGGACCGGTCGGAGTGGCGAGCCTTGGGGGAGGCCTATGTCCAGCAGTGACTTAAACCATATGTACAGTCAAGTGTCATTATTTGAGTCATTATTGAGTATATTAGCACACAACATCACCAAAAGGAGTCATACGATGCTGAATAAAGCAAATTGGAGCAAGCAGTTGCAACTTGGTACTACCTTCTAGACTCTACTCCATCCCTCTATCCACACACCAATTCTTACTTAAACTTAATATAATCTATAAACTTAGCCATAAATTGTACTAAATAGAAAGATTGTATTTTTAGAGTTTTTGTAACTTCAAGTTTGTTTTAAGGGGAAGAGCGCTGCTTATCCTAAAGCTCAGGTTTAACCTACTTAGGGAGTAGAGTTCTAGTTTTAAGCAATCTGTTATACCTAAAAATGTTTTCATTCAATCATTCATTCTATTGCTTACAAAGTTTCGAATCATTTTTAATAACTGTCCCATCTGACTTGTTTAATCTTTGCGGAGGCTTCTAGCCATTCACAGTCATCTCTTTCTTCCGCATCGGTCGACGATACAATGTTCTTTCCGTCGCAACCCGACTAAATTAAAGAGCGAACACAGCGATACCGTCTCCGTACAGTGCGTGTCTTATAAAAACGGTCGAGTAACCCCGACGTGAAAATTTTACCTGAGGCATGTTGTCTTACACCGGCTGTGGTCTTCAGTTATACATATGACTTAGACCAGTCGGCCGGACTGTACTCGAGTGGAGCAAAACAATGAGAGAGTGAAGTTCAATAACTAGTGAGCAAATTCCGATCTCAAAAAGGTACTAACTTCAAAAAGTTTTTCCTTTAATTTTAACTTTTTAAGGTTACGGGGCCGGTGTTTTATTAAGTTTGAAGTGAATTTCGGTTGATGTTAGCAATTGTTTTTTCTTTTTTGTATCCAGCCAGCACGAAAAGTTACTGGATGTTAGTGTCAATTAAAAAAAATGTTTTAAAAAGTTAAGGATGGAACGTAAGGTCGGTATTTTTTTTAACTTTACCGTGACTTGACAGAAAAGGATTTTAAATAGGTAGAACAAGTTCCAACGAGATTCAGTTCTGTTGATACATTATTTCAAGGTTGCCGGGGCTTCTTTAACTCTATTATAGGTAGTAGGTACATATTTGTACCCACAACTACAGGTTTTTACACTGAGTGATAGTGCACATTATAACTCCGAATAAGTCGGCTAAAAGTGGGGTAATGTTATAGAAAGTACATGTGCATTTGAACCTAGGTCATACAAAAATAAAAACAAAAACATTGTGGTTAAAAGACATTAAAGTTATTACGCTATACCAAATTGGAGAATACTATTTTATTGGAAATACATACTTAAGTACCTTATACCGACAGTTATTTATTTATTCACTAATACCTTCTCAAAATTTATCGGATTGAAACCGAAATTTACTGTTTTTTATATAGGCATATATTTTTTAAATTATATGTTAGTAATTTATATTATAGGGTAGGGTGCTGAGCTAATTTTGATAAGCCATTGCGATTTCTTATATAAATGTAACCTAACCCCTTCTTATTTTAATAATGGCTTCCATTAACGGACGATTTTCGTTAGCTACTTGCTCGGTATATCAGGTTCAAGGAAGACGAAAAATCGTATTTACGAGGTGTTTTTTTTTCTCTACTTACAAGTAGTATTTATTTATTAACAGTGTTGTCGATAAATTCCCAAATCATTTTAATGCGATAATTTGATACTTTTATCACTTACAAATGGGATGGTGAACGAGATGTTAGTTTAGTTCCAACCTTACAAAATCCTTATGAACAACTAGCTTCTGCCCGCGACTTCGTCCGCGTGGAATTCGTTAATAGCATTCCCGCGGGAACTACGCATTTTTTCGGGATAAAAAGTAGCCTATATATTGAACAGTGTTATAAATTACCCCTATACCAAATTTTGTTGCAATCCGTTTTCATGTTAAATCCGATACATACATACACACATACTTTTTCTAAAAATAATTATTTTGTGTTCAGTATCGTTTAGTCCCCACGACTTGATAGTTTCCTTTAATTTTCAAGTTTCAGACGCGACTACTTTTACAGATTTATTATTACTATAGATTAGGTAATTTACCAACTTGGAACATGAAAAATAATACACCTATTTAGCGGGATAGCATACCAGTGTTATACTATCCTATTAGTGACACACATTCTCCCTATTTATCAAAATGGGTATTACACCCAATCCTAACTGAATAGGCTGAAAATTGACTCTTATTGAGGTATTGGATTATTGACTGTATGGTGTTGATCATTATGGTGTATTTGATTGTATTAATATGGATATGCACCCTCCAAGACCCTACGTACCGTTTCAAATAAAGCCCGATACATACTATAATATTATAAATATGAAAGTGTGTTTGTTTGTTTGTCCTTCCTTCACGTCGCAACGAATGGACCGATTTGGATTTAATTTGGTATGGAGATAGTTTGAGAACCGGGGAATAAAATAGGTTACTTTTTATACCGATATTTCCACGGAATCGGGCATTCTACGGGTCAAACCACTTTTTACTTCTAACCATCTATACTCTATAGTATAAGTATCATCGTGTACGCAAATTTTAAGACTACGTGGGACGAAGTCGCGGGCAACGGCTAGTAGCTTCTAACTGCGATAGTTTCACCGAAACCCCTGGGTACCTGGTACCTAAAGCCCATATCCTGTCCTGAGTCTGCGGGGCTTCGGTAATCGACCAAAGAAGACTCCTGCGCAGACAGCGACGGACGAGTTAGGTACTTTCTCATTTATAATATTAGCGTCTCGCAAATCCCATATTTGCGCCCGTCTGGCGGGGGTTAAATGTAATGTAACTTAAAAATGGTTCCCCTTGTTTACGCATTATTTTATTTGGCATAACTAGACTCTTAATCAGTAGCGCATACCGTGAACTGCCAAACTCTATCTAATAAAGATAAGTTACCTAAGCACGTTTAACAATTATATGAAATTGAATTTTACAGCTAAAAATCGTTTATGATATACATTTTCGGACTTCCAGTTTTCTGACTACCAATTTTATGTGAACTTTGGCGCTCTTTACATAAATTGTTGTTTCGGATATAGAATCGGACCATATTTAGGCCTATCGAAATTCTGCTAAATTACTAGCATACGAAACAATACTATGAATAATATAATTCGGCCAAGTCAACATTATGCCAACAAAATATTCGGGTAAACACCAATTCGGCCAATTAAGAATTATGCTTAATAAAAATTCGGCAAAGTCAAGATTCAGTGTAAATAAATTATGCAAAACTTGTTAAGTATGCGTAAACAGTTTCGGGAAAAAAAACCTTGAAAAATATGGCACCCCTTAAAAAAGATCGAGGATAGTAATCTATGATGTAGTTTTGAGCACGTTTTTTGTATTGTGAACGAAAGCGATCTTCATCCTCACAGGCTCACAGCTATGAGCTCGAATTTTATTGTTTTCGAATTGGGAGTGTAGTACCTACTCACTCCAGAGGTGGTTACTGCCTCCAACATCTTTACGAAGATTTTAGTAGATATTTTATTTAGTCTGCAGTATTTCCTCAATTAGGATATTACCCTTTCTTTATCTAACATCGCAAACAAAAGGAGTTTTGTAAACACCTAAAGTGTGAGCTTTACGCAGGTACCTTTAACTGTAATCCCTACTTAAGTTACTTAAGATACTATTGTCTTTCAACACGTTTAGTTGTTCCTGTCATTTAAGGTGGTCAGTCGTCACCTCCGATCGATCGCAGCCGCATGCGACCGACATGCGTCTCATCGATATTTTTTACCTTTACTTGCTATTTATATTGAAGTTCAGATTGAATTAATTTGGCACATAAACATTTCAGAGGTGCGAGTCGGATTCGAACCCCCGACCCTCTGCATTGTCGTGAAGCGACAATTAAGGAATGAAGGTGTGAAGAGGAAGGAAAGAGTAGGTATATACAATAAATATATTTACAATAAAGGAAAGAAAACCTATTTACAATTATTAAAAAAAAGGTAATGGAATATGGGCGAAGTGGTGAGAAGTGGTGTTATGAAGAGCGGTGTGGAGATAAGTAAAGTTGAGTCAGGGTGTGGGACGAGTGAAGGATGATGTGAAGGTTGAAGGAGCTCGGGGTGGAGAATGATTCAGCAGCACGGCGTAGCGGAAGGGCGGCACAGGATATTGGTGAGTCGGAATCAGGAACAGCGGCACAGGTCTTTACTGGACGGTGGAGGTGTGCAGGGTCAGCGCGACGCTTCGAGGTTCAGCTGGTGGCTGGCACGGGGTAGTACTGCTGAAGGGTGGATCAGCGTAGTGGTGACGTCGTAGTGGACCGTCTCTGGATGGCAGTGTGATGCCACAGGCTCGGTACACGTAAAGAGCGGCACGGGTGATAGTACAGCGGGTAAAACGTCAGAAGAGATGGAGCGAATGGCTATCACCACGTAGAAAGTGAGTCTTTGTACGGATATTTAAAGTTGTCCGCACACCAACTTGAAGGACTTTGTGCGGATAGATTTTAGAGTCGTCCGCACACCAACTCAGAGATGAAGTAAATTATTACGTTAGCACGGCCAAAAGGTTGCCAGAGGCTTTGGGCCTTTTTGCAGGGTCCTGGGGGCTGGTCGACCCCCAGGACAAAGGTCTTATAATTTCGACTGCTCCGTTTGAGAGCTGAAGAAGAACTCACCATCCTTGCGGCTATATCGATAAGGAAACCTTGGATGGAATTTTAAGAGAATTTGAATAAAATTAGAAATAGAACATCAAATTTATCGCCCACCAGCGAGAAACCTATCATTTTACCAAAGGATTGATATGTCGTGACCATAGTAACGGGTATCAACAACATTGTCAACTACGTCAATATTTACAAAAACCACTATTTCACCGAAATTATAAAGGCAAAATTGTAATGTTCAAGTAATTCAAGAAGGAAAAATAATAAGAGGTCGCGACAAATACATTGCCGCGACGTAATTTGAGTGTCGGATCGGTAAACGCGAGACAAAGAAGGAGCTTGGATGTACGTGAGATTATAGTGTTATAAAAATGTGTTTGTGTACAAGGGATCCGATGAAACGTTATGTTTTTAATTGCAGGAGCATGTTAATGATGAGTATAAATGAAAGTGTAACTTAAAAGGTAAGTAATATTATGATACCCTACAGCATTATGGCTTATAGTATTATTAATCAATTTGAAATTACCACTGAGGTTTTCGGTGAAGGAAAACATCGTAAGTAAACCTTCACGCATCTGCGAAGTATTTGAAGGATGTGTGTGAAGTCCTCAATCCGCACTGGGCCCGCGCACTATCGCCCAAATCCATGATGAGAGGGGGCCTGTGCCCAGCAGTGGGCCCTGGGCTGTAAATAGGCTGTTGTGGTGGTGGTGATTGCTATTTATATTCAATACAAAAATTATTTCCATAAAGATGGCACAAATGATAAATTTAGTAATTACGCTGGCAGCAATGCTAGCACATGCTGAGTTATTTTAGGACCATTTCGTGACAGGCCCCCCGTGACATTTTATCTGTCCTGTATTGTATTTTGTTTTTTCTTTTTTTTGTGCGTCATGAATGTTTTTTTCTCCTTTTTTTTCTTTAATTATAGGCAAAAAATATCGATAATAGCATGCGGTTGCGATCGATCGGAGGGGACGACAGACCACCTTTAACCCCGTTGAATTTCATCGACTTCTTAATCTTGGATTTCATAATAATATCTTATTGAGCTTCTAAGGCCCACTTGCACCAAGCCGCTAACCGCGGGTTAACCACTTAACCCACGTCAATTTCATACAAATAAATCTGAGTTAAGTGGTTAAACCGAAGTTAACAGTTTGGCGGTATTTTACGTTGCAATTTGTTTCTTTATGTAGTATCTAAATTGATTTTTTTTTTTGCGCTGAAGAGTTCTGAATCCCTTCGCAGACCGGAATACGCGTTAAGAGGTAGGTATTTTTTGCAAGTATTCCTTAAAAAACTCATAGTTAATGTGTGCTTGTTGATAAAGAGGAAAGATTTGTTTTTTTTTTTTTTTTTTAATTGATAAGATCAAACTAAAAAACAGCTCGATTTGATGAACTGTCACAAAGTGATTCCAAAAATGATTTGGATAAATTATAAAGCAGAAAAAAAGAACAGGCAAAATAAACATTTTTTTTTTTTTAATTTCATTAAAAAAATTACACCTCTCCTCCGCCGGATACTTAGTTATCTATAATAATACACTATCAACACCGCCGAGGGTTAAACACCCCGCCCCGCACCATTCCGCACGGCTGGCGTGTGAACAAAGAACAAGAGCGTCTTCCCAGGAACAAATTAAAAAATAAATGAGCCTTTTGCAACCGAAAACCTACAAGTGGCGGGCGACTGGTTTTTTTTCCGCAACCGGTTGGCAAAACGAACTCGGTCTGTCACATTTTTAAATATTGCCAATAAAAACAATAAATCGCCAACTAGTTCGCCCGTTGAAGAAAACGAGACGCGAGTCGTTTTGGCCTTTTTAGACGCAATTAGCTGTTCGTTGGATTACTGTATCGGTTGTTTTCTTATAGGTAGAAATTTTAATGGTGCCGTTGTATTCGTAATTATAATTACCTAAGTAAATGTCTTTTGAATTGTTTCATATAAACTAGCTACCCACCTGGTGTACTATATAACGGGAGGGTATTTTTTTCTTAACCTTTAAACATTTTATTTATACGAACCTTGGTCTGACGAACACAACCAAAACTCCACAGACGATGTCGCGGGTAGAAGCAGTGTTCACTTGTGTTGATCGAGAACATGTGAGCTTCTTCTTTTCCACTGACCTTTGACTTAGGTCTTATCGTTACACATCCGTTGTCACCAGTGTCACAACACACCAGTGTACTCGGTCTAGACGGGGCTCTCGTCCTTGACTTTCCTAGTGAAGAAACCAGTTACTAAACGATGCTTTCTAGTTTCGTGAAACCATTGGAAAAACACCTTATTTTAATTGCTAATGGGATTAGAATGCATGCAAAGTAGCAAACATTGTTTGGTCACATCTTCTCGAGTTCTGTTCTAGTCTCTAGTTCTTAAAACCCCACCTATCATCAACATCATCGGGTGGCATTCTTCACCCACGATGTTAAAAAAGGGGGGCTATAAGTTGTGTGTGCATGTGTGTGTGTCTGTCTGTCTGTCTATATGGCAACGAATAAACCGATTCTAAATTAGTTTTTCTTTGGTTGATGTAAGTAGCTGGCAGGCGCGGTCCCAGACAAAGATTTTGGGGGGGTCATGGGGGGTCATATGTTAAAATTTGGGGGGAGGGGGGTCACGAGTCCCATGATTGGTAAAATGGCCATTTTTTCTATGGGACGTGTCCGGTTTTGGGAGGGTCATGTCATTTTTTTTATTATATTTTTCTATATCTATAAGATCAAGCCCTCGGGTCCAATAAAGCCAACTAAAAATTATGATTCCGACCGTCTTCCACGAAACTATCCCAGTTTCTATTAGCGCCCGCGCCCACGCCACGCCACGTGTTGTCTTTCCCACGTCAGACGTGGATCCAAGGAGTAACTCTTAGACGTTGTATTCGGTGCAAACGACAAGGACGGCCTGCTAGCTGCTGTTTGCAGTGGGGTGCGTTTTACACCAGTCATTTTGAATCTGTAAGTGTATCTGTCAATATTGGAAGTTGTTCTAGTGCTAGTTTGCTCGTCGGGCATTGTTTGTATACAAACATATGTAGGTATATGTAGAACTAGGAAACGAGACTGACACACTGGTTATGTGTTAGGAATTATTTCAAAACACGTTTATATCAGACTATTTTAAAATCGTCTAGAATTTCTTGAGATTCAAGATTTCATCAGAAACCATTTGAGATTATTATCTTTGAAAGTAACCTAAGAAGTTAAAAACACATATTAGATGTCAGTTAAGAACCCATAAAGTCGAAAACTATTTATATTTATCCACATCCAAATGATTAACTATCAGTTACTTAGTAGAATCACAGGTAGAATGTTTCATTGTGTTTCTAATAAAATATTACTTGAGCTATCGATTTATTGTAAAACTAGGTCGAACGGTGCAATAATATACATCATTAATAAGCTTTCAGCAAATCTATACTAATATTATAAATGCGAAAGTAACTCTGTCTGTCTGTCTGTCTGTTACATCTTCACGCTTCAACCGCTGGACCGATTGAGATGAAATTTGGCATGGAGATAGTTGGGGTCCCGGGAATGGACATAGGCTTCTTTTTATCCCGGAAAAACACGTAGTTCCCGCGGGAACGCGATAACTGAATTCCACGCGGGTGAAGTCGCGGGCGGAAGCTAGTAACTATATAACTTGACTTCTTTTGAGCCGTGGGATTCAGCGATATCCACCTAAGTATGTTTGAATCTAATAATTCAATTATTAAAATGACGTAACGTGAACTAACATAAATAAGTTAGAGAATCTTTAGTAAATAGCTACCTAAGGTACATTCAGTTTAGCGTTTTTGTACTAAACGACAGTGCAGCGGCCATGTTCCATCAAATGTTTGCTCGTTCTTATAAAACGAAGTAAACGTTCGAACGACTTGACAAAAACAGGGCTTGCGAACGTGGCAATTAACACGGCCCGATAATTATTATTGTGTGTAATGAACTTGAAATGTGGAGCCGCGGACCGGGCTTGACAACCGCTGCACCTATAGCACCTATTCGTAAAGAAACACTACGTAAGTGTAGCATTAAAAAGTACAAAGCCCATTTTGACAGGCAGGATGAAAACAATGAGGAAAAATTTAGCAGCACCATTCAAAATTAAACGCGTCTTGTAAATAATATCTAACTGTCTTCTTCTTATCTTACTGTACCTATAAAAATGCGGATATGACAATATGAAAAGAAAGAAAAGAAAAGAAAAGAAACATTTATTCGGCTAAAAAAAACAAAATCACAGCTAGGTACAAAAAAGATAACAAAACAAAACACAATATACACACACAGACAAGAAAAACACATATTTAAAACGTAGCCGAAAGGGCTGCCAGCTCAGCGATATGCTGCGGTACGGAACCGCAGCGCTGATTTTCAGCTGGACCCAAGAGAAGAAAAAAAAAAGAATGAACAAAACATAGGCAAATTAAACTATGTAGGTATCTGCTTACAAAAATACTGCACAACGTAGTCTTTTGTCTTACAATATGAGCTCTAAAGCTCGAATAAGTACTTATTTACCCAACACATGTTTCTTTCCGTACAGGATTTCATAAAATTCAGTTAGGTAGATAGATCCTGATGTTTTTCCTTTCATCCATACGGACAAATAAACGTATTTATGCATTTATTTATCTACACCGCGAAAAATTATATGTATTTTTATATGAGTAGGTATAGGCAGCTATGTAATATACTCGTATGTATTATTTGCTTGTTCATTCTATTTGCCAGGCGAAATGTTTTCTAATTCTAGCGCAATTCTACCAACGACATACATCAAGGACCCTCGCATTATTACAACCTGTCATTGACAATCCTGAATGCAGAGCCCCCAAAACAGTTCGGACAGAAATTGGATCCCTATTCAGTGTCCTTAAAGACTACGGCTTGTATAAGGAGCGGCACAGTTACTTGTTCCGTCGACCATCGACTTGCAGACACATTGTCCACAGACCATAGATTCGGAAAGTTTTTAGTTCCAAACAATACGGAAGGTGGTCACGGGAAATGCCCCCGGTAATAGCCGAATGATTCACAAGGGGCATAGACAATTTCTCATTATGTTTTAAATTTCGTTCGTTGTAGGGCGATCGTTTTTTAAACGTTCAAGGTTTTATGGTAATATTTGTATGTAGTTTAAAAAGTGCTTCCATTAGGAGATAAGGTGGGAGTTCAATCACACGTTTTAGTATTTTTTCTAAAAATATACCTAATAGTATCTTGCAGATATAAGCCGTTTGATTAATAGTTATATTCAATAACTAATAATCAATAAGCGAATGAAGGGAGGAGCATGCATAATTGTATAATTATTTTTAAAGATTGCCATTACAATTTTTTTTACCTAGTCGTTCAAAGATACAGTTACACTGTTGCTGACCAAGATAATTTTAACAGTATATTATTTTTAACTCAGCTTTACTTAATACCTTCTCCATATGACGTAATAAAGACATCTACTTGTACTTAAATTTATGACGTAATCCGTATAGATATTTTTAGAAGTGACTTAGTATTAAGACATATTGCGAATCCTTAATCAGGTATTGATATGTGACAGCCGTGAGCCATAGACTAAGACCATAGAGTCGTAGAGTAGAGTCGATGACCCCGAAATGTCGGACCGCGACCAAATTCAGAATGAAACATCCTGATAAATAACAGGATGAGATAATCGATATTGAACTGTCATTTTTCGTATCTTACCTATTAGGCCGGGCTCCTTATTTATTTAACTTTTAAGGAAAACTTAAAGCATTTTTATAATACAATAATAAGCATGCACTTAAGTAGAACATTTTGTCAAAATAGTTATTATTATTAACAAAGTTAACTAACGTTCAATTACTGACTTAATGTCGTCATACGGAATATTATATTAAAAGACGTGTTATCCCTATCCATTTGAGAGTTTAATTAATCAAAAACCATTAAAAAAAATACATTATCCACAAAACACCTCGTTTTGTTGGCATAAAGACGGTACCTAACTACGTACCTATGAAAAATTTATACTTACATTCTCTAAAAACACATTAGCCGACCATAAAAAATCTATAGCTTAGGTATTACTTTTTAAACTACTGTGATGTCTTTTTCCTATGAAATGAAAAATCATAATGAATATGTCGAATCTATTTAATGTAAGTTAATATGTATCACAATATTCACTATACCATCAAACCTAGGTTTAGGTATAAATATGCACCTACAGCTGGCATCTGGCAATAAAATATTACTGCATTATATTTCAATGAGGGTTGTTTTATGAACTGTTTCACTTGCATTAATTTATAAAACATGATGTAAAAAAAACATGAATAATTGAATAACTACATATAGGGATCAACCTCGAATACCTACGCACCAGAAAAAATACTAGGTATATTTAAATTATAATAACTCCTTATCTAATTACAAAACTTATCACCTGATTTTTGGTTCCATTATTTGTATGTATTTTTTCATTATTGTTTTGAGCCATTTTGCTCCATATATTTTGACACATTCTGTTAGGCACTGTTCGTCCATTTGTTATTATACAAAAAAAGGTCGATGTTTTGAGCGGTGTTGCACAAATTAAGGGGTGTGCACATCAACGGGGCGTAAGTCAAGACGCAATTTGCTTACTGGAGCAGACCTTAATTGCCTTGTTTAGTAACAGTGAGCGATGTGCAATATGCCTCATAACTTGACAGATGGCTGCGTTACCGGACCATAATAATTTAATTAATTTGTTAGGGAAGCTTAAAATCACCTACATTTAAGCCCAGATTACTAAATAGTTACTACGATGTGATTTAAGTACCTATTATTATTGTAAGAAGCAGTAGGTAAGTATTCTAGATTTTTACCCGGCACCTGACTCTAATTGTCTTATAAAGGGGAGATTTTCTAACCGTCGTTAAAAAAAAAATCAAATTTCAACCGAATTTTGAATTCATTCCAAAAATAAGAATATATATTTTTGGATGTACTTACTAACCACTAATTACTGCTTATTCGCGACACTAATAAAACAATAGGTAGTTAAGTTAAGTCATAGTACCTATATAAAATACAAAATAAAATAAATAAATAAAGAAGATACATAGGCACTCTCTTTTTGATAAAAGTGAATATTTGGTGATAAAAGTATATTATTGACACCTACTTTAGAACATGTAGTTACCTCATTATCAGCAAATAAATAATAATTCAAAGTCAAACTCATAAACTTTATTGCGCTCATGTCGTTCATTAAAATAAGCACTGTAACCACGCCACAAACGCTATTGCGACACACGCCTTATTATGCTAATAGTTTGCAAAAACATATCAATTACTTGATTTGTTGATATCTGATTGAAGTAACTTCAAGCTTGTTTTATCAGGTCTATAAAACTGCTAAAGGAACACTTCGGTATATAGTTTCGTGAATTTCGCCCTGTCCATCGGTGCGTCCGCGGCTTAGCTCAGAGAGGCTTTTGTACTAGAAAGCTATATTTGGCACGAGTTAGGTAGGTAACATAATATATTAGTCACGACGACAAAATCGTCAAAAAAAACCATTTTTATGGTACCTCATAATATGGTACAGCCTGAATTAAATTTTAGTACCTAAATAGGTAGGTAAATACCATTGTAAATCCTTGTGATGGTACGGAGCACGCCCTGCATTTAGCCGGTTTTTTAGATAGCTACTTGTGTGAAATAGTACATTACAGACCTAGGGTGGTGAATTCGTAAATGTCCCAGATCGCAGAATTCTGTGGACCGAACCGAAGGTGAGGGCCACAATTATGCGATCTGGGGCTTTACGAATTACCGCCCGTGGTTTGTCAAAAGTTTTACGTCTTTGCCTTGGCCAAGAAGTGAAATTTTCTCTCCGCGAAGCGGGCAAAAAATCCCACTTTACGGCCAAGGGTGATGTAAACAAATAAGTATATCTATGTAGGTATTGTATCTTATTAGATACTCATCAGTATCATGATCACATCAACCGATAGACGTCTTGTGCATACCACTCCGACGTTCTGTACCGCTCGCAGTATTCACCGACTTCCCGCGACCTTCACCAGGTCATATTATTAGAGATTATCAGTCCGAAAAACGTCTAAGTTTATTTTCTAAATGCAAAAGAATAACATATTCCATGGGTAGTGTACATTGTTATGGTGGGGTCAGTGCTCTCATTTAATCCCAGACCGACGTAGCTGGCTGGAAAAAATCTACCTTGAAGCCACTCCGACTGTCACGACTGCAGTAGCACCAGCACCACTAAACAATAGTCTTTAGAGAGTGCGCCCACGGGAAGCTTTTGTCGCTGGCGACTGTTTCGTCACTCAGTCAAGTCCAAGGAGATGTGTGGAGATGCGCCCACGGGTGACTTTTCTTCAGTTCGCTATGGAGACGTGACTTTTGAGGTGACAGAAACTTTTTTGTCACGGCGAAAAAAGCCACCCGTGGGCGCACTCTCTTATTTAAAAATATTCTAGGTTAGGTTTAGCGTTAGAATTTTTGATTTTATTCCGGCTCTATTTTTTATGTTTTATCTTTGTTACGGTTAAAGACAGTTAAAATTGTCACATGTTTAAGAAAATAGGTATTGAGTTAAGTAGAAATAGACGGAAATAGATCCTACTTGTACTATAAATAACTATAATCACTAGCGTAGAAGCCATAAGCCATTAAATCTATTCATTACGTCAGCCGTGTATAATACGCCTTACTGGCTATACTGCCCATAGACACACGATAGAATTACGGTACCATAGATAACCAAGGACAACTGAACAATGTCACGGCTACATCCTGTCGTTAATCTGTGGTTGGACTAAAGAGGATTACAGTATTATGAAGACTTGTTAATGTTGGTATTGTCATAAAGAAATCTTGAACTTAGAATCTTGGTTCATCGACTTGAATGACGTCATTGTTGTTCAAGATTGCATGCACCTTGCCTATTACGAGTAGAGATGATGAGGTTTGATAGCGAGGTAAGAGGGTTACCTAGCATAGGCCCGTATATTGTATACGTATCTTAGTGTATGGTCTCCGCAACGAGTGAACCGATTTTCATTCAGTTCCTTTTGATAGATGAGTTAACAGAGTGCTGTATTCAGAACCCTCGAGGTACGGAAGTCGAAGTCACAACAGTCCTATCATTTTGGGACACCCATTAGTTTTAGCAGAAACAAGGAAATTATATAAACTAGCCAAATATCCTTACATTACGCAATATCTAGAGGTGCTAAAAATGTTCATACGTAACCGTTCATACGTGATTACAGGTTTACACAATTTAGAAGGCGCGTGGATTAAGCAAAAATAGACCCTGCGTCAACCGCTTAAGTGCTTCACCACGCGCCTTCTAAATTGTGTCTTGCTGTACGTAGGTTGATTATTTAAAGCGCCCCCTGGATATTGCTCATGGGAGTTCAAAGTTTCATACAGGTTAACCCAGGCAGCGACATCTATTATCGCATATAACCATTATTTCGGGCGTACGCTGATTTGTCATTCTAGGTTTACCTTGCTTTTTCTGTCTGTAGACAACATCCACTCGGTCCAGCCTCGAATGGCTTAAGGAGCCACCGTATTCCTGCTCAGTAGATGGCGCTACTGTCTAGAAGCTGTCAATGTCAAAGTTTGTCATTTCTACAATAGTGTCAATGTCGCTGTGACTTTTTTGACGTTTCCGAGCCCTCAGTGTTGCGAATTTAGCGTGTAATATCGCAGATAATGTGCCTACATTCAACTACATTGGCAACATTGCACCTCGCAGGACAGTAAGCGCCTCTAGCAGGGAATTCACTCGGGGTGACCCTCATCGGTGCTGTAGTTAATGTGGAGCTTGCAGAATGTCGGTGACGGGATGAGACACGGCATTGTCTAAAGTTTCTCATGTGCCGGTGCTTTTTAGAATTTTCATGGAAGCGAAGAATAACCTTAGGGGTCGTGTAAAACGTGTCAACGAACGGAACGCCGTTTAGTCGCCTCTCGCTCTCGCCGCAAGCACGCTGGCACCTCGACTAGAACGAATATAAGAATGTATGTTAAATATAATGTGTAATATATATGTCTATACTTACTAGTTGATGAAGAAAAATAGATAAATTCAGTGTTATAGGTAGATAATTAGTAAAAAGTAAGAAATTTATGATTTCAGCGATACATGAAGCCCATTTTTACCAACACAAAAATATTAAAGAACCTAAAAAACATGCTTAGAATCGATAGCTGATACTATGGGTCAAATATCATCACAACGTTTTGCTTGGCCCGGTAGAATCCCTATGTCTTCCCCTTCCTTCCCGAACGAGCCCCCTTGTTTTAGGGTTCCCGCAACGAAGCCCGAACGCCGCCGTGCGTCGGGCACGCACGACCCGCCACGCGCGCCGTCATGGCCAATCCCGTTAGCCGCGTGAGGCCGTGACGCACGGAATCCCTCCTAGGGTTACCTAATACATTTTTTATCCTATTCTACCCTGTTATTTATATTCCAAGGTTTTACCTAACATTTCAGGATTTGTAAACGCTTTTACAAATGATACCTATGTCCCACAAACAATTATTATAGAGACTAATTGACTCATCAAGATTAGAGACTAAACTGAACCTTTATCTCTGGAATATTTCAGCTGTTAAACCTCTCAAGGAAGAATCCTTTGAGTTGACGGTACAACTTAAAAATCGTATTGTTTTGATAATTGTTTATTTTCTCCTTACAAATAGTCGTAATTAAATGAATTGGTTTTATAAAATGCGTTGGTTTCTAAGTAGGTACTTAATTGGTCTAATTTTTGTCCGTATATTATTTTATAACTACCTATGTATTGCCTGCGATGTTTAATTTTACACAGTCCAAGTCGCGAGTAAAAGCTAGTCTGACTTATATTTAAGATACCGCTGCCGAGCCTCCATTTTCGCCTATATCGCCTCCATAATTGCGTAGGTAATCGCCGATGACAGCTGTGCGGAACCTTCGCCTTCAAACACTGTTATGCCCCTCGGCCGTGTAGTAATTTTAAAAGGACACAAGTCCGCACGGCTATTAATGGACTAAAAACCCTTGGGGCCAGATTTTAGGTGCTTTAGTCGTTCTTCTAAGGCATCCATAAAATAGCTACTACGACACTCAATTAGCTTCTGCCTGCGACATTCGCCATTAGGGTTCCCGCGGGAACAATGCATTTTTTCGGGATAAAAAGTAGCCTATATGTTGTGTAGTGTCATAAACTACCACCACCATACCAAATTTTGTTGCAATCCGTCCAGTAGTTTTCGAGTTAAATCCGGACAAACATACATACATACAGACAATTTTTCTAAAAATCGTTATTTCGCGTTCAGTGTCGTTTAAAGTCTCCTCGACTTGATAGTTTTACTTTTAATTTTCAAGTTTCAGACGCGATTTCTTCTACAGACTTATTATTAGTATAGAAGACCGGCCAAGTGTGAGTTGGACTCGTGCACAGAGGGTTCCGTAAAAGGGACTGTCGATTCGTTATAAATTCACCTTGACACCGCTACGCTTTCCTGAGAAAAATGGTCTTGACATACGGACAGACAAACATACAGACAACGAACTGATCTTATAAGGGTTCCGTTTTTTTCCTTTTGAGGTAAGAAACCCTAAAAAACGGATGTAGTCATGGTGCACAGATATTCATAACTTAAAGAAATTTCTTAAAATGTTGACAAATTAAATGACTGCAGAACGGACCGTGTGTGAAGTGAAACCAAAGATTGACTTACAATCCAATCGATGCCTGAGAATGTTATGGCATCGATTTAAATGGTCTTATTATTTCCAGATATGAAATATCATATTATTATTTGAAGATGACTTGTGTAATATGATCATCATTTACATTAACAGAATTTAACGAGATAATCAGAACAAAGAGAAAGCCTTTACCCCAGAACTAAAATTACTATCCAAGTGTGAATAAAAAAATTACATATAGGTATATGGTTAAAGATTAAGGCCTAAATTCTGTACACACAGATGTAGTGGATAATTATTTTCCATCGGGAAATCTCGGAAATCCGGCAAGACCTTAACTGCTAGAAAATTGCCTAGGTTAATTAATGAATGGCATGCATACCTATGTCCTTTAATATGAAACTAAATTATGTCAATATACATATACTTATTTCAAATCTCCACTTTCACACTTTCACAATGATCCATGTACTTTCATATTAAGAAACATACCTTTAATTCGGTAATTGATTGACAATTAGGGTCTTATCGGATTTCCGAGATTTCCCGATGGGAAATTATTATTCACTATGACCGTCGATGATGAAAATGAAAAAGAAAATATTTATTCAGCAAATAGGCCACATCTGGATACTTTTACACGTCACCTTTAAATGAATTTACCATGATGATTGATAGATGATAATTAACAACACGTTTCATTAAGTATTTATATTGGTATCGTATTATCTGCATATATATAAAAATCAATTTCTGTTCGTTCGTCTCGCGAAAACTCGAGAACGGCTGGGCCGATTTAGCTCATTCTTTTTTTGTTTTATTCCCTGTGATTCAGGTACGATTTAAAATGAAAAAAAAACGGGAATCGGGAACACAAAAAAAAACCGGCCAAGAAGCGAGTTAAACTCGCGTGGAGAGGGTTCCGACGCTTGATTATTTTCAATTACGTCTATTTTCTTAAATAACTCGAAAAGTATTGACCAAAAAAGAAATTAAAAAAATATATTTGAGATCCTCATAAGAAGTACTTTCATTTGATTTGTCACACGATACAGTTTGAAAAACTCCATTAATATTTTTTTCAAATTTAGCCCCCAAAGATAGGGTCTATGTTTCAAATTCATTTATTTTCATTACACGTCCGTCTTTGGGTCATAAACTTACATATACGTACCAAATTTCAACTTAATCGGTCCAGTAGTTTCGGAGAAAATCGACTGTGACAGACGGACGTACAGACACGAGTTATCCTATAAGGGTTCCATTTTTACCTCTTGAGGTTAGGAACTCTAAGTTCGCCGGGCCAACTTATCTTACAGTAACAAAAGAATCTATACACAGAATAAATAGCCAGTCCAGACGTCGACCTCATTCGCCAGTTGCGGTTGCGCAAACTGGGAAAAATGCATATATTTCTGTGTCGATGTATTTATACTCCGGAGCAGAACTCGGCTCGGTGTCAATACTGAGCTGCTACAGCCTATTTGCGTGCTGGGCACAGGCCTCCTTTCATCACGAGAGGGTTTGGGCTATAGTCTCCACGCGGGACCAGCGGTTTGCGGACTTCACTCACATCTTTAAATTACTTCACAGATGATTTTCCTTCACTGAAAAGCTCAGTAGTAAATTCAAATAGAATTTCGCACATAAGTAAACTTAGAGGTGCGAGCCGGAATCGAACCCCCGACCCTCTGCAAGAGAGGCGGTAGGTCGAACCACCAGGCCACCACGGCTTCGCTGCTGCACTCGGTCCTTGCTAACTGGCTTTTGCTTACGGTTTCGCTTGTGTGGACTACCCTATCAATCCTATCATACTTCAATTTAGGCGTTCAAACTTGGTACTCTGGACTGGTAACGCATTCGTACGAGTTATGTCATATTTTCTTCCATGGCCCACAGCGACCCCTTGCCATCACGTGGCTTTTACCGGAATACAACACTGCGCTCACTGCTATTTGGCGGCTAGGGCGGTAAGATGGTGGCGGCCATCCAGACGGATCCTGCAATAGATCCTACCACCGGCTACTGTTTATAAGACTGCACATACAGTGCTGGCTTAACTCGAGTGTTGATATAACATAAAGGATATGTTTGGTTCCATAATACACATATTATTTCCATTGTTCAAAATCAAAACATAAACTATTTATCAGTAACCCAGTTTCAGTTTGCCATAAGGTTATTGTGAGTGAGAAGCCGCGGTGGCCTAGTGGTTCGACCTACCGCCTCTCATGCAGAGGGTCGGGGGTTCGATTCCGGCTCGCACCTCTATCTAAGTTTACTTAATGTGCGAAATTCAATTTGAATTTACCACTGAGGTTTTCGGTGAAGGAAAACATCGCGAGGGAACCTGCTCGCATCTGCGAAGTAATTCAAAGATGTGTGTGAAGTCCCCAATCCGCACTGGGCTATTGTGACTGACTTTCCAACAATAACAGAATCACTGAACTGACCTATGAATAACTGAACTATGATTGCATTGGTTATACAAAAAAACTAGGTTAAGTTAGAATATTTACTTAAAATAAGCCACTGTCGTTTGACCCGACCTACGGAAATATACTCAACTAGCTTCTGCCCGCGACTTCGTCCGCGTGGAATTCGGTTATAGCGTTAGCGCGGGAATAGAGCGTTAAACTATAACAAATTATATACGAAAACCTTCCTCTTGAAACACTCTATCTATTAAAAAAAAAACTCGTCAAAATCCATTGCGTATTTTTAAAGATTTAAGCATACATAGGGATATAGGGACAGAGAAAGCGACTTTGTTTTATACTATGTAGTGATAGTGAAGACGGAAATATTCAAATCAGAATTTAATTAGTATGGCCAATATTGTTAATTCCAAATTTGAAACACATATATCTGATAACGGTCTCCGAAACCTTTAGGCAGATTACACACATCCATTTTGCACCAGCATTGCACAACGTGAACCCACGCGCTTACGTAACCTTTTTAAAATTAGAATAGAATAGACTGTATACTGCCTAATGACGCTAGCTGGATCCTCTTTGAATGTCAAAGTTTTGATCAAAATAGTACGTGATTTAAAAAATAGCTACTGTCTCTGCTTAATGGATTAGTTAACGAGAGTACGCGTCAATTTAGTAGGAACGTTAAAGAAATTGCAGTAACAATAAACAATAATGACGTTCGTTGTGGACCCATTTATGTCATCAGTATCATTTCATTTCATCTGATAGGTATTAGATTTTCAGACAATTATACAACAAAATCAGCGTTGTAACACAATTGTTTTTTTAAAAGCATTAGATTTTATATATCAGAAATTAAATTATACAATATAGCGGCACGAGCGCGGTGTTAAAGCAGCGAACACACGATCGTGATCGAATCTAGCGGCGGCTCTACACGATATCGGCCGCCAAAGTTCAAGCCGGGTACACAGGCCAGCACGACCGACAAATGGTCACAAGCGGTCTACTTGAACTTTGTAATTAGCGAGAGAAAATGTCTGTGTTTGTCTATGCTCTTAAAACAATTCGAAATTCAAAATTGAGTTTTAGGTAGGTACTCAATGCACTCATTAGTTTAGGTTTTGAAGCCTTAGAGTAAATAAAAAATTTAAGAATAAATAAGTACTTGGTTGTAATCGTGTTTACAGTTTAAAAAACAATTAGTAAGTCCAAACACTGCCGTGTGTTAGTCTGTCGAGAACTGCTGAACTTTTTCTATGAATACATGTAATTATCAATTACCTTTCATTCAATGTTTTGGCATTTTGTTTTTGTCGGTCCTCTTGGATTTCGATCAGATTTTCACCAACTTCGGCTAAAACAGTTGTAAAGTTAATTAGGTTCGCCGCGATATGGGGATATTAGGCCATGTGGGTAGTAATTTCCCGCGTCTACCATTAAACTGGCACACATACCCGATTCCCATTTATTCCAGAAGCTAAGCTAATTACCGCTTTTTCCCGTCCCAAATCAAAGCTGGATCGTTAGAGCAGCGCGTGCGCAGGGGTCGACGACCCCGCTCCGGGGCTCGGAAACAAAATAACGAGTTCGATTAACACTTGTCTTTTGTAAAACTTTATAATATTGTCTAAGGGTGGTAGAGATCTTCTAACTATCTAAAGTCCCGCGCCTTCACATTTCAAAACGCTTCAATCTATTCAAAAAGCACCACCAACACTCTTAACACATGTGTGCGTGCTGAGACAGCCATCAACTATGCGTTGAGAGTGTTGGTGGAGCTTTTTAAATAATAATAAAAAAATTGAAGCGTTTTGAAATGTGAAGGCGCGGGACTTTAGATAGTAGAAGATCTCTAGGTAGGTATGTCGCAATCGATTGCAGCCGACATAAGTTTTAGCGATATGGTTTGCCTTTATTTTCTATTTTTAAGTATAATTAGGGGGCCCAAAATGACTAAATTAGTACTATTATTAACTAGCCTCTGCCCGCGACTTCGTCCGCGTGGAATTCGGTTATAGCGGGGATTGAGTGTTTAAATTATATACTAAAACCTTCCCCTTGAATCACTCTATCTATTAAAAAAACCGCATCAAAATCCGTTGCGTAGTTTTAAAGATTTAAGCATACATAGGGATATAGGGACAGAGAAAGCGACTTTGTTTTATACTAGGTACATATGTAGTGATTAGCAAAAAACGATGAAAAGCATGTCGGCCGCAAGGGACGACATAGTTAAACCCGGCGACCTTAAATAAAAAACATGGAATAATGTTGTTATTAAAAGAAAATTGAGCTTTTTATGTGGACTAGGTACCTTTTATTGCAATAGTTCAATGTTCAAAAATACAATGTGTAATATATTAGCTATATTTATACCTACCTAACTACCTACATAATAAAACGGTTGTTTAATTATAATATATTAAAGAAAATACATTTTCTATAACTTATATAGATATAAAAAGTTCCAAGCAGAGCAGTACCTACATATATACTACACGAATAAAGAGGTGTACCTATGTGTACTTATTTTTAAGCAAGCATGACTGTTTGCCTGTGTAAATACCTCTTAAAATTGTTTATTCATTGACATTTATTTACTTGAAACCACAAGAACACGTAGGTACGTTGAAGAGTAGGTACAAAATATACATGTTTTATTAACTAACGATTTTCGAGTCTCTAAGGAAATGTTTTTTTATAAAGGGCTAACTTGGTACATCTTTTACCGTCATAAATCCTACCGTGTACCTAACAACCACCGTAGGAATAGGAATCTTTTCTATGACGGCTGGTTTGTATTTGAAAGATTTTGTATAAAGTTATGTTATGTACTTAAACATTGGAAATGGGCACAAGTACCCAAGTACCTACAGTAATACCATCGTCCAACAGTTATGAAAATCCTAACGAGTTGCAAACAAACCAATACAAACACGAAATTAAATCGCGGATTTCGCAACATCCTTGCATCCCAGTAAAAACGTAATCATAACATCGCGTCGCGCGTTATCGTCATCGACGTGAACACGTGTGTTTACGTTCGTCCGCAGTCTGGGTGGCTCGCGGTCGCCGGCGTCACGTCCGATATGCGAAACAATAAAATTACAACTGTCCGGATACAAAATCAGAAAAAAAACTTGAAGGGTTAAAATAAAGTACTGGCCATCTTGAATAATTGAAAAAAAAAACTGACTACGTCTCGTCATCTCTCGGAATAGGTATTTAAAGTAAAGTCAATCGTTTCCGAACAGAACACCGGCTCCGTGTTCCAAATTGAAATGGTTCTGTTTAGAAAAATAAAAAATTGGGTGTTTTTTCAGTGAAACAATGTGATACAACCAGCCAGTGATTCCAAAGTGTAGCATTAAAAATGATAGACCATGTCAAAGTGAATGATAGAGTGAACGGAACGATGAGGGATATGGTAGCGGACTCGTTCGTTTGCCGTGTCCAGTATTTGAACGATTTGGATCCTTTCATGGAGTACAACGTGCGTGAACCGCCGAGGCCTCTGTACCACACGTTCAACACGACCATTCCGCTCTCGTACCAAATTGCTGCTGTGCATCGGTTACTCCAGGCTCCACATAGGGTAAGTCATTTTACCTTTCTGTACACATCAAAGTTCGTTGCGTTGGAAGACCTTGAAAACTCGAACGAATGACGAACAGTGTTATTCATAACTTTTTTAGTCTTGGGCGAAAATATCGGAGCGAAACTCCCTAGCAGATGTAGAATAAAGTGATACAAATTTTTGTATTTTACCAGTTTCTTACTTAAGTCGAAGATCTGTCATGATCATGATCATGTCACTTTATAGACCAGAAACGCGTCGTGATAATACTAATCTTTTTGAAATTTGTAGTTTTTCTATCTACTAGGTATTGAATAAAAATACAACACGAAATACCAATGACCAATTTTTTGAAACACTAGCACAGTCAGATGTCGTCAATCCTCATCATCAAATCGGTCATCATTTTAGGTTCCTACCTACGTAAATTACTTAGGTAGAGAAGTGATGTGGTGTTAACTGTAACATATAGGTAGTTCCTATGCAACTGAAAGAAAGAGATCGCTAACGAAACGGCCTTACCTATTGTTAGTACATTTTGACAATTGTTTGAAAATATCAGAGTGCGGTGACAGCCTGGGTCACAATCAAGAAGTTAACGTCCGTTAAATTTAACGTGAAAATTTTACTATGGAGAAAATGATGTTTTTATGTATGGAATGACATGACAGCTCACGTCACGTTACATTTAACGTAGGTACCTTCGTTAACCTTCTAATGCAACTGCTACATAATAATATTAGACTACATAATATGTAGTCTAATATTGACTGAGTATAGATATTCAAGATTCTAAAACGACGATGTCATGCATGTAGTGATCTCGTGTGATTAATAGAGCGCAAATCAAATTTTACTAGCCTAAAGGGGCGTTGCTTGCCGTATTTGGAACGAATCCACACTCACAATATATATACCTACTATACAACTTTATTTTAATAATTTGCATTGAAAGCGAGACGAGCCTACCCTACTCTCTCTGTTATTCGTCGTCGGGAATAGGTACTAAAATTATCTGTTCCAAATAATATCTACACACCCCGCTCAGGTGTTGTAACTAGTGACATGATATTTAGTTATTATTAGACCATAATCATAGTTAAAGCGCGACTGAGGAATGCATGTGCGCCATTCCAAAGACACGACATCTCTCTACTGTTTAAAAACTTTTATACCACTGATATAGTAAAAAGTTTGGTTTCTTGCTCAGCTATTTAAAATGCTTTAACGAATTTGGGCGAAATATAGCATGTGATACGATTTATTATACCCCAACGGGCAACAGGTGTGAGTTTATGTCGGTATGTTATGTAGAAGTACTTTTAACTCTTGTAAACGAAAAGTAAGTCAGGGTTAAAAACTACAGTATTGATAAGGCCGGAACGAAGTGATCTAATTTCTTATGGTATAGTTCATAAGATTACGATAGTAATTTCACCGATTCTCTTACCGCCTCTCAGGCAAATAGTTGTGCTTGCAACTTGTTCCCGAGAGGCGGTAAGAGAGCGGCAGGTGATCAGGAAAAATAGTGCTGAATGCTATCCGGATTAGGTTTGCCATCTCCAAAAATGTAAAAGCCCTACTCTACCCTGTATTTGGTCAGTCATTTTACCCTACAAGGAACATCAATGCTTCAATATCAATAAGCCATAGGTACATATAGGGTTGCCATCTGTTCGTATTTAGAAGGACATGTTTTTAAGTCTTATCCGGCCAAATATTCACTAGTCCGGCCTGTCCGGCTTTTCATTGTAAAAACATTTTCTTCGTCTTCCATTTAGATATTTGTCTTCATCAATTCGACTGTTGTCATGCGTCTCTCTCTGTCGAATAGCGGCGTCCCTCTCGACCGGGAAACCCGAGCCGAGGACAATAGGCGACTGGTCCGACAGCAAATGTAACCACATATTAATTCTATTATCTATCTATCTATTAAGCCCTTTTATTCTGAATTAGAGAATGTCTCTTAATTCAGTGTGCCGCTTGGCAAAGGCCTCCTCTAGCTCTTTCCATTGTGAACGGTCATGGGCCACTCTCCTCCAATTTGGGCCCGCTGTGAGTTTAAGTTCGTCCTCCCATCTTCTGTGGGGTTTTTTCTGGCTCCGTTTGCTATCTCTGGGATACCAGTCTGTTAGTATTTTGCTCCATTTTTCTTGTTTGTCCCTTATCATATGGCCAGTCCACCTCCACTTTTGCTGGTCAATTTTAGCTAATATGTCGGATACTTTGGTTTTTTGTCTTAGGACATCATTTAGGACTTAGGACATATTAATTACGCGTACTGTTATAAAATAACTTGAGACAATCTTGACTATAGTTAGATAATATCCATAATTAACTATGTCAGGTGTAGAATACAAAAAGTTACAAATATTACCCAAAATAAACAAGCAGCTCTATACATGGTGGGTCAGATCATATAACAAATAATTAATCCACAGTATCGGCTATCGATTCTAAGCATATTGTATAGGTCTTTGATTTTTTTCGAGTTGGTAAAAAAAAATAAAGACCTATACAATATGCTTAGAATCGATAGCTGATACTGTGGGTTAATTATTTGCTATATAATCTGACCCACCATGTATAAGAGTGTAGACCTCGCTAGTCCATATTTGAATAGCTTAATACAGTTTTTATTATATTCTGAACCAAAATTTTCAAAAAACTTTTCATGAGAATCGGTTCAGAAATGCAATGCGACCTTGAGAGGAGAACATACCTACATCCGGACATGCGAAAGCATTTTTGGGCAAGTTGAAACGGAGCCGCTTCGCTGCCATTTTGCTCGGTCAATTAACTCTAACACCCGCTCGCACCAAGCAGAGTTAACGCCGCTAACCTCCGGTTAGGCTTTAACCTCGAGTTAAGTCGATATAACTGTCCCAGTTAGACGCTAACCCGAGATTAGCAGCTCCGTGCGAGTGGGCCTCAATTGAAACTCCTCCGAACTACATCGACGACATGCTTGCCATATCAGAAAAGTGTCGATATTTTTTTACTACTGAAAAGATTTTCTTCCAAAACGAAATCAAATTTGCTTCCGGATTTAAGGTCTAGATAAACTCACAGATATGCAGACAAACACGTAAAAAGAATAAACCCCCTCTTTTGTTTCGGGGGTAAAAAAAAACATTCGGACATAGATTAGTCCTGTTTTTATAAATTCACCAACAGGTTTTCGAGCATAAGATAATTAGTTCGGAAACAATGTTCGGCGAAAAACTTGAATATTGCCGGCGTTCGGCGTTATCTTCACGGCACAGGTAAACGACCTCACCCCAACAGTTAGGTAAATGTTTTTAGCGAGCATTTGCATTCCAGGTCGACGACAGGAAAGGTAATTTTATTTTGTTAAAAAAAGTCCCTTAAAGCCTGAGCTCCCAAAATAAACATGACAGTTACCTTAAGTTACTAAGGACCGATCGAATATGCAAATAGGAACCGATGTGGGTAATGCCCATAGAGATAATAAGTGTATCCTTAGGTATATTAACCCTATAGAGTCCTTTTATTAAATAGGGAGATTCTGAATCTTTATTCGTGTTTAATCTATTACTTCTTACTAGTTAGGTACTGTCCGCGGCAACTTCTGCTGTAATCTGCTTTCTTTAATACACATAATATAATAGTTCGTACCCCTATGTACCCCTGTACAAAGTTTCACGAGACTCAGTCCAAGAATAGAGTCGCAATATGCGAATTTAACTCCGAGATTATTATTCTACTTAAATCAATGTGTTTTAAAATCCCTCCATACTATTCAAATGCATGTAACCGATATGCTTGACGCTTCATGGCATTACGACAGTAATGCGTGTGAGTGTGTTAACTTTACCACACTTCACGCACATTTGTTCCACACTAGATGTTGCCCGCAATTTATGGTTATATTTAAATTAAACCTAGAATAATAGGGTACTTATTGTAATAATAGGTTCTAGACATTTATTGTACATACACGTATACGGGAAAAATTATTAAAAAGAACTCGGCGGTTAATGTTAAACAGCGTTTATTATATTTGATGGCACTTTTCCATTAAAAAAATACAGTATTTATAATAATTCAGTAAACAACGTCGCAAAGAAGCTAAAATCCTCTACAAATTGCGCTCAATAACTTATTTCTCTAGGACAAGCCGGTACAAGTACAAGTCCCGGAAGATGACCATAAATTGAGTTAAAATCGGCAATAATCATCTAAATTAACTATGCCCGCCTCCCATCCAGAATATACGCTACAAGATATTATGAGTTACAATACATACACGTAGCTACTAGATATTCTGTAGACTTACGTAAGCGTGGAAGTGACATATTCGAACACCTTGGGAAGAGCCAATGCTGTACGAGATTGTTTTTACAAAAAACTGTAAGTGTTACTGATTAGCGAGGCCGAAGGTCCTTGGCGTAAGGACCCGCTATGACATCACTGTCACTGTCGTCGTCATACGATATTATTGACATTCGTAAGCTTTGTACGATGTTTGTACGTTTTTTAATCGACTCCAAAAAAAGGAGGAGGTGCTCAATACGTCGGAATCTTTTTTTTTAAATGTATGTTCACCAAAAATAAATAGTAAACGTGAACCGATTTCGATGATTCTTTTTTCGTTCGAAAGGTGGTACTTCCAAGTTAGTCCCACATTAATTTGGTTCAATTCTGATGATGAGATCCATGAGAAAATGAGGGAACTACTCGAAATTTGCTAGCACGTAGATGATTTTGGTGTCAATTTCGAGGACTTCAGAGTCAGAGGCGGCCTTTGCGCTTGCGAGGCCCCGGGCGAATAGATCTTTGCGAGGCCCTAGTCTGGGTGGCCCTGCGGGCGGGATGGGGGGAGATTCTTTTTTTTCTCAAGTACGAATGATGTGGAGTGTCATTGGATAGGTCCTAAAATAGTATATTTTGTTGTTTGTCATTTTATCACGAGTCCCTGGTTATGTTGGCGCGAGGGAAAGCGAGCGTTAATACTAGGGACGAGTGAAAATGACAATTTCGCACGTGCTTAATACATTTGCGAAAAAATGAATAATAGTACATTACAGACCTAGGGTGGTGAATTCGTAAATGTCCCAGATCGCAGGTTTCTGTGGCCCGAACCGAAGGTGAGGGCCATAAATATGCGAACTGGGGCTTTACGAATTACCGCCCGTGGTTTGTCAAAAGTTTTACGTCTTGTCTTGGCCAAGAAGTGAGATTTTCTCTCCGCGTAGCGGGCAGAAAATCCCACTTTACGGCCAAGGGTGATGTAAAGAAATAAACGAACAGGACGAAGCTTAAAAAACTTTATGCACTAGTTCGTAAAAAAACACCTTTGGGCACGCTCACTAGCTGTCAAAAAACAAAAATGCTCGTTCGGAAATGACAAACTTTTGGCATGTTAAACAGGTATCGAAATGTTTACTTTTTGAGCACCTGTATTAAAAATAATATTCTGGGTTTGCGGAAACCATTTTTCAATTTAGGGATGAGTTTCTGAAATATTAAGCTTTAAAGTGCTTAAGATAGGTACAAGTTTCCCCATCCCCTGCCAGCTAAACCATTGTTTTTGGATGACTGAAAAAAAAATAGTGCTCTTCATGGTAGTATAGAATGTGTCCCTGGATAAAGTGCTCAAACGAATAGGGATGAAGCATGATATTTTATCGATGAATAAAAATAAATCCCGTATTTTTCTTCATTAATTATGTTTATTTTGAGTAAATTCCAGGAATAATTATAAAAATAAAAAATATAAGAATTTGCGAAGTTCTGAAAAACGATGAATTCTGAAAAGCTTTATTTCGGAAACTATCAGGTGTACGGAGACAGTTTTAGCTCATATTGTTGCAAATTTAGTCTTCTTTATAAATGCGCTGAGAAGGTAATACCAAAAACTAGTCCTTTAGGGTCAAAATTGCCAAAATCTGAAAAGAAGCGAAATTTCTCGCCTTCTTTGCGATTTTTCTGAATGTTGCGTCACGAAATTTTTGTCCGCAAACCTCAGATTCGGATTCAGCACCCCAAAATACATATGCAATTAAAGAAATCAGAACTACCCGAAAACTTTCCTAGCAAACACGCAATTTAACTGAATTTTACATTATTTACGAGTTCAGAATGAATACTATCATTTGCTTGATTTGCAAAGACAGAGATTATCCAAAGGACACGTCACAGCTGCCTGAAAATCAACGCCTTTAATTAAATGAAATACGGGAATGCCCAAACCAGAAACTGTGACCACTTGCATGAATTAGCGCTCTGCAGTTCGCAGCAATAGAAAGTCCAAGTGGTTAGTCGTGATATTTTTAACGGGCATTGTAAGTGGCGAAATTTTTATAGAGATTTGTACTAAGTATTAGCACTGATTACTATATACTTATTTTTTTTATCGACTTGGGTTATCGTAAGGTAAGCTTGCGCGAGTCCCCTACGAGCGCGAGGCCCCGGGCGGTTGCCCGCTTCGCCCCCCCCTAAGGCCGCCTCTGTTCAGAGTTACTTATGTACTTCTATAGTAATGTTTGGAAACTGTAGCCGAAAAAAATATAGAAACTGTCGTAATCGAGAAATATCTATCCTCATTAAAAACAGTATGCAGACCTATAAGGGGAAGTCTAGAAATAGCTCCAGCGATGGTCGAAATTAAGAAATTGTGTAATGAAGAGAGCATGGATAAAAGCCAAATAACAAAAATGTTGCAAATATTAATATGGATACCTACAACGGTATATAGACCAATTTCAAGAAGTGTGAACTCTTAGATGACGGGTGATACAGAGTCTAATTTAATAAGTAACATGTCATGCGGACACCTGCAGTACGTACGTACGAGTAATATTCGAAAATTTATAAGATGATGTTGATACAAAAAAGTTCAGCTAACACTTTGCTTATTGAGACAATTGATCCCATCCGGAGTTTTTGTTCGGCCCTTCTAGACCCAATGCTGAGTCTCGCAAGAAACATTTGTTACAATGCGTTTTGCTTTCTATGATAAGTTTTTATTTACCGTCTATGACGCAAAGTTATCTAATAAGTGTATTTTTAATCTCTTTACTTTATCCTTGTTTATACGTAAATTGAAGGTTTCTTTGTTTAAAAACTGCATATTTATCATGTGCGTTGTTATGATCTTGATAAAATTTGCGGTCTTTGATAATTTCTATAATAAAGTATTCGATAATTGGGTTAGTCTTTACGCCGATTAGGATAGTGCGTAACACCGGGCTCTTATCTTTTACTCATAGATAATATCTCTTCTGTACATCTTTGCTTTTGAATCGTATAAACATACCTACTCATAGCAATCAGAATCACCTCTGAGTATGTCAACATTCTCACTAATAAATTATTTTATATTATCTCTGGATAAAATGATATTATGTAATTGAAAAAATCGGCTAAGGTCTATATACCTAAATCCTAGTATTTTAGAGGAGTCTCTAGTGAACCTTGGGTGAGGCTTATGTGCATATGATATCGTTCGACTGAAATTAACTATAGCATATACCTACCTAAGTATTTTTATAATAATGAGATCAACAGATATGTTACTAACATAACCCAAGGAGGAAATGAAATCGGAGCTACGCTCCAAAAACACAGCGTATCAAACTTCCCATCTACTTTACATACCTAATTATTTTAATAGATAAATCTAGTTCAAGTAATACCTCGGTTTAAACTAGGTTTAAAACATGCCTCTGACCGTGGTCTCTTCTAGAAATTCCTAAGAAAATTTCACTCCCTTTACCGCCCTATGAATGGACTGATAGAAGGGAAGGGCTTCAAGCTGTCTTTCTTTACTTACTCGAAATTTCAACTAAATTGGGTTAACGTGAAACATTAAGCAGACAGTTGTAAGGGTGCGTCCAGATCTGGCGAATACGCCGCAAAAATACACATCAATCACCACTTCACGGCGAAAAAAATAAACAAGTGACGTTTTTTGGGTAAATTTAGCGTTATCACTTCCCAGGTGTTTTCCGATTCGTAACTGAGTAATCTGGACCAGAGCGGTTGCTCATCAATTCTATTTTAGAACGCTCACCCACCTTTCGGCCGTTGAATCACTGGCTCTTCAGGGAAATATGATGAGTACCTGTAAAAACTCACTAAACAAATGTTTCTAGGCGAAATTACCAGCTGGTAATTTCGCCTAGAAACGGCGTTCGGTAATCGAACTTTAGAGCTCTAAAGTTCGATTTCAACGCCGTAACGTTTTGACGGTAGGGATAAGTAGGACGCTCTATACCCTATATATGTACCGTTTCGAATAGAGCCCCTGGTTTTAACTGCCACCTCTCATACAGGAGAACGTGAATTTAATACCCTCGCATCATGTTGAGGTTGTGCGAATTCAAATTTTTACTTAAATTACCCTTTGACTTATCGGTGAAGGAAAACTGCTAGAAAATTCGCAGGCGAGGCAAAGCAGCTCAAACAAGTGTGTGAAGTTCCCATCCGCACTTCGCCTGTTTTGGGAACATTTAATATTAGTATATAGTCTCGAGCACACAAGGCACTTGATGGTAAATGGTCACATATTATGAGAATGCGTTATCAACCCTGAGGACTAAAGATTGAACGCCTCTAACTCTATGCCAGTAATTTCACCGGCTTGACTCTTACCGGGCCTATATTCGAAGTCTTTAAATAGGGATCTCGCTGTTCCCTATAGGATCGCTCACGCGTCGCGTGAACATTAAGCAGCTAGATTTAAAGTTTAACTTGACGTGTGATCGATCCTATAGGAAACAGCGAGATCCCTATTTAAAACTTCGAATATAGGCCCTGCTGTTAGACGGCAGGTTAGCGGTGAACGCCCGGTTCCTATATCCACAGAACGCCTCGTTTTGGCTACGGGCGGGTAAAATATTACAGATTCTCTCGAAGCTTTTTGTGAGGAACCGGCCCTACGGATGGACCCAGCATCATTTCCCACCACCGGAAAAGGCGTTTTCATTCTCCTGTATGATAATCGTAGTCGTAGTAGAGATATACTTCTGTAGGAAGTCCCGCGCCTCCACAGTTCAAAAAGCTTCAAAGCATTTAAAAAGCACGACTAACACTCTCAACACATGTTTGACGGATGTCTCAGTACGCACACATGCGTTGAGAGTGTTGGTGGTTCTTTTTAAATACTTTCGAAATACACTGAAGCGTTTTGAATTGTAGAGGCGCGGGACTTCCTATAGTAGATTGTCTCTACCATTACCTATAGTCACTTTACTAATGTATGTAATGTAAACATCTTTCATTCATCGCTAGGTCTATATGAATATGCATAAGTGCATTATGTCTATTGTGTTTATTGTTATTTAATGTGTACCGTTGGGAAATGGCAAAGATCATAACCGTCAAGCCAAGCACATATATATGTGTCTGTCCTCAATTTTCTAATGTCGTCGTTCCCGTACATATACTTACACTTAAATAAGTACTTAATAATGAACTAACATGCCTCTTTTTACTTCAAACTAGCTGACCCCGCGAACTTCGTACCGCCTTTTTTTTTATAAACCTCACGGAGCCCGAGACCTTTCCAACAAATGCAAAACCGTGGAAATCGGTTCGTGCGTTCTGGAGTTATAGCGTCAGGAAGGAAAACCCGACTTATTTTTATATAGTAGAAGATTTCCAGTTACCATGACTTATTTATATTACTAACTAGTTGGCCCGGTGGACTTTCGTATCACCCGTAAGCGATTCTTTTTTAGCTGTTCCTTTTGACTTCTCCCCATTGTTTTTTCTTGCTAAACCTTCCCTGAATCACGGGGAATAAAACGAAAAAAGAATCAGCCAAATCGGTCCAGCTGTTCTCGAGCCTTAGCCAGACTAACACACGGCGATATTTTTTTTATAATAAATATAAGAAGATGACTTGTCGTGGTTTCCACTCAAGAACGCGTTTACTCCAACGACTATCCGCAGGTCTCGCGATGTGACCGGCCCACTGCCACTTCAAAGAGCTTATTCTTTGGGCTATGTCGACAACTTTCGTTCTCTGCCTGATCACCTCATTGCGGATCCGATCTTTCAGAGAAACGCCGAGCATAGCCCCAAGAGTATATTTGTTCTTGAGTGGAGACCACGACAAGGCAAATGAAGTGTAGGGCGCCCTGTTGCCAGGTGGAGTGACGATTTGCGCAAGGTGGCCGGTGTAGATTGGATGCGGCACGCCTTGGACAGAGCTCATTGGCGTGCATTGGGTGAGGCCTACGTCCAGCAGTGGACTACTATGGGCTGTTGATGATGATGATGATGATGATGATGATGATGATGATGATGACATAAGAAGATGAAGCTAAGATAGGTTTTTTCGTGAATTAAAAAAAAGAACAGTTTTACTTTACTACACCTTATGAAAATTGTATACATGTCATCATGTAGATTAATCGGGCCCTGTCGTATCTGTGGCACAGAGTGCATTATGACGCGGACTTCCCGAATATCTCAGTTTCGGGAATAAGGGACAACTATTCACGGCCTGGTCCAGATTCGGCTGGCAGTGCGCCAACCTGACACGTGCGATGCACCGGCCAGTGCGAAGAGTCACACCATCGTTTTCATGTCATAAGTATCACGATATGATAATAATGTCATCAACTGGCTAGACCGGCGTTGCATAGACGCGAAGTTTTTTTTTATGTCAATGGTATACGCAAACGAGCGCACAGCCCATCTGATGGTGGTGGTCACTACGGCTCATAGACACCGAAACCCTATGATCCCCCATTAGAAACCATAATATCTCGAATGCGTTGCCTATCCCTGAGGCCTAAGATGGAATGACTGTCATGAATTAGGATGTTTATGTTTGCTCAATGGCCGCGTCTACGATGGACGTTTACGCTTGTTGAGTTTTTTTGTTTGTTGTTTTTTTAGTCTTAAATAGGGATCTCCCCGTTCCCTATGGGATCGCTCACGCGTCAGCTTTATAGCGTAAACGTAAGTTTACCTACTTCTTTTCTGAAATCCTGTAAAGTATTCCATCAGAATTAAACGTTAATGTCTTGTACATATAATAATTATAATTAAATCAAAAATAACATTTTCTTGTGGTGCCTTCCATCCTTGAAATGACACGTGTTCTACTTCTCACGTGCATAATTTTAATTGCATTTTCCAACACCGGAAAATTAAAAGTCAAACTACCTATATCGTGATGAAAACAACAATTTTTATAAGTAACATTTTGTCGAAATCGTGTTTACCTACGGTCTAAACAATACGGCTCATTTTTAAACCGTCACGTATTTGCTTTTAACTGGTTATCCTTCTGCAATTACGTAACCGTGTATAACCGATGATAATTTACGTTTTATTGATTTATTTATGATATTTACAAATAAAGGCTTACAGTGTAATACCAAAACGCATATATTGTTAGTTACTTAATAGTAAATTATTGCAAAGGCCGCCAAGTAACGCATTGCCGGACGAGTCAGTTAGAAGGCTGAGCGAAGCGAAGCCTTCTATTAGTACGAGTCCGGCAATCGCAATTGCGGCCGAGGTATATTATAATGTTTTTCTCAAACAGCGAGGAAATACGTAAGGTCAGTCGGGGCAAGTGCGCCAGGGTGGGGTAAGTGCGCCTAACATAAATATATCGAATCCTATAAATATTACTCGACTAGTAGTTGGCTGTTTACAAGGCATAGGGGCGAAATAAATTTAGGCGCACTTACCCCACATCAGTATTTACTACTTCCATGATCGTGGAAGATTAGGCCATGGAAGTTGTACTTATTACCTCCATGGATTTGCCCATGAATTAAAAAAAACACACACACGACAATAATGTTTTTGCTGGCCAAGGCCAGCAATAGACAGCCTCGCGTCTTCTTTTTTTGAAAGTAACACGAACATTTCCGAGAATGTTTGAGAAAATGTACATCCTTACTTCCTTACTAATATTATAAAGGCGAAAGTTTGTTTGGATGGATGTATGGATGGATGTTTGTTCCTCTTTCACGCAAAAACTACTAAACGGATTTTAATGAAACTTTACAGTAATGTAGCTTATAGATCAGAATAACACATAGGCTACTTTTTATCCTGGAAAAACGTATAGTTCCCGCGGGAACGCGATAACCGAATTCCACGCGGGCGAAGTCGCGGGCAGAAGCTAGTTATTAAAATAGGAGTTAGGGTCGGAAGTTGATTCTTAATTTCTTATTTATCTAAGTAATTACAGTACAGATTATTATTCATAATTAATAATTAACTTAAGAAAGAGCAAAATAAGTTACTATAAATGTAACTTTTTTATATTTAATATATCTCGTTCGTCAATAGATTTTTCTCATTAGATGGCGATCTCAACCAGACAAACTTTGGATAATGGAAACTGTGTGTATCCAAATATTATCTATAAAATTCCGAAAAATGAAAAATCTAAAGAAATACCGGGAATGAATGATTCCTCGTTTAAGTCTTCTTTGGATTTAAATGAATCATTGTTGTAAAGGACCTTATCAATGTACAAATATTTCTACGAAAACATTTCAAACGCGTGAAACACGAGTAAAAATTAACATTTAGTCAAATTGCAAACAGTGACATCTATGAACTAGCACTTAAATGTCTGCTAATAAATTAATGTAACGAGTGTGTTGTGAGCGAACTAGTGTAGTGCTTTGAGCACAGATGGCGCGCATGTAGGTAGTAAGTACAGTAAGCTGCAGATAAAAGGAACCCCCTCCGCTAAGCTGCTTTACCTACCCATGAGAGTTCTCACGCCGCGGCAAAAATGAAAATGACACATTAAATGTACCTTCTTATAACCAACAAAGCAAGTACAAGTTTACCAGCTGTTTATACTCAGAAATACCATATCAAACCGAAGTTTGAATCAACAACCCTCTTCATGTCAGATCAGCTTATTACAGGTCCCAGCGATAAAAATGCACATCAATCTTTGGAAAGAGAGCTGACTCTCTTTCCAAAGATTGATGTGCATTTTTGACTGTGCTAATTTCGGTTTCGAGCCTCGTCACACACTACCAGTCACGTTTGTCACACTCATGTCACAGTTTCTCAGTCGATTATGGTTTGCATTATGGAAGGTGAGATATCTCAAGTTAGTTCTCAAGCCTCCATAGTTTGCCTGTGAGTTTTTGTACACCTGTGACGTGAACTAACAAAGTCCATAGAGTGAAGAATTTATTTGGCTTCTGCCCGCGACTTCGTCCGCGTGGAATTCCGTTATCGCGTTCCCACGGGAACTATGCGTATTTCCCGGATAAAAAGTAGCCTATATCCTTTCTCGGGACTCCAACTATCTTCAACCAAAATTCATCAAAATCGGTCCAGTAGTTCAAATATCTCCCACGTACAGACTTTCGACCCTCTTTAGCTTTATTATATGTATAGATGAAAGGACACTACAGGTTTACACAACTTAGAAGGCGCGTGGATTAAGTAAAAATAGACCCTGCATCAACGGTTTAAGTGCATCGCCGCACGCCTTCTAAGTTGTGTCGTGCTGTACTTAGATGATTGGCTGATCTATTTTTTTCTTCAATGCCAATGTGCCTTCTAACTTCTAGCATGCCAATACCAGCCGCAGACCTGTGTATCACGGCATAGTTTACTGCTGGGATCTCTTTTATCGATTTGCTCGTTGATGTTACGATTTATAGGAAACATTTCGATTTGTTCCAGTTGGACGACGCAACGCTGCAGGTGTTCAAAGATGGCGACTATGGACCGTATCTGGACCTGGACTCGACCCTCAACGAGCAGGAAGAGGAGCTGGAAGGGCTTCAGGAGAGGTATGTTATCTTCCCAAATGTATTTTACCGTTAACTTCCTCATTCCCGCCGCAAAAGGGATTTAATTGACAAGCTATAAGGGAACGTCAAAATGTCACCGCGCTTTAAATTGAACTTTAAATCTAGCTAAGTATAGGTAAAACACTTAAGTATGTCAGCTGTTGTATGTAGTAGTAACCTGTCTGTATACGAAAGTTGACGTTCCATATTTGAATTTTCCTCGAATTTTCATATCATTTTGGAACAGAACTACATACAACAGGTGACTTACTTGAGTTTTTTACCTATACCAACTTAAAGTTCGGTTTCAAGGGTTTCAACGCCGTGACGCTTTGACTGGATATGGAAGTTCATCTCATTATAATATGCATTACTAGCTTCTGCCCGCGACTTCGCCCGCGTGGAATTCGGTTATCGCGTTCCCGCGGGAACTATGCGTTTAAGCGAAGAGTAGCCTATGTCCTGGCCCGAGACTCCAACTATCTCCATGCCAAATTTCATCCAAATCGGTCCAGCGGTTGAAGCGTGAAGAGGTAACAGACAGACAGACAGAGTTACTTTCGCATTTATACTATTACTAGCTTCTGCCCGCCACTTCGCCCGCGTGGAATTCGGTTATCGCGCTCCCGCGGGAACTATCCGCTTTTCCGGGATAAAAAGTAGCCTATGTCCTTTCTCGGGACTCCAACTATCTCCATAGGTACCAAATTTCATCCAAATCCGTCCAGCGGTTGAAGCGTGAAGAGGTAACAGACAGACAGACAGACAGACAGACAGACGGACAGACAGAGTTACTTTCGCATTTATAATATTAATAGGGATAATATGGATTATGAAAAACAGAGAAAATTAACTGCCTTAGGAATGAGAATGACTTTAGAAATCACGTATGCCGCTTATGCGTTAAATGGTTAGTCCCCCATAAGTGATTTTACTTAATATCAGTTTACTTTTACCGCGAAAGTATAAGACTGTATATGGTAATAGATTTTCATCTGTTATTCATTTGTTATATCCGCATACGAGTAGAGATCTACTAGGTATCTAAAGTCCCGCGCCTTCACATTTCAAAACGCTTCAATGTATTTAAAAAGCACGACCAACACTCTCAACGCATAATTGATGGCTGTCTCAGCTCGCACACATGTGTTGAGAGTGTTGGTGGTGTTTTTTAAATACATTGAAGCGTTTTGAAATGTGAAGGCGCGGGACTTTAGATAGTAGAAGATCTGATGTGACGGCACTCGATGCCAGCCATAATGACAGGAGGGGGGACACGGGACAACATACATCCGAATTGAATGAGTGTGCGTATACGAGCGGCCCCGGCGGTGCATTTCCTATTCCCCCACCCTTTCTCTCAATGACATGGCTAGCCCACCATCCATGCTGATAGGATAGCATGTCCACATCGTTTTGAAGTCAGTACTCATGTTTGTACCAGACGCAATTCATAGCTGGCAAGCCAAACATCAATATAAGGACCTGAACAACCGAGCTTTTGAAAAATTGCTAAAACCGGGCGGACCCTAGCTAGATTGATTTGGCGCCCCGGAAACACCTATACCTATTCCAATTTTCGAGATCGGTTGGATATGTAAATAAATAGATAAACATACAAGATTAGCGCGTTAATGTAGCTGTCTATATAAAATGCTATGTCGCGACTGACTGACTGACTGACTAAATGATCAACGCCCAGCCCAAACCACTGATGACAGAAATTTAAAAGGAGGCAACATTGATTTTATATTGTAGGCGTCGTTTAAGAAAGGATTTTTCGAAATTCGTAAAGTAGGGGTCAAATGACAGTTTTTATGGATAAACCATCGTCATTTAGCGACAAGTTAGCGTACTCGCTAACTCGCTCTTAAGATGTTACATTTAACAAACCATCCTTACTAATATTATAAATGTCACATGGGCTCGAATTCGTTTTAGAGTTTTCCAACGGTACGCGAACAGATAAATGAACTAAATCATACGTAGGACTCATACTTTTTTCCAACACTGTCCCGAAGTTACACACTTAATCAGAATGGATGTGGACTATTTAGGTGACGCAGTTTTATTATGATCGACACACTGCAAATCTGCCGGGCTCTGGCATCCGCGCGACTTGGTTTGTCGCGCAATAATTATTGTTTACATTCAGATTTTAAAAATGTGTGTGTTTTTTTTTTAATTCAATGTTTATTAATGGCCAGTTACTCAAGGGTTCTGCCTCGGACTGTTAATTCAGATAATTTGTATGTTGTCTCGCGGATGTATGTTCTCCACCGAAAATCTCAATGGGAATTGAATGAACTCTTTAAGTTTTTCGGGTTCCGTACCCAAGGGGTAAAATGGAAGATGAAATTTTCACAGATGATGTATTTCTATTGCCGCTATAACAACAAATAATAAACAACAGAATAAAATAAATATTTAAGAGTGCTCCCATACAACAGACATGATTTTTTAAAAGTTTTTATAGGTACGGAGGAATCCTTCGTGCGCGAGTCCGACTCGCACTTGGCCGGTTTTTTTTAATACATGTCCAATACTTAGAGCCAGGAAGAGATCAATGTTTTTTTCAATATTCAACAACAGCGTAAAGTATATATAAATAATGTTACGTAATAAGCAATTTATCATCTTGATCATTATTGCAATATTTATGGGCTGCGAGAACTGCACCGATTCTTACTAAGTATAGAAAGCCTGGAAAAGCGAAACCGTGGGTGTAGGTATAGCTTTTTTTTAAAGCATCGAAGGCGAATGTTCGACAAAAACCGGGTTCTGTAGACAATGAACTTGCACTCTTTCACAGGTTGATCGGAAAATGATATTTTTCCATTCACACAATTAAATTGACTGTAAAAGTGCCCTCCGTCGCGTAGTCTTAGAATTTGCGTACCCGATGATACTATACACATATAGATGGATATAGTTATAGTAGTATTGAAAAACTGGTTTCGCCCTTGGAAAACCCGTTCCCGTGGAAATATCGGGATAAAAAGTCCTATGTCATTCCCAGGGTCTCAAGCTACTTCTATCTATGCCAAATTGCATCCAAATCGGTCCCGTCGTTGCGACGAAGAAGAAGAAGAAAAATCATTTATTTGCCAGAACATTTACACAAGGTGATATTTCGCGTGTTTAGAATGTTCTGTCGAAAAATCGACATGCAAATCTTTATACATTTACAAAAAAAAAACATTAGTTTTTATAATCAATAAATTCTTTTACATTATAAAAACAATTATTTTCTAGAAATTTACTGAGACCTGTATCAAATTGTGTGCCATTTAATTGCCTGATTTCATTTGGTAGCGAATTATAGAAGAAAATACACATATGATAGGCATTTCTTCGGTACATATCGGAGCGACATTACGGTTGATATAACAAATTTACATATTGAGCTCTTTTGTGGCCTCCGAATACGTCACTGAATTTCTTAAAACAATCTGGATTGGTTTTAACGAAAACACATGAAGGAAGGCGTGAAGGAAGGACAAACAAACTAATAAACAAACAACGAAACTCACTTTCACATTTATAAAATACTAGCTTCTGCCCGCGACTTCGCCCGCGTGGAATTCGCGCGTTCCCCCGGGATCTATGCGACAGACAGACACACAGACAGAGTTACTTTCGCATTTATAATATTAGTATGGATTCCTCGACTTTGTCTGCGTTTACCAGCAGAAAGATAGTCTATACGATTGTATGTTGCTCTTTCATCATAATTCAATATTCTATCAAAGTTAAACGTAGAAAGTAAACGTATCAAAGTTAACTTACACGGTAGAAATGAATAACCAGGGCTTTCAAGATCTTAATCACCTAAATAGGGTGTACACCTAATTTAATTTTACCTCAGAAAAAAAGTAGTCTACGAGAAAAAAAAGGTATAAAAGGACTTCGGTGCGTGTTGCTAATTTGAAAACGCTTATCAAACTCAGATAATCAGATGGCCTGAGTGCTCGTTTAGCCAAACACAAAAAAATGCAATGCTATCCATAATGCATGTGCTCTACGATATGACATGTAGGTAAGGTACATTGGTATACGTCGTTTGAAAACTGACCGTGAACATGTTATTTAGTACTAAAGCGGTTCCCTATCCCGATTACAAGGGGAACAGCCCGCTCCGTTCCCAGTCGTATCTCAAACGCCGGTGCGACCGCTGAAGACCTCAAAACAGTTCAAAAAATCTCTAGAATATTCTCATTATAATTAATTGGTCCTATCTAAGTGGATACACGCCGTATATTGTATGGAAAATGGATGCGTTGCGCGATGGTAGTGGTAGTATTGACAGTGCGGCTTGCGCTACGGATGCACGCGAGCTCGACCCACTCGGCGACCTTCAAGAACTTTGGATTACGTGTGTGTTAGTGGCCAGTGACATGATAGACGACGATGATGATAAGTAAGCGTTGTCTGTGGTTTAACATTCCGGTTTGAAAAAACAATGTATTTGAATCATGATAGACTATATTTAGGGACGTGAAAACTACCTGCAGTTTTTTTTTTATAATTTATTTAATTTGTGGCGATGTTTGAACCAAAAACACCTCGCTTCGGTCTTTTCATTTTTAGGGCTCCGAACCTGAAAAGGAAAAATCGGAACCCTATATAGGATCACTCGTGTGCCACTCCGACCGTCTCTCACAGCCAATTTGCTCCAAAACTAATTTATATTTTTACTAGCAAGTTTGACTAACTTTTCTGATACTTACCCAATAATTAATTTCATTTATTAAATAACTAGACAATGCCCGCGAACTTCGTCCCGCGTCAACTTAGAATTTGCGTACCCGATGATACTAGGTATATGGACAGTTATAGTTATAGAAGTATTGAAAAATTGTCTTGAACCATGGAAAACCCTTTCCCGTGGAAATATGGGGATAAAAAGTATCGGTGTCAAGTGAATCAAAGCAAATTGAAGCATTGCATTACTGCTGAACTTTGACTCACTCTCTTTTTTTCTCAAACTTTTTTAATGGCATTCTTATGAAGTGTAATTGTTTTGTTCACAGCCGAAAGAATGCCATCATCCTGCGAACACAGTTGTCCGTCAGGGTACACGCTATTATTGGTGAGTATCAATTATGTATTTGTTATTTTCATCATGCCCTACGAAAGACGGCCAAAGCTTTCCACACACCTGCATTCACGACCTTCACTAGGTCGTTCCATCCATGGAGCTCATAAGTACATCTGGAGAATGGAAAATGGATAAAATTAATTTTACCAATAAAAAAAGAAGAACCGCAAGGAAAGCTCTGCTATGCAGTTTTCCTCGATAGGGTAGGGTAGGGCGCTTGGTCCGCTTCCCTAGCAGTGACAGTGGAGACCTACCTTGAGCGTACCCTAGGTCTCCATAGTTACACACACTCTAGCTCGTTGCCAGGCCAACAGGTGCTGAAAGCCGGTAGCGGTATTCAACTACTCACAGGCACTTTGGTTAAAAATGTGTAAATTGTAGTTAGCTCACAAATAATAACAAACGAGTAAGTAAATAGTTTGAATTCGCGTTGGTATTATTATATAAGATACAGTCCTAATAAAACCATATTGTCGTAGGTACCTCGTAAATTTATATCTTAGTATTTGAGGGTCAATAATCACTACATAGTATAAAACAAAGTCGCTTCCTGCTGTTTGTCCCTATGTATGCTTAGATCTTTAAAACTACGCAACCGATTTTGAAGTTGTTTTTTTTTAATAGATAAAGTGATTCAAGAGGAAGGTTTTACTACTACTACTACTACAACAGCCTATTTACGGCCCACTGCTGGGCACAGGCCTCCTCTCATCACGAGAGAGTTGGGCTATAGTCCCCACGCGGGCCCAGTGCGGATTGGGGATTTCACGCACATCCTTGAATTACTTCGCAGATGCGTACAGGTTTCCTCACGATGTTTTCCTTCACCGAAAAGCTCAGTGGTACCTAAATTCAAATTGAATTTCGCACATTAAGTAAACTTAGAGGTGCGAGCCGGAGTCGAACCCCCGACCCTCTGCATGAGAGGCGGTAGGTCGAACCACTAGGCCACCACGGCTCTACCTATTCTTATAGTGAGGTAGAACTTAGAAGTAGTGGTAGAAATCTAATTTAACTCATTAGGGAACTAACTTATTTCCTGGATACCCGTAGCCATTTCTTCTGATACCTACGTATCAGAAGAAATGGCTACGGGTATAATAATACAGTCACAGGCAATGGCGGGCGGTCGACCAGTTTCAAAAAATTTCGCTTGCACTATGCAGCGAATCGTCTACGCCCGTCCTCTTTTGAACGAGAGAGTCGTGCAAGCGATTGTGACCCTTAAGGTGGCACACCGCCAGTACCTACATGCGACTGTACCTATACGTGGGTTAAAACCATTTGATGATATTTGAGGTCAAGATGCGCGCACTTTTCCTGAATCCGATGTAATATTAACCAAGTTATGAGCTGTTAAAGAAAAGAAAACTATGTATGACTGTGTATCAGCGACATACTTATATCAATTCATATTTTTTACCATGTCGAAAAAAATGCTTTGAGTCGATATTAGCCGATACCGTTGGTTAATTATCGCCAAATGCTTTAGACCCACCCAGTATTAATGGACGATTTAGAAGACTACTTTTAATAAGCAAATTTGACTCCTCGGGGAAGCACTTTTCTACGTAAACTCATGTAAAATATCTGTTGATTTCTTTTTCTCCAGAGAGGTTACTCCACTCCCAGGGCCGGGAGCTCAGGCGAGCGCTGTTCACTCTCAAGCAGATACTTCAGTCCGACAAAGACTTAGTCCACGAGTTCGTGGCCAACAAGGGTCTGGACTGTCTCATGCAAGTCAGCAGCATGGCTGACCACAACTACCTGGACTACATCCTTCGGGCGCTTGGCCAGGTAAGATCACCATCTAAAATCTGAATACTTACAATGTTTTTAACATTCAAAAGTCGTTGCTAACGAGCCAATGTTTCAGATCCTTCTATACGTGGACGGTATGCACGGGGTGATGGCAAACAAACGCTGCATCCAATGGCTCTACTCCCTCATATCCAGCAAATTCCGCCACGTCGTCAAAACTGCACTCAAACTGTTACTGGTCTTCGTCGAATATACCGAAAAAAACTGCCTCCTTTTAATTGACGCGATCAACAACGTTGATTCTTCCCACGGCCGACCGCCCTGGTACAACGTCATGAAGATACTCCAAGACTTCGACGCTTCAGACACAGAACTCCTAATATACGCCACCACGTTGATAAATAGGTGCCTCAACAGCGTACCCGATCGAGACATGTATTACGATCAAGTGGATTCCCTGCAGGATCAGGGAATGGATAATATTGTACAGCTTTACATGTCGAAGCAAGGGACGGATTTGGATCTCCTGAGGCAGCTGCAGATCTTTGAGGCGGTGCTGATGTATGAAGATGGGGATGAGAGCGGGACTGCGCTAAAGTAAGTTACCTACCACACCACCACATGAGCCTATTTTAAAGACCTCTACCGGATACATAGTTTGTTATCACGAGAGAGTGCTGGGGCTGACTACGCCACCAAATTGAACTTGAAATGTAGCTGCTTAAAGTGCGCAACGGCGCGTGAGCGCAGGGATTGGGGATGTCTCTTTCCCTATTTAAAACTTCGAATAGAGCCCCTTAAACCCCAAAATGGCCCAATTTATATTGAGGGCTACATACAATGTTTTAATTTCTTTGAAACTCAGATATTTTCCTTCATCTACAACTTATTGGTTTTAATTTAAAAAGTAATGACAAACTGCTTAGCCAAAACATTAAAGTTAATCGCAATAATTAGCCGAATATTAACTAAAACTTTCTTTGTAGGCAACTAGACGAATCTGTGATCAATTCAGTTCATCGGAGAAGTCTGAATTTAAACTCTCCCGAAAGGCGCAAGTCCAAAAAGCACCAAATGACGGAGAAAGGTAAAGATAATTTTGGAATTTATGTTTGCGTGGCGTTTTTGAATTTTATATCCATGCTCTTTCTTTGTGTACTAAGCTTATACATTGAAATGATATTGCATGAACTGTTCCATTCCATTACATCCTCTTAACCTTTTGGTATCATATACATAAACCTAGTTAAAAATACCATGAGTAAGTCATTAAATCAAACTCCTAAATTTGTGATGGTTGTAACTTTTGTCAAATACGTAATTCCATGTTGAGCGGTCAAAGTGGTATCCAAGTATCTTTAGAGACAAAACTTTGAGTAACGTTAATCGCATTAACGTTAGTCATTGGTGACCTTGGTGCACCAACAACAAAGTAATACTTACTTACCATGGAGCAAAAGTAACGTAAGGCTTGACTCGAGCCTTAGACTGGATACCAACTTTACCCGCTCTAAGTCGCCCATGTGTGTGCGCGTTACTTGTGCTTACCTCGTCGCATTTTACTAACAACAGCCAAACCCGCCCCGCAAGTGGAAGAGACAAAACCGTTGAACAACCTGCGACCTTCGTTCCTACCGTCGATACTAGACAATAAAGAAAACAAGGAGTTGACGACAGCGCTACGAAGAAGGAGGGCCCGGTTCGCCAGGCAAGCCCAGCAGCAGGAGATGCTAAATTCCAGCGGAAATTACAACGGCCTCTTCAATGGAAACGGGGACTATTCCAACGGCAACTACTGCAATGGGAATCATGGCGTCAACGGCCATCAGACTGAGGAGAGACCACCGATTAACCTCTGTGAATCTCTGAAAAACGGTTTGTCCATTATCTAACCCGTGGGTAGACTGCTTCCGCTTATGGATAGAGATGAAATCTTCTTAAAAGACCGTGTTTTTTAATGTTCCTTAATCTCAAGATACATTCTTAGAGTATTTTTAAGTCCATAACGAAAACAGTCTACTTGTAACCTACATCGTCATCTGCTCTTTTTATTGCCTGCCGTTTGCTTTTGTTTGTGTATAAGAAAGACATTTTGTTTACGGGATTAAATATATTAACTATTTCTTTTTATACTGAAGTTAGATTTATTACCTACTCACCTATAATCTTGTATTGAAGCATCATACATTTAAGATCGTCTAACAATTCTAATGTGGACAAGAGCAGTTTCCTTTTGCGAAATCATTCAAAACTTATGTAGGTGGATTTTTTTAGCAGATTACTTGGTACTTTACCTTTGAAATGTTTGATAAATAGACGTTGTCCTGAAAAGAATAGACAACTCTAAAACAAACTACCTAATGTAGATGATCTTCTATCGGCTAGCGTTGCTCCGGCTTCAAATAAAAATCTGCCATCATTTCCAGGAAACCAAAGATATACAGCTGGTCTGAAACAAAGAATACAGAACGGTACCCTGGGTCACAGCGTGAGTCCAGCAGACGCTTTGACAGTCGTGCGTCAGAAGATAGAAATGGGCGGCGACAATCTGGATGACAGAGGGGTGCTCCTAAACCGAGAGCATAGTATCAAAGACCTGGCGCAGAGGCTGACCAGCCCCGTCAGCCCTACCACTGAGGAGAAGCCACTGCGGGTCTCCGATATGGCTGGGATCGTGTCAAAAGCCAAAGAAGAGTTAGCTAAGTCTCAATCTAAAGGTAACTGTCCGAAGATACAAAAAACTCTTTATTGCCGATAGCGGTCTTTTTCATGTAATTTTTCTATGCAATGATATTTTATGTCATTTGTTTGCAGAAGTGATAAAAAGTCCTACCATAGAAAAAACTCCAAAGTTACACGAGATCAAGATATCAGAGAACGACCTGCATTGGGAGGAGCTGAAGAAGGGATGCCTCGACCGAGAGTTCCACCTTTGCGACTTGGACTTCTCTGATCTTCGGAACGATACCGATGACGAAATGTCGTCACCCGCTGTTAACGCCCCTGGTGTACCTCCCCCTCCACCTCCCGGGATGTTCCAGGTCGGCGTTCCTCCTCCCCCACCAGGCTCCTTCTTCTCCAGGAGTGTTCCAGCTCCCCCGCCGAAGCCTTCTTACTCGGAAGTCTCCAACGACTCCGACAGCTCCACCATAAAGAAGAACAAGAAAACCGTCAAGCTGTTCTGGCGAGAGGTCCAGGAATACCCAGCGCCTACCATCAAGTCAAAGATAGGAGGGTTCATCTGGGACAACCTACCTGATGTGAAACTAGACACGGCGATGCTGGAACACCTGTTTGAATCTAGGACCAATGATTTGATCATTAAGGTTCGTTTTACTGTAAAATAATAATGATATTCAAATTGAAAATTTGTTTCGTGAATCTAATCCTATTTTTTCTTTTTCATGTTGCATCTTTACTATTGGGTGGTGTCTATAGGAGGTGTGTATATATATTATTATTTTTTATCATAATACTTCGTTATTTAAAGTGAAATTAACCTTAACAAGTGTCCACCCTTTCCAGAAGCTAATGGAACCAAAGAGAAACCTGATATTGGACACGAAGCGGTCGAACGCCATCAACATTGCTATGAAGAAGTTGCCAACACCTCAGACCATCAAGGCGGCCATCATGAAAATGGACGCCACCGTCATTGGTCGAGAGGGAATCGAGAAACTCCTGACCATGCTGCCCACTGAAGAGGAGAAAATCAAGATTCAAGAAGCACAAGTAAGAAATCACATTATCGACACTCGCAGAAGAATATCTGATAGGAATCTCAGTAAATCTCGATCTATAAATAAGGTAGTAGATAATCGTAAAAAAGAACGCTAATTTCCTTAGAATAGAATCCACCTAATTTGATGAACTTGCAAAATTATTAATTGCACTAAATTACCTACTTATTATTTGAAAATCTATAAGCTCATTATTAATGCCACAAGTATACATTGAATTATTTCAGTACGCCAATCCGGATCTTCCCCTGGGTAGCGCCGAGCAGTTCCTCCTGACCTTGGCTTCCATCAACGAGCTGTCTTCGAGGCTCAAGCTTTGGGTCTTTAAACTCGATTTCGATAACCTAGAGGTAAGTTAAACATAAGCTATATACCTACCTAATAACGCTTTCATTTCAATATACGTACATGTATATGTATCACGATATTTCTAATCCAGCATATATTTAAATTATAAGTAAAAACTAAACGTTAAATTCAATTGTTAAAATAGAGCTATAAATAAAAAAAATACCAAAATCAGTCACCTTGTATAATATAAGGAAGTTTCAACTTTATGTACACCCGGTTTATTTGAATGTAGAATAGCAATGATTTCTTTTTTAATCGACCCTGTCGCAATGTAAGGTTAACTTTCAACTAGGAATCCTTGTTTCATATTAAATTACTTAGTTCCATGACAGCGCCTGACTGCGATAACCCTACTTGATTTAAAATAGGTCTAAGAAAGATGTTCAATTACAGAAAGAAGTAGCAGAACCCCTCATGGACTTGAAGCAAGGCATCGAACTGCTGCAAATAAACAATACCTTTAAAGTGATTCTGGCGACTCTGAGGTCTGTGGGTTGCTTCCTCAACGGCAGCCAAGTCAAGGGTTTCAGACTCGAATACCTGTCCAAGGTCATGGAAGTCAAGGATACTGTACACAAGCATCCACTCCTGTACCACATCTGCGAAATGATCATTGAGAAGTTCCCGGAAAGCAGTGATTTCTTCAGCGAGGTAAAAATGGACGTGGGATTGGGTTGGAAAAATCTGCTTCACTCTTTACTCATACTTACAGCGAACAGTAACTGCTGGTGCCGTTTTCTTTTACAATCTTCTTCTGTTCCCTATACATGGTGGGTCAGAAAATATGGCAAATAATTAACCCACAGTATCGGCTATCGATTCTAAGTATATTGTATAGGTCCTAATTTTTTTTCGAGTTGGTAAAAAAAAATTTTGTATAGGATTCAGGCGCCGCTCGCACAACCAATCCCATATACAAATTATTTTTTTTACCTACTCAAAAAAAAATAAAGACCTATACAATATACTTAGAATCGATAGCGGATACTGTGGGTTAATTATTTGCCATATTTTCTGACCCACCATGTATAAGTACTTACTACTTTATTAATAGTTGATAATTAGAAAAGTTCTTGTACGAGTAACTCGTAATTTTTTGTCTTTACAACATTAAAGATAATTATTAAGTATTTGGATTGAACCGTCCCTTTCGTCCCTTGATACAAAAATTTCGTAAGATAAAATGGTTTTCAAAGCCGCAATTCATGGAATTTTCAGGTCGGGCCCGTGATCCGCGCTTCGAAAGTCGACTTTGACGTGTTGGAGGCCAATTTGTCGAGGCTTGAGGCCGACTGCAAGGCCTCCTGGGACCACATGAAGCGCGTGGCCAAACACGACAGCTCCCAGATATTCAAGACGAAGATCAACGAGTTCTTGACCGATGCAGCCGAGAGGATAATACTGCTTAGCGTTATTAAGAAGCGTGTGATGAACAGGTAAGTTTAAGAGACGAGGATAAAGCGTGTTCCAGGTAGCGTTGGTCAATGGAAATATAGAGTGATTACTCTTATACAATGTGCATTGCGTTTGTTATTTTTACTCATTCAAAGTTAAAGAGATGTTTTCTAGATAACAGAGAGATGGTCAACATTTTTTTACTAGCCCACTTTGCCGTCCAATAATATTGTATTAAATGTGGATGTTGATACTCGTGTATGTTCTGTTTGATACTAGCTCAAGTGTTGTTACAAAGAGATGTATTATGTAACAAATTTATTAATTAAACCTTTTGTCGAAATACTTAACATACGAAAAGCTAAGCGACTAAATTAGTATCTGCGCTGCGCGATTGTTTTGCTTCTCTTTTTGATGATGATCCAAAATTCTACCGGCTTCTGTATATTCCCAAATTGTATCAACTGGTGTATATATATACAGGGTAGGTGCACGTGATTTCTTTTCTGGACGCCCGGCTCCATTGTTGCAGGTACTCCAAGTTTCTCCTATTCCTTGGTGTGCCCCCCACGGACCTGGCCAAGACCAAGCCGTCTGACTTTCTGAAGGTCATCGCGGAGTTCGCTCTGGAGTACCGCACGTCCAGGGAGCGAGTGCTGCAGCAGCTCGAGAAGAAAGCCAACCACAGGGAACGGAACAAGACCAGGGGGAAGATGATTATCGATGTAAGTAGGCTAATCGCTAAACTGCCGCTAGATAATTACTCGCACTTTTGTCTTTTAGTAAGGGGGTAAGAGACCTTATAGTCCTCTAGTTGCCAACGCATTCAGAATCTTACACAGGCACAGGCTTCCTCTCATCACGAGAGTGCTTGGGCTATAGTCCCCACGCGGGCCCAACACGAATTGGAGACTTCACACACATCCTTGAAGTACTTCGAAGATGCGTGCAGGTTTCCTCACGATGTTTTCCTTCACCGAAAAGCTCAGTGGTAGGCTACCACGGCTTAGTTATTCTACTACATATCGATCGTTTCGAAAAAGGCAATCACATAAACGCGAACGTCTGATTCCAATAAGTGTTCCGAAATAGGATAACTAAGTTACTGAACACAGACTTCTTCTAAGTTTCACTACACTGGACAATAATCGTGATCAGATATTTATGATCACCTTGTTCGTTTCAATATATCTTATGACAACTGTACCCCGGCCACCACTGCCGCGTAACTCTTTCAATGCCACTAGCCTGCTAGTCGGCATCATTTGTTTGAAATACGGAGTTGGTGACAGGCACGGTTAACGGTGGGTTGATTCAAGCATAGTTGAAGGGCTCCTGGTCGTTAAATATGGCTGCCGACCTGTCATTCCATACAAAAACGTAATTTTGTCCCATAGTAAAATATTTAACGTTAACTTTAACGAACGGCTTGAATCAACCCTTACTTAGTCAATTTTTGGTTCGGGCTGTTGATACTCGTATGTGGTGTTGACTTCTTACCTTGTTGACAGGTGGCGAACTACTCCCCCAAGAACGGTGACCACACGGCCGACAGCGCGCTGAAGGAACTGCTCAAGACTGACCCGGACACGGACAGTCTCACGGAGAGCCGCCGCAAGATATCGGTCCCGAGGCGCGTCCTCGTCAAGTAAGTAAAGAGGGGACAATGCATCTGTCACCAACTCACCACTTCGCATATATTAGTAGTTAGTGGCACACGGCGGACACGGCCTATAAAAGCACGATTTCGAACACAATTCGAATGAAGTGTCAATGTTTACTGTGTGTGTGTATGCGAGGACGTCTCTACACTTGTAAATGTGTGTGTACCAGTACGCGGGCCAATGATTCACTCTCCATCTCCGGATGAAACAAATGACGGTAAGGGCGAGTTGGGTGCGAGTTGCGCGCCGGCTAGATTCAGGCGGGTGATTCCGTGAGAATGGCCACGGAATCACCCGCCTGAATCTAGCCGTATGTACTTAGTACTATTAAATATTCTGTGGTAGTGGTTCTTTTTTAGACCAGTTGCACATTATATGAAAGTTTTCAGACAGGAAAATTCTAACGCTCGCTGGCAGAAAGCCGGAAGGCACTCTGCGTGCATACAATTATGAATTAGACCAAGATTAGACCCCGTACGCTGTCAGCAAAGTTCTGATCAGATTTTTATTAACAATGAGCATAATGTATGCACCGAGTGCCTTCCGGCGAGCGTCAGTATTTTTCTGTCTGAAAATTTCATCTTGGGAACCGTCAACGCGCAATCCATCTTTGGTAGGAACAGTGAGCGACTATAAAAACCATAGCATTTATAAGTTATATTATAAATGATATCAGAAACCGATCTAACGATTTGGAAAAAAAATGCAATAAGTATAGGGGTCTATGCGTTCGAAAAAACGATCTAAGTAAAAAACTCATTTCGGGCTTTTTCTTCTGGGAAAAACTCGTTAGCCGACCTGGACGCACCTACTTTATAAAGATAGGCACCAGGTATTCCATTCAATTTGAATTTATCACTGAGCTTTTCGGTGAAGGAAAACATCATGAGGAAACCTGCACGCATCTGAAAGAAATTAAAAATGGCTTGCGTGGGGACTATAGCCCAAACCCTGTCGTGATGAGAGGAGGAAGGCCTGTGCCCAGCAGTAGGACGCAAATAGGCTGTAGTAGTAGTAGATACCTATTCCATTCATTTAGTTAATGCGATGTAAACTGCTTCCAGTGGCGATATGTCAGCGGACGATGAAATAATCGAGAGCCTGGTCCGCTCGGCCACTTCCAAGCGGCGTCCAGTCACGCGCGAGAGGAGGAAGAACCGACTCTCCGACAAGAAAAGCTGTAAGTCTTGTCATTGTTACCGCTAGACCACGACTTCGCGCGGCAGCGGCAGCGGCGAGCGTTTTACGGACACATTGCGCGATCGTGACGCCCGCCGCGCGTCGGCTAGCAACCGTCGCGCGCAATGTGTCAGTAAAATGCCCGCCGCTGCCGCTCTCGCGCGAAGTCGTTAGAAAAACAGTCCAGATAGATGCGATGCTAAAGCGAACTCTCATGATTGCCTAGATTGTCCACAACGGGCGGTGTAGTGTGATTCTAATTTGTGATTGCATTATTTTTTGTCTTCAGTGAACAGGACGCTGGACGGAAATTAGTCGGCCGATACAAGGTGTCTAGGTAAGTCTTTCTCCTTAGGTAACTATTAAATGATTAGATAAGTTTATTCAGAAAAGAATAAGTTAAAAAACATATTTTTAATTTTTTAACAGAAAAAAGATAACCTTAAAACTTAAATTAGGGCCTTTCGGAAGGGTTCCCATCACGCAGACAGCATTCCCTCGCTGTATGGCAATAGCCAGTCTTTGCGCGAAAAAGCTGCCGGCGCGAGGGTCTCCCGTTGCCTCCCTCGAGCGCTTCCCTAGCTTCCTGTGGAGCCCCAGCGCCCCTTTGCCCCATGACCCCAGAGTCTCCACCCCGAAGGCCACAAACTCATAGCTCGAGCCTAGGCCACTGCCTAGTAAGCTCACTAGCTTGGAATATACATATCTATGTAGTGTTTACTGGGGCGAAAAACCGATGTAGCTACGTCGCGTATCCAGGAGAAATCATTTTCCCTATTTTCTCCCTAGCTCGGTCGCCCACATACTAAATCTCTAATTATCCTCCTTCTGGCGCAGTCGGGTAAAAACAAATGAAATCATGACTTTCGTACAGTGGAAAATTGCCGCGTGATTTAAATAATATATCTTTTGTTTTCACAGATTGTTGGAGAGTACGAGGCGCGGGGCTCATAGTTAATTATCTTAATTGCTAATTCTATTTATTTTATCAACGGAACCTTGAATCTCATATCGACTCAGTAGTTTATATGAATAAGCATTTTATTTAAATTTATTTGACATTTCAATGTGTTTTTCATCGCCACGCCATAAAAAAGTAGGTAGACATGATTTCCCGTTTATCTTTTTTAGAGATAGGTGGCGTTGTGAGCACGATAGCAGGTTAATATCGAAGATTGGAAACCGTTTGGACAATACAAAATCGTACCTAACTATATTACGAAATAGCAAGTAAAGGCCAAAAATATCCATAAAAACATATCCGCATGCGGCTGCGATCGATCGGAGGGTCATCCCCTCAGGGAGGGACGTCACCTTTACTAAATGATTTTAACCTTTGATTAACTAGCTACCTTATAGTTAATAGTAATAATCATGGAAGAATGAACTACACTTGTATTAATAGTATATCGCGCCCCGACTGGTGAAATGATTTCTGATCAAGATTTGAAAAAATGGCCATTTGTCAGAGGCATATTTAGTGAGATTAGGCTGATTAGGAATTTCAACGAACTGGCGTATTTTTCCGAACTCAAGGAGAGGAGGAATGTTCTATTCATTCATCACTAACTTCTAGTCTTCATACCCGAAATCTGCTTTCCACAGGAAACAAACTTGCTGTTTCAATGCTTTTTCGAGATTACTTATCTAAGCTACCAAGTACTATCCATGCATTTGTTATTTATTTGTTGCCACTCTGTGCATTGTAATGTTGATGTTTTATTTAAGAACTATAGTTATGGCTAAAGTCAACTTCCTAATTGACAGTAAGATGGGATTATTTTTTTTGTTGTTACTGTATGTAATGTAGGTAACATTAACATCTGTAGGTACACTTAAAAATATTTGGAAGTGTGTATTTGATTCATTCAAAAGATTAGGATATAGAAAAATTAGTAGGTTATTCATTTAAATTTTAACGTGTCTTTCCTCATTTCGTTTCTTCTCGTTGAGAATGCTGCAAAATTATGTATCATATCATAATTAAATATGCCCGTTGCAATATTTTTGTATTCAGCACACTGAACCTTTATATTCGTGGAATCTTCGTACCTATAATAAATAATGTAAATAAGTGTAAATATATAATTTCGTATGTAATTTAATTCGTTTGTTTTCGTACTTTGTCATAACCCAAAAAATGTTTTATGCCTAATCGTGAATTCTTGATTGACTTCAAAATACGTTGTATTATAAATATTGTGGTGGAATTAAAAATGAGCTGCATCGATTAAATGACTGATTCAATTTTTTTTTTTAATATCTACTACCTACTCCTGTAATATCTACTTAGGTACTGTCTAGCTACTCGTGCTATGGCAATACACTGTTTTCGTAGTTCTTACGGTTGGGATAACCTACAGTTAGGACTAGGACAAAATGGTCCACCACAACACAGCCGCTTATTTACGGCCCACAGCTGGACACAGGCCTCCTCTCATCACGAGAGGGTTTGGGCTAGTGTCCACGCGGACCCAGTGCGGATTGGGGACTTCACACGCGGCCTTGAATTACACTTCGCAGATGCGTGCAGGTTTCCTCACAGTGTTTCCTTCACCGAAATGCTCCGTGACAAATTCAAATTAAATTTCGCACATAAGAAAATAATTTCAGAGGTGCGAGCCGGATTCGAATCCCCGACCGTCTGCATAAGAGGCGGACAAAATGGTCAAATTACTCAAATTGCTAAAAATGGTAACATTAAATGCACTCTTTAGTTAAAACGAGTCACTAAGAGGTAGATATGTGTATGTTTTGTGCGCCCAAGCAATCATTTCACCTCAACTCTCGTGGCGATACCTGTACCTACCTATATACACTGTCTGTAGCATACATAAAAAGCTCATACATAAAGTACTTGTTGGAGTTTCCACCAAACACTGTTTGTATGAGGATATCCGCAGCAGAACTGGGGTCACCGACATTATGTCGGCGACATAGCCCGAAGAATTGCGAACCTTAAGTGGCAGTGGGCGGGGCACATTGCTCGCAGGACTGATGGCCGATGGGGCCGGAAAGTTCTCGAGTGGCGTCCGCGAACCGGGAGACGAGCTGTCGGTAGGCCTCCAACAAGATGGAGCGACGACCTCGTGAAGGTCGCGGGAAACCGGTGGAAGCAAGTAGCACAGGACCGGTCGGAGTGGCGAGCCTTGGGGGAGGCCTATGTCCAGCAGTGGACGTCTTTCGGCTGAAATGGTGATGATGATGACTGTTTGTAACTCGAGATAGTGTTTTCATGTTGTCATAGCGTGTTTGTAGGTAGGTACTGTCTTATGTTTTACTCTCACAGAAAAGGCTTAAAAACCTGGTCTTTTCTGTTAATGACAATGTACTATGTTTAAGTACAAATAAGTATTACAAGTTGCGATTCCATTAAGTACCTAGTTACTTACCTGCATATTATTTGTACTGCTGATTAGGATATTTGTATTTGTACTGATTCTGATTTCATGTAAGTATAAAGTTAAATGTGGAAATAGAAATACCTTTGTGTGTTGTTTTATTGAACTCTTCAGTTACCCGTACATACATAATATGCGGGCGAACATCCCAGCATCCAGTGTAAGCTCTCCCCTTTAAAAATAAACCTATAGTCAGAGAAGTCGGGCAGATTTTAACACGCTTTTATTAGGTCGACCTGTATGTAACTATGTAGGTAAGTTAAATTTGACCCACTTTCCGATTGAGCTGAAATTTTGCACGAATATGTGAATCGCGTGACAATGCACTATTATGATGACGCGGAGCTGATCTGATGATGGAGCTGCAAGGTGGCCATAGGAACTTCGTAATAAATACGGACGGTTGATTTTTGACATTTGTTCCATAGAGAATCTGTCAAATTTTAACCGTCCGTAGGCAAAACGAGGCGTTGTTTATATATAGGAACCGGGCGTTAGAGATATAGTATATAAGGCCAAGGGGCATCGTATTTCATATTTCCGTGGAGTTAACATAACATATAGTGCCTACCTATAATGTATTCAGTCCATGCGTATTCGCATTGAGCGATCCATACATAAGTACATACATTTTTAGGGTTCCGAAGTCCACAAGGAACCCTTATAGTTTCGCCATGTCCGTCCGTCCGTCCGTCCGTCCGTCCGTCTGTCCGCACTATTGCTCGAAGATGCTTAGTTCTAGAAAGCTGTAATTTGGCATGAATATACATATTAGTTACGCTGAGAAAGTGGTACAATAAAATTTTGAAATATATTTTTTTATAGGGTACCTCCCCTACGCGTAAAGTGGGGATGTAATTTTTTATTCGTTGAATAGGTCTTCAAAAAATACTGTGGGTTTGTTAAAACCATTTTTTGATTAAGTGATACGTTTGTGAAATATTAAGCTTTAAAGTGCTATTTTTTGTTAGAGTCGAGTGTCCCCTCACCCTGTCAGCTAAATGGTGGTATTTGGATGGCTGAAAAAAATCACTGTTGTGGCATATATAACGTAGTTTAAAGGAAAACTATCACAGCTAAGTAGGCTGTACAAATTTACGAGTCATAGTCGTGGGGCGTCGTAGAGGGGCGTCGGGCGGGCACGTCATACCGCAGGCTAGCTAAGATGCTAAATAAGTCAGGAAGGTACAGTGGGTATCGTCAATTTCGGAAGCCTATACATTGCGCGTGACCCGACACGCACTTGGCCGATTTTTTCTAAAAATTAATAGTTTGTGTTGAGTATCGTTTATATAGTCTACTCGACGATAGTTTTTTTTTTTCTAGTTTCAAACGCGATCTCTTCTACAGGCTTCATTATTAGTATAGAATATAAAAATAAATTAACATCTTAGTATTTTATTGCATTTTTTTTAAATAATTTACGTTTTTGGGTCTTTGGCTGAAACTAGGTTTTATTTAAATGAGAATTGTTTAGATTGGCCAAATTTTATGTAACAGACGGACAGACAGTTACTTTCGCATTTATAAATATTATTAGTAGGTATGGATGGATAGGTATATTAAATTATCGAAGGAACAAAAAACCGGTTGAGAATATAAAATTTATTGGACGGAAATAAATGTATCATCATAAAACACAAATTGATTGTAATCAATCAATGAGTAAAATAATTAATAAAAGTTTTATCAAAAATTATAAACCAGAGTCTATTTCAATGTCTGCATTTTCAAATACATAGGATGTTCACAGAGACTCCGGTAAACTAAAATATAATTATAATTGTATAAAATTCATAAATCTTATTATATTTTATAAAAAAACACATCAATCTACATGTAAGGTTACAAATCTTACAATATCAGATCTCAAGGGACGGACTACAGTAAATAATAATTGGACATAGTATCACAATAAAGCGTGGACTGATCTACAATTTTCGATTAGCTTTAGAGATAATGAAAACGAAAAATATACCTTTAAAATTACATTATTAACCCAAAAGGGATTGTTGACGGATTTCAAAAATGTTTTATACATAATTAAATGGTATTTTTAACTTTTATGCTTTTTATTAATAATCTTTTCTTTTTCTTAATAATAAAAAACGGTATGTTGATAGTTTCCTAATACTACATCCAATTTGTTCAGGCACAATATGGCTTTCAATAATTCACAGAAAATTGTCAAGCAGCTACCATTCATAGAATCATAAGAACACTTTTTTAATCTTGGGAAGTTCAAATTATGTTCCCTTATAACAAACACATTATTATAATCGTACCATTCAATAATTATTGGGACTACATTGTTTTTATAAAATGAGGTTGGTTTTTAATGTCATTAATTTAACAGAGATACTTTAGAATAAACAAATAATATTTTTAGGTCCATAGCATAACAACCGTTTCTTAGCAACTAGAAAAGAATAAGGTAGTATCCGATTTCAGTAAAAGAGATATACAATTTTATAGTTGATCGTCCCACTGTAGCAACATCTTGGTTGTTTCATCTTTGTTGACAGCTAATCGCTTCCTAGCCAGTGGTGGGAAAAGTGCCTCACGTCACGAGGTTCGTTTTCTTTATTCATATTTCATGTAATACAAATCTACACTACATTTTATATGGATTTGAGTGAGGCTGTGGCGGCTCCGAGTTGACATGTGAGGAGGTCTGACCTTTAATGTCACGTCATACTGTATTTTTGTAAATCAATGGAATTACCTTTCTAAACATAATACAAGATGAACTTGAGTAACCCAAATATTTTTACCAGCGTATACCTTCCTTACGACCTTTTTATTCCATACTCCGACTGGAATCGATTGGAATAAAAAAGTTAAAAATCAAATTTCAACCTGGTTCCACTAACATTTTTTATTCTTTATGACTTCAGGTATATGCTGGCAGGTATATTATTCTTATTCTAAATTATATTTATTACCTATTTCTTATTTTTTAGCCTAAAGGTGCAAAAATACACATAGACATTGAATATCTTCATCTTCAAGTCACTGAGTAGTTAAGAAAATTACTGAAAATATGTATATGATAACAGAAGAAATAGTTGCATTGAAATCAATGAAAGAATAAGAAGAAATGAAACATCTTGAAACATCCCCTGTTTACATGTGACATACATGAACCAGATCTTATTGTTATTAAGAGTGAATCTAGAAACTAAGTAAATGCAGTCAACGCAATTCAATGGCATTTGCAAAACATCTGCAATCTGCCCATTACCTAAATTATGAACACATATTGACATGTCAAAGTAAACAGGAGCTTTCTCACCATACAAAACATAATACTATTAAAATGAATTATAAAATTATTGTAATTCTTATTATATTCAATTAAGTCTTATTTAATGGTTACTACACAGTTAAATGATAAAAATTTTACTAGAATTTATAGTCTAATATCAAAAATTGAAACATTCTTTCCACAAAACTGTATATTCTAATTTCTATTCTAATGGATCATCTAATATTGATTACTTTTATATATATTTAACATTTCGCATTGCTTTGCTATTCATTGAAGGGTAAAATTAAAGTTTAACTAAGTATACTTGAGAACCTGTGAGTGAATGCCTGATTCCAATAGTTCTTAATAAAAACTGAAATATCATGCAGACTGAATGTCTTTTTGCAATAAAAAAATAAAAAGTTGCACTCACTCAAATAGACTTCCATTTTGAGATACAAAACAAATCTACACTACATGTAATTAGGTCAAAATATAACTTACATCTATCATGCATAAGAGACTTTCTGCTCGTACGCCTCATCCTCCCTCCAGTACCCTTTCATCACTGCATGCTGAACTGGCAGAGTATTATGCCGGAGGTTACACCATCTTGAACCAAACCTGAGCATCAAAATTATAACTAAGAGAATGAACAAAGACAGTACAGCTATGGCAGGATATATCATTAAAAATGCCATGTTTTAAATATCACTTTCCCGCTTGTGGAGTTCTAGAAACTCCTGCGATGCAGTGAGTGGTTGTCGCGAGATAGACGCCGGGATGTCACCACGACCGTGTTCTTCGTGGTACTCAGTGCTGTAAGGTGGTACGTATTGAACTTGCTGGTAGTTACTCTCGAGTTCAGTGAAATCCAGGGGTGGCTGCTTGTGTGGAGTTGTAGACCAAATTGACACAATCCAGCGATTACCTGCAAGTTATGATATGGTCAATGTGGTTTTTAGTGTTTATGGTAAAGAGATACAATAATTCAGAGATTATTCAGGTCTGTTGCTTGCTTTACTAGTAAATATGTGTTAAGACAAAAAAAAGGAAACAAAAACATAGACAAGGGTGTCTATGTATATATGACAGAATTATTGATAATATTTTAAAAAAAAATCACAGTAATATTGTGATTATTATTTCGAGAAACATTAAATTACAGTTTATCTTCTTCTAATCACAACAAATGGTTGCCCTCACCTGTGTGTCTATCCAGCCAGTATTCGGAGTAGCGCGAGCAGCAGCACACAATGTTTAGAATGATAATCAATCCCAAAACTACAGAGCTAATGGCAATCGCTATATAGAACGGCGTAAAATCTCCCACCCTCGACACAAGAGGGTTTATGGCTTTGTAAGTCCCGTTCCCTGTAAAGTAATTGGGATGATCAGAAGCCGACATTGTCTGTACAACAAACCTGTTGAAGAAACAAAATCACGTCAGGTTTATGTACAAAATTAACTCGATTGTGGGTCAGGAACCAAAGAATACAAATTGTGGCCGCACCCAAGCAGATGTACCAGGGCGTGGCGACCCTAAAAAAATTGAAATAAATCTTACCTCGACAATATTTCAATAAGGCTCTGATTAATTATTCACTGGTGAGTACAATAAAGACCATAAAGACGGGAGATGATTTAAAAATGATCCTAAACACAAACTTTACACCAATTTCACCGTTAGCGGCGTTATGTTAGCGTCAAACTTAAAAAAATAATGAACGAAACGAAGGAAATGAACGAACGAATACTTTTAAATGAATGTCATGGTACGTTCAAACGCTAGCGTTCAAAACGACATTCAAGAACACGTTCACGAGCACCAAAGAGACTGTGCTCGAAAACGTGCTCGTGAATGTAGTTTTAAACGCCGAGCGTGTGAACGTACCATCAGACATGTATGTATAGTCTGACAAAAAGAGTAAAAAATAATGGAGGCGCCACTGTCGCTTTATAGGGGGGTTCGCTGAACATGTTTTGATACTTTTGAAAATTTTGGTACTCATGATTTTTCATGTCATAAGTAGGCAAGCGTGCTTGCTTGCAGGAGTTGCAGGCCACCTGATGTTAAGAGGTCACAGCGACCCATGGACATTAGAAATTATAAGAATGAATGATGTGAATGTACAATCAGGTAAGTACCCAACTTTACAGGGTGAAATCAAAAACAGACTCACATAATTTCTGAGTATTTATTTTTTACTATGAAACTGAACCCAAAGCTTCCTCCTCTACATTCTGCTCCTGAAACGACCACGTCCATGTCCTGGCTGGAACCTGCCTCCAAATCATAAAGATTATCTTCTGAATTATGATTTTCGACAGGAAGACGCAACATCTCTCACTGTCATCATCTTGAAGATTTATGACAAGTCTATCTATATTCTGATACAAAGCTTTGCTTCTTTCATAATATTCTTTTTAAATTTTCATGAAGTGCTGGTACGTATTCTTCCAGTCATTCACTAAGACTTCTTGGAATGCGAGTTCAGCTGCCTCCTAAAAATAAAATACAATAACTAAAAAAAGGCAAGACGACTTCGTCAACCGATATCACATTGCATAAGTACCTAAGAGTTACATTAAAATATCACTCAAGTATCACTGAGTCGCAAGCGAGCTATAAGCCGCGTCAACGCCATGGCGGCGTTCATAACCTATATTGAGTTAAATTTTACAAATAAAACAACACTAAATGCAAAATTAGGAGGTAAATTTGTGCTTTATGAACACATTTATCAAAAGATCATTTTATAAAAAAGTGTTTCATACCAGTCATGTCGGCGGTTCTTTGATAAACATCGTTGAGATCCGACAGAAGAGTTTGTGCTTCGAATTCTAACAGACATCGCCTGTACACTTTAAAAATCACTTCTCTAGTGCAACTGCGTATTGTTTTATGCATTGTAAACCTTCTGGTACACGTACACACTCAAAATGATCGAAAATTTACAATAAATCACGTTTTCCGTTGTCGATTGACGTTACCCGTACCAACACTAGACAGTAATAAAAATGTTGGCATCACGAAAAAAAAATTTGTTCAGTTTTTAGACTTTTTTGCCAAGCTGTAAACAGCCTGCTTTTATTGCGTTTACATGAACGACGTTCAAAACGACGTTCACGGGCACGTTTACGAGCTCGGGCGCGTGTATGTAAACGCAGTATGAAGAATTTCTTATCTGTACAGTTAAGTTACCTCCATTCATTCGCAGGAGTTCTCAGGCCTCAAAGTCATTCATTCACTCGTAAGAACCGGAGTGGTGAGCCAGCCATCTCGGTGTTTTTCATATTGATATTGCAATAAATTTACCGATGTTTTTTGTTAGATAATGTTTATAACCAGTTCAATTTCGTTAAAACACGGATAGTTCACAGCAAATGTTCATCAAACTTGTATGCCATGTTCGTAAAAGACACCCATGGCCGAATTGCTGGATTGTCGTGCGTCAATAATATGTATTTTGTGGCGTTAGGATTTTAGATTGTGATGTTTTCATCAAATAATGTGATCATGAACAATTACCACTGGCGTAAGTGGTTCCTGCTGCTGATATTTGCTGTGTATCGAAAGCTGGATCCCGTTGATGGTAAATGTTTTTTTCGTCGTTTAATTTACTTTACATTGCGGAGTTGTTTCTATATATAGTGATAGATGTATAAATAGATAGACTGTGCGAGTCTAGATTTATTGAGTGCTGGTCATTTACGATGCTCGAGTTCGTGAATTGTTGAATTCCTTGGTTAGCTCTGCTCGATGCTGCGCGTAAGTACCTGTAACAACTGCATGGCAGATATTTTGAACGCGCGGCGTAAGACGAAAATAACCTCAAGTTCATGCATAAATTAAGTCTGGAACTAGAAAAACGCAACTTGTATCAGGCCAATTCTTAATTAGGATGAAAATCAATACAGCTGGGCTAGTCACACTATAAACTGCTTGCTTTTTTGTTATTTGTTATTGTTGAGAGAAGTAAAATATCATAGAATGATAAGAAATAAATCTCTTGTACCTCAGTTTTGTAGCAAGCTTTAATAATCAGTAATCAGTTTATTAAATTTCAATTATATGTCAATACATATAATAATGTGTAGTTTGTTAGTAAATTATATAAAAAAACAAACATCGTTTATAAAAAAATAGTGAAAATCATACTACTGGAATCTTATTGGATTAGGTACTCATCTGTTGGACTTTCATACAGTGTGGGTAAATTTTCTGTAAATGATAGTTCCAGCAACATCACATCATCTCCTTTCCAAGATGCCATATCTTTTATGTTTTCCTTCTGTTTAGGGTCTGTTTACAGCACAATGATGTAGCTCCATGAAAGAGTGTGAAATAAAAAAAATAAAACACCATTTAAATACAGTTTTTGCATTCAATTGGATAATCCAATATAATAATATTTTACATCACCCTTGGCCGTAAAGTGGGATTTTCTTCCCGCTATGCGGAGAGAAAATCTCACTTTTTGGCCAAGGCAAAATGTAAAACTTTTGACAAACCACAGGCGGTGATTCGTAAAGCCCCAGACGGCATATTTATATTATTATTTACAGAAACCTGCAATCTGGGACATTTACGAATTCACCACCCTAGGTCTGTAATGTACTATAATTTGTTAGAAAATTATATTAGAACAAACATCGTTAAAAAAAAATTAAAAACATGCTACTGGAGTCTTATTGGATTAGGTGCTCATCTGCCATCTGATACGCAACGCAACGGAACAACAATCTGCCGCCAGTCAGGTTACTTCACTCAACTCACGCTTTCAAAAGCCATCTTGAAAAAATATTTATAGAAAAACAGAAGCAAGCAATTAATGTTACTGTATCTAGAACTGCCCCAAACAATTCCAAACGATAAAAACGGTTTGATGTTTATTTTTCATTATTTTATTTTATTTTTTGCCTATTTTCATCACTACACCATGTGACTGACTAGCGTATGGGCGAATTGTTTAAAAAAAGATGTGTGCGGTACAATTTAAGATGTCAATTTTTTTTTATGGCAATAATTTTATTTTCTTTCTTTCTTTCTGTTGGATTTTCATAGTGTTTTTTTTTTTTTTCTAATTTGAATCTGCTATCAGTCCTAAGACTATGATCAGATGTGTTGTTCTCATATCACATTTCGAGTGTGCCCTCCAGTAAGGACAGTCACTCATCACGGAATCCTTAATTCGGTACCGGGACTTCAATTCTTGGATATTGTGCCTTTTTAATCTCTTTTGATAGTCCAACTTAATATATATTATTATATATACTTATAGTTAACTGGCGCTAACTTTCATACAGTGTAGGTAAATTTTCTGTGAGTGATAGTACCAGCAACATCACATTATCTCTTTTCCAAGATGCCATATTTTTAATATTTTCCTTCCATTTAGAGTCTGTTTACAACACAACGATGTAGCTCCGTGAAAGAGTGTGAAATAAAAAAAGAAAACACCATTAAAATAGGTAAAATTTTTGCGTTCGATCATATAATCCGATCATGTTATTTTAGTGGCTGTATTTTAGTCCGAATCGGATTACCATAACGTGAATACAAGATGACTGCGTTTTTATGTAAGATTCAAAGTTTTTTTATATATATAAATGACAATATTGTATGTCTATCTATACTAATAATAAGACTGTTGAAGAAGTCGCATCTGTAACTTGAAAATTAAAAGAAACTATCAAGTCGAGAGGACTATATAAATAATACTTAACACAAAATAACGATTTTTAGAAAAAATGACTGTATGTTTGTATGACCGGATTTAACTCGAAAACTGCTGATGCAAAATTTGGTATGGGGGTAGTTTATGGCACTGGCCATCATATAGGCTACTTTTTATCCCGAAAAAACTCATATATCCCGCGGGGACGCTATTACCTAATTCCATGTGGACGAAGTCTCGGGCAGAAACTAGTAATTTATAAAATTGTACTGTAACTTTCACCATTATAGAATACTTTAAATATAATATAAATAAAGCTCCGGGTGTTAGTCTGACTAAGACTCGAGAACTGCTGGACCTGGACTGATTCTTTTTTCTTTTTATTCCCTGTGATTCAGGGAAGTATCTCCATACAAAATTTGATCTAAATCATTCTTCCACTTAATATTAAGTCACTATAAAGTCTATTTTGGGCCAACATATGTACCATGTGAGGCTCATGATTGGCTTAGATAATTGGTTATCAATGTTACTAAACACTTTCTCCACCTGGCTTTCCCATCTCGCATCATGGGTGACATTGAATATGCTAATATATTGCAGTGACTATTGCATATTTCATTGAATACTAATAAGGTTAAAATGCTATGCAGGGTTAAAATGCTACTGCGACACCCCGAGCTCCACATGTCAGAACGAGACTTGCGAGACAGACGGATTCTGCTTCGCGTCCACCACCCTCAAAGATGGTGGGCCCAGCTACGACTACCGGTGAGTTCCTGCACAACTTGCCTCACAAACACCTGAGTTCTTCCAAATTTATCTTGGGTTACCCCCATTAAATTGGGATGTAAATGCACTCCATGGTACATTATTGCGTTTTATAATGATCAAATCAATTGGCAATAAATATCAACACAAATTAATCAATTATTCGTCATGGCTGACGGCAGTATTCTAACCTGTTTTATGAAATGGTTGGCCTGTGTAGCGAGCTGTCTCTCAGCTGCCTGACCAAGGCCTTCCCCTTCGACTACCCAGTCTTATGCAGGAGTCAAACAAATTATTGCTGTAGAAACGATCTCTGCAATTCCGATGAGATTTCCAGAGAGATTATAGCAAACAGACTCCATGCCGCACCGACGGGTAAGCTCACACTGCGGCTGTGTCACACCTTCATGGATAATGCCGATTTTCAGTTTGTTTGATGTACTATTAGAATCATAATTGCATTGCCAGTTTCTATAAGTTTTGTGTTGAGATGCCAATACTCTAACAAACATCGCTTCAGATTAGAACATGTACCTGTCTACTAAGCGATCCGCGTTCGGCCGTCCGGCCCGTATACACCTAGTTTGAATGATGTGCCGTTTTAACAAACACTATTTTCCGAGTGTGCCATGGTTTTCGCTTTAACCTACTAAACATGATGTCTGGTGCTTCCTCGCGACGCAGCTGTATCGAGCGTAAATCACTGATTCCCATCGAGCACCCGTTCGGTTGCTCCACAACGAAGGCTAAAAATGAATCGGTGGTGATAGAGTGTTGTAACACTCATGACATGTGCAATCGCAAACTGCGTCCGGATCTGCAGCGGAAGCCGCCAGGTAGGCCCGTGCGCTGTGCCGCTAACCGCACGCTTGCGACAGGACGCACTCGACCAGACCTAACGTCGCCGTAACTATAGTAACAGTCGCCCAGGACACCGCCGCGCCGGCTGCCGGGCCGCGAACCCTCCACACGCTACCGTAGGCCTTCAACTGGCAGAAACAAATGAATATATAGTCGTATCCTTATATATACTTAGCATAGAGTTCATTCTACATGAAAGGAGCCTATTTTCAGTCGAGGGGCCTTTTCGTGACTCCAAAAAACTTGCAAACATTTATCTCTTGTCAGTTAGAGCCCTGTAAAGTAAAAGAATGAACTCTGTTACGACAATATTGGTGTATCCTAAATGATTGACCAATTAACAACGGATGCTAAGATCGCACTTCCGGGAAACGGACTTCCGTTCCCTAACATATAGACAACGGAAAATAGAATGTTTATTTTGAAAGACATTGAAGCTTAATAATGATATCCCTTAACATTGTCGTATCGAGCCCTTTATAATTTAAGGGATGTCTCCGTTTACGTTAGGCATCAGTCGATCGACCAACTGTTAAGTCAATGAGTGAGCCTTGTGGAGAGTACCTACGCGTCCCGGCAGTCTCGGCGCGAGATTGCATGGCTAATGATTTTTATTTTTTTATTTTGTTTCTGTTTCTAATTACACTAAAATTTCTTCCTCTAGACGACCGGCATTGATCACCCGTTAGATATTGTTCTAATACTGTTGATTTGACTAGATGTTGGCACCCGGAGTCGATATTCCCCCCCGGGGATAGGCCTATATGGTGTCGGGAGGGCGAACACGCCGGTATATATTGCTGTGCCACGGACTACTGTAACCGCGCCTTCGTGCCAGGTAGGCCCCGAGGGTACACGTGGGCTCATACACTGTGTTGTCCACGTCTCCGCGACACACCTGAATGTTCTATTCTATAATATCATTGGGAACAAAAATCGATCTATAAGAATCCTAATTCGCATGAAAGAATTATTTGTTACTATTAATCGATGCATTTGTAAGCTAGGCATGGAGGGCCTACGCCGTGAGGACTGCAACTTCATAGGGATGCCTCGTACGTACGATTAATTTATCAGGGTTGTAACGAACGTGATCATTCGCCGGACCTTCTGTAGCATGGACTATTTTGAATTACTAATCGCATGCTATTTTTATTTCACTTTGGTTTCTGAGTATTGCACGCGAAACGATTCACGTTTGAATCCTTTCGCAAGTGAAATGACGAGGGAGTAAACAAAGTTGTGTCGACTACGCTAATAATACATTGAATGGACCACCCGCCGTTCCTGAATAATCCGCCATTACGACGTTAATTTGCTGAATTACGTATTCTGGAAGATCGAGGGATGAAACCTTCATGCATGGACATGGTTTTATGTTGCTTTGATCGTTTTTGTTTGTGCCTGAGCTTTGCATTGTGAGTTTTTGCATTTGACACATCTAATCCCTTTTACATAAGTCATACACAAACGCTTTATAATTGGTCGCAGCAATAATAAACATATTTTATTTCTAGTGTAATCAGGTACGTATTTCACAATTGTTTTATATAGGTTGGTTCGGCGTAAGTGTGAGTGAAGGGTAATAATACTAATAAGACATATTAAATGTACTTAAAAAGCGAGTTTGCGGTACTGGAGTTTCATTTAAGACAGGAATTCTTTAATTCTATCCCCTCTGATGACAGAAACCGCACTGTATCACCTACACTGTTATGAAGTTATCGGTGTATAAATATTTTTTCCAGCAGTTGAACAAGAAAACAAGATGGGTTAGTTATCATAATTTGATTTCATATATTTTCCTTCGGTTAAATGGAATAGATCTTCGAAATCAATGAACTGTTTTCTAACGTAACTTATAATCATTCAATTCAGTTATGCACAGATCGGGCTCATCACTCTAACTTGCTCTGAATCACGAACTGCCTTGACCAGAGGCCAAGCGGCGGTGCAAACAGCACCCCCCCTTGACCTCCAGCCATCGCGGCTATGATTGCTACTCAAAAGCAATTGCTTGCACCGGAGACGTGGCACTTATTAACGTATCTACCAAGTACTTAGAACATACGCCCACTCGATGATTTGTTAGCAAGTTCGCCAGACAGAATAGTTCTAGAATAGTCCCCATAGCTCGGTCACGCGTACTTATGACAGTCAACGTTGTCAACGATTCTATTATTACGGTTTTACACATGTTCCTAAAACCGTAATAAAAACAAACCTCCAGACGCGCAAAAATCTTTGAACTCGCTGATCCTTGACACAGTACCAGCCCGTCTAAGTTCGAGTGATTGTTTCATTAAAATGCATGCATTAACCGTTTTTTCATTTTCAACGTCTCCCTGCCCGACAATGTATGAGTTAATTTGAATAATGTGATCGTGGATACGCTTGCTTTATTTGAGATTCACAAGAACACGTCAATTCGTCATTGGTATTATGGATCTCAAATTGTGAATCTGTTTCTTGCGAACTGGCAGATATTATCACATCGTATCGATTGTGTGTGAAAAATTACTGCAATAGTGCATTACCCAATGCAAAGTTGCATTCAAATATTCCAAGGAGGTATGGAGGTATTCGGTCTGATAACTTTGGTTTTGGTGTTTTTTGCGTTGGCGTAAAAGTTGATACGAAAGTTAATCACAGACAGCACTTCACCAAGTAACTATCGTTCTATTATCTGCCTTAACTTCAGAATGCAGAAGCCGGGGGTTTAAGTTATTCCCTGTACCTACTACTACAGCCTATTTGCGTCCCACTGCTGGGCAGAGGCCTCCTCTCATCACGAGAGGGTTTGGGCTATAGTCCCCACGCGGGCCCAGTGCGGATTGGGGACTTCACACACATCTTTGAATTACTTCGCAGATGCGTGCAGGTCCTCACGATGTTTTCCTTCACCGAAAACTGTACCTAGTGAACCTTAAATACATGGTTATACGATAGCAAAATAGATTGGCCACTGTCGTTGGTGTCGTCACATTCTTGAAAATTTAACTTACAGTAGTGGTTTTTTATTAACACGTCATAAGGCCATACGTATCTATTTTCAATATCACAGCTCTGACTTTATCAATGTTTTCGCTAGACTGCTAAAGATAAACTCGCCTTTTTCATTTCGCTGTCCGTAAATTACATATCAACTAAACGAGGCTTAACAAGGGACAAATACGTACCTGGGCCAAAGTTACCGGACAGACTTAAATAATTCTTAAACCTATGATTTAAACATCAATCTTCGTTTCCAATCCAAACCTCCTGTATAAAATCTGTTCCGATCAATAAGTAATAAGTGACGTCTTCGCCGTATAGATAGTAAAATATAAACAAGAAACAGTGATCTGTACATTATCATCAAATTGAAATGAAACTGTATTTAATCTCGAGTTTAACGATTACGATTTGACGTGCCAAATGGTGACTTGTTTTATCATTCAAATGTTCGCTTAGTCTTTGTTTCGTACTACCTAAAGGTGATTATTAGTTATTACCATTAGTTATTATGAATTAACAAGCAATATTTATCATTAGCAGCCATTGTATTCCCTTAAAGTACCTAAATCTATGTTTTAATACGATGGCTGGGAATGAGGCTCCGGTCAACCGGGACCTTACATAACACCTGATATTTCCGAAAGAATCCACGCCCTCCGCGTCCGCGTGGCAAATGGTCCCATGGATCATGGGCCTGATGGTGCTCGGAGTGTGTGGCTCGATTAGCTTCTGGTGGGCCAAGAGGTCCCGCAAGCTCACGAAGAGGGGCTCCCGGCCGCTGTTCTCCGCCGAAGACTCACTGTGCGAGACGAGACACCCGATTCTGGGAACTGCGACTATCAGAGACATGATTGAGCTGACCACCTCTGGATCTGGATCCGGTAAGTCTATCTACATATATATATATATATATATATATATATAGGACGTCTCAAAACATTGTTCTCAGTTTTTAGACAGAGACCGACGTAAATAAATAGCTACTGAAGTTGCGCGAGACAACAACGCTACTCCATAAACACCATCACATTTCGACACATGTTTAATTTGACCCAACGCCGCCGATCCCTGAGAGGCCTTAGAGGTATAAATCTATAAATAAAGTTACCTTTGTAACTTTATTTATAGATTTGAAATCGACGTTGAACTTTCAACGTCGATTTCAACTTTAACTTTTGGAAGCCAATGAAACCTATATTTGAGTTATTAATTATAGTTACCATTTTGTTACCTCCGAGAACAACATGTTACTACCTCCAACATTTTCAGGGTGTAATTGTAAAAAACAATTGAATTGAAGTTCGAAACTGCTCACAACTCTGTTGTCTAACTTAAAAGTGTTCAGAACTGCTTTTATTGAAGGCTATTTTTTTTTTCGCAAAAGCGTAATACTGGCCAGGTAAAGGCGGCAAATAACCTTGGGAGGTGTATTTCCAAATGTGTCGAAAATATATGGCGCTTCGACTCGAACAATATTTGTCCTTTATTTCCGAACCGTGTCAAAGCTATAATTAAAATATTCAAGCGAATATCCGAGTGGTCTTCAGTTATAATGTTATAAATTACCATGATATTGACTTGTTTTAAATTTAATTTTTGCTCGTGTAACCTGAATGTTTCCAACGCTACCTTCATCCTTATTTACAGTAGTAGGTAACCTAAATAAGTGATTTTAAACTGAATTTGTGAATTTCAACTCTGCAGCAATACTATCTAATCTGAAATAATTGGTTTTTTGTATCGGCTACATGTGCGCCATTTTCAGGTCAATTACCTATATTTATAATTCTTTTACAAGTCTTTCAATACGCAGACAAAGGCAGTCAGAGAAGCGTAACAAATAGGTCATTTTATTTTAACGCGTATTGCCGCGGCTGACCCTCGTTCCCCCGAACAGGTCTCCCGCTGCTGGTTCAGCGGTCGATCGCGCGCCAGATACAGCTGGTGGACATTATCGGCAAGGGCCGCTTCGGCGAGGTGTGGAAGGGCCGATGGCGCGGCGAAAACGTGGCCGTCAAGATATTCTCGTCGCGCGAGGAATGCTCATGGTTCCGTGAGGCCGAGATCTATCAGACGGTGATGCTGCGACACGAGAATATACTAGGGTTCATCGCCGCTGACAACAAGGGTGCGTCACTATTTTTTTTAACTATACAACACCTTTGTAGTTCAACAGTTGCAACTTAAATTTCAACGGTATCTTTACAACTTATACAACAGTATATTATCTATCGTAACGTGATGAGACAAGTATATGGACTGGATGACAATGCAATAAGGTACCACCTAGCTGATCTGATGATGGAGCTGGGAGATAGACACGGAAAAGTCAAAGCGTTTTTTTAGTTATTTATACTACCTATTATTTATCTATTGCTATTTTTTCGTAACTTCAGCCCCTTGGCGATGAATTAATAAAATATTTCTATCTTCTATAGTTCGTGTCAAGTTTCATGAGTCTGTACCTACCAGGATTCTTTGTTATTTGTCCACGCTGGCTAGGTACTTTCCGTCAAGTCGTAATCAATGGATCCGATCGAATGTCGGATATAACCTGTTAGTTGTTACTAAAGTCCATCACAAATGGGTTGTTTGACACTTTGGGACAATGCCGCGGGCTGTTTAGAAAAAACGGAGCATATCCTTACACGCAACAGTTTGTTTTGTTTACTCAAATCTATTCAATTTATGTGCATAGGGAGTACAGTGTAAATTCCGGAATAATTTTGGAACCGTTTCCCTCCAGACAACGGCACGTGGACCCAGCTGTGGCTGATAACGGACTATCACGAGAACGGCTCACTATTCGACTTTCTGACGGCGAGAACGATAGACTCGATCACTCTCGTCAAGATGGCGCTCTCCGTGGCCACGGGGCTAGCTCATCTACACATGGACATCGTCGGCACAAAAGGTAGATAACCCACTGCCACCACAATAGCCTGTTTACGTCCCGCTGCTGAGCACAGACCTCCACGAGAGTCTAGAGGTGCCATGCAAGCCCACTGCGTTTGGCCGTACAAGCCCATTGGGGACTTCACACGCATCCACGAATTACTTTTCCTCGCGAGGATGTGTGCAAGTGCCAGCCGGATTCAAACCCCCAAGCCCGTAGGTCAAACCATTTTGTTACCATGGCAATTTTCAGGGAAACCCGCGATCGCCCACCGCGACCTCAAATCCAAGAACATTCTGGTGAAGAGCAACCTGACTTGCGTGATCGGCGACCTGGGGTTGGCCGTGCGCCATAACGTGGGCAGCGATTCTGTCGACGTGCCGTCCACCAATCGAGTCGGCACCAAGCGTTACATGGCGCCAGAGGTGAGCTCACGCTTTTACAGATGCCGGCCACAGATCTAATAGTCACCTACAACTAGTGTTGGTCCTAGACGTCTGATCCGGAAGACTCCGCATCCGTGAGTGTGTGCTTTGAAAGAGCTCTGCCAAAAATTACGGGGTGAGAGGGGCATGGCAGGCTCCGTGACAAGGATAGATGTACGCTCATGCTGCGGGAGTAACCGTGTCAACTTATTATATGCAAAAACCTTAAAAGCAGTGGCGGAGGGGGTCGCCCGGCTAAGCGAAATCTTCAGGGTTAGATGACTATGGTGCTGGTAAGTGTCTATGACCACAGAATAGTTCTTCATTCAAATTCTAAATTTGAGTTGTTCAAATATTAAACTAAACGCGCGCGAGTTTCTAGAAATTGCTCCATAGACTCAAGTCTCCAACAGGTCTAAAAGCACTCCAGCTTTGATTAAATGTCTGGAGGCTAAAAAACCGATTCGAGTCTTATAAATGAACACTGCATAGACTTCAGTCCTTACCAACACTACCTAACAGATTAGTTACTGCTTTTGTCACATATACGTGTTACACGGGTACACGTGCCGAACGGGCTAGAAAACCGTTGCCCTGTTACACGGAAACGTATCCGCCAATGGGTACACGAAATCCGTACCTAAGTATTTCTAGTTTGACACACTCATGTAAACTAAGAGTGTAGTATTTATTTAATATGAAACAATGTATCATAAATATGATGATTGATGATCGCTAGTCAGTGTTCGGAAATCATTTACTAATTGGAAAGAGACAATCGACTATTTTAGTAAATGGCCGATTGTCTCTCTCCGAAGATAGATGTGCATTATTTACCTAGGACCTCTATTGATTGGGAATAACGACTAAAATCCAGCGTTTGTCCACGCAGTTGATGGTCCAAGGAATGCATGGTTGTGTTTTTCGTTTTCTAACTATTCGGCTGTGTGCAAAGACAGTGGTGGGGGTTACGAAAACGATCGCAGCGTGTCATATGGCCAAATATGAAATTTCTGACGGACACCACCAGTGAAGTGAACTGTCACAGCGGCCTATTTATTTGCATTGCATCAAGTACATCTGGAGCGAGTAACGTCATCCGAGGCTTCTTTTCTTTATCTCTTGTTATGAGGTTAGATAAAGAGACATACAAGCCTTTTAAGCCACAAATTTTCGTCACAGAGTTAGTTCCACTCGTTAGATGGTCCATAATCCGTCGACCAAAGAGTATAGTTGCACATTGCGCCTCCGAATTAGCATCCGCTAGTTGGCGCTGTCGTCGTGGACACCATGTGCCAATAGGAGCCCCAACGCCCTTTAACCCGCCGAAGGGAACTAAGTATTAAGAAAGGATTCTCCAGGATTTAGACACCATTCGCGAGCGCTGGGGAGTTGTCTGTAATTCTTATTTATTTGATGCATTCTTATTTACTTGGCCACGCCAGTTCTTAATCGACTTGTATGATAATTCTTGACGTCTTATCGGAAACTGATTACAGCGTGATCTACCACTTTATCAAAATAGATGTAGTTGCAAAGTGCATTTATTTACTTACATTTTGAAGTGGGAGATTTTCAATAAATATAGACACATCTTTGATTGCGCATTTCTGTTAAGCAACGTCGAACAACCAGCAAGTTGTTACCGAAAATAAGATGTATTACCTATTAACATTAAAACTATGTCCCCCACAGTGTCGGCCGCTATATCCATCTAATGAGATATGTGATTAGATACCGGCATATTAATGTTTGCATCTTTATCCTAATATGCGCGATAACGTATCACCATATCACTGATAACCTGAACACGTTTCGGGGTGAATGTCAAATGGTACGCCGCGTAGTCGACCGCGAATATGTACACTTAAGGAGATTAGCGATTACATTGTGAAAATCTCTTCTTCTCAGGCGTATACTGTTGTCAGAGTGGTCGTTTCCCAATGGTCACACCATTGGGAGAAGTCACAGCAACGATAGATACACACCGAGCACAGCACGACACAACTGAGAAGGCGCGTGGCGAAGCACTTAAGCCGTTGACGCAGGGTCCATAATTGCTTAATCCACGCGCCTTCTTAGTTGTTTAAACCTGTCTGTACACCATGATATGACCACGACCACTCTGACACACACATAGCAAAAGCTGTGGCTTTTACTATGAGGCGCCACTTTAGACGGTTGGTAGCATTGCGGGAACACTGGACTAAGCTGGTATCTGGCTTGGCTTTTTAAGTCCGTCCACCTTGTTGGCGACCGGCCAGAGCTCTGCCGCAGGACTACGTGGAAATCCCTGAACCGACTGCGTACAGGCTTTGGCCGCAATAAAGATAACCTTTGCAAGACCATCATTAACTGCCCAGCTTGTCCTTTCTCCTGCACCTACGAGGACCTGGTGAGGGGCAACCCAAGGGCTGTGGACGTCGCTGGCTTTAGGACCAGTTAGATATAATGATAGCCATCGACACATGTTTAATTTTGTCACTTAACGCATCGCCTGTCCCTCAAAGAGGTCTTGAAGTTGAGCGACTTTCTCGTGTCGAAATAAACCGATAGATTCTAGAAGCTTCAATAACGACTCGATTATTTTTGCGTTCCACTTGATTACATTTGTTAGGTTTAGATTAGGTATAGAGATGCTGAAGAGCACTGATTGTAGGGTTTTTGCATATAAAAAAGTAGTGTCAACCCCAGTTACAGTTATGTCAACCGGACTTGACGTCTAAAACATCGCACCGTTATTTTTGGCAGCATTCTTTCAATGCATAGCTTCACCGATGCCTCGTCTTCAGGATATCTAGTCTATGGATTGGGTACAGTACGTATGTGGAGCCTGTTGGCCAATTTTAAAGCTAATTTAAGAGCATTGACCTATAATAACATATGGACGAACAGTGCCTAACAGAATATGTCAAAATATATATGGAGCAAATTGACATAAGAAAATACGTTCCAATATGTTAGTAACGCCTCTTTATAATATGTGTCAAGTTTTTTTTTATACAAAAGTAAACCTAACACTATAAGAATAAAGTGTCAAATTTACTGAGCGCCAAAGTTGTTCGGGCACCCGTTTTGACGGGCCGTTTTTCTTCGGCTGACTGTGAGTCCTTACTTATAATAGATCAATGTTTAAGAGTGAGACCTTTACAGCTAGAGCAAATAAAACCAAACCTCTTTTCAGGTGTTAGACGAGACTATGGACACGCGCCAGTTCGATCCGTACAAGCGTTCCGACGTGTATTCGTTCGGGCTGGTCGCCTGGGAGATGGCGCGCCGCTGCGGGGCGATGCCCGATGAGTACCAGCCGCCATACCACGACTGCGTGCCGCCAGACCCGGCGCTGGAGGACATGAGGCGCGTGGTCTGCGTCGAGCGCCGGCGGCCCAGCGTGCCTAACCGCTGGCACTCCGACCCGGTGAGTAGCGCCCAAGGAAACAAGGAACAGGTCACCGATATACTGCAGCCCGAAGAATAGGGATGACGACAACTTTTTTTTCTCACCCCATCAGGAAGATTATTGAAAAGTATTGGACACGTATTTTTTATTTTTTCACGTAATCAAACTTATACGGAGATATATTGAGTTGAAATGTCGCGTGACGTCACGGTTAGGTACGATTTATACCTAACGGTGACGTAGTTAGCCCCCACTCTCCAACTTTAATGCGTTTTAACTAAGTCATTCTTTGTTAATTTGATAAAACAAAAAATACGTGTCTAATATTTTTTTATTACCTGACTGACGGACTAATTAGAATTTCGATTTCTTCACCCTGTCGTCATCCCTATTGACAACATTTCAAAATTTTAGTAAGGCGTAATTCGAAAGCCATTTCGGTATCTCTATCTAAAGGAGTCAATAAAAAAGCTTCAGATTTTTTTTAGTTCATTACTTTTAGAGAAAATCGTGTTTTAGTGGTAACTGGTGCGTGACATCATCTCACTCAATTCACTGACTCGCTAAGGAGCGGGCACTACGCACAGACCAATATCTATTCGCAGAAAGAGCATATTTGACTTACGCCCTTTTAGAATGGGGAGTTTTTAATTTTATGTATGAAATTAATGACGTACAAAAAAAATAACTGCCCTTTTAAATTTTCCCTACTTTCTAACTATCTAATAAAATAACCGTGTTAAAAAATTAAATGTTGTCAATTGATGTAGGTCGTCAACATCGTGCCCGACCGTGCTAGGTGCGACGGACGTTGGGGGCGACACAAGCGAGATCATATACGGACAAACTCCACATTAAATAAATAGGGACTTGAGACATTTCACATAAATTGACCTAGCCCTTAACTAAGCAAAGCTTGTACTATGGGTGCTAGATAACGATATAAATACAATCACAATGAAAGCGGGTCACTTTATATGGGAAATCCTATACAAAGTGACCCGTTTTCATTGCTGTTGAGTGTAGTTACACATCTGAATACTAAACATCCATGACTCCAGTACAAACATTAGTGCTCAGCACACAAAGTTTGCCCTTAGCGGGACACTTATTTCGGGCGTACGCTGTTTTTTTTATGTCATTGGAATTGGCAAACGAGCGCACAGCTCACCTGATGGTAAGGGGCACAAACCACGTATTAAATAGACTCAACAAATGCTCGTACTTCGCGTGCCATAAAAAATCACAAAGTTTGGACAAAAATCGAAACTCCGCTCAGTCACACTCGGGCGTTCAAGCCAACAGATGTTTTTTCACTCAAATGGAAGATAAAAGAATCGTTTTCTGATCGGCCCCTTTGAATCGGTCCAACGCGGCGGTTATATTTCCCATCAAAACTAATTCTTGAAGTCTAGTAGGTGTCAAAGAAATCGGTACACTTGGTTTTCATATAAGCGCCATCGCTTGTTTCTTCTAGTTCAATAATATTTCTGTGGTAAGTGATCACTGCGGCTCATGGACACTGAAATCCTATGATCCATTAAGAAACCCATAAGATCTCGATCTTTCTATGAATTTTGTCATTGTAGGTTTACCTTACTTACCTCATTATGACGACAGGTTTGGCTCAGTTGGCAGTGATCCTGCCCACTGTTCCGACTGTCGCGGGTTCGAATTCCGCTCGGGGCAAACTGTGTGATGTGCACAAATGTTTGTACTCGAGTCATGGAGGTTTAGTATTTATATATGTATGTATTTCTGTATATAAGTATTTATATCGTTGTCTTAGCACCCATAGTACAAGCTTTGCTTAGTTTGGGGCTAGGTCAATTTGTGTGAAATGTCCCAAGATATTTTTCATTTTATTTATTCACACGAGCCATTTGTTGATTTCAGATCCTCTCATCAATATCGAAGGTGATGAAGGAGTGCTGGTACCAGAACCCCGCGGCCCGCCTCACGGCGCTCCGGATCAAGAAGACCCTCGCCAACATCGGCTCTGATCACATGAAGATGTAACCGCCGCGAGCAGGTCGCTTGGACGGGAATCAATACTGGCGTATACGATACGATACGATATGGTAGGGGCGTGCGTGATATGGACTTTAAAAGTGAGAGGCAGGCACATAGTGCCATGGTTTGTTCCTGTAGCGGGTAGGATTGTAAGATTGTCTTCAGAGGTTGACGTGACGCGTGAATACGCCAGTATTATTTCTTTATTTTACGGAAAGCGCTGCGGGACTTTTTCTGAATGTGACGCTTTGTAACGGTAGTTTTTTTTGTTCTAAGCAGCTAATTCAGAGACTGAACTGCAAATTCGACATAGATCGGTAACGGGTCCATGTTGACGCGATTAATTAGGGTTCCATCTTGGATACTTGGATCCTGTGCAGAACCCCGCTTTCCCGAGGCTCGTCGGTAGGAAGGAGTGACGAGACGGGCCTCCGTTCGGCTCCGCCGAACTCTCCTGACCCTACCTCTTAGAATATAAAATAATTAACGATTAACACTATCAGAAAGAAGCATTTAATAAATGTTATACGGACTTTATGTAGTGATATTATTTTGTTACCAACATCTTAGTTTTATTTGTTAAGCGATTCTGTTTATTCTAATTGCGCGTATGTAATCTTTTTTTTATATATAAAAGTATGCCTCTTTATAAACTTTTTCTGTGATATTTGACGTCGCAGCTAGCGTGTGCGTTTTATTTTCTGTGTATATTATCGATTTGTTACTTCGATCGGTTACTTTCACGGCTTTTTTCAAGTTTGTAATAGCGTGTTAATGTTAAATCACAATTTCTATATATGAAAACCTTTTTACTTTTATATGCTCAACTCGATTTAGTCGTAGTATCCGTGTAGTTATCAATCATCACATTATCACAATGTCGTTTACATTTTAACGATGCTTTGACGGTTTGTTTAAGACGAACCGATCGTTGTTGTAAAATCACAGCTGAATGGTTGGTGTGAAAGTGACCAGTCGTTTTATTTTTCAATATAATTATATCCCAAATTTATTGCTGCGTTATGCCAGGGTGGGCGAAGCGACGTTCAACATTGAGAACTGACACTTCCTCCGCGCTCGTATTTTGCACCAAACTCGTTTTAGCAAGCGTTAGTAGACATACAGGGGTATTTTTTTAAGTTAAAGTGCAAATCAACTGTCACCTATTTGTTTAAAATATTTTTTGGCTATTTATCATACTGGTACAGCACGACACAACTTAGAAGGCGCGCGACGAAGCACTTGAGCCTTTGACACAGAGTCTATTATTGCTTAATCTGTACGCCTTCTAAACTGTGTCGTGCTATAGGTACAATTTTTATTGTACAGGCAATGACACGAAAATTACCCAAACTATTTTTCGCGTTACACCCTTCTTTTGTGCGTAAGATGTTAATGTGTAATACATCTTTTTTTAGCCGCCTATTCTATAGTTTTCTCAGCTTGATATAGTTGTTGTGAACGAGTTTGGTGCATTTTAAATTGTTGAAATGACAAATTATTCCTGTAAGCTTGTATGAGTTTATTTTAGATATTATAATAGTCTATACATTATATATTAAAAGCTGTCCTAGCCGACGTTCCAGTTTTAAGTTAACAAGTTTTTAAGTCGGTAGCTTGCATTTTAGAAGCTTTTTTCTAATATCAAAACTGATGCGGGCATCGGGACGGATCTTGACGGAACTTCGATGCGCAGAAGTCGAAAAGGTCTCATAGGCAGAGGGGCGCGGGGCGCTTATTGGCCCTCAAGTCGTAAACAATCCCCTCTACTTTCGCTAACCGCTCAAGATCCGCGCCGGGGCCTGTACTAAATTGAAATTTTCATACATTTTATCATATGTCTCGCCCCGCAAAGCGAATTTTGTTTTCAATATCCATAAATGGCATATAAATGGCGAAATACGATGGCGATGTGTTTTTTGTACTTGGTATGTGTTTTTATATAAAATTGGTTTGCTTGCTAACCACATCCAACTGTGTTGAGATTGCTAATTCTTAACAAATTGCAACGGTCCTTGAAACTGGAAAGTCGGTGAATTTGAAATGTTATGAAAGTTTGTTTCTCAGTAGGACGCATATTAAGCTAAGACGAGAGATGGAAATTTTATTAATTTAATAAAGCACCTATTTTCATACTTATTCCAAATAAGTTAGGACGTTTGGAATTTGTATAATCGGCCGCGCCCCGACCGGACGTCAGTGCGGCGGGCACTCGGCGTAGGCCGATCTCTATACGATCTACTATTAGCGTAAGGTTTTTGATAAGCACGTAGATTTCGTACGTTATTCGTAACTTGTATATTTGTAGAATTGAAATAATTTATTTTTTCGTTGTATTTTTTTTTAACGACGGACATTTTTGAAAAGCCCAGTTTTAAATGGTGCGATTTTTCTGTGCACCGTTCAAAATTGTTAGTGCTTCGTCCATTTTTTGAGAACGGAATTTGCAGATTGACTTGGTTCTAGTGTCAAAACTAGTGGTGTAACGAATATTCGCATTCGTATTCGCGAATCATCGCATGTTTTTTGATATTCGCATTTGCAAGAATCACTGTGAATATTTGCGAATGTCTTAAATTCATATGTTACCTACATGAATCCCTTAGAAAAATAATGGAACTATATTATAATATGTTCGAAAAGTATGTGGTTGGTGGGGTCGGCTGTAAATAAAAGTAGGAAGTTCTCTGTTTGTCAGTATCTTTGGTTTTGGGATGCCGCACCTAATGAATTTTAAACATGGATCTCGTTTTCGGCTGGTAATTGCTGAAAAAAAATACAGATAGATAGATAGATAGATAAAACATTTATTTGTTATACAGCTTTCCTAGAATTCCCCATCTCCGCAACAACTGGGTCTAAAATCTTCAAAAACGCAGGCCGTAGTTCTTGATCTTTGGATCATAGAAAAGCCTACAAGAAGTTATGCTATATAATATATATGGCGTAATATGTTGCAAATGGCCGATTTTGGTAATTATTAAGGACAAAAAAAATACTATCCCAATGTTCGCATTCGCGAATGTGCAAAATTCGATATTCGTTACATCTCTAGTCAAAACTTTGTCCATAGATCACAGTCTACACAATAATTGTATTGTGATGTTCTGGTTATTGAACCAGAACATATACAAGTTTGTACTACATTCAATTTGATGTCACTTGAAAACATGTACAGTACATTATACTGAATGACATTTGAAGACTGTGGAAAACAATGTAACTTAAAACCATCTTGACATATCGAAAAAATAATAGTTAATCCAGATACACTAATAAAGACACTCCAGTTTATAATTATAATTCGAAGCATGAAACGCGTTCACAGAGATCTTTCGAACAACAACTGTTGTTATAAAAGGTTAAAATTAACTATTCTTTTAATTTTCCAAAAGTTAACGACTGAACACACTCCATAGCACCTTCATATTGAGCGTATTTCCATAATAGTAGTTTATGTAACTGCTACATAATAAATGTCCTTAAAACACGAGTGGGGTTTTATGAAACGAGCCGCCAGGCGAGTTTCATAATAATATCGCACGAGTGTTTTAAGGCCTAATTATGTACAGTTGCATTCACAACTTTATCTACACTCATTTTATAAATCCTCTAGGATGCTATTCTATTCTATATAAATTAATGGCTTCTGTCTTGGACACTTCGCCAATATCAAAGTAAGGGCCACAGGCCTGCAAGTTGTTCGGTAATAAAGGTAAATGTACGGTGTAAATTATTAATAAAATAAAATTGGAGAAACTCAACAAACGTCAACGTCCATCTTGGGTGACGGCCATTGAGAAAACCCCCTCTAGGATGCTTCTTAATCTGTCCACATTGGCGGCAATTCGAATACGTCAGTGTCTCACATTCGATTTTCAAAAAGCATAGACTAAATAGAGCCGACATTTGAATTTGGAACAAACTTTCACTCTGTCTGACTGAAGAACTATTAGACAATCGAATTCGATAGTCTAATACAGCTATTACAACATTTTCTCAGTAAGAAATCTGTTCTAAACAAAACTGTTTATCTTATTATGCTGGTCATAATTTGCGGTTTTTGAGCGCATCATAGAGGGTTTATGAGTGTAGATAAATATAATAAAATCTACCTGTGTAGGAATGCCAGTGTCATTATGAGAGTAAATTTTCATGAATCGTTTCTCAGCTGTGTTCTTTCCCTTGTGTAATCGGACAAGAGTCTTAGGGCCCTCGCCCATGGCGACTTTTTATAGCGATGCGGCCGCGCTACTCATATCGCTATCCTTTTTTACATTAAAGAGTAAAGGGCCCAATCAGTACACGGGACACTGCAGGCAGTTATCTTAGTACGACTAGACTGATAGCTCAAAGTTATGTTCACCCTTCCTTCTATATTCGCAGTAGCAGGTTAAATTTTTTGCGCTAACTGACCCGTCCAATTTTCGAAATTTTTGTAGTTTTTTTATAGCATCCAGTTTACCCCGAGGATAGTGTTGCAGTTGTCATGCCGAGTTTATACTGTTAACATGGATTACACACATTTATTTCAAACAACAAATGGACATGTTTCGAACCGCCTGGGAATAGACCCCGATACAAAGATATATGTGTAACAAGGACGATTCATTATTTCTATTGTAATTACACGGTTCTATAACTGTTTCAACATTGAGGACGTAGCACATAGATTTGAAGTTTTCTTTGAAATAGTTATAGCAAGTAAATAGAGCCATATCAAATTATAAAATAGCCTACCTATTTATTTATTGTACTATAATCTGAATTGACTACGTTTTATCGTGATTATAAAAGATCAATAAACCCATAAATATTTTTACCATAATAGCCTTGCTTACTCGCTAACAATGAATTAAATAAATAGATAAAGCTGTATGCATACGGTGCCTTTTAACATATTTATGAATATGTACATACATTCAAAATATGTATTTTAAAAATATGTTGTACCTAATAGTAACTAAAAGCAATAAATACAGTCGACCATATCAAATAATTTACACTAGTTTTATACAATTAGCTTACAAAATGCTTAATTAAGGGATATGTTACAATTTAAACTTTCAAGTTATACGAAAAAAATCGGCTTCTGAACGACGTTCGCGAAGCGACAATAAAGCAAAATCAATTTTTTGGAAATGTTGGAGACAAATTAGAGACAGTTTCGCCAATTTGGAAATGATATGCTAAATTATTATTATTAAGCTTCCCTTCTATAGTCTAGATACTATCTTATACGTACACTTGTGAATATAAATTATAATAGATAAACAATATGTTGCTGTTTAAAATGGTTATACATTATACAAATCTATGTGCTGGTCCCAATATATGTCCAACAAAATGCATTCATAAGTACATTGAAACACGAAATAGATACCACTCTAGATAGAAAATCGTACACGAATTGACTAAATACGTAATCAAAAGGAATCATACGATAAGCATGTTAACTATCTCTTTTTTTTTCTTGTAATTGAAGTTGTTCAACCACACCGTATGTTACGTTACTCAGGATCTATTAAGAGATTTTGTTTTTATCGTCAAGTAGGCCTTAGAAGAAGGATATATTGTTAGTGTAGATTTAAGTAACGATAGTGCTTGTCGAAAATTCCCGAATACAGTCCATAGTAACGTGACATTTTTTAAAACACCCTGTCTCGTAACACTTAAAATAATGTATTTCGTTACAAATGAATCTGCACGGACTGTCGACCTGTTTATTGAAAAAAACCTTTATCGCGGATAATATTAGTTCATGTGCATTGTCAAAGGCGTTAAAACGCGAGTGTTTTTATGAAAGGAACAGTGAAATGAACGCGTGTCTGAAAGCTTAATTATGTACAGTTGCATAAACACGTTTTCTACACTCTCATTTTATACACCTCGAAGATGCTTAAAAATATGTCCACATCATTACGCCACCGTACCTCAGATCAGAAATGGGTGTCGGCGGGTAAATACCCAATCTTCACCGCAAATACCCATATCTGCCCGGGTATACCGGGAAGATTGGGTAAAAACTCGGTAAATCCCCAGAATAGACTTTGGGTATTTACCTAGCGCCCATCTCTACCACAGATAGAAAATTGGTATTGACAGAACTTGCTGTCATAGCGGATGTGTACATTACTACCGATTTGTGAACTCGTCAGAGAGGATTTATAATGTGGGTGTAGATAAAAGCTTTTATCCAATGATTTCTAATCGTTGGCAACAAATCGCTCACGTTAATCATCAAAGCAGTTCAGTGCAGATTTGTTTCAGTAACTATTCGAACCGTTTCACAACGTAAATATAACACCACAACTCTACATATTGAATACTGTAACAGCATAGCAGTTATCTATGCTAGCACCCTGTTCGAACCAAACGTATTTATTACTTTTTAGTTTAATAAAATAAAATACTTCACCTTTTTGGAACGATCACTACCCTCAAAACAGGGGAGAAAGCCGTTAATTATTTATTAACGTTTTTTATTGATAAGTGTTCAGATGATTTCGTTTTAAAAGGCTTTGTTTACTTCAAAATACAACACACACAACAACGGAAACATTCATGGCAGAACCTATGAAAAGATACACCAAAAATTTTCACTAAAAATCCAACAGTCTAATGTTCATATTGAAGAAGCAAGGATTAAGATTTACTTTGAAAATGATAAGGGTGCCAGTATATTTTCAATTACTGTTACTCTTTCTGTGTACGTACTATTGTCGTTTATAATTATTATTTACAAGGGGAGATAAAATTATTTAACTCTTTTTAGACTTAATGGTAAAGTTCAAATTTTAACAAACGATGTACAATCAAACGATTTGTTTGGAATTTGACGAGCAATACCAAGAGTACAAGAATTTTACTTAATACCGCAATTTAAGGCACCGAAATGGCCCTACGGCATATCACAGTTCATATGATTCGATAATATGTATATTCCAAATGCGAGTTATGATATGTTTTAATGTACCAACATACCACTACTTTTTACCCAGCATAATTTTTATTCATCGGTTACATGGAGTGGACTAATTAATTTAATATAATAAATAAAACAAGTGTTTTTATATTCTGCTGGTTTTATTTTTCAAATGACCTCGATAATTATTCTGATCCGCTTGATTTTGTGAATAGCCGCTTAGATTTCGCGGCTTTATAAAGTGTCTTATTGCACGATCCAACTTCGAAGGCGCGCGGCGAAGCACTTAGGTAATTCGTTGATGCAGAGTTTATTATTGCTTTATACGCGCGCCTTCTAAGGTTGCTTGCTATACGTTGTTGAGCTTTATGGCATACTAGCCACTACATCCCGTGTTCACTAAGAATTTGCGTACCCGATGATACTATACATGTAGATAGTTATAGTTATGGAAGTATGTATTGATAAAACTGGTTTGACCCGCAGAAAACCCGTTCCCGTGGAAATATCGGGATAAAAGTTATAGATAAGGATATGTTATTTCCAGTCTTAAACAATTTGTATACCTACCAAATTTCATTCAAATCGGTCCGTTACTCGCATAGAGGCGTTCCATCTTAGGCCTCTGGGTTGGCCGTGGTAGCCTAGTGGTTTGATCTACCGCCTCTCACGCAGAGTCGGCGGTTCGAATCCGGCTCGCAGCTCAAATTTAAACTCCCGTTTTTCCCGTTCCCCTACGGGAAACGGGTTTTGGTAAATCCTCTCGTAGCGCGCCTCTACACCTCCTAAGGAACCTACATGCCAAATTTCAGCTTCCTACGACCAGCAGGTTCAGCTGTGCGTCTCATACGCCAAAAGATCTTTGTGGTAACCATCGAACTACTGCCACGTTTCAGCTATAGTTAGCAGAGAATGCTCAGCCAAAACGGATGGTCGTAGGAAGCTGAAATTAGGAAAGGGAAAAACGGGAGTTTAAATTATGATGTTAAAATCGCCTTCAAAAGCTAGTAGGATACAAAAATGCAGGTGGCTCCAATTTGTAACTCCACACGAGCAACACTAGCACACTCCCGTCTAAGGTAATTGGAAAACATCCTGATAGAGCAGTTCGATGACTTTAAAATATTGCGAAATTCTGAATTCTGAAAAGCTTTACCTCAGAAACTATTGGGTACACAGAAACGGTTCTAGTCTCATATTATGGCAGTCTTCTTTAAAAACGTTATGAGAAGTAGTATCAAAAACTAGGCCTTTAGGGTCAAAAGCGCCAAAATCTGAAAAACATCAGAAATCTCGTTTTATTTTTGACAAAGTTGCGTTCGGCGCTCGAGGTCACAAGCTTGGATTATACATTAGGCTAGCACACGATGATGTATAGTTACTGGATCATATAGCTTCTGGCTCATCGTCGACACATCACCAAACCAAGCCCAAACACTATTGGGCATGGTGAAATAAACAAAACGTCATTGTTCAATAAATTTATTTATTCCTTCAAATTCAAAATTGTAAATATTCAATTTGGCGACTACGGATGTCGATTCAATTTCCAATACAACATTAAACAAACTACAATAACAGGTTCGTAGAAATATTTGTCTTTTAAACTATTTAGATTACATTACGTATAAAAGTCTACCAAAGGATTCCGGATACTACAATATTAAATACACCGTTACTATGAAATATGAAAAATCCAACACTATATTTGGACATACCTGCAAAATTAAAAAGTTAGGCCCGGTTCCTGTATCCACAAAACACCTCGTTTTGGCTACAAATGGTTAAATTTTACAGATTGTAAATGTCAAATTTTAACCGTTCGTAGCCTAAACTAGGCTTTTTGGGGACAAAGGAATCGGGCGTTAGAGATCAGAATTCTCTAGAAAGTTAACAAGTGTAATGAACACATAAAATAAGCGTAATATGGAGAATGAAATGATGACTTATTAAAGCCGTTCCCTGACCCAGCATCGTCGAATTGCTCATATAAGATAATATTTTTTCAAGATGTTATATTTGATTATATCATCCTTATTTGACAGCATTCGTTACACGTTTCACGAAACTTCGCTCGATGCAATTTAATTCCAAAGTAACATCTAACTCGGATCTTTTATCCAACTTTACTCCAGTTTATTATATCAAGCAGTATAAAACTAATCATAACAGAAAAATTATGCATATTAAATGCATAATTTGACAGCTTTATAAATGCCATGATTTAAGACGGTATTTTTATAGAAATTAAAACGTGTTACATACTAACTAAATCGGGCGTTCTGTGCGTAGCGCTTTCTCCTTCACTCGTCGCACGAGTGACAGTGACGGCTGAGCTGGGTATAGGAACGGCCTTAACTACTAGCTTCTGCCCGCGGCTTCGCCCGCGTGGTATTCGGTTATCGCGTTCCCGTGGGAACTACACGTTTTTCCGGGATGAAAAGTAGCCTATGTCCTTTCCTGCGTCTCCAACATCTCCATGCCAAATTTCATCCAAATCGGTCCAGCGGTTGAAGCGTGAAGAGGTAGCAGACAGACAGAGTTACTTTCGCATTTATAATATTAATATGGATTAGCCGTTTCAGTATGATCTGCGCAGTTCCCATTCTTTATTCAGGAGTTTTGTATTCAGGGTAATTCAGGAGACGTGATCAAAACCATCCATACATGAAGTTTTAGTTTCACTTTTAGGTAAGGCTGCCTTTCGACTCAGGCGGTAGGAGAGCTGTGCCGTGCTCATAATATGGGCTAGTAGAAAACGAAAATTTTCAAGCGATTTCCCCACCAAAATCACTCCGTACAACTAAGGCACGCCTTATTATCGGTATATTAACTTGACAATTCATAAAATATTCATAAAAAAGAAAAGAAAAATCTACAGTTGCAGTCTGTTGCCACGTCAACGAAAAAATTAAAATGCCTTTCTTCAATACAATCAAGTGACATATTTAGAGGCTGTTTACAGTATACAGTAATTTAACTAATCAATAAATTAAGAAAGCAAATCTCAACAACACTAGCAGATCTCTATTTAAAAAAGTTACAAGTATAAATACTGACTCAAATGAAAAGCTAGTTTAAAGGAGATAACCGGATTTCATGATCTAATTTTAAACCATAAGATTTACTGTAAAACACACCTTAATACTATTAACACAGGAAAATATTCCTTGTTAAAATTAATAATAATAGTAACTAGATTTCTGAATTGAAGCACCTATATTTGCATAACCTTTCTGAAATAACTTTAAGAAGTTATAAAAGGATACTTAAATTATTGTTGATTTTATTAAATTTACTTATTTACTCGTAAAGGCATAATGTTAATAATATTCTCATCAATAAATAGGTTATCTATATTCCCGTGTGATGAAATTTCACTTTTAACAAGTACTGCAAAAAGTACAATACCTAAACTAATTTCAGTGTAGTATCGATATTAAAACTAGAAGCCCATTTTCTATTTATTATACGTATATACGTTCCTAGTGTACGAGTAATAAGTTACATATTCTTATTTAATTTGTGATGTTTAAAATTACTTTTTCATAATTCGTAAACTTTATCATAATACATTTTAGCTCTTGGTAGCAATATTATTTCTATGATATGGATGTCATTGTTTTGTCGATTAAATTAAATAATAATTGTAAAGAATTCACGTGAAACACGAAGTCGGGTAAATTTTCCTATGTACACCTAATCTACATACATATTGCTTTATATACATTAAAAATCATAAAAATATAAAATAGCATCCTTAGCTATGAAATATTGTATAGCGTAAATATATTTTGTATATTTTTTATTAATATTATGCTTTGCCTTACGTATTCTTTCAGTCAAGTCAAAGATCGGTTTTAATTCTGATATAATGTTAACCATGTGACATCATTTTGTGATACGCAAATTGTGATTTGGGAATAAAAAGGTTAATAAAAGTGAACTAACACTGATATAGAAGATTTAACACCACAAAGGCAAATATAATCATATAAACCTTTTCATTCCTAGGTCACGTTTAAATATAAATTTATTAAATTGTATTATGGCTTTCTTACTCATACAGAAGAGCAGTTAAGACATTTTTGTTTTCAAGGCACCATAGTAGGATATGTACACAAGTTCAACAATCAAGTAATGAAAAAAAGGAGAAGACCTAAAATTTGGTTAAATATTTTTATAGTTATATAAACCAGGGGCACTTTTCGAAATTACACTTTGGAATATAGAGCATCCACCCACATCCTCTAGTTAAAACACACGTTCTCCCTATTTATGATATATTTAAATATATGAGATAGTATATCAGTATTATCCTATCCTATGAATACCTAATACACCATCTCCCTATTTAGCGAGATGGTATATTATTTAGGGATATGGACGGTCTATACTATGGTTATGAAGAAAGCCCCAGAACAAAAACGGGTTTTTATTGACACGGTTGAGCATGTAAATAATGTAAAATCAGTTAGCGGTTAGGTTTTCGTACACGCTGGTACGTAAAGGAAAAATGATTTGCAATTTATTCATGCTGTCGTCATGTTTATTTTAACTGTACACCACTGATCTGACATTTTACTCTGTACGCTTTGTCAATTGTAGTGGCCTGTGGCAGTCCAAAAGGTTAAAGGGTAAAAGGTTAATACCTAACTTTGTAATTGAATTAAAAATATAAATTAACCAAGTGTATCCTAAATTTCACGAGGCTTGTTTAATAAGGTTCACAGGTCATCACATCAAGTCTGCAACACCTCGCCTAGAGCGGCAGAGTTGATGTGGTCAACTGTGACACTATTGGCTGTCAAATCAATAATGTATAAATTATATACACCAAATTATATTCCATCTATTTTATAGACTAGGCATGTAAATGCTTCTGTAATAGTAGTAGTACTACTACTATATTATATGTTTTCAATTATTTAAGTTCAGTCTAACTACTTATTTTCTTCTTATTCAATTTGAATTTACTATGAGCTTTTCGGTGAAGTAAAACATCGCGGGGAAACCTGCACGCATCTGCGAAGTAGTTCAAAGATGTGTGTGTGAAGTCCCCAATCCGTGCTGGGCCAGCGTGGGGCCTATAGCCCAAACCCTCTCGTGGTGAGAGGAGGCCTGTGCCCAGCAGTGGGACGCAAATAGGCTGTAGAAGTAGTAGTAGAAGTAGTTCCATTCTTATTATTTGTACTGTCATGTCGCTGTTTTTTGATTGATTTTAATGTTAAGTTACAGCTGTTTTAGGCGATGAAGATATTTGAATTTCATTTAATCACTTTCATTTCGACGTCTAATGCCAAAGTGGCGACAGAACTCCTAATGATTACCACAGTCTAATGAACTTCGGTCGACGAAGCCGTTTTGGCGGGGCCATCGTGCGGGGGGGTGAGGGGGGAAGAACGGTCCCGAGACATTACCAGGACCGTTTTTACCCTATTTCGTCTCTGACCCAGACATCTTATCCGGAAGACTTCGCTAACGCCCTGTTCCTATATCAAAACAACGCCTCGTTTTGCCTACTGTCGGTCAAATTTTTACAGATTCTCTATGGAACAAATGTCAAAAATCAACCGTTCGTATGCAAAATGAAAATATGCGTTTTGTTGATATAGGACCGGGCCTTAGCCGGGCGACGCCCTCTGCCGCGGCCTTTAATGCAAATAAGACGTCAACCGCATATAGTGATGTCGACCGGCCTTGACTTCTAAAACATATTGTCACGGTTACTCCCGCAGCATGAGCGTACATCTATCCTTGTCACGCAGCCTGCCATGCTCCTCTCACCCCGTAATTTTTGGCAGCATTATTTCAATGCATTCACCGATGGGGGAGTCTTAAGGATTAGATGTCTATGCCCTGATTGATTGTTTTTTCGTCGACTCACTGTAAGCTTCGCGTTAAGCTGTATGCGTTAGGCCCTGTATTATCTTGATATGTACCAGCAAAGAAGACAGTTCGAGCTCTTCCGAATAGCCGTTATTGAGTATAACGCTCCTGTACCCAGTGCGTAGGGTCTTGATCGGGTACGTCGCTTGCCCTATGAAGTTAGGATCACCGAACATGTCCTCGTCCTGAACCAGAAATCGGATCAGGGCCAGATCGGGGTTCGCCACTTCGAACTCGCATATGTCGTTCCATATCGGGTTGATGCCATTGTCAGCTGAAATAAATTGTATTGTAAAAATTAAAAGAATTTCATATACAGAATGGCCCATTTGACAATAAGGTCGTGTTCAGATTTTAATGATCGCAATGTTCGCTCAAAAATATCTGATGACGACTGAACAATGTCGTCGGTGTTAGTGACAAAAAGAAACAACGGGTTGCACTCCTGGAGTGCCGGCAGAAGCGAAAACTTGAATATTAACGTTGTGCATTTTTGATATTTTGGAATGATTAGGGAATAATTTTGCAATCAGTATAAAAGTACTATCATTTATGTGATAAAATACAATATTCGTTTATAGGGGGATACTTCCTCTCCTACGCGACGCCGGCGGTCTACTGGCTTCAATAACATTTTAACGGTTTTTCGAACAGGCCACGTGTCCGCCTTACGGTCACGTGATCTGTCGCGAGTTTAACATTTTTGCCCCATCACAAAAAGTGCACAGCGCCGCTAAAGAAGTTTTCACTTCAAAAAAACGGTCACACATACCAGACGACGTAATTTCAGCACAGAGTATTTACCAGTTCAAGAACAGACTTGACAAATTCTTAAGGCCCTTCCTATACTCAGCTCAGCCGTCACTGTCACTCGTACTAATACTCAGATACTTCGTTACTTCGTTAGATACTTGGTACAAATGACCGGAAATTTTATGGCACTATCTCCCGGTCCATTCGAAATTCCGAACTGCATACACAGAGGTGTGTAGGTCTACAGACCAGAGATTTGTATGTGTGGTATGCGTTCGAAATTTAGAATCTGCGACCGCCCTAAGGTGACAAAATTGCCACTTACCGATAGTCTTTGTAACGAGCTTTGTCCCGCTGTCGTAATCGGCCCCGATGATCTCCACTTCGACGAAGGGGCTCGCCGTGCCGCGGCCCGACTTGCAGAGGTGCCGCGCCCCAATCACCCTTAGCATCACAGTCACAGGCGTGACTTTCCTCTCTATGGTCCTCTTGTCGAACGGACTATAACCCTCGTCGAACATGAACTGTGGTTTCAGCAGGTAACCACATCCGCCGTTCTCTTTGAACTTGCCGACGTTCAATTGCATAGCCTTGTCCTGCGTCTGGTAATTCAGGGCTACCATTTGCGATCCGCAATTCCAGAATTGGACGGGACCGTAGTTGGAGGAGTCGATCCGTTGCCCTTTAGGATAGATCCTGCTCAGTTGCACCGTGTGGTACTTTAGGAAGAAGCTGATATCCTGTTGGCACATGAGGCGTTCCGCTTTCGTTTCAGGGAATGAGGACATCTCGTTGTGAATGAAGCCGTTTTTCCGTAGGCGCTCTTGGTTGAATGCGACGGACCGACAGTAGACTATTAAGTCGGACATCTCTTTGGCTATGCGCCAGATGCGCTCCATTTTCCTGTGTTGGAGGGAGCGAGCGCTGGCGCTGTGTGCGGCCTCTTTTATGGCCGACAGCCATTCTAAAGCGACCTCGTTGTTCGGGGCTCTCATCTCGAAGGGGGAGCACATCGAGGGGCTCTGGATGCGAACGAGCCAGCGCGGGGCCCCGCCCTCTTCGCCCACGAATAACTCGACAACGGCCCCCAAGACGTCCACGACGCCTTTCTGCCAAGAGCCGAGCGCGCTCGCGTCGTTTTCCAAACAAGTCTGCGGAGGGAAATGTTATTATAGTTGAAATAACAATTTACAATGTAAATTATAGGTAATTGTAAATATGATAAATTTTATATTTAAAGTGTACCTTATTCGGATGCCAATTAAGTGAGAAATAATAGTACGTTGTGTATTAAGGGCGGTAAACGAGGAATTGAGTTGAGAGCATTTATAAGCCCGAAACCGAAGGTTGAGGGCTTTAAAAGGGGTCGAGACTGCAATTTCTATTACCACCCGTGATACACACAATGTTTTTCATCACACTTGCGAGGAAATAATGTACTAAAAAAAACTTAATGACAGCGCCATTGTTGGCTAGTACATTTAAAAACAAAGAAAAGGGTTTGTTCGCGGTGCGAACAGAAGGTCAAACGCGTTTTTGAATTTTAAAAAAATGCATTACGGCTTGTGGGCTCATAGATCCTGTGGGTAGACCCTTTAACAGTTAAAGGGTCTAATACAATCTAATACTGAAGAGTTTAAAGTTTAACTCGTCGGTCAATAACCTAATCTAATTTATTTCAGATAAAACCCAGTGTTAGTTACAAATAATCGTCAACTATGTTAGTATTAAAATTAACATACAATTAAAATCAAAATTATCAGTTACATGATGTCATACACTGTACCACTGGATCCCATGTAGTAGGAGAGTTCAATTCGATCATTTATTCAGCCACATAGGTGCACTTTTATACGTCAGAAAAAGAATTTACCAGCGCTTCTAAGACTCATTGCTTGAGAAGAAACGTCGCAACAAACTCAGCAGAAGGCCTAAGGAATATACTGTAGGGTTCGGGATTAAATTTATACACTAATTTTACCGTTAACGACATTGACCTATAATAAGTAATAACATATGGACGAACAGTGCCTAACAGAATATGTCAAAATACATTGAGCAAACTGACATTAGAAAATATGTTCCAATGTGCTAATAACGCCTCTTTATAACGAAGGCCAAACGGGTGCCCGAGCTGTTCCGATCCGTTTTGACGAGGACATTTTTCTCCGACTGATTGTGAATCCTTACTTATAAATAGATCACGCTGGTAATGACCGCATGTTTACAACTCTACTCACCGCTATATCCGGCCGCCCCTCGAGCTCCTGAACGTAGTTCGCGGGGAACCAATGGTGCCGCTTGCCGCCGTAATCGCCCCGCCACCAGCCCGCGTCCGGTTTGTCCACGCTAGTAATGATCGCATGTTTACAACTCTACTCACCGCTATATCCGGCCGCCCCTCGAGCTCCTGAACGTAGTTCGCGGGGAACCAATGGTGCCGCTTGCCGCCGTAATCGCCCCGCCACCAGCCCGCGTCCGGTTTGTCCACGTTAGTAATGATAGCGTGTTTACAAAACGACAGCTCGTCCTCATGCCGGGCGCGGTAATCATACAACGCCTTCACTGTCACCTGGTCATGGAAACATTTATATCATCGTTATCATTAATTCAGCGAATATAAAAAGTATATAAAAATGATTTGCCGTGCGTTAGTCTGCCTAAGGCTCAAGAACTGTCTAGGATTCTTTATAGTTTTAATTCTTGTGATTCAGGGAAGGTTAAAATAGAAAAAAAATCGGGAAAAAACTAAAGGAACAACAACAACTAAAAAAAAACTTTATAAAAACATGCTGATATGCAATCGACAGCATGGTGAAATGTCAACGTTGGTCTACGTAAAGTGCAACAGGTTGGGAGGTATTCATGGGTACCTTACGTACCTTTGATGTGAACGAAGTGGGGTCCATGTACCCGGGGGTTCCGTACACGGAATTGTCGTCGGGTTCCTTAAAAATATTTATTGGAGATGAAAAAATCTCTATAATATAAATACGTAGTTATGGATAAGATAAGCACAGAATGGTACAGAATTACTTAATGAGTGAACAGTCGCCACAAAGATACATGGTATATAAAAAAGGTACACATAAATATCACATAAATATAACAAGGTGTATGCTCACATATTTATGATCACCTCGCCCACTACGATATATAATTTCTGAAAACACGCAGTGACCACTTACCAACAGGTGGGATGTGCGCTCGTATGCCTATAGAGGTCTTCTACTATCTAAAGTCCCGCGCCTTCACATTTCAAAACGCTTCAATGTATTTAAAAAGCACCACCAACACTCTCAACACATGTGTGCGTGCAGAGACAGCCATCAACTATGCGTTGAGTGTTGGTGGTGCTTTTTAAATAATAATAAAAAAATGAAGCGTTTTGAAATGTGAAGGCGCGGGACTTTAGATAGTAGAAGATCTCTACCAATGAAATGTCCATTCCTAACGCAATAATATAAATTAGGTACTTTTGTATATTGTGCCTTACCTTACATAGGTAGGTAAAAAAAAAATAGAATACTGCAGTGGAATTGGATATAGTTAGTATGTAGTATATAGTAGTTAGGATATTTATAGAACTTACCGATATAATTCTTCTAACGACGTCTTCGCTTATCGGAAACCATAGCCGGACCTTCTTGTACAGCGGGTGTATCTCATAGTACGAGACCAGTTCTACGAGACTCTCGAACGATACTGTACCTATCGTGTACAGTCGGCCCTCCACTTTTATGCGGCAATGCTTTATCTCTTTCTCTGTTCTGAAAAATACACACCAACATTTAGAAAATTTTACCAACCATCTTTACTAATAATAAACCTATAGAAGAAGTTGCGTCTGTAACTTGAAAATAAAAAAAAACTTGATGTATTGATAAAAAAAAGTTGTAACTCTAAGTAACTTTGCGACAGTCTTTGTTTTGCCGTGAATATTCAGGGCTCTACTCATCACACAAAGTCTGCTAGCGGGAATCGAACCCGCGACCGCCGGATCAGTGTGCGGGTAGTGATCCGGTCAGGGTCTGAGCCAAACCTGTCGTCAAATCTTAGACAACTATGTACTGCATTAAGAGGGTTTACTCCGAAAGTTGGCAACGTCGCAAATAGCTGTCAAATATTTTGCTGTTTTCATTAATTTCTGAATATTACTGAATGAAAACATGAATTATCGCTCTATGGTTGAATAAAACATTAAGTATGGATTGCAACAGTTATCATAGGACCACGAAATTTTGAGTATTATGGAAGTAATTATCTTTTGAAAACTTTCCATCGCAGTCCATGCATTTTAATGTAATCTTATCATTTGAATGCCTAACCAACAAATATAAAACGAGACGCGTCATTCAACCATAGAATGATATCTTCCTTTTTAATTCAGCAATATTGAGAAATTAATAGAAACAGCGAAACATTTGACAGCTATATGCGACGTTGCCAACTTTCGGGATAAACCCTCTTAAATATCATTGCAATTTATTGATGCTGTTATGATGCTTCAATGTGACATGGTCACTTTTGGCATTGACCATGACACATGTGAGCAACTTGCCATGAATTGTGGTGAGTGGAGCACACTCACCAGAGGCCGAAATAATCACGATCAAGTCCGGTTCCTCGGTTCAAGTCAAGTGAAGGAAAACATCGTGAGGAAACCTGCACGCTTCTGCGAAGTAATTCAAAGATGTGTGTGAAGTCCCCAATCCGCACTGGGCTTGCGTGGGGACTGTAGCCAAACCCACTCGTGATGAGAGGAGGCCTGTGCCCAGCAGTGGGACGCAAATAGGCTGTAGTAGTAGTAGTAAGTCCGGTTCCGAAACTTATCAATTAAGTGGACAAAAAGTTACCACCAAATGAATAATCCTAATGTTATGGGATCTCAATTTGTTTGCCATAAATGCGGATGAACGTGTCGCGCTCGTGTCGTCTTACTTAATCATTTACGATGAAAAAGGCCTGATGATGATGATGATAGACGGCCGGATTGGTCCAGTTGGTAGTGACCCTGCCTTCAGTTCCGACGGTCGCGGGTTCGAGTCCCGCTCAGGGCAAGCTTTGTGTGATGAACACGAATGTTTGTACTCGAGTCATGGATGTTTAGTATTTATACATGTATGTATTTCGCTATATAAGTATTTATATCGTTGTCTAGCACCCATAGTACAAGCTTTGCTTAGTTTGGGGCTAGGTCAATATGTGTGAAATGTCCCAAGATATTTATTTTATTTTATTTTTTTTATAATACCTAAAGCTGATGGCGAACGTCCCCGGCTCCTTCTCACTCGGTCGCACGAGAAAGGCGCCATCGCAGTTGGTCTTCCGAAGCAGTTCCTCGGCCTGCGCCCTCGTCAGGTGAGGGTGGAACCATTCCTTGCCCTCGTGCTTGTTAGGCTGCGGAACCGGCTCTTTCAGGGTTATCAGGAACTCCTGGCATCAGAGCGGGGCATATTAACTACTGTAAAGGTTTGATATAGTTTTCAGCTAGTGTAATGTACAGTACCACCACGACAGTCTATTTACATCACCCTTGGCCATAAACTTTGATTTTCTGCCCGCTACGCGGAGAGAAAATCTCACTTCTTGGCCAAGGCAAGACGTAAAACTTTTGACAAACCACGGGCGGTAATTCGTAAAGCCCCAGATCACATATTTATCTTACAGAAACCTGCGACCTGGGACATTTACGAATTCACCACCCTAGGTCTGTAATGTACTATTACAGCACCACAGGTCTCGTTTCATCACGAGATGGTTTGGGCTATAGTCCCGACGCGGGCCCAGTGCGGATTGGGGACTTCATACACATCTTTGAATTACTTCTCGGAAGTCCGATCATCGGAGCTTTTCGGTGAAGGAAAACATCGGACTCCGATGTTTTCCTTCACCGAAAAGCTCCTTATCCGCACTGGGCAAGCGTGGGGATTATAGCCCAAACCCTCTCGTAATGAGAGAAGGCCTGTGTCCAGCAGTGGGACGTAAATAGGCTGTTGTGGTGGTGGTTACGACAGAGACAAGGAATATAGATTGAACATCACCGTACATTACAGTACATCGGTAGGAAAAGCTACATTGAGCAATATCCAGGGGGCGCGTCAAATTTTCATACAGGCTAGAGATCTTCTACTATCTAAAGTCCCGCGCCTTTACATTTCAAAACGCTGCAATGTATTTAAAAAGCACCACCAACACTCTCAACGCATAGTTGATGGCTGTCTCAGCACGCACACATGTGTTGAGAGTGGTGGTGGTGCTTTTTAAATACATTGAAGCGTTTTGAAATGTGAAGGCGCGGGACTTTAGATAGCAGAAGATCTCTACCTAGGTAGAGACATCTATTATCGCATTTATAAAGGGTCCAGCAAAACGTTATGACGATATTTTACCCGCAGAATCGGCTATCGATTCACCTAACGGCTAACACCACCAATCACATTTTTTTTTACCAACTCAAAAAAAAAACAATCTATACAATATACTTAGAATCGATAGCCAATTCTGTGGGTAAAATATCGTCACAACGTTTTGCTTGACCCTGAAATATAAATAAAATCAATTGCAGTCCGGCTAAAACTCGCGAACTGCTGGATCAAATCGGCTGATTCCCTTTTGTCGTGTTTTTTTAATATAATATGTAATAGGTACGTGACGTGCAAAGCCGGGGTGGGCAGTTAATCTAATCAATATATATAAAACTCTTCCGTTACTGACTTACTGGCCTTACAATGCACACCCGAAACTATTGGTCATAAAAAGCTGTAATTTGGCATGTAGTTCCTTTCGAAATGTAGGGGAGCACCGAGAGAGGATTTCCCAGAACTCTTACGGGAACTGGGAAAAATGGAATGTTACATGTTGATCTTTATTCGCATACGATGTAAAGCTAACTAACTAACTAGTCTGGCTCAGCGACCCAAAATGGATCTTGGCCTCCGAAACGAGCTTTCGCCACTGTGCCCTGTCCTGCGCCACCTCCTGCCAGTTGCTGACTTGGAGTCTCCGCAGGTCCGCTTCGCCGACGTCCCTCCAGCGATATCTAGGTCGCCCCACTGGGTACCGCACGAAGTAAAGCTAAATATAGGTAACTAATCTCACCTGACTCCTTAGCGGATGCTGTCTATAATGCGTGATCAGGTTGTACAGGTTGTCGAAACATATCGAGTCTATCAGGAAATACTTGGTCAGTCCGCGTTCATATTTGAGCTTGATCCTGCAATGGTTGGCTCGACCTTGCCGCCAGAAGGACAAACAGTAATCACCTACGAAAGTGACGCTCTCTCGAACTAAGAAGGTCCCGTCGCCTAAATGAGCGTGTGCTCTGAGCAAGTCTTCAGCCTCCTGCCTGTTCCCAGCGAGCCTCCCGTGGAACCAGCACTCGCCGAAATGCAATTCGTTCTGCGGAATCGATGTGTTGCTCTCAGTTTCCGATTCGCTATCGCTCTCCGCGTCCGCCTCCACTTGGGTCTGATAGTTCTCCGTATAATAAAGCTTGTTCTCCGTCAGTATGAAAGCATGCGGATGCCATTCGCGGTCGACGGGATCCTCCAACAGCAGAATGCCGTTTTTGATTGTATTCCTCAAGTCTAGCTCCTTGCCTTCCTCTTGTTTTATCGCGAAGGCGTTCTCCTCGACACCGTCGGGCAGCTTCTTGTGTTTCAATATGATTTTTCGGCGCAGATCGTGCGGGGAGGGGAGGCTGGTCTCGTTTTTCTCGAACGGTTGGACAACGAGCATGTCGCCGAAAACGTCTTGGAAGGCGGTGGCCATCTTCCTCTGTTGCAGGAGGGAGCAGTTGTCCTCTATTGACAATACAAGCGGAAATTCTGATGCTACGAACGCGTGTTCTTTTATCGTGCGTAGGACGTCCATGAAGCGGATTTTGGTGGTTAAAGTGTGGCCGTGGTAGATGAAAGGGGTGCCGTCTGGGCCGTCCCAGCAGTCTAGCTCGATGCATCTGCAGCCCGCGCGAAGGCAACGCACGTAAGCCTCTAAAGATGACTCGCTGGAGAATTGGTCTCCGGTCAGGTACCTGCCATAACGATCTGGTTAGTAATTTCGTATTTAACAGCGTCAATCACTAAAAACTTATATGTAGAAATGAATTGCCGTGTGTTAGTCTGGCTTGCGAACCGCGGGACCGATTTGGCTGATTCTTTTTTTGTTTAATTCCCCGTGATTCTGGGAAGGTGTAGAATGAAAAAAAAAATGGAAAATCTAAAGGAAAATCTCTTTGTATGGGATTCCGTGGTGATACGAAGTTCACCGGGCCATCCAGTTACCTAATAAAAATAAATTATTTAAAAAAAAAACACGAAAAAATTGCGATGGATCATGTTTTCAAAGCATTTCTTGTAACGTCCATTTAAATCGTAAGTTTTATAAGGATTTTCTTTAATCACGTATATATTCAATCACATGTCAAATTTAACAGTGAGACTGAGGTGTTTTTTTAATTGAACTGTATACATAATTGAGTTTACTTCATGTTTGCTTAAATTGATTCTACATCAATATTACAAGCCCTAAGGGTAAGAATGTTCCACCTAAAATTGTAAGTGTGCAAGGCTTAAGAGGGTTTACTCCGATAGTTGGCAACGTCGCAAATAGCTGTCAAATATTTTGCTGTTTTCATTCATTTCGGAATATTACTGAATGAAAACATGAATTATCGCTCTATGGTTGAATAAAACATTAAGTATGGATTGCAACAATAATCATAGGAACACGAAATTTTTAGGATTATGAAAGTTTTCGCATTTTCCATGCATTTTTATGTAATCTTATCATTTGAATGCCTAACCAACAAATATAAAACGAGACGCGTCATTCAGCCATAGAACGATATCTTCCTTTTTAATTCAGCAATATTGTGAAATTAATAAAAACAGCGAAACATTTGACAGCTATATGCGACGTTGACAACTTTCGGGATAAACCCTCTCAACACTCCAATTGAAGCACTCTTAATAGTGAATTTGATTTATGGAATCTTTTACCGACCGTGTTGTAAGCTATTTTCGAAATGTAATACATATGCGTGACTCATATTCATACTCATACTCACGTATTATGCGAAGATGATATCCAGTAGTGTGAGAGCGGACGCGTCATGTCTTGGGTCACGTGATCGTTGCGCGAGTCCCATATCGAATTGTGTTTGGAAAACAGCATTTCTATGAACTGTCGAAGAAAAACAAGTAACAAATTATAAAAAAAAAACTCTTTAAAAATGATCTTTTATTAAAGTACTCGTCAAGACGGATCAAACGAGTCCAAACTCGATGGGGTTGTGTCGTTTAACTATCTAGTTCCTATAGCCACACCTTCCGGTTCCATCATCAGATCAGCTCCATGTCATAATAATTTTTCATTGTCATCCGATTTACACATGCATGCAAAATTTCAGCTCCGTCGGTAACCGAGAAGTGGATCAAATTTTACTTGCAAGATAAAAAGCTTCATAAGATTTGTTTACAGACAGACAAACATCGGGACAGGTGAAACTGAATAAAATTTTGTAAAAAAGGAAAGTAAAGTATAGACGTAGAGAAAGAAATAAATATAGTATATTTACTGCAAATTTTAACATTTAACTTTTCTGTACCTAGTTGCCAAGGTAAAGGTCTCCAGAGTCACTTTTTAAAACTGTGACTATCTATTGTAATTCATCAAAAAATTTTTTATAAAAAATAAAAACCGACTTCTAACTCCGACAGGCTACAAAGTCGATATAAATTTCACTATAAGATTGTCATCAGCGTTGGGTCGGTTCACTTGACACCGACTTTGTAGGCTGTCGGAGTTTGAAGTCGGTATTATTATTTTTTTTACTTAAAAAAAATTTTAAGTAAAAAAAGGTCAATGTAGTCTTTGAAACTGATGCCAAAATCATACACGTGCTAACAAATTTTGAGGAGTTCCCTCATATTCTCATGGATTCCATCATCAGGGCTGAACCAAATTAAAATAGGATGAACTAAATTAATTGCTTAATAAATAGGGTTTCTTTGCCATTTTTGACCCCTTTCTTTGGATTTAAACATCTCAGTAGTCTATCTTGAAACGGTTTTTCTAAGAAACACCCCATTTTGTCTCCTGACCAACGGGGACAAAAAAATAACAAGAAATAGTTGTTGACCCATCTATCTATGTTAAAAGATAATATCCACCTGATTGTTTGTGTATTTTTGACCCTTGACACAAAAGTGTATAGTTTTGACTTATGTGTGTGAGTGTGAGTGTGTGTGTGTGTGTGTGTGCGCGCGTCTGTATGTCTGTCTGTGGCTTCATAGCTCCGCAACGGATTAACCGATTTTTTTTTGGTGTTTGATAAGAAATCAATATCATTGATAATGTAATAAATAAAATGAAAGTTAATTGAGTGTAATAGTATAATAAAATGATAAGATTACACCCCCCCCCCCCTTCACCCCCTTGTTAGAGCCCCGATGTATATTTTAATGACCAATGCAGCAAAACCCAGTTGCAAAGTCAAATACATGAATATCTGTCATAAAAGTGCCTGAATAAATGATTGAATTTGAATCTCATTTTGCATCGCAGCCGCTTGCGATATGAAATTATGATTCGACTTTTAGGATGCAGACGGAATACATTGAATCGGAAAGTAGGATCATTTAGTGCTAGTGGTACACCCTGAAATTCATTAATCGGCTGAAAATTGTGTTAAAAGCATGAAAATAATTGATCTTTAGTCCATATAAATCAATTTGACCCAAAGCACCAAGATTAAAAAAAAATTAAAGACGGAAGTTAAGGCGTAACCTTTCTTTGGTATGGGAAAAAAATATTTTTTGCCATACAAAAAATATTACGCAGTAACTTCCGTCTTTTTTTTTAAGTTTTTGTGCTACGGGTCAAATTGATTTATATGGACTAAAGATCAATCGTACCGATTTTCATGCTTTTAACACCATTTGCAGTAATTTTAGGCCTACCACCAACACTAATTTATCAAGTTCAAAAAGGCACGATAAGGGTTTCAGTGCCTACTGATTTTATAATGTACATTTGTTGCTGGCCAGGTTGAGAATAGGATGCAGGATTATAAGTTTTTAGAGGATAATCTTGACGAATCGCTAAGAAAAGTAGGTAGGTAAGGTACACAATAGGCAGTTGATTTTGGCACTTTTAACAAATTAAAGTATCAACTGAGACGATGTTACCTTTTTGCCCTTTCTAATTGGATACATTTAGATACCCGTTTAGCGTGTAAAAAGGTCGTCACTTCGAACGAGCGTTTTCAATTTTTTTACACCTAGTGAGCGTTTGTAAGTTATTGCGTTTTTGAAATCCATCCTGTTCATTTTTGACTTTAAAAAAAGTCGTAATTGTCATTTTTGCCCTTCCCTAATTAACGCTCTCTTTGTCCAACATAACTAGACTCGTGAAAAAATTACACACTATTCGCACTTGCATCGTAATGAATTTTCGCGTTCGCATTCAGTTGAAATGTTCATCCTGTACAAAGGCCACCTACTCACCTCTATCAGCTCGAAGTAGGGATCATGAGTGTCCCTCCTGGGATCCTTGAGGTAGTCCCGCAGGAACTGCGAGCTCCGGGCATCGTCTTCACCGAGCGGATCGTGTTGCTCCACGACCAGGAATTTTTGGAACTCGCGCAAGGTAATGGTGCGGCCGTCACCACAGTAGAACGAATACTTATCGAATATGTCGTGGACATTCTGGAAAGCAATGTCAATGGATATATCATGGCTGGCTCGGTCATCATCAGCCGAAAGACGTCCACTGCCGGACAGACCGCGCCACTCAGACTGGTCTTGCCCCACTCGCAAACATCGCGTTCCCGCGAACTTTACATGGTCGTCACTCCATCTTGTTGGAGGCCTACCGACAGCTTGCTGAGTGAGTGAGAGAAAACCAGAATCACATCAGCCGATTTACGCACTGCACTTACACAGGGCACAGGCCTCTCATGACCAGAGGGTATGGACTATAGCCCTCCACCCAGAGCGGCGGGATTTTACACACATCCTTGAATTAACCTATAAAAAACAACGTGAGGGAATTCCCTAGCGATGTTTTTCTTCATGGAAATTCAAATTGAATTCTGCACGAAAGTGAACCCAGAGGTGCAAGCCGGGATCGAAACCTCGACCCTCTGCATGAGAGGCGGTAGGTCAAACCACGGCGGAAAGAAAACGCACAAGATGGAATGCCTCTGTGCCAGTAATTTCACCGGCTGCCTTAACCCCTTACCGGAATACAACAGTGTGAGCACTGCTATTTGGTGACAGGTTAGCAGTTAAGATGAATACCACATCAAAAATGATAATGACTATTGATGAAGGTACAGTTTAAATGGTAAACTTACGTTCTCGTCAAAGATGAGCTTATGGTACAGAGTGGCGAAGTCGTCAAAACTTATTTCCCCACGTCTGTTAGTGTCCACCTCCTGAAATATGTCGCGGAGCTTGCTGGTCGATAACTTGCAGTTGATCTTTGGTAGAAACGCTTTCACCTCTCTCAGAGTTATCCTACAAAAACGGGAATAATCAATTTCGTTTTTATTTATTTACGGAACACCAACAGAGTACATACTAAAAGTATTTCTTAGATTATCCTAACATTCTTTGCCATTTATGTACCCCAATTATAGGTGAACACATCATTTGTCAATATTAGTTTTAGGTATAAATTTATAGGTTTTTGAACATAGTACAATTGGTTGTATTGAATTTGAAGATTCTAAATAGTAACTCAATGAATTTTTTTTTTAATTAGCAATCTTTTGAAAAAATAACGAAATAAAAAGTGGTTTATGAAAACATTCTCAGTCAATAATGGATATCGTCTTGCTTAAAATCATTGAAAGTTGCCTCAATGATTTTAAGCAAGACACTATTTTTAATAAAAATTTAAACATAGTTTAATAAAATATATATGATGACTAGCTGACCCCGCGGACTTCGTACCGCCTTATTTTTTATGGGTATGAAAAATAGCTTACATCCTATTCTAAAACCTACTGAACATACACTCCAAATATTATAAGACTTGGTTGAGCCGTTTCGGAGGAGTTTGGTTACAAACACTGTGACACGAGAATTTTATATATTAGATATCGTTTTTAGAGGTATGAGGTATACATTAAAATGATCTGAACATAGTTCAATTGACATGAACTTTCTTAGTTACATTTCATTAATAAATATCGCACATGCCTTTTATTTTATCAAGAATTCGCAGATGCTTAGTCTATGATATAAAATAAGAAACTGACTGATGAATGATATGCTGATTGATCAACGCACAGCACATAGAACATGAATTTTAGCAGAAGGATTTACTACAACCGCCCACTGCTGGGCACAGGCCTCCTCTCATCACGAGAGGATAGGGCTATAGTCCCCACGCGGGCCCAGTGCGGATTGGGGACTTCACACACATCCTTGAATTACTTCCCAGATGCGTGCAGGTTTCCTCACGATGTTTTCCTTCACCGAAAAGCTCAGTAGTAAATTCAAATTGAAGCAGAAGGATATAGATGGATAAAAAGGGGGTCGAAAGTTTGTATGAAATGACATAGCTACATAGCATATGCATATGGATAATAATAGAATGATAGTTATTAAGAAATGCATTAAATAAATTTTGATCCTAGATCATAAAGAAATTCAAGGAAAATACCATTAGTCTCTCCTCTGACGATTAAAAATGACAATGACTTGATGTGGAATAATATCATTCATACACAAAATACTACCTTGAAAAACAATCATATTCATTTGTTAGAACACAATAGACATATAATAGGACTGGCTTCTGCCCGCGACTTCACCAGCATGGAATTCGGTTATCGCATTCCCACGGGAACTATGTGTTCTTCCGAAATTAAAAGTAGCCTATGTCCATACCAAATTTCATCCAAATCGGTCCAGCAGGAGAAGCATGAAGAGGTAACAGACAGACAGTGTTACATTCGCATTTATAATATTGGTATGGATAAAATATACTTACATATAAACATAATGACAGAGTTATTTTCTGTTTCTAATTGTTAAATAATGAAAGCATGAATCAGCTACAAATTAAGCAGTCACTTTTAGTGTAATTATAAACTGACAACAAAGGCAGTTGAGACATCCACTGTGAGACACGCCTCCCCCAAACACTCTTCACTAAGACCGGTCCTGTGATAAAGGCACGAATCTCTAGAGTACAGAACATACTGTCCAGAGCTACTACATGTGAAAGCAAATCAATATTTTTTTCAATTCCCAGCAACTCTTGAGTTAAAAGTCAAGTATATCTATGAAAGTTTAAGGTAGTATAAATGAAACACGGCCGGAAAACAAGTCCAACAAAGTTAACCTTAGTTACTGATAAGGAAAATAATATGCATTGCATTAATTTCACCATATCTGTGTTGCTACGAAACAAATATACTATTAACTCTATAATATAATGTCATCCGATTGGAACATTGTGGATTGGAAGCCGTGGTGACCTAGTGGTTCGTACTGCCTCTCATGCCGAGGGTCGAGGGTTCGATTCCGGCTTGCATCTCTAAGTTTACTTATGTGCGAAATTCAAAGATGTGTGTGAACTCCCCAATCCGCACTGGGCCAGCGTGGGGACTATAGCCCAAACCCTCTCATGATGAGTCGAGGCCTGTGCCCAGCAGTGGGACGCAAATAGGCTCTAGTAGTAGTAGAAGTAGTAGTAATAGGAACATTGTATTGATTCTGTAAACTTACTTTTCATGAGAATTCTCAATAGCATAAAACTCTTTCCTGAGCCACCTCTCTATTTGCAATGGATAAGGTGCATTGACGGCCTCGTCGACCAGGTACCTTACGCCCTTCACCCAAGCTTCACAATCCTTGTCCGTCTGGGCTGAAACGTAAGCAAGTTTATTTTAAAACCACAATGCCACGATGGGGCACTGCAGTATAAATTGCAAGCAAATCACAACAAAGCCGTGTATTTTCCTGTGAAAACATTCTGGTCTATAGTAAGCAAGTTTATTTTAAAACCACAATGCCACGATGGGGCACTGCAGTATAAATTGCAAGCAAATCACAACAAAGCCGTGTATTTTCCTGTGAAAACATTCTGGTCTATATTTAACTACAATTCTATTTGGAACAGAGGATCTTACCAAAGAACGACGCCGAGCGCAATTTGAACTCTGTGCCATAGTAGATAGTGAAGCATTTGGAGCTTTCCAGACGCTTGAAATCTTCGGGCCAGCGCTCGAAGTCTTTGGAGTATTTGCCGACCCTGACTTCTTTGATCTCCCGGATGTCGAGGGCGCCCTCGTAGGCGTGCCGCTGAGGCGCGCTGCTCGTGCGCGCCCAGATCACCTGGTGCGTCTCTCGCCGCACCGACAGCGTCCGGTAGTCCGGCCGCTTTCGCAGATAGAACAGCAGCACCGTCGACCCTCGCTCGATATACGAAATGAGCTGATCTGCCTCATGGATCAACCTGTCGCTGCCACCGTTGTAACAAGCGGAAGTCATAGCCATTTATTTATTCAAACGACCCGTTATATCGCCTCAAACAACATGGAAGATCTTCCGAATACTATGTAGACTAGTTGAGTTTCAAAAAAAAACTTTTCCCTTAAACTAAACTTTATAACGTAAATTAAAATGAGTTGGATCCGCACAACCGTGCGGAGTGTTCCGCTCTTGTTTGTTTGACACTTCTCACTGAAGCGTTTTTCAAGTTTCAACTTCCTCTCAGCTAAGTTTTATGTCAGGTTTGTTTAAAAAAGAATGCGGTTTTCAGTCAAGCCAATGTCACCTCTATATGCAAGGCCGTATTAGTATTAATTTTGAAAATAATGTGTGTTAGAGCCCTCGCCCACGGCGAATTTTTGTAGCGATGCTGTCGCGCGTTCGCATCGATGCAGCCGCGATGTGGTCACTAGCTGTTTGCATAGACATGGCTGTTTGCCCTCGCCCACGATACCATGATTCAGTCGATACTGTCGCGCTTCTGTCGCTATGCAAACGCGATTCAGTTAAGGCACAAACATGCCTGCCGACCGATAGAGATTTTCTACTTTCTGCAGTAATACATACATATATTTCTAAAAATTCCTCAAAAATTATTTGCTTCTTCTTTTCACCTTCATAGCTGTCGCTTCACGACAGCTCACGTGACGTACAATATAACAGCACTCTCAACCTGTGTTGCACTGATGCTCGGTTCTCCACTTACGGGCCACCCTGCCTTCTCTTCGCGATATGATATCATCCGACACGGCCGCCCGTTTGCATCATACAGTCGCGATGCTCTAGCGCGTTAATAGCGCGTTGGCATCGCTTCTGTAGCGCGTTGCAAATGCGACTAACGCGCGTTAGTAGCGATGCTGTCGCGCGTTTACGAAACGCGCTACTGCATCGCTACAAAAAGTCGCCGAGGGCGAGGGCCCTAAATATATACTTCGGCGGACGTCGAAATCCAGTAAATATTTAAAACGGGATAAAGTACTCAAAGCCTTATCTCTTATACTTAAAGCTCGCTAAACTTGTATATTTCTCTGTTTTATTTATTAGTTTATTTATTTATCCAAGCGATCTCACAAATTTGGCATGTAGGTTCCTTCCTTGGAGAGTGTAGGAGAGCACTAAAACAGGATTTCCCGAAATTCGTACAGTGACGGGAAGAATTTTACTTAAATGTTAATTTGTGTTTAAACGCGCATACGAAGTCGCGGGCAAAAGCTCGTGAGTAATAAATAAAGTACCTATCCACTCGAGCTTTCATCCACACAGCTTTGAGCCCGCCAGTGTTGCCCTTTGGTTCCGTTTCTTCCGTTTTTCGGAACTTTTGATGCCCTCGCGGAACTTGGAAGGAACTTTGGATTTTGGGTCATAAAACGGAACTTTTAAGGCCCTGGCTTAAAGATAACTAGATAAGATAAAAAAAGTTTTTTGCGGTGATGGCACGTGTGAAAAACAAAAGTTGTGAAAAACAAATCAAAATAACCATATAGGTGTCGCTTCGGTAGCATAGAATCACAGATTATATAAGTTCGTAGCATAATAGTTGGAGGCGTTGGTTATCAATTTTATTGTGATATTTTTATACCTGTACTGTATCTGTACTCACTCACTTTAATACGTTTTGGCAGGTATAGTGAGACAGGTTGTATAAGTATAAAATATCGCGAATCGATAATATGCATAATCTAAACGTGGCCAACTTATTTCGTTTATCGATCGATTTCATTCCTTTTAGTATTTTTATACTACCTACTATGATCGAGTTTGACGGAATTTGTTTATGTTACGTACGGTATGTTATTGTTTGTTTGTTTTGATAACTTTTGTGTTGTACGAGACTGAACCTGAAACTTAAAAAGAAAGAAAGTTATATGTTGTGTTTATGTTATTATAGTTTATAATATAGCATTTTCTTTGGGGTTTTGGTAAGTAAATATCACATCTTTTATAAATGTTCATCACGCTTTCGTTTTTAATTTAACGCAAAAATGGTGAGGTTTTGATGTGTGCAAATGGGACTTATTTGCCTGTTTTGTGTTTGTGCTTTGTTACGATTTAGATTAAGGATTAATGCCTATCAGAATGGAAAGACTAAACTTGTTGACGTTTATCTTATTTGCTAAATAAAACTTTGTTTTAATTTTGTTATGAACCACAGACTATAACTATAGCAATTAGATTGATGGTATACCTAAGGGCAGTTGATTCAAACCGTCCGTTAAATATTTTACTATGGGATAAAATGAAGTTTCTGTATGGAATGACAGTTCGGTGGCCATATTTAACGATCAGGAGTCCGTCAACTATGCATGAATCAACTCAACCTAAATAAAGTAAATTAAAATCGTTAGTAAATAAAAGTTCGATATTCAAAATTTAGTTTTTTATCAATGTAACTATGTACCTACCTACTTAAGGCACACAAGCACAGGCTGGTTTATCCAACGCATTTGCCTCGCCCAGCTGTTATGGTAAGAAATTAGAAATATTTTAATGTTTTTTTCGGATTTAATCAAATTTTTATAGAAAAAAAAAACTAGACAAACATTTTTTTACATAAAAATATTGATAAACGATATGAATATTTGTTTAAATTCCATAATTTTTAAGTATTTCATGATTTTCTTGAAAAAGGAACTTTTGTACCAAAATTGGAACTTTTCAAGGCGGTCATTGTAATTTTCAAGACAATTGACCTGGCAACACTGGAGCCCGCTTTCACATTCGAGAAGCTTCTCATTATAATATGAATGGAATGATCGTGTTCCTGTGCACTTTTTCTGCACATAAATGAATGTTAATGTGCAGTTTGTTTCGATCATGGATATACTGTACGTAAATTAATGATGTATCCTGGATTGGAAGCTGTTATCCATACTAATCCGATATCCATATTAATAATTTATTTGCATTTGTAATATTATAATATTACAAATGCGAATGGACCTCTTTCCTTTCCGTCTGTCTGTCTCAGTCTGTTACATTTTCACGATTAAGCCACTGGACCGGTTTAGATGAAATTTTATATGGAGATGATCGAAGTCCCAAGAAGGGAGTATGCTACTTTGTATCCCGGAAAAACGCTTAGTTCCCGCGGGAACGCCATAACCGAATTCCACGTGGGCGAAGCTATTATTGTATAGGTACATACTTATTATATTTATTCCAAGAAAAGAAAAAAAGAAAAACGGCTGCGAGTCAGATGAGCAATATACGGTTTTACGGGGGCGAAAAACGATCTAGCTGAGACTCATATCTGTGTAAACTTATTTTTAGAAACTTTATTATTAATCACTAGCTTTTCCCGCGGGAACTATGCGTTTTTCCCGGGATAAAAAGTAGCCTACGTCCTTTCTCGGGACTCTCAACTATTTTCATACCAAATTTTATCAAAATCGGTCCAGTAGTTTTCACGTGATGCGCAGTCGAATAAACAGACAATCAGACAAAATTTCTAAAAACTGTTGGAATGTGTTCTGTTATTGATATACACTTAGGGCCGGTTCCTATATCCACGTAACGCCTCGTTTTGCCTACGGACGGTTAAAATTTGACAGATTCTCTATGGAACAAATGTCAAATCTTAACCGTCCGTAGGCAAAACGAGGCGTTGTTTGGATATAGGAACCGGGCGTAACTCGTTACGTCACTCGTTAACTAGCAATATTAATGTCTGTATTCCAGTAGATAGGTACTGCTCATTAACCCTAACTTACCTACCTTAGTTTCAATAACACCTCTGCTCTGCCTACATATTCTATCGGAAATGAAATACAACGTACATAAATAAAATAAAATAAACAGATATCGTTTGACGAATATGCGTATATTTTAAAGTAGATTATACAACAAAACATGGCCGCGGACTACAATATCAGTACAATTCCGAATAAACGTGTGACTTAACAATTAATAATTTAGAAAGTAAAACACCAATCCTACCGCCTGAATTAGATTATTTGTTTAATTAAAATCAATTTTGTAAACTAAATAAATTTATAAAAAAATATATTTTCTGATACAAACTGACAATATATTTTCGATTATTTGTAATTAATATTAGTAAGAATAATACAAGTAAAGTAATGAATTAATGAACATCAAAACCAAAGTCGACGCTATTCGATATCTGGGCCGTTGTTATATCACGCAAGTTTTCATTTTTATTTTAAGTTAGTTTATTAAACCCAAAATTCAAAGGGCCTGGGATAACAATAGCCTGCTCTGCCATCTTATCATCCTTAACAGAGTTATCATCAGGCAGGGACCGGGAAAGGCTCCTGAATCGGGTCACTGGCTTCATGCCTATCGCCTCGCCTAATACCGTTACTTTCATCGACTCACACTCTCCGCATAGCTGGGGTTATATTCGAAGTCTTAAATAGGGATCTCCCTGTTCCCTATAGGATCGCTCACGCGTCAAGTTGAACTTTAAAACTAGCTGCTTAAAGTTCACGCAACGCGTGAGCCATCCTATAGGGAAAGGGAACAAGGAGATCCTATTTTAAGACGTCGTATATAGTCCCTCTCCGTCTAGGGAATGGAGTCTGTTCAGATCACAGCTGCGCTTCTTGTGGAGCCCCCGTACATCACCTAGGACTCCACCCTTCCTGCTCTTCGGGCGCCGGTTGCCTGTCTCGCCATGCCGCTCTCAATGACATCCTCAGAAGGGCGCTCGTCAGCGCCAACTTTCCCGACGTTCTGGAGCCCCAGATCGTACGGAATGATGGCAAGCGCCCGGATGGGATGTCTTTAAATACCCTGGCGGATGGGCCGCGCGCTGGTGTGGGACGCCACGTGCACCGACACAATGGCCGCGCCGAGTTCGCCTGAAGGTTAACAAATATAGCTGCCTAGGCTCGAGCTATGAGTTTGTGGCCCTCGGGGTGGAGACTCCGGGGTCACAGAGCAAAGGGGCCCTGGGGCTCCACAGGGAGCTAGGGAAGCGCTTGAGGGAGGCAACAGGAGACCCTCGCGCCGGCACCTTTCTCGCGCAAAGACTGTATATTACCATACAGCGAGGGAATGCTGCCTGCGTGATGGGAAGGGAACTCTTCCGGAGGGCCCTAATTTAGGTTTTTAGGTAATTGTATAGTTTTAATTTTTATTTCTGTAAATTTAATAAACTATTTGTAGATTAAATTTAATTCTTAATTTATTCTTTTCTGAATAGACTTCAACAAATTTAAAGCAAAAATATTTAATCGATCGACCAACATTGATGTACAGATAATTTTTCATTGTCAGATAAGAAATCAATAAACATGGCAACTAAGGATGCGATATGATGTACAATCCGTTGGTACAGTTTTCTTAATAATGATAAGTGACAACATCTTTAAAAACATTAACAGGATGAAGGTCAAAAATTAAAAAGCACTAGTGCGCAAAAAACTTACGAACGCTCAATGGGCGTCAAGAAACAAAAAGCGATTGTCAGAAAATGACGAACTTTTCGTATGCTAAACAGGTATCGAAACGTATACTTTTTAAACAACCGCATTAAAAAAATAGCACGTGGTGAATAAGCGCGGGACAAACACACTGTGATACAGGCGACACATGTTTAATAGGGATGACGACAACTTTGTTCCCTTAGTCCATCAGGAAGATTGTTGTAAAGTATTGGACACGTATTTTTTCTTTTTTCACGTAATCAAACTTTTACGGAGATATATTGAGTTGAAATGTCGCGTGACGGTGACGTAGTTAGCCCCGACTCTCCAATTTTAATGCGTTTTAACTAAGTCATTCTTTGTTAATTTGTTAAAAAAAAATTAGTGTCTAGTATTTTTTTATTACCTGACTGACGGACTAATTAGAATTTCGATTTCTTCATCCTGTCGTCATCCCTATTATGACGCTTGACGCACCGCCCAACGCTTGAGGCCAAAGATAAAACTGACGACTTGTTAATAAATTCAGTTATATTTCAGTGCCTTGACATACCACTAAATACTTCAACTTCGAGCGCTACTTTAATTAGGCGCTCCAGTGGCGGCGAAAGGGTTAAATATGTACAAGTACGGCCCAGAATCAACGGTAATATTTTTACATTAAGTATATACACGAATATGTAAATATAAACTTAAAAACTATAATACAACACAATGACACTTAATTAAAATACACATACAATGTACTGCAACATATACATGATAGAGCGATTGTTCCTATAAAATTAATTTTACAAATACCGTATATCACCATGACATATCGTTAAAGATATAATAACTTAAATTAGTTTGAAGAATCGATCTGTGCTGTGTGTGTGTGTGGTTTGTGTGTTGTTCGTGTGTGTGTCAATTAATGATAATTAAATTAAACATAAAATCATACATTTGTCACTGATTTAAGTTTATACGGGGTCAAGCAAAACGTTGTGACGCCATTTTACCACATAATCAGCTATTGATACTGCGCATGTTTTTTAGGTCTTTTTTTATTAATTTTGGTTTAAATAAATAGTACCTAATGAGTTCAGATATCGTTCAACTCGAAAAAATTAAAAAGATGTGTAGAATCCATAGCTGATTCTATGGGTAAAATATCGTCACAGCGTTTTGCTTGGCCCTATACAATATGTAATAAATAGTACTAATGTATATTCACAGACCAATACACATATATTTTCGTGTTTCAATGTTAACGATTTCAGTCCTTGTTTTTTTATATGATTCATTTTGTTTACGAAAGTTGACGTTTCACATTAGAGAATTTACCTCGAATTTTCATATCAATTTTGAACACAGCTACATAGCATAGCATAGCCGGGGAGGCCGGTTTAGCAAATTTTTGTAACCATAAATACCATCCTGAGTTCCAACTGAAAACCAGCTCAAGTGCTTGAGAACAAAAATAAACTACGAGAGTTGCAATGTTTCGAAAACCAAGGCATTTACTGGAGATAATAAAAGTTTATATGGTACTAGCTTTTTCCCGCAACTTCGTATGCGCAGAAATATTACAATGATAAAATCCCGTTTTTTTTCCGTTCCCGTGGGAATTTCGGGAAATCCTCTCTTAGTGCTCCCCTACGTTCGCTAAGGAACCTGAATACCAAATTTCAGCTCTCTACGACCAGTAGTTTCGGCTCTGCGTTGATCTATCAGTCAGTCAGTCAGTCAGTTTCTTGTTTTATATATATAGACTAGCTTCTGCCCGCGACTTCGTCTGCGTGGAATATAAAATTGCCGATAACTTTGCTTTCCGACATCCGATTTTAATCAAACATAGCTTATATGTTGCTCCAAATGATGCTCTATCTATCCTTGAAAACTGCATTCCAATCGGTTCAGTAGTTTCGGAGATTAACTCTAACAAACAGACAGACAGAAATATTTCTAAAAATCTGTTTTCTGGTCTACCATACATCTTTAGACCCCCATTCCTTTTTTTGAACTTTTCTTTCTATGTACAGACACGCCGGGTTCTGCTCCTTTATTATAGTATAGATAGATTTCATCCAAGTTGGATTATGATAAATAATGAATGTATGTATGCCATGACACTACTTATAAGCAAATCGTTAGCATTGAAAGTGCTTTATCAAATGGACGTCGGTTGGGATCGGCTCAGCGACTGAATACGATGATTAGTATTATTGAAATGATTACTATGAGAATGATGGCCAGGTACACCTTCTTCTTCCTTAGCTGGTTCTGGAAAAAAAAAAACAATTATGTATTAGTAAAATTTAGTAAACCTGTTAAGAGTCCCCAGTACGCTCCTTTCTACAAACAAAAACAAAAAACTTAATACAAACGTAGTTACGTTTTAATTCGCAAACTACTCATCAGATTGGCACCAAATTTTACAATTAATAGTGGACCAGAGATATTAGTGTCCAAAATACACTTTAATTGTAATACATTGAATAACAAAGAAACTAGGACCATTTTAGTTTCCTCCGTACTAACTTCAAAATTCAGTTTTTAGGCTGTAATTTAATTGTGTTTTATTTTACCACGACATTTAATAATATCGGACACTCACAATAATGATTTTATTATGTGTACCAAGTTTCGAGTCAATCTGTTTAGTAATTTGGGAAAAAAAAGCGAAAATACGTTTGTATGAAAAGTTGAGAAACGCCGTGCGTACTTCTAATACACTTGTCCCATCACTATCGAGAAAGCGATTAGCTATCTCTATCGACTATTTCTCGCTCAAGAAATGAACAAGATCTATATCATGTTCGTTTCTTCTATTAACAAGATCTATTTTCTGTGTCAATAAAAGAAAAATCAATCAATCAACCCTGGCTATTTCCGACGTACGCCGTAATGTAAGGATACATTACGGCGTACGTCGGAAATAGCCAGGGCGTTTCAACTTTTCATACTTCGCCGAAGGACAACAAATAAGTATTGAACGCGATAATAGATGTCGCTGCCTCGGTAGTCTGCATATAAGTTTGAACTCCATGAGCAACATCTAGATGGAGCTGTACAGGCGAAGTATGAAAAGTTGAAGCGCCCTGGCTGTTTCCGATGTAAGGAGATTGACAGTCTTACATAATTACATTGTCTCTGCTCCGATTCAATAGACAAGAAATCTGCATAATTTGGCCACTAGGAGCGCTGCAATCACTTGACCCAAACCATCTGTCAATTACATAGAGAAATATTTGTTGTTATTGGTTTTACTTAAATTATTAAAAAAATTCCGCGCTGTGCAGTTCCAGGGTGCAATGAGAACGGACGACACGTATTTCCGAACGACTTGGTATGTATCTGGAGCAGGTATAATTGCATTGGGATGTCTTCATTTTCATCACAAATAACTGAACCAAAATTAAAATTGCGGTCCATATTTAACAATTTTAAACAAAACTACTTAAAATTTTCAACAAAAAAAAAACCGTAAAAATTTGACAGTTGCAGTGTTTGGGTTTTGTTTTGGGTCAAGCGTTTGCAGCGCCATCTAAGTCGAGCTTTGCGTATTCTTGTCCATTCAACGTACCTTGTAGTTGGAGGCCTGCCGGAGTTCCTGCGTGGCGGACTCTACGTTCTGAGCTGTGAACTCGACGCTGGACTCTATCGAGTCCACGACGGCGCCCTGGTCGTGAATGATCGTCCCGAGCTCCTTGAATATCTGGTTCACGTCCAGTATATCCCCCTGGAAACATAAACATCGCACAGATGTGGAGACAAGCTCAAGAATATAATTTAAATTCGATTAAAACATTCAACAGTCAAACATTACCAATATAAATTAAAATCCAAATTAAATGAAAACAACAGCATGAAATACAATTGAATAAATTAAAATTAAGATACATTATTAAAAGTAAGCAATATAATTGAATAATTTAGGTGGCTAGATTTAAACTTCAATTTGAGGGCTGTGACGTTTTGAAGTTACCAATAGAATCCCTAGGAAACCTTTGCTACCCGAATGAGGTCCATGCCCATTTAAAATTAAGATTGATTTTGATCAAATTATTTCTTAATGCAGAGGACTGTGTTGGTGAGGATTGTTTCATAGTAGAGGCTGCAATTTTACCTAATCCTTTGATGTTTTACATACAGGACAGTGCTCGGAGTTCATTAATATGTGTACACATTTGGACCTTAAAACAAAGTAGTAAAGCACAAAAGTGTATTTACATATTGGAGAACTCGACTGTAAGAGCGATATGTACCCCATTAATTAAAAATAACTAAAAAGAATTTGATAAACAAAGCGCAAACGTTTTATTTCATTATCAGCTTCTGATTAAACATTTATCGCACACGTCTACATTGAGATTTACTCGTATTGCGAAGAGAAATTACCAGTCAGTAATTTCACTTTTCAGTTTACCATGTAGCTTTAATAGTACATTAGTACAGAGGCCGGGAAGGAGGATGTTGCAGGCCGAGTATTATATACGGCCGAACGAAGTGAGGCCGGATAGTTACGAGGCCGACAACTTCCGTTCCCCGCCGATGTATGTATAGTGCTTTTCTCAAACATGCAATGAAATAAATAAATAAAATAATATTTTATTTATAATATATTTTGTCTTTTTTACATAAATAAAACTGCAGTAGCAAATATGGCTCATGTTTTTTTTTTAATAGCTGTATTGGCAGAATGTCATAAATATTGCTTGTAGCTTTTTTTAAATGGCGGAATGCCAAGATGCTGTGTCACAAATATTTATTTATTTATTTATTCAAAATTTTACACATAGTAAATATATCAAATGGAAATTAAAACAAGTGAGTTGCCGGCCTAGGGCTGCAACGTTTGTATGAAATTTCATTATAGACCTCTAGCCTCTAGCCGCGCCTGAAACGTGATACTTCCCAGGCTAATAAGAAGAACAAAATATCAATATTTCATTGGATGTTTCAGAAAATGACTTTGTCATAGATGTCCGTTGTCTCATTCCATAGCGCGATTTTCCAGTTCACACCTACATAATATTATGTCCAGTTTGAGTATAATTTGTAGTCAATCATGACGTCACGACCGGGAGGGGAATTAAACTCGGGAGAGTTTTAGTGTGTTTTATTTTTGTAAATATTGATTTTAATGATGATAAAAAAATACACCTACAATCTTTTGATATCAAGACGAATCTAACGACACATCACAAGCTAAAATCCATCAAGCCGGGCTACAGAGCGTGCCAAAGAAATTATAATAAATAATAAAGATCTTTATTGTTCTATAAGTAATATACAAATAGCGGGGGAGCCCTCAAGACTGTGTTAGTTTTCACTGTCTTACAGTCTTCAATTTTAGTTTGCAATATACAGATATACACTCGAAAAACATAACTTTAATTCTGGCGTAGTCGGGTAAAAACTAAAATATCGTTTCCATGATTTTTCAATACTCTAACTGACGGTCTGAATAGATTTGCAATTTATTGATGCTGTCCCCAGTGGCGGATACAGGATATTTGTTGGGGGGGGGGGCTTGGCCCCAAGATTTTTGTTTGGGAGGTGGGCTTGGCCCAGCTGAGCGAATAAATAAAGATTGGTGACGAGTGCACTTAGATGATTTTCGCCATGCTTATTGTAGCTACATATAGCAATAGCAAATACCTCGAGCTGTCTAATGTCGCGTTCGCGCTGCTCCAGTTCCATCAGCTCTTGCTCCGTCTGCATCGTGGCCTGCTGCTGTCTGCGCAGGTCTTTGTCCTCCATATCGACCAACTGCTCGCTGTTGCGGCCTCCTAGGATAACACCATACGTTTAGGGTGGGTTGATCCAAACCGTCCGTTAACTTAGCGGCGGTAGTTAATAAAATAATAAGATTTGACTTTGATTTGACGATTCTGTATGGAAAGACAGCTTGGCGGACATTGGCAGCGGACTGCCGACCGACGAATAATCGAATATAATCGACGAAGAATAATAATATACAAATCCATAATAATATTACAAATGCGAAAGTGACTCTGTCTGTCTGTTACCTCTTCACTTTTAAACCGCTGGACAAGTATCCAGGGTCATAATACATTGTCTCAAACTTTCGCGATACACACTCATATTAAACACACCACAATAACGGGACTTGATCGCGTAAAAAACTATTTATATTTTACCTCGACGTCACGAGAAGACTGAAGTGACGGTATCAGCATATTTTTCTCGTCGCGCGGGTGGTTCGAACTACCCGCACTTGATTTTCATTAATGTCACTCGGAATGTCAACAGGCCGGCACACAACACTAACAATGTCCGCCACTGGCACACAGTTCACTAGTGCCATAACCAAAAAAAAAAAAAAACAATGTCCGCAGATTTATCCGAAGGGGCATCTCGTCGCTTACACTTGCTGATCACTGGATTACACGACGTCGATATCTTGAAACCATCCTCCCTATCGAACCACCCGCGCGACAAAAAAATATGCTGATACCGTCACTTCAGTCTTCTCGTGACCACGGCCGCTGCATCGCGACCGAAACGTCGAGGTAAAATAAAAATAGTTTGTTACACGAGTCCTAAAGATGAGATTTAACATTAGGGACGACTAAAATGAGAGTTGCATGCAGGCATATCTATGTTTTAATACATACACAATAAACATCAAAAAACCAAGTGTCAAAATACACGGACCCATCTTGTAAAAAGAATGGAGACATTGGCACTAAAAGTATTTTTTTGTGATATTGAGAGAATGTAGAAGCCGCGGTAGCCTAGCGGTTCGACCTACCGCCTCTCATGCAGAGGGTTAGGGGTTTGATTCCGGCTCGCACCTCTAAGTTTAGTCATGTGCGAAATTCAATTAGAATTTACCACTGAGCTTTACGGTGAAGGTAAACACCGTGAGGAAACGTGCACGCATCTGCGAAGTAATTCAAAGATGTGTGTGAAGTCCGCAATCCGCACTGGGCCCGCGTGGGGACTATAGCGCAAACCCTCTCGTGATGAGAGGAGGCCTGTGCCCAGCAGTGAGACGCAAATAGGCTGTAGTAGTAGTAGTGAGAGAAATGTACTCACCAGACATTGCGAATGGATCCCCAATGTTAATGGTGGCACTCTGCGCTTTCACTTTTCGAACATCCTCCTTAGTTTTCTGAGCGGCTGACCTTTGTGTGGCCTGAAACAAAATAAAAATATGTACTCCACAACTGAATACAAATTTCAGTCTTAAACTGTGTTTGTCAGATAAGTTAAGGCATTCACTGCCACTTCTGTTTTACGAAATTTCGCCAGATGCCATATCTGTCATTAAGGGAACATTGCAACGCACATGTGCGTTCAAGGCACTGCGGGAAAGTCAGCAAAACGCACATATGCGTCGATGGCAGTGAATGCGTTAAGCTGGTTGTGTGTACTCTTTACCAAATAGCATCCTGTAGCTTCGACCAACCTATCTATGTTGAAACCACCTTAAATTAAATATAGGTTGATGGGATTAGGATCCCTTTAATCCCTTAATAGTTCAACTCTAGTAGAAAAACAGCCATTCATCAATTTGCTGATGACAACAAGTGGATATAACGTAATCAATAAATAGTTTTATATTACACCTAACTGAAATGGTCATATTTATATTATATGTTACACATGAACATTGTAAGCTACCTATTTTTAACCAGTAGGAAAAACTATTATAACGTAATGGTAACGTGAAAAGGGGTGGAATTACTAAAAATAGTCTTAGTAAGTAATCGAAACCTACGTCACCAAAATAGACTGGTCCTGCCTGACTGCTCCGGCTAAACTCCATATGTCAAACAAAGGCCCTCATGCAATGGCCATTCGCATCTATAACAAAGTCCCACGACATATAGCTCCCGAGGAAAAATTCACGACATTTGTAAATAAACTAAAAGACTACCTAATTAAGAAATGTCCCTATTCCTTGCAGGAGTATATGGATTTATAAAATCTCAGGTTATGAAATAATTACACTGTACGTTTGCCTTATATATCAATTTAACACTCATTTTTGTTTTAAAAGATTATATTTTATATTAACATCTTTAAAATTTACATTCGTACTAAGCATAGAATAAGTTTTAGATGTAAGTATTGCTACACCCTAGTAGGGTCCATGTGTGTACTGTTTAACCTTAAGAACATCCTTATAACTCATGGTTGCAAATAAATAAATATAAATATGAATAAAAATAAAATGTCAATGTTTCGTTTTCATTATTGACAAGATAAACTTGATGGGAAAATTATTTAAATGGGTCAAAATCAAAACCCTTCGCATTAGGGTAAAGCTTTATCAATAGCACACCTTCTGCTATAATTATAAAGTAAGACTTACATACCTGCCTAATTGCAGTTATTACGGTGTAAAGTAACTACTAAAATGGACAATTTACACCTTTAATTATATTGTGGCTTCTCTTCATTTCCAGTTGATACTGAAAAGTGCTATTTTCCATAGACATAAATAATACTTCGTATGGACCCGGCCTAACGTAGATACATGTCATGTTTCCCCACTTCATTGGTGTCCAATCCAAAGTTAAACTTATATCGTGACACTAAAGCTGGGTCACATTTTTCCAACAACGAGACGAGTTTTTAGATACTGAGAAGCAGTTTCGAAAAAAGTTTTTTTAAAAACGCTTATTGTCACGCACGCTCGGTGACAGAACTTTGGATTGGACACCGCGGAAGTGGGGACATATTACGTGTACGTTAGACCGGGTCTATATTATTTACGTCTATGCTATTTTCCCATTTATTACTACTGGTTATCCTAAAATGACGCATCTGTTTGGTTAGATGTTTTTTTAACTAAAAACTTTTTTCTTCATTAATTTGGATATAGCCACACACCACGCAAAATACGCATAAGAGACTGCGCCCACAGGTGACTTTTGTCACGCGTGACTTTTTCTTCAGTTCGCTATGGAGACGTGACTTTTGAGGTGACAGAAACTTTTTTGTCACGGCGACATGTCGCCCGTGGGCGCAGTCTCTACGTCTCTACGTCGTGTTGCGGAAAATCAGCCCGCGCAAACCCATGTACATGGCCACATAGGATTCTCTATGAAAAATAAATTAAACAGCTGAAGATTTTTGTTGATTTAAAAAAGGAACTGACCTGAAAAGCGTTGAGGGTGGTCATGTACTCATCACTCAGCCGTTCCCTGGTGAGCTTGCTGGCCGGTTGGTCGACTGGTAGCTTCATGAGCTCCATTATCATTGTGGAAGTGTCCTTCGCCAGTTTCTGGGTGTAATTCTGTATTTGGCGCCTGGAAAAAGTCATTATTAGAAACAATGCCTGGCTGTATTTCTCTTTATACAAATGTTAGAGCTTTGGGCTTATTGGGCAAAGTTTAATGTCTGTTTGCTGTTAAGCTCATGACTCAGTGTATAAAGATATTTAATGGTATTGTTAGACTGAAATGACATCCATGGTTGAAATGATGACGATTATGTTATAGAATATTCTATTGTTATGTCAACTTACAATTGGTTACGAAGCTCCTGAGAGTCCTGTGGAGTCTGCAGCTGATTGACCATCTTTGACATTGAGGACACTGTCAAAAACAATAAATTATGTACTTTACCACATTAATGCAAATTAAGTTTATATAATTAATAAGACAAATACAAAAAAGATGACAGAGATCACACTTTCAGTTTGATATTTATAAAAGTGAATAAGGTCATGTTTATGTCAATAAAAAAAATATTCTACATATAGTATAAATTAAGCAAGATGAATGTTTTTAACAAGTTCTATTCTACCTACTATTTAACACTTGTGATCTGCAATATTTTTACTAGTAATACATTTTTCATAATAACCCTAGGATTTCCAAAAACTAGGATTTTTAAAACAAAAACAAAAGTGTACGTAAAAGTTTATCTGAATAAAGGCTATTTTTATTTATTTTATTTTAACCCTAGGATTTGAACCAGCACCATCCAGCACAGAATTCAGGCATGATACAAACTGAGCACATTGCTAATTAGCAGCCGTGGTGGCCTAGTGGTTCAACCTACTGCCTCTCATGCAGAGGGTCAGGGGTTCGATTCCGGCTCGCACCTCTAAGTTTACTTATGTGCGAAATTCAATTTTAATTTACCACTGAGCCTTTCGATGAAGGAAAACATCGTGAGGAAACCTGCACACATCTGAAAACTAATTCAAAGATGTGTATGAAGTCTCCAATCCGAACTGGGCCTATAATAGTCCCCACGTGGGCCCAGTTCGGATTGGCTATAATAGCCAAAAACCCTCTTATGATGAGAGGAGGCCTCTACCCAGAAGTGGGAATAGGCCGTAGTAGTAAAGCCGTAGCCGTAGTAGCAATTTACTACTACTACAGCCAAATAGGCTGTAGTAGTAGTAAATTGCTAATTTACATTAACATAATAAATTAGAAGCTTGCTTTGCTTCACCTATTGTATGTCCGGAGCACAAAAAAAATGTGGGTTCAAGCCTACGCTACTCAGTAGTACTATTGAAATGCATAAAAAAAATTCAAATGCATGTCAAAGTTTAGGCATGGATAAGGCCGACGGCATATAAAGAGTTATAAGTACATTGCTGCCTCATTTTCTTTCTACTGGATACTGAAGTAAAACATTTGCAACCTATTTCAAGTAACAATGATGAAATGTTATGTTTACAATACAGCGACAGGTTTTCAAAACAAAGAAATCGCAAGCTATCGTTTCACGGAAGATAACACAAACAATTTATAAAGAGGCTAGCAAGGTGTTACTCACCATTTTGCGACAGTTTCTTTATATTACTAGCGATATTTGATGATAAACGTTGGAAGTTTTCTCCACGCTCCTCGTAAGATACACCGCCTTGATACGAAGCTTCCATTCTGCCTGCGATGTAACTAATTTAATAATGTAATGAAAACTACGCCGCCTTTTCCACGTATGAACTGAGCTGAGTCTGCAACAGTACAATTACAAAAACGAAAACGCAACTATTTTAATGAGATGTGATTACGCTATGACGTATGCAGAACTAATCTGTTTAATGTTAATTATTGGTAAATTAAAATTAATCATAATCACACATATGATTCGACCAATCCTTTTTTTAGATAAACATGTATAATGTACTCTATGGATAAAACACAGAGAAATAAACTACAGGCACTCACTACAGGCAGAAGACAGTCAGCCTGCCTGTCAAAAATGTAATGGTACGTTTACATGTATGGCGTTCAAAACGACATTCACAGGCACGAGCGTGTAAATAGGCTGTTTAAGAACGCGCTCGTGAATGTACACGTGAACGCCGTCGATCGGTCGACTGTCGGATTTCGACAAAGATCAAAGGTGAATTAGATCGTGCTTGGGTACCTGTTTAAGGTCGGCGTTCAAAACGACATTCAACGGGCACGTTTACGAACAAGGGCACGCGCGTTTAAACGTATCATTAGGGATGTGATCGAAACGGATGTGATCACTAATCAGTACTTGAGACAATCGAATAAATAGTCTGATTGACTGATTGGCTATATAGCTATATCAAAAGACACAAACATATCAAAAGACTTGAAAAAAACAATAGCCAAATATATTGATATAGTCATAAAATAAGGGTGCTAAAAGACTTATTTACTAATTGTCTTTAGCTGTTTAATAAAGTTCTCCTTAGTCTTATAGTAAAATTAAATAATATGACAGTTTCATTTTTATTTTTAATGATATTTATGATTCTTTGACTTGTTGCAATCAAAGCTTAAGCGCGTTATTTTTGGATATTTTAGTCAGTTTTATTGTGGTTTTATTAAAATATTTTGTGCCTTATTAACGTCACCAAGCCTTAATACACGCTGTACACGTGGAAAGCAGGGAAAGTTGTATCATATAGCAATACTAAAGCTCCTTTGTTTTGTAGTTATTAGTTATAAACTATTGGTTCTTGAAATGAATAATGAATGTTACACGAATTTGGTATCAGTTTAGGGTTTTAAATTTACCTAGGTGTGATTTTGATTGACTAGGTATGACTTTGACTTTAAAGTTCCCGCCTAGTACATATTTTGTATGGCAATTTTGTGTCTGTTGTCTGTGGTATAGCTACACATACACAAATATCTCTTTGTGTATGTATGTATATTGCATTTCACCTCAACTTTGTGTGTAATTTGTCTTCGTGTCGCCCTTACCCCCTATTTTTCGTTTCGACATTAATGTTATGTATTAAAAGTCCCATTTTAACTATGATTTGATCGGGGCACGAACGCATTTAAAGGTTTATTTACTACGACAATGAGCTTAGTATATAAGATAAATTGTATATTTGCGTGAGGATTCAGTTGTCCGTCACGGAGTTGTAAGGTATATAGAATGTCGGAGGCCTGCGCCGTCTTGTGATGCCTAAATATTTAGAGATGTTTTAGAGCGATGGATATCTAATCGTCCAGTGTCAGGTAAGCCCGAGCGGGAGTGCTACGATAGCGTAGCTTGTTCGTTTACCTGCTTACTTATGAATTCACTTGCAGTCTTGTTCGTAACTTTGCGATCGCAGTCCACTTCGACTAGACGCATTATTCCCATACGAATCTGTTTAGCACAGTGAGACTGCAGGTAGGCTGTTAATGCTGTATTATTTTATAATCTGTTTTCTTGTTCTGTCAGTTCGTGTTGTTATCAGGAGTCATGGATCCTTCTATTTTTTTGCAATATTCGCCCCCGAATGGGCTGCCCCAAGAGTCGAAGCTAGCGACGTATATGGTAAGGCACCTTCTTAGAAGCTAAAATCTTTTGTGAGACTCGAGACTCAAGGGCTGTTTCTTTCAGAACCGTACTACGTCCACTCCGACACGATCTTTGAACCAGGCGCTCGGTAAACTGAGTCTAGAGTCTTCCCCGACAGCAATAAAAAAAGTAAGTTTGGACCCTTTACTGCTTTATTTAATATCTTACAACACAATTTATCAATACATAAGTCTTTCTAAATTTACAAGCAGGTAACAGCCTACTGTGGGTACATGACAATTTGCCTTCCTTATTTTTTAAAGTGAAGGGAAACTAATAAGTTTTTCTGTAATCCTTCAATTTCTAGTAGGGAACTGATCTAGAGCAAAACTACGAGTTTGGATATCATTTATCACTTATATATAGTCTAGGAGCCTGATAAATAAATAAATAAATATCTTGGGACATTTCACACATATTGACCTAGCCCCAAACTAAGCAAAGCTTGTACTATGGGTGCTAGACAATGAATGATATAAATACTTATATAGAGAAATACATACATATATTAATACTAAACCTCCATGACTCAAGTACAAACATTTGTGTTCATCACACAAAGTTTGTCCCGAGCAGGACTCGATCCCGCGACCGTCGGAATAGAAGGCAGGGTCACTAGCAACCGGACCAATCCGGCTCTCGATAGATTTGTGATTTGATTCAAGCACCTCAGATTAAGATATGAGAGGTTCCTGGTATTCGTAAATAAAATAAGCCGGTTTCAAAATGCTCCCACTAACCTGCATCACCTCAGAATCATTAGATCAAGAAATGGGTGCTTGAGTATTATTTTTTTCTCCTTTACCTACTACTTGACAAACTTTTTTTTGTATAAACTTTTTACTTCCCATAAATTCATCTTCAACGTCTAATAGGTCCACACAACACTTGGGTAACTATACATTTAGCATCCGTGGCTCTCTATTACGGTTACCTGTAATTAGTATACCAAGTTTAAATACAGAAAATGAATGTATTGAAGACAATTAGTATGTAAAGGGCCATCTCATTTAACTACAGCCATTTCCGTCGCAGGTTCTTATAGGGGAGTTTATGCCCGTGAACTATTTCACCCCATTCCTGCCAGAATCACCAGAGAGCTCTCCCCCCTCCACACTCGCCAGTATCCAGCCACCGCAAGTTCATCAGGTAAGTTTACTTATTCAAGATCTTGATTGAAGTCACACCATTTTTAAAATTAAAAGGCAACTTTAAAAAACAAGTCGCCAGTCTCTTTGAATTGCGTCCGAAAATGCACAAATCACATTTTAGTATATGTCTATCAATCATCATAACAATATTCACTTGAATGAGAAACCAACAGGATTCCTGTTAAGTCAACAGGGTCGCTGTTAAATGGAAACTCAGTTGCATTGTTCCTTTTTTAGGTGCAACTTGTAAACATTTGGTAATGTATTGGTTTTTCACATCAAACTATGTTGGTTGACTTTGTGATTGTTTCTGCTTTATATTCTTCTGTAATCGAACCAATTGTATCATTTGATTTGATGAATGGTATATAAATATTATATTGCTTCATGATGCTTGATACAACTAAAATGATTGCTATTTATAAACTGATACTGATAGAATAAAATTTTCAATACTTATCTCTCCTTATTTACATCATAATAGTGAAGATAACTTGAAAAAAAAAACGAGTTTTAGAGTTAACAATAATGTTTTATCGTAAAATGATCAAATATAACTAATTAATTGAGTCTTTTACTTGAATTACCAGTATTGATTTTTCACTTAACAAAGTAAATATCAGACTTCATACTTTAAATTATTCTGCAAATGGTATTATTATAGCTATGTGCCTTTTAATGGTAACAGTTATTCTTATTATTGATATACTTAGAATAGTGTAGGCTTTGAATTGAATCAGTATTTTTAATATATATTGGTATTGTTGACTTATAGTAACAACGTCTTCTCTGGCTTACCCTTTTATTTAGTACTTTTTGGAGATGCTCCCTTTCTATGCTTTAATTGATTTACCATTACAAACCTGGCGTTGCGAAAGAAACCTGACATTATCGTAGATGCTTTGTGTGATAGATTATGATAACCAGGCATCGTTAACTGCGAGCGAAATCCATTGAAATGACGTATGACAACCAGTTAGGGATGGCGATGGTTCTAAATTGATGAACCAAAATAACATAAGTACTAAAATAATACAAATAAATATAACTGAACAGAATCTGAATCTCAGTGTAATGTTATTATTACAGTTAAATGGTAAATTTTTGTATTGTATTTACAATTTTTATCTAAAACTCTCCGCATTGCAGTTTCCTGAAAAAAAAAACTTACTTACTTAATTGATTGTAATCCCACAAATCTAAGGTTTTTCACACATTCCTCCATACATATGAATAAGTAGCATAACTGACGATTCGAAAGTGCTTGTTTCTAAGCCTACTCAATAAATAATTTTTGCCTTTGACTTGACTTGACTGGGTAGCAACCCTAGTACTTCAATGGATTTCGCTCGCAGTTAACGATGCCTGATGATAACTCATCCATTCTAGAAAAAAGAAACTTTCTATTACCTATTGGGTTTTCCGTCTTGAGATGTTTTTGTTGGTGAAATAATTTCATGTTTTTTTTTTCAACGCTGTTTTTTAATTTCCCCTCCCAGGAGAACGTTGGTGGTACGACGTACTTTTATTCCACAAACACTGACAGCCTCAATACGACCGGAGCACACAACTCTTCTGCTTCCATTGGTATGAATTCATTATAATAATCTCTCCCTTTAAGTTGCTCCAACGCTCAGTATGCACTTTCGATCGGCGATAGTGGATACTGGGTGTTGATGTTTGTGACCTAATATTAAGTTCCGTAGAATGAAGTCGAAGTAAGCCTTTTTTAATTTGAGTATGTTCCCATATTATTCTCTATGTTCATAGCTCGCATGTATAGACCGAATTAACTGCAGTCTGTCATACGAATATTATAAACAAATGGAGCAACTGGTCACTGGATCTGTTCGCTCTCTACTCGTCAAAACTACCAATCATCTGATTATGGCCAACGAGCAGATTGCAGATAAAAAAGATCTAGGTTGTTAATTTAAAGACGTAAAAATAAATGTTTTTTTTAAATTAAGAGCTAGAAAGAGAGTAATAATGTTCAAACTCTCATTATAATAATATTTTATATAAATATAAATAATAATAATCTTATAATATTCAACATTAGTTAATGCTAGCTAACACTAAACGTACAAACCCTTAGCTTAACTTAATTAGTAACTTTTTTCGGTGATTAATAGATAATTATATAATTACAGAACCAATAGGTATGTTTCTAATTATTATTAATCGATGTTACAGACTTGCTTCGAAGATCAAAAAGTTACTATCAAAAGCAATTTTTTCCTTACTACTACTACAGCCTATTTACGTCCCACTGCTGGGCACAGGCCTCCTCTCATCACGAGAGGGTTTGGGCTATAGTCCCCACGCGGGCCCAGTGCGGATTGGGGACTTCACACACATCTTTGAATTACTTCGCAGATGCGTGCAGGTTTCCTCACGATGTTTTCCTTCACCGAAAAGCACAGTGGTTAATTCAAATTGAATTTCGCACATAAGAAAACTTAGAGGTGCGAGCCGGAATCGAACCCCCGACCCTCTGCATGAGAGGCGGTAGGTCGAACCACTAGGCCACCACGGCTTCTTTTCAATTTATAATTTTTTCCTTGTATGATGTTATTGTAATTGTAATTTACTGCGTAGTCGCCATCAGATATATCAGCAAACAAGGGTGATCATAAACATATGAACATGCACTCTAACGTCTTGATAGTAGATAAGTACATGTTCAGATATTTATGATCACCTTGTTTGCTCAGATATGCGACTGTAACAGTTGCTCCCGCGGTATACCGCGTATGCCCTACTTTTCCCGTTTCCGTAGGAATTTCGGGAAATCCTTTCATAATGAGACTACACTCCCCAAGGAAGCTACATGCCAAATTTCAGCTTTCTATTTTCTATGGCCAGTAGTATTAGCTGTGCGTTGTCAGCCAGTCACTCGGTCAGTAACGGCAGAGTTTTATTTATATTCATTAATTTCATGTTGCAAAACAAATTTGAAAACATATTGCAGGATAGTTTTAATTGTCACCAGTTTGGTTTGCTAATACGAATATAGGACGAATCATACAAAATATATACAAAAGGCAACTTCAATCGAAATTATGTAGGTAGCTACGAGTATAAAAAAGGAGGTACAAAAACGTTTTCATTTTCTCCCACACATAAAACATGTACGCGTATTGACTGAAAATCGATCAAAGTATGTGAAATGTCAAGTACGAATGGCCGCTATACCGCTCTAAAGGAGTATTTTTATTTTATTTTGCGATCACGCGATTGGGCCGTCGGTACTGGCGCTATGATCACGATTTTCCTTTTCGTCATTACGTAATTACACTCTGTAGAGTAACCAGCCTGGTACAAACGGTTCGGAATTTTCTGTCAGTATCTTCCGATCTATAACTTATCCCGTCACTCATGCATGCTGTGACCTGACAGCAAGCAGCTTCTCGACGTCAAGATTCAATGTTTATTGTATTTACTTACTCTGCAGGCATATTTGAATTGGATAAATTTGCAGTCTGTTTTGCGTCAATGCTAGTTATCCTTTGTTGAATTGTGTAAAACGAAAATAAGAAATGGTTCGAACTATTGCGTTTTTGAATAGATTAGATATTGTTACCTTTATATAGAGTATCGACGCTTATCGTTAGACCTTACTGTGCGCCTAAGATCTCCTGGTCTATCCTGTGCTGCTATTTTTGTGACAGTAAATATTTTTACGCGGGCGGGTTGTGGGCGGGGCACATTGCTCGCAGGACTGATGGCCGATGGGGCAAGAAAGTCCTGGAGTGGCGTCCGCGAACCGGTAGACGAGCTGTCGGTAGGCCTCCAACAAGATGGAGTGACGACCTTGTAAAGGTCGCGGGAACGCGGTGGATGCGAGTGGCACAGGACCGGTCTGAGTGGCGCGCCTTGGGGGAGGCCTACGTCCAGCAGTGGACGTCTATCGGCTGAAATGATGATGATGATGATGAAATATTTTTTAATAAAAGACTACTAGACACTACTAGATACTATTCGCCTAGTTCGCCTTTGTACCTATTTTCCTGACTCTGTCGTGTTATGTTTTATTTTTGTGCAATAAAGTGTTTACATACATACGTATTATTTAAAAAAACAAAAATACTGTTACATTATAAAACCTTAATGATTATTTATTATTAATTGCATCTTAATCGCTTGTCAGTAGATAGTTACGTACTTCTAATTACTCATAGAGTCTATCTACTTGATATTAATCAGAAATAATAGTTTAAAGTTGTAATAATAAAAGGGTAGGTATGTTTTTATACAAGTTTTTATATGAATTATGTAAAAGCCAGTCTTGTTTGTTAAAACATTATTCTAAAAGATTTGACAGAGGTGACATGTCATTTCACATTCGTTTGTTTTGTCTGCTCTTTTGCAAAATTATGACACATTTCGTTCAGAAAATCGATTCAGATTTATTCAGTGCAGATTGTGATGAAAATCATAAGTCTTCGACACTACCCTTGTAAGGTGTTGCATTTAAACTTTTTACTATGGATAATTTCCAGAAGTTATTTTAACATTAAAAAAAATGTATATTTCAGACGGATTTTACACCACAAATTCCATAATATGATCCCCATATTAATGCTCAAAAGTGTCTTTTTATTTCCTTGTTTACGTTTTAAGTTATTTTCGAGATCGATCTATCAACAATTCAACACTCAGTGCCAGTCTCCGTTTTTCATTTAAAATGAACCGCCTAGCGGGCTCGCGACAGAAAGCTAATAGGTAACTGACCTCAACACGCTATCTTAATCCAATTATAATGTTAGGACCTGGGCGACCGAGCTATGCTCGGGTGAAAATAGCTAAAACCGAGTTTTCTCAAATATGAGACCTAGCCTAGCTAGACCGATTTGTCGTCCCCGTAAACCCATAAGTATTCCAAATCGTTAGAGCCGTTTCTGAGATCGCTTGGATAAAGAAATAAATAAACACAGAAATATACAAGTTTAGCGCGTTTAAAGTTAAAGATAAAGCTGAAAGTTCGTGTTTGGATATTTTTTTACATAATCACGCTAAAACGGCTGAACGGATTTAGATGTGATTTGGTACACAGAGAATTTACAACCTTAATTTAAACATAGTTTGGTATGGTCGAACTGAAGTATGAAATCCCTTGCTGACGAGGTCGCGGGTGAAAGCTGGTAACTGCATTCTGGTCAATAAAAGCGTGTCGTCTCCCAGGCGCGTCGGAGGCATGCCTGGTGCCGGGCCCGGGGCCGGCGGTCCCCTCTCCCTACGCCTCCCAGATGTACGCCGGGACCCCCACACACGTGGGGCCTATGACTTCCAAACCAGGTATGTACGCGCATCGGAACGGACCTTGAGCGGTTGCTTTCGATGCGCATAAATCGAAAATAAGGCGGAGGGTCTGAAGTCGTGGCCATGCGCAAAAATCCTCTCTATTTTCGCTCACCGCTCAAGATTCGTGCCGGGGCGTGTACCAATAAACCCTTAGGCGTCTGAAATGCCTTCACTGCCACTGAATTCTTTACTTCGTGTACTTTTATAATTGAACATGACTTTCTGGGTGAATAGTACATTTTTAATAGAAGCCAATTCTTCAATTGTTGTCTATGGTGGTGGTTCACCGAAATAAAGCGCTTTTCCATAAGCCTGTTCCATACAAAGAAACCGTGGTCGGCTCGTTGTCCCTGAAAATGACAACCAACCAATTGTCCAATAGACAAACAATTGTAGAAATAAGACCTAGGTATTAAAAGTTAATTCACCCTTCTGATAATCTTATGTGGGAGACTTCATAAAAAAGAACTTTTTGAAGAGAAAAACAGGAATCTCGTTTTTTTAATGGCACAAACTATTTGTTTTAATTTACAATTGCATGCGGCTTACAGTCAGATACGAGTTTTTTTTCTTCAACATACTGACTATATTTTATTTCATAGTCTATAGTGATAAAGGCTTATCAAATTGTTTTATTATTCATGTAATTTGCGCCCAGAAGTTAAGACGATTGTAACAATAAACTTTTTAATAATACCTTTTCGACAGCATAGCTTTGATATGGTCTTTCCGTACTAATATTATAAATGCGAAAGTAACTCTGTCTGTCTGCTGGTCTATCTGTCTGTCTGTTACCTCTTCACGCTTTTACCGCTGGACCGATTTAGATGAAATTTGGTATGGAGATAGTTGGAGCCCCGAAAAGGGACATAGGCTACTTTTTATCCCGGGAAAACGCATAGTTGCGGGCAGAAGCTACTATTTTCATAAAACTGCCATCAAGTGCATTTCTTGTTGCAATAATACCATTTAAAAGTTTCTTATTACTGTTCTTTAAATATTATGGACTATGTTTCAATCTATATAAATAGTTGAACCGATTTCTGATCTGTATCAACTGTATCTGTATGTTTTTTTTTTCATTAAAGGATGAATATCTATATATCGTTTGTTTCTTCGCTTAGATATACCTGAAAGTGAAGAAATATTTCGTTTATTATTTAAGCTACGGAGATCCTAATTTTAATCCAACTAGACTGTACCAATACCAATTTAGTTATTATTCCGTCTATGCTGGTTTTGCTTCTGCTGTGCGAAATGACTTCTTTTATTTTACGGAAGGGAAAAACGGTTAATTTATGATGGTAATTAATTAATAAAGCTATTTAATCATTGCTAAGAAATCAAACAACTAATTTAAAAACTTGGTCGAATTGTACCAACCAACATAAATTGACAACGTTAAATTCTTCATTATGCAATTTCTAATAGATCACTCCTCTCATAAGGATTTTTCAAATTTATTATAGTACCCATTTCATATCAATACTGGAAAAGCATTGCCTTGGCTAGCAGAGTCATGATAATGGAGCAATAGGTATGACGACAGGGTGAAGAAATCGAAATTCTAATTAGTCCGTCAGTCAGGTAATAAAAAAATATTAGACACGTATTTTTTATTTTATCAAATTAGCAAAGAATAACCAAGTTAAAACGCATTAAAGTTGGAGAGTGGGGGCTAACTACGTCACCGTTAGGTATAAATCGTACCTAACCGTGACGTCACGCGACATTTCAACTCAATATATCTCCGTATAAGTTTGATTACGTGAAAAAAGAAAAAATACGTGTCCAATACTTTTCAATAATCTTCCTGATAGACTAAGGAAAAAAAAGTTGTCGTCTCTCCTATTGTGTGCATCAACCTTGAACTTATATACCCAGTGTACTCAGGTGAAGCCATTCTCATGCATTCAATTAATTAAGTATCCACTGGTGTTATGTTCTACTTCATCTACTTGCAATTTTTATTAGCAATCTATAGTTCTCCAACAAATTTGACGGCCGGATTGGTCCAGTTGGTAGTAGTGGGCCTGCCTTCTGATCCGATGGTCGCGGGTTCGAGTCCCGATCGGGGAAAACTTTGTGTGATGAACACGAATGTTGTACTCGAGTCATAGATGTTTAGTATTTATATATGTATGTATTTATATCGTTGTCTAGCACCCATAGTACAAGCTTTGCTTAGTTTGAGGCTAGGTCAATATGTGTGAAATGTCCCAAGATATTTATTTATTTTAAATCTTTCCTATAAAACTACAATAGATCAACCAATTTTTAGGCATGAATTTCAGGAGGTACTATTCAGAAAGATGCTACTCGTATTATAATACGCCCACGCTGTTTAATTCAACTTATTTAAAAAATATTCATATGACAAAATTGCTAAATTAGAAAACCAATCGTTCACGCCTGATTAGACCTTATTTTGCATATTTTAAGCGACAGGTTGGACATTGACAAAACAATATTTACCCAGTAACGAAATGTAGGAGCGAGGTTACAGCACGACACAATTTAGAAGGCGCGCGGTGAAGCACTTAAGCCGTTGCACCAGAGTCTATTTTTGCTTAATTCACGCGCCTTCTAAGTTGTGTAAACCTGTATCTCGATGAAGCTGAATAAATTCAGCAGCTTTGTTATCTTTGTAGTGCTGTGAATCGGGAAGTGACTACATTATATCACGACAAGAGCATGTTAATGTGGTAAAAGATCAGGCTTGTTTTCGATTCGATTTTCCAGAACTGTGTTTTCTCAAGTCACAAATTCAAACACACCGTCCATTATCTACATTACATTTCATAGAGAGGAATTATTGATTTTAACTATATTTTTTCATAGCAAACATCATCATATTTGGACATAGTCACTTATATAACAATTCAAAAAATGTTCCATACAAATTTCAGCTCTTTACAACTAGTAGTTTCGGCTCGGCGTTGATCGATCAGTCAGTCAGTCAGTTTTTTGGTCTATATATATTAGATAAGATATCGATAAGGCACCTGTAACTGGAGGTAGAGGTAACCCTAGGTTAGTGGCGTGGGTGCAAAGACAAGTTGGCATATTCTAGATCTAGGCTCTAGCGAAGCGAATTTGTGTATCGAGGCAGCAGTGATTTTATTTAACTGCGTTATTGAATGCTGACCCGTTCAACTGTATGTTTTATATCCAAAGCACAGTCAGCCAGCCAGCTAAAAACATCCATAGAATAACGACTATTATAGCCTATAATTGATAGGATAACGCTGCCGTGCTTGTTTAAAATAAAGGACAATACTCTTTTCTATGCGATTTCATAATATTTTGGTGAACAAAAAAAATATCTGTTAAGAATGATGGGAAATCGGTTCAACTATTAAAGATTTAGTGTACACACTATTTTCCTATACAGATTTATAATCCGAATCGTGTTTACATATTAAATAATATCAGGATAGAAGGCTCGACAAGTTAATTCTGTATTTTTTCTTCTGATGTAAATTTCATAATATTGAAATGTAATATCAGACGAGTTAGGCAAATGAATCAATTCTATTTATTTCCTCATAGGTCTTGCGGCGACGTTTTATATGCCGGAGACGATCCGTTCTGAGGTGTACCAACGCAACGAGGAGGTGTTCCTTCAAACGGACCTACGCCAGTTTCCAGGTAATATAAAATGAGGTATTCAGTGAAGGAGAAACATCGTAATGACACCTCTGCGAAGTAATTCAAGTCTCTGCTCTGGTTCCGCGTTAGGAATATAATAGCCCAAACACTCGTGATGAGAGGGGGTCTGTGCTCAGCAGTGATCTGGCTGTTGTGGTGAAATAAGCGTTCGGAATGATGGTCACCGCTAGAGGCGCTTGAGGTCCTACGAGGTGCAATGTTGCCAATAATAAGCACAATATGTGCTGCAATATTACACGCTAAACTGGCAACACTGAGGTCTCCGAAATGTCAAATGTCACAGTGACATTGACGCCACAGTATCAAACTTGTTAGCTTGGGCCGTCGTCCGAGATAGTTGACGTCTGTTGAGTTTCCCCATTTGTACCTGATTTATCTTTTATACCGTACGTTGATAATGGGGGCTATCGCGTGTGAATTTGCCACTAGAGGCGCTAGTGTCGCGTGAGGTCCAATGACATTCACTTTTCACTGGTTTTGGCGAGCTTCGTGACATAAATTATAATTTCTTTAATTTAACTATTGAAAAGTGATTAGCTTTGTGAAATTATCGCAAATATGGATTATTAGGCGATGAATGTGAACGCTTTGAAACAAAAAATATATTTCCGAAAAAACGGAAATGCACAACATTGCGGCATAGCTACTCGATATGATGATGGTTATTCATAATTAATAAACTTAATGAGATTCAAGATTTAAAACTTTGTTTCGGCGCCGATCTTATAAAGTCGCCTTTGACAGCTATACCTCTGGACCTTAGTCTACAGTGGCGCCAACTGGTGAGCAAAGAAACGATAGTCCCCATTATTACCGTACACTGCTCGGTCTGTAGGCCCATTACTTGACATTAGCAAAATTGTCTTGCATATAGACAGAAGCTATTATGTAGAAGAGAAGTAGAAGACGTTTGACACTGACAGCCAGCACCTCGTAGGAACAGCTGTGCCAACGGCGAGCAGAAATACGGTGGCCCTCATTCTGACTATTTGTGGCCGGGGTGACATACGGAGAATCTCCCCCAGATCTCCCGGAGAATGTGGAGATGTATTCCGAGCTGACACCGATTGAGTGTGCGCCGCACGCGCTGGCGAGCTCCTACCGGGCGACGCATCGGCAGAGCGGCGCGCACTACGCGCTGCGGCGGCTGCACGCGCACGCGCACGCGCCGACGAAGCGGCTCGAGCTGTGGCAGCACGTCGACCACCCGAACGTGGTGCGCCTGCACGAGGCCTTTGCCACCAAGGCCTTCGGGGACCACTGTGAGTAAAACGCTAATTGGGTCACAGAGGAATAATATAAACGAGTAGCAGCTCCCATACTAAAGTGCGATCTCCGAAACGCGGGTTAGCACTAGATCGTCATCTAGCGTCCAGTGGCTGAACTAGTGAAGCCAGATAGCGAGCCGAACGCGAAGCAAATTTTATTGCTTAACAGTTTTACAATTTACAACCGGAAGTTTCTTTGTAATAAGAGGATTTAAAAAATGAGTCCTAGTTACAATATTAGTTGGAAATTGCTTAGAAATACACTTTGCGTTCGGCTCGCCATCCAGCGTCAAGTAACGGTAGTGATAGTTCCGCCGCTGAACGCTAGATGTCGGTCTAGTGTTAACCCGCGTTCCGGAGTACTATAGTATGGGAGCTGCTTACTCTTTTTATTTAATTTCTCTATGCTTAGGCGAATCAACTTTTTAATGTCACTAATCGCCGTGGTTATGTTCCCCTGGGCCATTTTTTAAAACTGCGATTTTGTGGGTTTTAATCCAGCAAATGTTACTTTGCCATTTTCAATCCCTTCCCTAATATCTAAGCATAACGCATTTTCTAAGCATCTCAGAAGTCTATGTTGTATCTGTGTTTCTAAGAAACTGCCCTCATTTTTACCCCTGAACAACGGGACAGGATTATAATAACATGAATAGTTGATTGGCCCAATTATGGATTGCAGTGATTATCGTAACAACAAGATTTAGTGAACACTGGGTGGATCGAAACCATTTAACATTCGATAATTAAACCGCATCGATCGATTTATTTTAATTATTTATTTATTCAACGTTTCAGGTACATTTTTTGCATTAGCCTATATTTCTGTTTTAATGTACGTACGTGATAAATATATTTAATAGTAATACCCTAAAGTTTTTATAGTTTAATCTTAAAGTAGAACTTTTTTATTTTGCGACATTGTAAACAATTCGTCCCTCCTAATAATCATTTTATCTACAGTTCTACTTCTATCCATACATGATTCCGTTAGTATTTATTATGACAAACAGGTGGCACTTACGATTTTTGTAACCAGTATTAATAGTAGTTTATGTAACTGCTACATAATAAACGATTTCTGACCGACTCCGACTGGGGTCGTATGGAATAAAAATGTTAAAAAACATTTCACCCTTATTTGAGTCAAACGCATATTGCCTATTATGTACAGTTGCATACACAACTTTATCTACACTAATTCTATTTTATGAGATGCTTCAAAATCTGTCCAAAATGGCCGCAATTCCAATACGTCAGTGTCTCACATTCGATTATCAAAAAGCATAGACTAAATAGCCCACGTGTGAATTTGGAACAAACTTTCGTTCTGAGACCTAAGAATATAGACGGGCTTTGCTGTTCGAAGATGATCGAAATTTGAATGTTCATAACAATCGAATTCGATGTTCTTATTCAGAAATAATACCATTTTTACAGATAAGAAATCTGTTGAAACTATACAGTTTATCTTAATGCCGGTCATAATATGATGTTTTTGAACACATCATGGAGGGTTTATAATATGAGTGTAGATAAAAAGAATTACACCGTCGGATTCAGGACAACAGCGCGCATCTCGGCCTCCAATATCGTCAGTTGGTTTTAATCCACCCTATATAATATTAATTATAGGTTTACACAACTTAGAAGGCGCGTGGAGTAAGCATCAACGGCTTAAGTGCTTCACCGCGCGCCTTCTAAGTTCTCTGATCTCCTAAATGTATTCACTGACCCGTCTATACCTCCGCAGCGATGGTGCTAGTCTACGAATACCACCCGGCGTGCGTCACTCTGATGAGTAAATACCTATCCGGGGGTGGGGGCTCCGCGCCCGAAGGGGGCTCCTATCACGATCCCTTCAGCTCCGACCCCGACGCGCCTCGCCCTTACACGCACCAGGTAACACCACCGGAACGCACTACAACAAGTCTATTTCTACCCGACTGCGCCAGAAGGAGGGTTATGTTTTTCGAGTGTATGTATGTATGTATATTTCTTTGGCACGCTGTGTAGCCTAAATGGCTGGTTGGATTTTAGATTGAGAGGTGTCGTAAGATTCGTCTTAAACGTTAGTGACACTGGGTATATCAAAATTGCAAAAAAATAAAATAGCTGACTTTTGGAGGCATTTTAAGCGTTTCCAAAAATGTTTTTTGTCAGAGCCTATCGAGGGTATCTGTTAGTGAGAGCGGTGGACTATATGATATGCGAGATTGATAACAAGAAGTAATGGAAAAATCGGAATTATTTATAATTCCACAGAACCTTACTGCTGATAATCAAACAATACTGAAAACAAGCCGTCTAAGCGCCGGTCACAATTTTTGATAGAAAAAGGCTAATATTGAGGAGGCGGCACGTCGACCAGTCGCCAACAGAACAGTATCAAAATGAAGGGTTGAATGAATGAAACACAAATATATATATAATATATGTGAAATCAAAGGTTTGTTTGAAGTCGGGTTTTATATTTTTGCAAAAATCGAGTCATTGAAGTCCGACCGCTGGGCACAATCCTCCTCTCATCACGAGAGGGCTATCCCCACGCGACCCCACTGCGGATTGGCGGCTTCAGAGACATCCTAGAATTACTTCGCAGACGCGTGCAGGTTTCCTCACGATGTTTTCCTCCACCGAAAATCTCAGTGTTAAATTCGTATTGAATTTCGCACATAAGCAGGTAACTTAACTCAAAGATGTCAACCACTATGCTACAACGGTTTTTAAGATACGACGGTCCGAAATACGGAATCAGGGTATTTCTTATTTTATTTTATTTATTATGTTTACCAATAAATATTACATTCATACTTATGCTAGGTTACATTAGTTTGGGCCTATTTAAATGCTTAATCTATTACAGGTAAACACAACATGCATTAAATATATTATTTGTATAAGTACCTAAGTACATACTAGATAAGCAATGGAACAAAATAATTATAATATTAAATGTTAACTACGTCTCGTTATGTATGCTAGCCTAGAGATGGTTATTAGTATAATATATCTTTGGTTATATACTGTTACTGATAAGCACAAAAAATGTTGCCACTTTTTCATATCAACTTCTTTCAATGACGTATATTTACATAAAATACTATAGATATACAACGATTATGTGAATAAAATTACGCGCTACTTAGGTACTTAATCCAAAAGACTTACACTACATGCAATCGTACCCAAAATGCTGGCACTATTTCCACTTTGAATGACAATGATTCGCTCAATCTTTGTGCGAGATAGAGGCCAGCATTTTGGCTACCTCGATTTTGATATGATTATTTATAAATATCAAGCAATCGGGGACAGAAGGTGACACGAGAAAAAAAGCCAATAATAACCGTTGCTATGGCAACGAACGTATGCATCCCTACCTACTGTTTTGTCGCAGAAAAACGCGATGCTCCGTGCCGTGGCGTGCGGAGCTCTACTGCCGGAAGCTGTGCTTTGGAGTCTGTTGGTACAGCTGACGGCTGCGTTGCGCGCTATACACACCGCTGGGTTGGCTTGCAGGTAAATTCTGACTCTATTGAAGTTTCATCCTAGTCTAGAGCCTCATCTCACAGCGCACGGCGACGCTACGCCACGTGGGTACTACTACTACAACAGCCTATTTACGGCCCATTGCTGGGCTCATGCCTCTCATCACGAGAGGGTTGGGCTATAGTCCTCACGCGGGCCCAGTGCGGATTGGGGACTTCACACACACCCTTGAGCTACTTCGCAGATGCGTGCAGGTTTCCTCGCGGTGTTTTCCTTCATCGAAAAGCTCAGTGGTAAATTCAAATTGAATTTCGCACGTAAATAATTTCCGAGGTGCGAGCCGGATTTGAACCCGCGACCCTCTGCATGAGAGGCGGTAGGTCAAACCACTAGGCCACCACGGCTGTTACATAAACGCTTCGTATCAAAATTTAGGTGGACGTTTCCACAGCAACGCACGCTTGCGTTGCCTACACCGCTGCGGGTTGCCGGCTTTCAGCTGCTTTTATAAGACGAAATATTTCGCTATGACGTCGCTCGTGGATTCGCCGGTAGGGGCGCTTGTAGTCCTACGAGGTGCGATGTTGCACATTATGTGCAATATTACACGCTAAATTGGCAACGCTGTGAGGTCTCCAAAACGCCAAATGTCAAAGTGACATTGACATTATTGTATGAAATGACAAACTTTGACATTGACAGCGAGAACCTTACAGATAGCGGCGTCACCTAGTGAACGGAAATATTGTGGCCCTCATTATTAATGTGGCCTTTATTCATTTCATTATTTTATTTATTTACCTTGTGAAGTAGCAAATTAATGTATTAATCCATACTAATATTATAAATTCGCTATTATGCTAGATCTTTCGAAAGCTTTTGATCATGTAGATCAAAATATTTTGCTAGAAATATTAAATCGTTACGGTATTAGGGGCGTTCTAAATGACTGGTTCGGTTCCTACTTAAAGAATCGTGAACAATGCGTTATTGTATCCACTTTGGATCATAAATCTAGTACTTTAATTGATTTGAAGTCACAAAGCACCTCTTCTAATTATGGCGTACCTCAAGGGAGTATATTGGGACCCATTTTGTTTCTCTTATACGTGAACTTTTTGCCAAATGTCACAACTAGTCAAATTATTATGTTTGCAGACGATGTTTCTATTCTTTTTAGGTTTAAAAAACATGACATTGGAAACCTTAACCAATTAATCGAAAGTTCGTTGTCCAAAATAGTGACTTGGCTTAACTCAATAAATTTAACAACAAATGTAAATAAAACAAATATGATTCATTTTAGAAGTTGTAGAAAAGATAAAGTCAGTTTGCGTATAAATATAAATAATATACCTGTCAAGTCTGTTAGAGAATCTAAATTTCTGGGAGTTTTGGTGGATGAAAATTTTAAATGGAAAAACCACGTTGATGCCTTATGTAATAAGTTGAGTAGCTTCGCTTTTGCTTTGCGAAGACTGATCTCAATATCAACCAAAAAGGCCGCTCTACAGGCTTACTACGCATTTTTCCAGTCCCATATTATCTTCGGGTTACCAGTGTGGGGTAGCTGCGTAGACATTCAACGTTTATTTAGACTGCAGAAGAAATGTGTGCGTATTCTGAATGGCATAACCAGCAGTCGTGAATCATGCAGGACATCATTTAAGGAGTTAAGACTGCCAACGTTATCGGCCCTGTTCGTTATGGAGCTGTGTAAGCTCGTCAGGCGATATCCGCAAAAATTTCCTCCCGCTAGTTTTACCAGCGATCGGTTGAACACGTTACACGCGCATGATGTCCAACTCCCTTCTGGCCGTTCCGCAATGTTCCGGAAGAGTCCCCGGTACCTGGCTGCTAAGGTATATAATGCTTTGCCTTACGAAATTAAATCGTTGTCCTACACGCGATTCCTGGTAGCACTTAAAAAGTATCTAATAAATAAATGTCCATATAATCTTGGTGAATTTTATAGTAACGAATGATTATTTTCTATTAATATTTCTAAATTCCTTTTGTCATTTAATACTGATATTTTAGTTTATTTAATTTATATATAAGTATCTCTTTTATACTGTATTGATTAAGTTGCTACACCCATTGGGTAAAATTGTATTGATACCAATCTACTGACATGCAATGTACCATCTCTCATGTAAACATACAATTTATGGCAAATAAATAAAATGAAATGAAATGAAATGAAAGTAACTCAACACGTAACAGCTGTCTGTTACCTGTTCACGCTTCAACCGCTGGAGCGATTGTGATGAAATTTGGCATGGAGATAGTTGGGGTCCCGGGAAAGGACATAGGCTACCTTTTATCCCGGAAAACGCATAGTTCCCGCGGGAACGCGATAATCAAATTCCACGCGGGCGAAGCCGCGGGCAGAAGCAGTATGTTTATATGTGTTCCCCAGGAGTCTGGATCCGACCAAGGTGGTGATGAACGGGTGCCGCGTCAGAATAGCGTGGTGCGGCGTCGCCGACGCACTTCACCCGAACACGAACGATGTCGCTCAGGTACCAGACTAGCACTCACGGACATCAGGGCTCAAGAGAACGAGGTCTATTGTAAATGAAAACGAAAATATTTATGCAGCAAATAGGCCACATCTGGGCACTTTATACGTCACTTTTAAATGAATTTAACATAAATGAATTTACCAGCGCTTCCTAGATCCATTGCTTGAGAAGAAGCCCCGCAACAAACTCAGCAGGCCTTTTTTCAAAATTTAAACTATTAGATTTACATTACATTTACATTAATATGTATAAAAATACATATATAGGTACATACTAAAATCCCATTTAAGGGATGTATAGTCCCTAACATAAACTTAAATCTAAGATCTTAGATATGGTCTTATATTAGGTACAAATTAATGAAAATATTCATTAATGACAGTACTTAGCTAAATATGTATACTAAAAATAATAATAAAAATCGCAAATGTTTAGAGATTGTATACGTCTCTAGGTATCCTAAAGTTGAACACAGTCTCTAAAATTATATCATACAACACAAGTTTAGGAGATGTATCCTTAGTCACCTTGTTTGTTCCTTGTCAACTTCGTGCCCAACGGCAGGGGAGCACGTGACATTGGTGACGTCGTACAGCACAGCTTAAATTGGCACGCCCGAGAAACTCTGTACACCGAAACGGGCGTCGCGTCAAGCGTGGTCGCGGACGCTCTTCGCCCTAGGGTGACGGCACTAGTAATGGACAGTTTATATTCATTATTTTGTCTATTATTTATGCTATGTTCGGGGTTTCTATGCGCGATAGAATTAGAAATGAGGATATCCGCAGTAGAAATAGGGTCACCGACGTCGCCCGAAGTATTGCGCGCTTTAAGTGGCCGTGGGCGGGGCACGACGGGGGACGAGCTGTCGGTAGGCCTCCAACAAGATGGAGCGACGACCTCGTGAAGGTCGCGGGAAACCGGTGGAAGCAAGTAGCACAGGACGGGTCTGAGTGGCGAGCCTTGGGGGAGGCCTATGTCCAGGAGTGGACGTCTTTCGGCTGAAATGATGATGATGATGGGCGGGGCACATTGCTCGCTGGGGGCAGAAAACAAAAGCGGTGGTAGCGAGTAGCACAGGACTGGTCTGGGGGAGGCCTATGTCACGGAATATTTAATAGTACTACATACAGAATGGCCACGGAATCAACCGCCTGAATCTAGCCGGCGCGCAACTCGCGCATAACTCGCCCTTACCGCCATTTGTTTCATGCGGAGATGGAGAGTGAATCCTTAGCCCGCGTAGTTGGTACACGCACATTTACAAGTGTACAGACGTCCTCGCACGCTAAAATTGACACTTCGTTCGAATTGTGTTCGTAATCGTGCTTTTATAGGCCGTGTCCGCCGTGTTCAGCAGTGGTCGATTTTCGGCTGAAATTATGATGATTATGACTTTAGTGATTGACCATGTTGAACGCCGTATTTTGTTCTAGTACTTGAACCAAATAAGTCTACTTACCATATCTTGCCTGTATATGTAATAAGATAAGTTAAGAGGACTCCGAAAGTTGGCACCGTCGCAAATAGCTGTCAAATATTTTGCCGTTTTCATTAATTTCTGAATATTACTGAATAAAAACATGAATTATCGCTCTATGGTTGAATAAAAAATTTAGTATGGATTGCAACAGTTATCATAGGAACACGAAGTTTTTAGTATTATGGAAGTAATATCTTTTGAAAACTTTCCATCGCAGTTTCCATGAATTTTAATGTAATCTTATCATTTGAATGCCTTACCAACAGATATAAAACGAGACGCGTCATTCAACCATAGTATGATATCTTCCTTTTTAATTCAGCAATATTGAGAAATTAATAAAAGCAGCGAAACATATGACAGCTATATGCTACGATGCCAACTTTCGGGATAAACCCTCTTAAATATTTTGTATTTTGGTGGTGGAGGGAAAGAAAGAAATAAATCTAAATATATAAAACTCAAAGGTGACTGACTGACTGACAGTGATCTATCAACGCACAGTCCAAACCACTGGACGGATCGGGCTGAAATTTGGCATGCAGGTAGATGTTATGACGTAGGCATCCGCTAAGAAAGGATTATGCAAAATTCCCACGGGAACGGGAAAAATCGGGATTTTACTTTATAATATTTCTGCGCATACGAAGTTGCGGGGAAAAGCTAGTTGATAATAAATTGATTGATGGTTGATCTGTTCGCAGGCCCAGCAGGAAGATTTGACGGCGCTCGGCAGACTAGCGCTCGCCCTGGCTTGCCGCACGGTCCACTGCGACAACCTGCCGGCCTCCATGGAGCTCGTGGCTCGCACCTACTCCGCCGACCTCAAGAACCTCATCCTGTGAGTCCGTACACCACAACAGCAGCCTTCTACTACTACTACAGCCTATTTGCGTCCCCCTGCTGGGCACCTCTCATCACGAGAGGGTTTCGGCTATAGTCCCCACGCAAACCCAGTGCGGTTTGGACACTGCACACACACATCCTTGAATTAATTCACAGGGTTTCCTCACGATGTTCTCCTTCACCGAACAGCTCTATGGTAAATTCAAATCGAATTTCGCACACGAGTAAAGGTAAAGTGCGAGCCGGATTCGAACCCCCCGTCCTCTGCATGTGAGGCGGAGGGCGAACCACTAGGCCAAAACGGCAGTATATATATTAGCTGACCCCACGGACTTCGTTTGTTCCTTTGTTTTTTTTTTGGGTATGAAAAATAGCTTACGTCCTATTCTCAGACCTACTGGACATACACTTCAAATTTCATAAGAATCGGTCGAGCTGTTTCGGAGATGTTTGGTTACAAACACTGTGACACGAGAATTTTTAAATATATTCGATAGATATAGATAGGTTCGACCTACCGCCTCTCATGCAGACGGTTGGGGGTTCGATTCCGGCTCGCACCTCTAAGTTTACTTATGTGCGAAATTCACTTTGTATTTACCACTGAGCTTTTCGGTGAAGGAAAACATCGCGAGGAAACCTGCACGCATCTCCGAAGTAATTCAAAGATGAAAAAGTCCCCAATCCGCACTGGGCCCGCGTGGGGACTATAGCCCAAACCCTCTCGTGATGAGAAGATGCCTGTGCCCAGCAGTGGGACGCAAAGAGGCTGTGGTAGTAGTAGTAGTATAGATAGATATATATGTTTTTTTTTTCCAATTCGTTTGTGTCCTCAGGTATCTGCTCTCGACGTCGCCGGCGCGGCGCTCCGTCACGGATCTCATGCCTATGATTGGAGCTAGGTTTTACACTCAGGTGAGTACGCAATCCAGGAACGAGCACTCTATCGAAAGACTGGTGATGCAGGATCAGGTTGAAGGCAAAAGATTCGGGGGGCGATCACCTACTCGATGGACGGACTCGATTATAGCTGCCACCCGAAGCAGCCTTGTCGAATGCCACCGCAGCGCAGCGAACTGCGTTTTTCCGGGATAAAAAGTAGCCTATGTCCTTTCCCGGGACCCCAACTATCTAAATGCCAAATTTCATCTCGATCGGTCCAGCGGTTGAAGCGTGAAGAGGTAACAGACAGACGGAGTCACTTTCGCATCTATAATATTAGTATGGATATGGATACGTATTTAATAATATATATATATTAATAATCAGTTAAGTTCTAACCCATTATTATATAAAATTGCTTTGGATAAGAAAATGTAATTTTAATTATGTGCTAATTAAACATTACTTCATTGATTGTTTGTTGTAAAACTGGAACATAATTGCCATCAATATTGACGTCGGATGGGCTTAAAATCAGCATTAGCTGTGCCCATACCCTTTTTCCATAATAAATGCCTGTTATTTGATAACTACAGAGTGCCTGTGTGATTTGTTAAGCTAAGAAATACATGTTTCATGCTATTGTGGAGAATAATAGTTATTTGTTATGCAAGGCTGCAAAGTTGTTGTTTGCTGTGAGTGCGTGATTGAGACCCGAGTGAACGAAGGATTCTAGGGTTGAACCACGAGCGAAGCGAGTGGTTCAAATATAGAATCCTGAGTGTAACGAGGGTTTCAAGGCACGAGACAGCAAACGACTTTGCTGCTGAGCGCAACACAAAATTTTTCACCTCACGCTCGATTTTTCGGGAAGAAGACTTAGTTCGGCGTCACGTACAGTTTGTGCTAACTCTGGAGGAGTTAAATTCGTATCTTCATTGCTAGAATCGCTCATATTTTCTTTATTACTTCGTATAGGTATTCTAAATTACAAAACCAGCAATCTAAAACTTTTTATTTATTTATTTTTTCATGTTTTTTTTCCGGAGGTTGCGTTCCAAATCACTCCTACTCGTACTTCAAGATTCAATTATTCATTGAATACAGTTAAAATATACACATATTTAAGTATTTTTGTGATAAAACATAGTGAAATAATGAAATACATCTGAAACGGTGTATTATTAATATAATTTTATTAATGATGATATTAAGTAAATTGAACCTTTATTTTAATAAAACTCTCACGACGAATTGCTTTTCAGAACGTATCGTTGTTTTTTTATTGTGACAGTGGCGTCATGCGTCGTTCGAATTTCAAAAACACTTTCCATGCTAGCGGATAAAATCAACTTTTGCGCTCGGATATCAAGCTGCAAAACGACCACTTTCAAGCCAGTGAGGTGAAAACGAATTTGTATTTGTATCGTATTTGTATATGGATTAACTATACCTTTCTGCGGTATAGCACGACACATCTTAGAAGGCGCGCGACGAAGCACTTAGCCGTTGACGCGCATCTATTATCGGTTCATCCACGCGCCTTCTAATTTGTGTGAACCTGTAACGATATGTTTTCCTTGTCAGGTGGAGGCGCTGGAGCGACGCGCGGACGCGTTTGAGGAACAACTGGCGAGAGAGATCGACAACGGACGGCTGCTGCGCATTCTAATCAAGCTGGGCGTCGTCAACGAGCGACCCGAGTGAGTACCACACTAGATCCTGCTATTCAAAGTCTGATGGGGGATACAAATACGATCGCAGCGTCACAGAATATTTATTTAATAGTATTACGAGAATGGCCACGGAATCATCTGCCTGAACTGAATCTAGCCCACGCGCCACTATATGTTTTCTCCCTAGGGAGCAAAGTACGATTTTGCTGCCTGCTGCTACTCAAGGAGTGAAAAGCAGAGTACACGGTAACAAAATTATTTACACCTTCGGTGACGTAGCACTGGATTCATTCCATCACCCGCGGTAAAATAAACCCTTTTGCTCCCTAGTCATACAATCTACTATTACACCTTCGGTGACGTAGCACTGGATTCATTCCGTCACCCGCGGTAAAATAAACCCTTTTGCTCCCTAGTCATACAATCTACTATTACACCTTCGGTGACGTAGCACTGGATTCATTCCGTCACCCGCGGTAAAATAAACCCTTTTGCTCCCTAGTCATACAATCTACTATTACACCTTCGGTGACGTAGCACTGGATTCATTCCGTCACCCGCGGTAAAATAAACCCTTTTGCTCCCTAGTCATACAATCTACTATTACTCCTTCGGTGACGTAGCACTGGATTCATTCCGTCACCCGCGGTAAAATAAACCCTATTGCTCCCTAGTCATACAATCTACTATTGTTCTCTTGTAGGCTTAACATGGACGCTTCCTGGTCGGAGACGGGCGACCGCTACATGCTGAAATTGTTCCGCGACCATTTGTTCCACGCGGTGGGCGCCGACGGCCGGCCCTGGGTGGACTACGCTCACCTGGCGCACTGCCTCAACCAGCTCGACGGCGGCGCCGCCACCCGGGTCCGTGACACGCACACACGGGACACCTGTCACAATACTCACAATAGACAAAAAAAAAGACTCGCAAAGTTACCAGTGTCAGAAACGTTTTTTTAATACAGATGCTCTAAAAGTAAACATTTCGATACCTGTTTAACGTGCCAAAAGTTTGATTTCCGAACTAGCGTTTTTGTTTTTTGACAGCTAGTGAGCGTTCCTAAAGTCGTTTTATACGAACGAATCCTGTTCGTTTATTTCTATATTATTATTTTTCCCAAATGTATTAAAAAATGTCGTTTGATACACGTGCGAAATTGTCATTTTCACTCGTCCCTAGTGTTAACGCTCGGTTTCGCTCGCACCAACATTACTAGGGACTGTTGATAAAATGACAAACTTTTCGCACTTGCATCAAAATATACTATTTTATCGATATCGAGTATTATTATCGAATATTTTGTAATAATTCGCGACTCATTATTCTTATTTTATAAATACACTTAACAGCAATGAATTCGGGTCTTTGTATGAATATAAAGTGCTATATAAAGTGACCCGAATTCATTGCTGTTGAGTGTATTTTGTTTATTTTGTGGTCCGTTTTCTTTTCTTCTGTAACACAACTATCGATTTCGATAAATAATTGTTTCTAACACTAGTAACATTGCTACAGTCTTGTAAATTCCGGGCTCTTTTAATACCCTCACTACAAGAGCTGCTACAGGCGCTTGCTGTCTCGCGAGGTGCAATGTTGCCAATTTAGCACATTTATGTGCCTTTACACACTCTAAACTGGCAACACTGAGGTCTCCGGAACGTCAAATGTCAACCGAAGAATACTCCAAACCTAAAAAATAAATAAGACGTGGCTTAAAGGACTCGCATCCAGGCCATAAATCTTGAAAAAACGTTAAATGTCCAGTGACTTTGACACTATTGTATGAAATGATAAAACGTCAGCCTCGTGATCATTCATTGTGTGAGTGCGGACTTGAGGACGGCACTCCGGATCATATCTTCTTTAACTGCCGTAATTTATCGACTTCTCTTTATGATCTTTAACCAGACTCCATCCCTCGTCCCGTTAATTTAAACTATCTTTTATCTTTAGCCCACACTCCTTTTATATATGTTTTAACTAAATTCATTACCGATTTCAACATAAAGCTGTAACTATTCCTTCTCTTTTTCCTTATCCTCTCCTTCCTAAATACACCCAATTTTACTCATTTAGCCAGCTACCATTTTGTACATATAATCCTTGTTTCACCCTCTCTTTTTTTAGTTCATCCAACCGATCATCCGTTATTCAAAACCATTTGGCCAATATTTACACCGATCACTTGTAGCTTTCAAACCTTGACGCTGGCTGAATTGTCCCCTGGACAGAAGCCATTATAATTAAAAAAAAAAGGTCAGCCACCACGCGGATAGTAGCGCCAACTAGTGAGCAGGAATACGGTGGCTCTCATTTCAAAAGAAACTGACACAATAAGAGATGACAACGAATTATGTACCTTGCTTTTCCGCTGCAAATTTGATATCAATTAGCCGCACCAAAACTGTCAGTTTAACTATATTGAATATTCTACTAACGCTTCAAACACAAACCAATTAAATAGATAACACACAATTAAACATACAACAGACAACAAACGAGCAGCAAGAAAAACCTAAAAATTTCACCACTCGATAAAAGGATGTGGTAATATTTTTCGGTTAGCTGACTGACCGACTTTTGGCCCTCTCAAGAAGCGATTTTGATAAATAACCAATTTAATTTTCAAATTACCAAAGCGAGCTTTTAATAATATTTAAATACAACCTAAATAGTAATTAGTAATTTCACATGTTTTTGGAATATTTTGTTAAAAACATGCTACTCACACGCACTAAAGGTCGGTTGTCAATGTCTCCAATCGATCGCTGCGGCTTGCGGCCGCTATGGGTTTTATCATTTTTTTCTGCCTTTACTTGCTATTTATAAATATAAATAATTAATCATTTGAGCCCACGTAATGGAAATATTTTTTTTAGTGAATATAAATAGCTAGTAAAGGCAAAAAATATCGATTAAACTCATGTCGGCCGCAAGCCGCAGCGGGCGATCGGAGACATTGACAACCGACCGAAGCAATGTTTTTAATGTCAAATATCCGGGGCTAAGCGAGGTTACCAGGAAAAATACGTGTTTAAAAATAATAAATGTATTTTTACCCCTCTTTCTTCAGGTGGAGCTTATGTCACGCGACGAACAGAGTGTGCTGGTGGTTTCTTACGCTGAACTGAAACACTGCCTCGAGCAGTCGTTCGAAGAGGTCGTGCAAGCCTCCTCGAGCACCCACTAACGTCCTCTGAACTGAAACACTGCCTCGAGCAGTCGTTCGAAGAGGTCGTGCAAGCCTCCTCGAGCACCCACTAACGTCCTCTGAACTGAAACACTGCCTCGAGCAGTCGTTCGAAGAGGTCGTGCAAGCCTCCTCGAGCACCCACTAACGTCCTCTGAACTGAAACACTGCCTCGAGCAGTCGTTCGAAGAGGTCGTGCAAGCCTCCTCGAGCACCCACTAACGTCCTCTGAACTGAAACACTGCCTCGAGCAGTCGTTCGAAGAGGTCGTGCAAGCCTCCTCTCGAGCACCCACTAACGTCCTCTGAACTGAAACACTGCCTCGAGCAGTCGTTCGAAGAGGTCGTGCAAGCCTCCTCTCGAGCACCCACTAACGTCCTCACCTAGCGCCGTACACTCAATTTGAATCAGAACACTGAAGAGATAGGTCCAAGGCAGAAGCAAGGTAATGAGGGCTAGAGAATTCGCCGCTACAGGCGCTCGTCCCGCGTTAGAATCAATCAGTGTTGACAATTTATTCAAATTGAATTTTATAGAAATGTTCTGCATAGCTCTCCTGTTTAATATTTTCGTGAAATTAGTAAATGAAATATTGTCAGAAATCAGCAAAATTCCTGCTCGAGTGTGGACCTTTTTTGTGAAATTGTAATTAGACAGATCGTCTAAGTATTCATTTGTAATTAAGAAACTATTTATTGTATGATAAAAAACACTTCGCAAATGTAACTTAACTACACAGTTAAAGCAACATGAAAAATTCTGAAGTTCAAGAAATGTGCTAGAAAGAAAAGTTCAAATTGAGTGTATCGCTGGGTGATGTCGATATGGTATTTAGATTGTTAATAAAGTTTAGGTTTTAATGCCTTTACAGTATCAGGATATGGAAATATATATTTCCCCTCGACATCAGGGAAAATAAAGCTAATATATAAACGACAAGCTAATAGAAATGGTAACATATGTCAAGTTGAACTCGGATCTTTCGATGTTCTACTCTTAGGGATGTATAATCGATAACCTATCGATCGAATCACCTATCCGCCTATGATTGTAGAAAATGTCACGGCATTCCCGATTTTTTTTTAAATCGACCGTGGGACTGTCAAATTGACAGCACTCTGGAAAGCAATATCTCTACTATGTATTATTATTTGGATTATAGCGGCGTTAAGCAATGCGCGTATATTTTTACAATCTTAATTCAGGTGTGGTCGAGGGGGACGCAAGGTTACACGTTTTTTTTCTCATATTTTATAGCGTACAATAAGTAATTGAATGACGATATTAAACAAAATGTGCACATTAAATTATTTTACATCACCCTTGGCCATAAAGTGGGATTTTCTGCATAGAACGTAAAACTGTAGACAAACCACGGGCGGTAATTCGTAAAGCCCCAGATCGTATATTTATGGCCCTCACCTTCAGTTCGCGCCACAGAAACCTGCGATCTGGGACATTTACGAATTCACCACCCTAGGTCTGTAATGTACTATTATCGAGCAATAATCGAATTATGTCATTGGAAGTTGACATATTAAATACCAAATATACAAGGTGCTAACAAATTAGTCAAGGATATTTTAAGAGATAATAAATTACATTAAAACAATTAACTTTTAACTATAATTAAGGGAAAAAAAAATCGGCGGGAAAACGGCAGGTTCTTAAACAGGGTGTTTTAACGTAGCAAATTTGTTTCCTATTTTTCTCAAAAAAAACATAACAAAACCAATGATGTTTCATACTTAAATGTACTTCGAGAGCCGAGTACTATCAGCTGTAAAAATATCCGTGACTAATTTGTTAGCACATTATAAATACCAAATATTATATCTGGTTTAAAAATGGTATAAGTTCGGTTTCCTAAATTTGGTGACAATTAATATTAATATTTTGTCATTTTTAGTGTTGTGTGTATCTCCCAAACAATAACGTTAGTGCCTTGTAATACCTTATATAATTTCTAATGTCAAGCTTTGCGTCCCCATTGCCAAACGCGTGATTATACGAAGACAGATGATAAGGTGAGTGTGCATGCCTTATTGACGAGTACAAATGCAATACGCGAAAGGACTTTGTGTGTAGCTTAAAATATTTTTATAGCAATACAGTTGCGGTTCTGGACCGCCGCCTCGTAATCCACAAGCAATAAGACCTACCGGGTCTCAAACGAACTGGCCCTTATTAATGCATAGAATAAGCTTTTGGCGTAACTACGAGTATGTTTCTGGGCTTTTACAGATGCGTTCAGTCTCAGCCAAATGTTTATTATCGTTTTTATGTCATACGCAACGTGCTCCTATTGAGACTATTGTTAGACCTATTTTTTGTATGTGACACCAATTGTAAGATACGTCCCCAGGTTACGTCAAAGATTGTATGTTAAAATTACAACTAGGAGTTAATAAGAAGTGTACTTTCTACGTATATCGACGTTGGCGTCTCTTTCTAATGTGAAAAGAGTCTCCCTGAAGCCGTTGTAGAGCCAGAGCTCGTGAACTGGTACTTTAGTCTGGAATCGATGGTCGCTCTACTACGAAACGCAAAACACGAATTTGATTATTTTCATCTCGCTCACTCTATCTAGTTGCAACTAACGAAGAAAGAGAGCGTGATTCGGTTTTTGAATTTCGGAGTAGGGCTGTGAAGCGCGAGTGCTTTTTTGGGCGATAGTGCGAAATGCACGAAACATTCCAAACTAACAACAGTAACGAACGAAGTGTACACATTCACCCGCATCACGCTAGATTTAAAGTTGAGTATGGTAAAGAGTTTAATCGCGGTAATATGTTTATTGATACTTCTAGATTCAACGACCAAAACGCTCATGTCATGTTAGTCGTGCTTCGCCATTTCGTATCCGGTTTCCCTTTTTACTATGCCGAATTGCCGACCGAGAGGGCCGCTGATAAACCGCGGAGTCTGCATCTCACTCTATCGTTTAACTGCGACCCTGTCGCTCTTTCAGGCGCGGCAACGCGTCTGAAATACTAATAAAAGATTAAGGTATGTGTACACTTGAGGATCGGCCAGCATTCACTTGATAAACCATTGAAATTAGGTGAATAATAAGTTTTTCGTAAGAAGGGTAGAAGATTCTGGAAAAAAATCTTTCAAGACATTTTGAACTATTGGATTCTTAGCAGTGTTTTTTTTCTTCGGAAAAGTTTAAACCCAATTATAACTATTTTCACAGATTACGCTAAAAAAACTCATTGCAAACATGGGTAGCACAACTATTCAGTAATCACGCGTAGATGTCTAACTGACGATTTAAATAGGTATGTTGAATAATACACTTTTTCATTGTAAGGTGCGTTGATTTCGTTTTTTATCTGAAAAACACAAAAAACTAATTGTCATTGGTTTTTTCCGAGAGAAATTCCAAATCATCGTCTCCTATTGGAAGAAACGCTAGCTTTTCCAGTTTTTTCAACCCCAGTCGTAAGTGTCGGTTGTCAACGGATGGCTGGTCCTCCCATACGCGAATATGCGTTGCCAACGTAAATGCCATGTAGATCGGAATTTGTGCGCACATCAATGGTGGTACCCTGGGTTTATCGAAGTAACAGAATGTTAACCCTACCTGACCGGTTGAACAATAATTTTACCAATCAGATGTAATGAATAGTACATTTTGATGCAAGTGCGAAAAGTTTGTCATTTTATCACGAGTCCCTAGTTATGTTGGCGCGAGCGAAAGCGAGTGTTAACACTAGGGACCAGTGAAAATGACAAATTCGCACGTGTATCAATCGACCTTTTTTAATACATTTGCGAAAAAACAATACAGAAATAAATGAACAGGATGAAGCTCAAAAAACTACGCACGAATTCGTAAAAAACAACTTTAGGCACGCTCACTAGCTGTCAAAAAACAAAAACGCTCGTTCGGAAATGACAACCTTTTGGCACGTTAAACAGGTATCGAAATGTTTACTTTTTGAGCAACTGTATTAAAAAGTTCTATTTCCCAGAGTCTCGCCATTTTCTGTTATCGAGTACCTCCGGTGAAGCGGTCTAGTTTAGAGAGATCTAAATGTTAATAAATAAATAAATAGCAATAAATTATGTAACTGTTCGACTGAAACCGTCACGGGGGTACCCGATATCTTGTCCAATGTTGATTTTATGTCTAGCCGCTTGTTTGTTGACTATTAAATAAATGATAAAACAGTTGATTCCTTCACAGTATATTTGATCTCTCCTGATTGTCATGGTGAATTCGATTTGCTGTCAATTTTGATTGGTGTCCAAATTATATCATTTTACCAGCTGCAGCAGATTCAACCGTCCGGCGGACGTAACGGGTCACCCATACACGAGAAAGGTTTATGTATGACTGCATCGTTCCTATGCCAATACCAAAGCTATCTGTTGCAGCAGAATTCGCGATAAATATCATTTTTTTTACTGTAATTTTTAGATCTAGTTAAATGCCATAATCACGAACTGTTCGTAGACATACATTGGTTAATTTTAAGAATTTTAACAGCGCGGTTTTCCTCGCATGTTCAAGGCTAAGGCCTTGAAGGAGGAAAACCGCGCTGTTGGCGATAACATTACAGATTACTGCATAACATGTTGATCCTTTTAAAATCAATTCTTCTCAGTTACAAAAGTTCTTAGTTAACATTTTTCAACTTAAATAATCCACATCTGTATTATTAAATTGTAATAGACATTGTTCATTTTTCAATGACATTTTTGTAGCTATGTTTTCGTCTCGGTTTAGATATGCCTTATAGACGGTCGCGCTAAGGTACCAGTTAGATCCACGCGTCACTTGCTGTCGTGTTCGAACTGGCTCCTATAGTAATTCATACTTCGCTGTAGAGATCTTCTACTATCTAAAGTCCCGCGCCGTCACATTTCAAAACGCTGCAATGTAATTAAAAAGCACCATCAACACTCAACACATGTGTGCGTGCTGAGACAGCCATCAACTATGCGTTGAGAGTGTTGGTGGTGCTTTTTAAGTAATAATAAAAAAAATAAAGCGTTTTGAAATGTGAAGGCGCGGGACTTTAGATAGTAGAAGATCTCTAGTGCCGTCGAGCTCGACAGCACGTGCTGCGTCGCGGCATGTGCCGCGCGACGGCAAGTGCTGCGTGTGTCGAACTGGTACCTTTAGGCTTATATTCGCAATCGAGAATGTTAATACAATATTTGCCTTGACATTTGACAAGGTATTGAAAAGATCAATCGATGATTCTAATAAAATAATACAGTGCAAAATTACAGCGATTCGAATACACCTTTATATTAACATTACTATTTCTTTTTAAATTACCGATTGTTAGATGTTGCAAATTCTGATCTATGTAATGATGGCTGAATAATATGTTTTGTCTCCGAACTACGGAACTTGAGAATAAAATATTTTGAGATAATTATAAGTGTATATTTTTTTCTAACAAATAAAACGTTTTGAAATTATTGTTCGTTTCTATTACCCAAACTCTGTTGCGTTCGGTTGTATTTCCGTTATATATTAGAAAACTAGGCCTATGTCCAGCAGTGGATCGCTTTCGGCTGAAATGATGATGATGATGATGATGATGATGATGATGATGATACTAATAACGATTAACCTGACACCGACTTTGCAGGATGTCGGAGATAGGTTTTTATTTAAAAATATTTACTTTGGCTACATTTCCAAAATGAGTACAGTAGAGTTCGCCAATATATACACACTTGCACCTTACCACGTTGTAATAAGGTCCAAAAGTGTACACGTATTAATGAACTCGACTGTACCTACAAGTGGTACTACAGGACGTAAGTTGTTTTAACCAGACGTTATACGCCGTAAGTAAAAATTCCTGGACTCGGATTCCGTGGTAAAGCTTACAGCTCTCCACAAATATCGTAAAAAGCAAGGGGATGGCATGTCGAATCTGACAGCGTGCGAGCGGGATGCATTTATACATTTCTTAATGTGAAAGATGAGAGAAGTAATAGATTTTTTGTCCTTATCGGCGTACCAGCTTTTTTGTGTTTGCCACAGCTCAGCTGTGGCAAACAAAAGAGTAGTCATTGTGTCAGTGTGACTTCGTGTAAACAACAAAATTATTTGATATAAGAGAAATATTACAGATATTTTATGATAGTGCACTGTTCTTACTAATATACGTTTGCCCCTATAAGATAGCGATTATAATTCGCTCGACCATCAGGTATAAAAGACGTACCCAGCAAAATTATGAAAACATAACCTTTCGTGCGTAAGTATTTCATTTTGGTCACTTAAACTCATCTTGTTCGGTATGATAGCGTTACGTAAGTTATATTTAGCTCATGTTCTATTAAATTGACCAACTATCTTTGAATAATAACATAAATGAATCATTTTCAAAATACCGATGTTTTTAATATTATCCGCCCAAATTACGATGTTGCTTACTATGTATGCCACCATGAGTCAAGCTGTATTTTTAATTTAGCCACGGTTCGGGATACCAGCTATGAAATATAAGAGTGCCCACCAGATACCCAATATCTGGGGAAAAGCTATGCTGCAAAAATAAAATAAATAAACTCAGGATAATAATATGAATGTGTAAGTCACTTTGTTAGTAACGCTTTCACACGAAGTACTAACTAGTAATGAGAAATAATTCAAATAATGATGATCACCTGAGACATTTTTTACCGACTTCACTATGGAGAAACTTCAACATTCGACGGGATCTTTTTTGGATTTATGTACACCGAAAATAAATGAGTAAACATATACTTGCATTTTCATTTCTTCTGTAGTAGGTACCTGGTATCTACCTAGCTAGAAATACAGGGAGTCCATTTTGGTGGACCAATCTGGGAATCTCTCAAAACATGGAAAAACCTGTAATAAAAATTACATGTCTTTATAACAGGTCTTTCCGTGTTAGGAGCCACCCTAGGAAATATCTTCTGAATATATAAAAGTTATGTAGATAGCTGAAATTTGGTAAGTAACCTACATTTACCACTATTGTTTCTCTAAATCTTAGCCGTCAGTCAAAGTCGCGTGTGATAGCTAGTTATTGGAGTGGGGTAATTTTTTACCCACCTTGCCACCCCATGTACTTGACGCACACATACACATTTTATATGCCTATCCCTTACCGGGGTACGCTATATAGCGCATCTAGGAGATACTTAATCTAAGGTAAAAAGAGATATTGCCTGTGTAAAATCAATTAGGTTAATATTTCGTTCAAAAAATATGCAGTGTTGAACTATACTTAACGCATTCACTGCCACCGACGCATATATACATTTTGCTGACTTTCCCGCAGTGCCTTGAACGCACATGTGCGTTGCAATGTTCCCTTAATGACAGATGTGGCACCTGGCGAGTTCGTAAAAAGAAGTGGCAGTGAATGCGTTAACGGGGAGAAAACAGCAATGACAACAAGTTCATCAAAGGAAAAGCTACCAAAGGCGTGTGCAAATAAGATTGAATCTCCCGCAGATCTGTTCCGGACGTAGGTCTAGAATTTCAGGATGTCCTGTGAAATCTATTTATAGTTTCGGCCAGGGCTCACCGGTGCCTGCATCTATGCGCAGCTTGGAATCAATAGTAACTCGCCCAAAACAGAGTAATGTCAGCTACATCAATTGCTCGTATTATAATATTTTCCATTTTTCGAGTACCTGAGATGGAAAAAGTCTAAATCATGGAATATTTCATTTAATTAATTAGATTTCTCATTTACTCGTCATAAATGAAACATTTTGTTACTTGAAATTTTTAATGTTTACAACAGCAATGAAAACGTCACTTTGTATGGGATTTTCCAGTGCTTTCAGTGTATACATATGTTTCGGCAGATGCATATCTAATATAGTATAGAAGTTGTGCAAAGGCATGGCTCATCGTATCCTCTTCAAATTGGAATATAAGTAACTTGTTTCAAAGTTATAAATACTTTGCGCCTACGAAAGTAAGATGGTTTTATCACCCATTTATCCGCTCGTCCAGTAACTTTGTTTATGTATATGGCGAGTGCAGGAGATGGATATACATACAATACATACATACAGCGATCTCCATTAGCCATACACGATGCTATACGCCTGGATGTTTTGAATATAATATAACAAAATCGTGATGATGTGAAATTCATTATAATTAGGTAGTTTTGTGTCATTGTCACACCGCTGTTTAGTAAATATTTCAGTACTTACATGTTTTACTTGAAGCCGTGGTGGCCTAGTGGTTCCACCTCCGCCGCAGAGGATCGGGGGTTCGAATCCGGCTCGCACCTCTTTGTATATGCGAAATTCAAATAGTAGAATTTACCGCTTCGCTCTTCGGTAAATGAAAACATCGTGACGAAACCTGCACGCACCTGCGAAGTAATTCAAGGATGTGTGTGAAGTCCCCAATCCGCACTGGGCCCGCATAGGGACTATAGCCTAAAAGCCTCTTGGTGATGAGAGGGACGTAATAAGGCTGTTGTGTTGGTGGTGGTGGGATATTTACTTGGTTTATAAAGCACAATCATTGGTAAAAATGAGTTCGACTTTATGATGAAAATTAAAATTATTTTACCTATTACGATTTTGTTCGATTTGGTGGGTAAGGCAAAAACTTTACAGCCTTAGTGACGGAGTAAGTATATTTCTAAAATATCAGGTACCTACAAAATGTAGCGCGGAAAATTGGAAGTGACGGCGCTGTCTAAAATAATGCCTGAGTACCTTGCGCTGCCTTAAACGCATGTGCAACGTTCCGCTGGGACGTATACCTTCTGACCACCTGTCGCAGTCTCAGAGGGCCCGCGGACCTGATCGGCAGTCTTGTAAGGGGGAGGGCTAACTCGACACCCCCCCACCCCCCGAAAAAAGTGCACGGCTTTTTCAAAGGTACGTATTGGCCGCAAGTATGCACTGTCACCAGAAGAATTGGTGCTCAATTTTTACCAGTATTTTTCCTTTGTAAATAAAGTACCTACTTACTTTCTGAAAAAAAACGTGATTATAAATTTGTATATTATCAATAAAACGGCGATTAGAATGGGATCGATTGCATACCTACATATGTACTTTTTTTATTATAAGCAAGCATTTGACCACGATCTCACCTGTTGGTAAGTGACGATGTAGTCGAAGGTGGTACATGCTTACAACTATCGGGGAAGAGACCGGCTGGTAGAGAATTCCACTCCTTAGCTGTTCGCATGATGAAGCATGAAGCAAAATGCTTCGTACGCGCTGGAGGAATATCCACAACATAAGGATTGCCAAGACCACGCCTAGTCCCGTAGTGACGAAATGGGGATTGTGACTCGTATTCCATGTTTGGATTTTTCTATGAAATGCAATACCAGGGTAGGGTTCCCTGCTCCAACAACATTTAAGTATATCAAGATAGGTAATTACTTTGTTTTGTTGTCACGCGGCCATCGAGTTTGGGCAGGGAACCCTCTACCTCAACTCTATCATATTTATCACAGTGAATGTGAGCAAGAAGCGCAGAGAAAGCAGCTTGCCACCTGCCCTCCTCGTATTCCTCACATTCGGAAGACCTGCATGACCCCACAGCATACGTCACCCTGGTAACCTCGAGCTGCCTGTTGCGTTCACTGCTGAAGTTGGGACCAACCTGTTTTCAAGCCTACCAGCCTCGTCAGCTTGGTCCCTTTTTCAGCTATGACTGCTACAGGCTTTAATCTGCGACAAAGGCTGCTAACAAGAATCGAATCGTCTACGCGTAGGTACCCACCTACCTATGCTCTACCTTTGTCATCTTAACAATACTATCAATTTTGGTAAGAACTTCCATAATTTATCAATAAGTATGTGACAATTTCCATAAAGTTCTTAATCTTATCTTATACAATTTTGGGCCCTCACCCACTGTCACATTTTGTAGCGATACAGTAGCGATGCGGTCGCTAGCTGTTTAAAATTACCTCGTCTAGTCGCCTACTGTTACTAACGAGCGTTAGTGGCAATGCTGTCACGCGATTACAAAACGCGCGACAGCATCGCTACAAAAAGTCGCCATGAGCCTCTTTGACCTTGATCTTTATGAAAATACAGTCGTCATGGGCAAAATTAAAATAAATATGCAACCGGCCAGTCTCAAAATATTAATAGAACAAACTAACTAGCATATTTTGATGCATTGGCAGATTGCATATCTTTGCCCTTGACTGTAGCCAATCTTGACGCGAAAATAGGTCGGTATAGTCGAGTTCATTAATATGTGTACACTTTTTGACCTTATTACACGGGTGCATATATAATTTGATTCCAACCCTTCACTTCAGAACTTCAGATATTGCTTTTAGATTGGCAAAAATATAAAATTACATTTTTCTCGGCAAAACACATACAAAACGAAACACACTTGATGGTGCGATTACATAAACGGCGTTCAAAACGACATTCACGGGCCCGTTCACAGGCACGGATGTGTAAACAGGTTGATTTTGAACGCGCTCGTGAACGTGAACGTAAACGCCGACGATCTGGCTGGCGGTTTTTCGGCGTCGCGTTAGTATCGCTTGCACCTTTGTGGCGTACGGACGATGACGACTTGCCGAATAACATTAATTTAACAATGCCAATTTGTCGGAATGGTCAAACGACCATAATTTTACATTTCCTGGGGTGTTACCAAGTAGAACCAATAATATGGACACTAGGGAATGCAAAACCCGGTGAAATCTGAAATCCGGGTATTACCCGACTTTTATTCAGAAAACCGGGTTACCCGGGTTTCATAAAAATAAAAATAAAAACGTGTAGAACATCAAAATGTTGGTTTAAGGTCATAAACACCCTGCTTTATTGTGTTTACATGAACGGCGTTCAACACGACGTTCACGGGCACGTTTACGAGCCCGGGCTCGTGTATGTAAACGCAGTATTACATTGGCAAAACGACTTGCAGCCGAGACGATCACATGAAAAAAAAAATACATTTGTCAATGTCAATTGTCAAATCCTGTGGCGGGCGGCGGGCGGTCAGAATCAGAGACCTGGAATCACTCCTACTCACTCACTGTCATTAGAAGCAGTAGGTATTTAGGAGGATTCATGATGATTGCGATGAACGAACGAACTAGAACGAACTATTTTATTCCATTCATAAGGCTGGCTATTCAAAAAAGTGTCAATAAAATAATAATTATAATGCGATGGAAATGTATTTAAATAATAAATGTATAATGTTTAAGTTACATATCGATCTCAACAATTATATGACCGCCCGAATTATTTCTCGATTAAAATTAAACGGGATCGTTGATCGTGAATGGCTACTTTTAAACCTTGATAGACCAACGCCAACGATCAACGGAATGTCAGTTTTGAATAGGCCACTTTCGTGTTCAATTCGAAAAATTTTCTAGCTTTTTCTTTTGCATTTTTCTCTCAAAGCACTGACAATGCCGGTCACCAAGTGTGTCGTGGATGATTGCAAATCGACTGCAAATAATAATTGCCTTTTTTATTATCGAAGGGCTCCTGCTCAGTGTGAAATCTGGCTCCAGCTCCTCGCGCCACATTCTTCGCAGCTGAAAGACAAGGTTCCAGCAGACAAACTGTCTCATAAAGTGTGCTTCTCACATTTTAAGAGCCAGTACCTTCGTTTTGGAGGAAGGAAGCCCAAGAAGATTCATGGAGCGTTCCCTACGCTGTTCACGAACGCAGAGATCCTATCAGGACGTCCGACTATCGCTGTAACCCTAAGTAAGCTTAAATTTTTCATTTGAATTTACTTATACAATTTTTAAACGTTCCAAGTGTAGTATATTAGCAAAGGTGTATGTGTAATTTAGTGCAGCCAAGAAATTTAAGTTAACCAAAATCTAGCAAGGTCTCTGTCCGAACGATGTTGGTTGCTTGAAATCGTAAAGAATTCATTTTATAGTAAATAATTTACGTCAAACACAGAAAACGATAAAATTGACTTGTTACAGAACAATAATTGTTAAATAGTTTTTTTCTTCTTCAAAAATCTAATTATTTCCTGTTCAACTTCAGGAAATGCACTCTTAATGCTGGGGAGCAGCACACTCCTCAAGGAACCTACATGCCAAATTTCAGCATTCTGTGACCAGTCGTTTCGGCTGTGCTTTGTCTGTCAGCTGCTTAGTCTGTCCGATCAGGCAGTAGTTTCATTCATTCATATATTGATTAGCCCAAACAATTGTCATTAATTAAACTTCTGGGCAGAGGCTTCCTCTCTCTCATCATGAGAGATGGGTCTGTTATCCTACATGATAGGCCCAATGGTGATTGGGGACTTGTAATAAAATAATAAATATCAGTATCATGGGACATTTTACACTCTTTATCTTATGTGAGTATTCTTTTTTACAGATGACAACAAAATATGTGGAGAGCACAGTTACAGTGTACCAACAGGTAGCTTAGGTAAGAAGTCATGTTTTGTTTTATATTACCATCAACGCGCTAACCTTGTGTATTTATACCAACTATCTCAAAAAGTGCTCTTATGATTTGGATGAAATTAGCAATCTGGCTAGATAATACTACTATAAAAAAATCATTTTGTCATTTTGGATCTGTGTCAAAAATTACTTAATATTGAAAACTATTTCCCCAAAACATTTATGCTGTACCTTACCTAGAGATTCTACTAAAGCAAAATACCTATACGATCTAATTACCTCCGCAAAGCAAAACATGCCAATATGATATGGAGTTCTCAAGTGCTTCTGCTTGTTCATACTTGGATTTCCAACTTAGATGCTTGTCAATACAAGCACCAAGGAATTTCACATGGTCAACTGCATCTACAGGACTCCATTCATAAAAAAAGCCTATCTGATTTTTTTGAATTAAATTTAAAAATTAGAAATTGTGTCTTGTCAGAAATTAATCGCAAGTTATAATAGGTACATCGAGGTTAAATTTACTTTGCTGTACCTTTTTAAATCTTGTGTGCTCGGCACTTCACCAAGGAAAAACATTGATCAAGTGTCAAGCAGTAACAACTTCTGATGATACTACGGAGAGAGATGAAACATTTGTTGAGTGGTGTAATGTTTTCGGGCTGCACATCTAATCTGTTGTTTTTAGGGTTCCGTAGCCAAATGGCAAAAACGGAACCCTTAACCCTTATTCGGCTATATTTTAAACATGTGGTTTTCTTGTCTGTGTGTGTATATTGTGTTTTGTTTTTTTATCTTTTTTTGTACCTAGTGCTTTTGTTTTTTAGCCGAATAAATGTTTCTTTTCTTTCTTTTCTAAGCGAGCACGTTACCAGTCATCTCGCTTCGGCTTCAAGTTCACCTAGATCTCTTTATTCTTTATACTGTTGTTCGATCCTTCCCCAATATTTGCAAGTAACCTCTTTTAGGGTTCCGAAGTCCACAAGGAACCCTTATAGTCTCGCCATGTCGGTCCGTCCGTCCGTCCGTCTGTCCGCACTATTGCTCGGAGATGCTTACTTCTAGAAAGCTGTAATTTGGCATGAATGTACATATTAGTTACGCTGACAAAGTGGTACAATAAAATTTTGAAACATATTTTTTTATAGGGTACCTCCCCTATTCGTAAAGTGGGGATGTAATTTTTTCTTGCGTACCCCATGGTGTGGCATTTCGTTGAATAGGTCTTGAAAAAATATTGTGGGTTTTTTGATTAAATGATGCGTTTGTGAAATGTTAAGCTTTAAAGTGCTATTCTTTGTTAGAGTCGAGTGTCCCCCCCCCCCCCCTGCCAGCTAAATGGTGGTATATGGATGGCTGAAAAAAATCACGGTTGTGGCATATATAACGTAGTTGCAAGGAAAACTATCACAGCTAGGTAGGCTGTACTAATTTACGAGTCATAGTCGACCAACTGATTAAAAAATCAATGATATTTCTCGAGCGGCAGGGGTGTCGGGTGGGCACGTCATACCACAGGCTAGCTAGATGCTAATAAGTCTTTGAAAGGTACTGTGGGCATCGTCAACTTCAGAACTTGAAAGGTAACCAACCGCACCGGTGCACGTTAGAGTGCGCTCACGGTTTTTTAGCAATTATTATCTAGGAACAAGTCCTGCTTTAACTTCGTGCGTTTGAATAGGATATCAATAGTTCACTGCCATTATTTTTACTGCGCAATGGAGAATTTATGACGACGATTGTGCAGTCGGTCGGGACCCATTAAATTGTAGGCAAATATCTTCCTAATAATAGGAAGCCGTGATGGCCTAGTGGTTCGACCTCCCGCCTCTCATGCAGAGGGTCGAGGGTTCGATTCCGGCTCGCACCTCTTAAGTTTACTTATGTGCGAAATTCAATTTGAATTTACCACTGAGCTTTTCGGTGAAGGAAAACATCGTGTGGAAACCTGCACGCATCTGCGAATTCAAAGATGTGTGTGAACTCCCCAATCCGCACTGGGCCCGCGTGGGGACTATAGCCCAAACCCTCTCGTGATGAGAGGAGGCCTGTGCCCACGCTGACATGCTGACGCAAATGGCTGTAGTAGTAGTAATAGGTCCCGACTGTAGGAATCGTTTAGGCTTTAGCGACTACTAATCGTTGTTAGCGACTACTAACTAGTCTAGTTTTTGTACTGTTTAGTTTTTTTTAACACTTTTTTTGTCTTTCCATTACTTTCATGTAAGAGCATGCTCTTAGGGGCAGTTTTGTCGAGAACCGCGGCATCGTCATGCTAATATGCCGCGCGATTTAATAATGCTCGTGGGGTCGAACAGAGTCTATTATGGTTTTAATTACATGCGTCGTGATGTAAGTAAATAGAAGAATAATTTTTCGGTGCTCGAAATCGTTTTGGAAATCACCATTTTACCATAGAATATTTAATAATACTAGATACAGAATGGCCACGGAATCACCCGCCTGAATTAGCCAACTCGCCCTTACCGTCATTTGTTTCATTTGGAGATGGAGAGTGAATCATTGGCCCACACATTTACAAGTGTACAGACGTTTTCGTACGCACCCAGACATCCTCGCACGCAAACATTGACACTTCATTCGAAATGTGTTCGAAATCGTGCTTTTATAGGCCGTGTCCGCCGTGTGGTTTTATGAAATGCGGTCTTTATACATCACCGACAAGTAATCGGAATCTCATTATATCTGACACGTCTGTAGTAAATATCATAGGGCGCTTATTGTTTTTGAGTTTATATTTTGGGTCAGATCAGTCATAAGTATGTTTTTTTTTGTATATTATTCGTATTTATCTACATAATATGTAGTTTAATCAGAATATCGTGTATTTATTGGCGCATTTTCTAAATATCTGACATAAAAACCAAAGCTTCCGTTCCATTGTTACTGTTATCGCGAAGCTATTTATGTATGTAGACTTTATGTCGCAATTTCGCTCAAAGTTCAAGTGTCAAGAGGCCGAATCACGGAATTGTATAAAATGGCGGGTATTATTGTCACCGCGGTTATTTATGGCCCAAGTGTTAGCTAGTTATTCTATTAACTTCAATTCGACCTGATGTCTTTGTTTCTAGTGTATGTTACACACGAAAATATCTCGTTGTTGGATTCCCTAAGTAATGCCAATTTGATGAAGAAATACCGCGACATATCTTGTAATATGAATATACCCAATGAAGCTAGTTTAATTATAAACAGAACTTCATCACCCACCGCAGAGTCTGACAAAAAATCTCCCACTTTTCAGGTATAGCCATGGACCTGACACCGCCTAAGGACAAATGGAACCTCATCTACGTCACTCTGGTCATCCACGGGCTAGGCACCCTGACAGCGTGGAACATGTTCATAACGGCTAAAGATTACTTCGTGGACTACAAACTGACTAACACGCTGGCAACTATTTGGTGTACGTCGGGGTCGCCGCGCAACTGCCGAACTTCCTGTTTAGCTGGTTCAACGTTTTTGTTAAGTTGAGGTAAGTTCTCTGTCCCTTTTATTAACAAGTTGTGTGCGAAACCTCCTTACTCACTCTCACAGTTAAGATAAATCTATGGAGGGTTGAAGTAAAGGAGCGCAATCTTTATAGTTCCAAAAATGGACAAATCGGGTAGATTGGGGGCGCTGCGGTCGTCACTCCAGTCAAGCCACATAGGCGAATAGTCTGCAGTATCGCCTTCAGTTGGAGCTGCTGAGGCGAAAACGGTTGTGTTTTGTTTTGTTGCTTATCAAATCCGCTGGACACGTTTTCAACTGTTTCGTCATATACGAGGGGTGATCCAAAAGTAATGATAATCAGTATGAAAGACACATAAAATGTTTAATAAAATATTTTTTTTTCTACGTAATCTCCTTCCAAGGCTACACACTTAGACCATCGTTTCCCCGGACCACGAATTCCTTTAAAAAAAAATATCTTTTTCTTGACCCTCCATAAATGCCTCCACAGCGGCCATTACCTCGCCATCATTTAAAAATTTGTTGCCTCTAAGATCTTCCTTCAGCCGTGGAAAGAGATAAAAGTCGCTGGGGGCTAGGTCTGGCGAATATGGGGGGTGTTCCAGCAATTCGAACCCTGAATCACGGATGGCAGCCATCGCAACGCCGGCCTTGTGAGGCGGTGCGTTGTTCTGGTGAAACAGGATGCCAGCTCGAAGTTTACCCCGCCGCTTTTCTTTGATTGCCTCTCTCAATCTGCGTATTTGGTCAGCGTAGTAGGAGCCCGTAATAGTAGTTCCCTTTTCCAGGTATTCGATCATTATGACTCCCTCAGCATCCATGCCTGAAGCCATGACCTTACCAGCGGAGCTTGCTACCTTGACTTTCTTCGGTGTAGGGGAAGACGCTCGCTTCCAGGTCATGGATTGCTGTTTGGTCTCAGGATCGAAATGGTGGATCCAAGACTCGTCCATGGTTACAAACCGACGCAAAAATGTTTCGGGATCAGTTTGATATTTGTCAAGATTAGACTTCGAAATCTCACATCGTATTTTCTTTTGTTCAGCCGTTAACATTCTAGGCACCCAACGAGCGGAGACTTTTTTCATGTGTAGTTCATCAGTTAAGATTCTTTGAATGCCGCCATACTAGATGCCTGTGTGCTCAACTAGATGCCTGATAGTCATCCTTCTATCTGTTAAAACGAGATCATGAATTTTTTCGACGTTTTCTCCAGTAATGGCGTCAGATGGACGGCCTTCGCGATGTTCATCTTGAGTGGATGTTCTTCCCAAGTTAAACTCCTTTGACCACCGTGCCACTGTGGAATACGGTGGAGCGGACTCGCCCAGTGTTCCCATTAATTCAGCGTATATATCTTTAGTACACATTTTTTTTCAAATAGAAGTATTTAATAACCGCTCTCATCTCAGTTTTCTCCATTTTGGCGTTATTGTTCCGACTGCTCGTGAAAAAACAGCTGCAACTCTCTGACAGATACATATTTTTTTTATTTTTCATTTTTTTATTTACTAAGGACTCTTTATGGCCAGTAACGGCATACCTATTTATTTTAATCCGATTCAATAAGTATTCAGTTATCATTACTTTTGGATCACCCCTCGTAAGATTGCGCTCCTTACCAAGACACACTCCACAATCCACATTCCATAGATAAATCTATGGACACCTCTGAACTTGATCAAAAATCCATCAGGCTGTACATACAAACACTCGTATTTAACCTGTTCCTTGCGCAGGCAGATAAAAATAGTATTTTAACCAAAAATGTATGTTTTCGGTAAAGGCAACCATCGTGAGGAAACCTGCACGCCTCTGCGAAGTAATTCAAAGAAGTGTGTGAAGTCAGTCCCCAATATGCACTGGGCCCGCGTGGGGACTATAGCCCAAACCCTCTCGTGATGAGAGGAGGTCTGTGCCCAGCAGTGGGACGCAAATAGACTGTAGTAATAGTAGTAGTAGTAACCAAAAATGTATGGTCCATTTCTTTTAGACATAGACTTGAATTTGGTAGAAGACCTTTCTACAAATAAGAGGTTCTATCCATGTCCAACGCATTCGAGATACCTGCGAGTAAAAATTCAAATGTCATCTTCATTTGCAAAGATTAATTTATTTGACACTCGTTATAAATTTCCTGTAGGTTAGGTATGAACGTCTCGTGTATAAGCCGATGAGCATTAATAAACACACGTGCGCGATATCTTCAATGAATACCGACTCGCCATAATGAAACAAAATAACGCTACCGAATGATTCATGTGTCATTGAACTTATCAATAGAAATCTTTTGTTGTACTTGAAACTTCTAACTGGCCGCAAAGTTACAGAGCAATTTTAGTTTATTTTATTTCGCCCATCTATTCTGAAAGAAATAAAAATCTATTCTAAATCGATAGACACCCATTCCCAACGCAGTGTTTATGTGGAAAGGTCGCTACTACTACTACTACTACAGCTTATTTGCGCCCCACTGCTGGGCACAGGCCTCCTCTCTTCGCGAGAGGGTTTTGGGCTATAGTCCCCACGCGGGCCTATCGCGGATTGGGGACTGACTTCACACACATCTTTGAATTCACGGTCGTGCTGGCGATGCTGGACAGCTCACAGTGGCCGGGTGCCTTCTTCTGGGTCACCATGATATCTGTCTTCGTGTTGAACAGTATGTACGACGTTGTTTTACGGCTTGACCACGATGTGGCGCGGCAACTCTGTCTGTCGTGTTACCTCTTCACGCTTCAACCGCTGGACCGATTGAGATGAAATTTGGCATGCAGATAGTTGGGGTCCCGGGAAAGGTATGTCCTTTTGCTGCTATTCATCCCGGAAAAACGCATAGTATCACGATCGCGCAATGTGCCCAGCTTTCTGTCTCTCGAAGTCGTTTCCGAGCTTTTAGTGGCACGGTATCCTTTAGGTCGTCAACTTCGTCCCCGACCGTCCCTGGGGTGCGACAGACGTTGGGGGAGATGACGGCGGGGACGGCGAGGGTTGCGGGGAGACTGAATACGCGCATAGCTTGAATGATACTGGCCGTCAACAAAAATCAGCATAAAAGCTATCTATGACCGTCATATAACACGGGTCAACATATAGGCTACTTTTTATCCCGGAAAATCGCATAATTCCCGCGGGAACGCTATTACCAAATTCCATGTGGACGAAATTGCGGACAGAAGGTGGTTTCATATAAAAGTTATTTCATCAGCTCAACAGTCAAGAATGTCATCTTTCTAATCTAAGCTTACAAATAAAATGCCTTACACGAAATTGTAGATTTGTTGGATCACCGCCGGCAGTTTTCAGTAACCTCAGACGGCATTTTATTGTATTTTGTAGTGTAGCAGAGTAGTAACGTCCCTCTTTACAGAAAATTGAAAAAATCCATGTAAATTGCACAAAAGGCGACAGCGGACTGACGGCGGTTGAAACGCTTGTAGTATCACCCAAAAGGTTTTAGATTTGCAATTAATAATAGCGTATCTTTGAGTATATAGCCACTGGAGATGCCATACATGGGCGATCCCCTCCGGCAAAGTACATGGTTCAACTGTTCAAAGTCTTTATATAAACTCACTTGAAGGTCGCTTCACCGCCATTTTGCATCGTTCCGTGACGCGAGACGTTTCTCCTGAAAAATGGTGTCTTGTGCGGTATTCTCGTGTAAAAGGCGATCTGAACGCTCAAATTCGCAACTAAATCGCGTTTCCTATCATAGATAAGTATTTTTACTAACTATTAAATGTGTATTGAAGTAAAATCTCTATTTAAAGAAAAAACTTTTGCGATACGTAAACGTCAGAAAAATGTAAATATGAATGGGAGCGAATCGGTCTAGGGATGTGACAAAAGTCAAAAAAGCGACTCAACTTTTGAGTGAATCATTCATTCATTCAATCAATGAGGTTTATTTATTAGTCAAGTAAAAGGTCAGTCTAGGTAAAAGGAATACAATATTTAGTTGGGGACTACGAGGGATGTGTAATGCATATACTATTATTTATATACATTACAATACAATACAATACAATATACTTTATTGAACACCACACAATCAAGGAACAGTAGACATTATGTAATTACACAAAAAGGTATGGCATACAGCAGGCGGCATACATTATTTCATATAATCCTTTTAGATTTCCAAAAGATCCCTATATAAAGGAGAAATCTTGGAAACCGACACGTGTTATCTGTTCGGAGCATTTTGCTGACGACCCTTATCCATACTACTACTACTACTACAGCCTATTTGCGTCCCACTGCTGGGCACAGGCCTCCCCTCATCATGAGAGCGTTTGGGCTATAGTCCTCACGCGGGCCCATACTGTTACGGGCTAATATTTACGCACGTAATTTCGTCCATTCGAGACACACAGCGACATCTATCGTAAAATCGTAGCGGGCGCTTCGATACCAAGTGGACGAGACAGCGACATCTGTGAGCAACCAACTACTACAAAGAGGGCAACAGAGTTGTGTAGTCTTTTACCAAAAATGTTTATTTCGTTTCATTAAAAAGGCAGGAAACATTTTTCTCATATCTTTAGTTGTACTTAGAGGCTGTAATTTTGATCGTTCTAATAAGGCTCGATTCGAACTAATATCTTGTTTACATTTCATTCCCCTTAGCTAAAACATCTCCCTAAACTCTTTCACGTCTTGAGAGTATAATATCAAGCGTGTGGCGCCCTGTATGAACCTTCTATCTCACTCAGATCTGTGCAATACATACCTCTAGCCGTAAACCCAAGTATCCACTCCTTGAGTATCTACTGTACTGTCTAGCTCGGAGCATAAGATCACGTGTGGGCGACCCGAGAGGCTCGCCAGGCTGCAATCACACTCAGGTAATGATAACTGTCCCGTGTACCACTCATTCACAGTTTATCACGTTACAATACTACCATACTATCCATATTCATATTATAATTGCGAAAGTAACTCTGTCTGTCTGTCTGTTACTTACCCCTTCACGCTTCAACCGCTGGACTGATTGAGATTAAATCTGGCAAGGAGATAAATTGGGGTCCCGGGAAAGGACATAGGCTACTTTTCATCCCGGAAAAACGCATAGTTCCCGCGGGAACGCGATAATCGAATTCCACGCGGGCGAAGTCGCGGGCAGAAGCTAGTATTATATTTTTTTAAAATAAAAAAAATAAAAACTGCCTTTAAACTCCCGACAGACTGAGATGTCAAGTTCACTATATGATTATCATTTCTTTGGGTCGGTTCACTTGACACCGACTTCGCAGCGCAGTCTGTCGGAGTTTGAAGGCGGTTTATATTTTTTCATTTCCTTTTTTTTTTCGGGTAGGTACAGTTTCCAAACATTACTACAGAAGTACACCAAAATCATCTATGTGCTAGCAAATTTCGAGGAGAACCCTCATTTTCTCATGGATCCCATCATCAGAACTGAACCAAATTAATATGGGACCAACTTGGAAGTACCACCTTTCGAACAAAAAAAGAATAATCGAAATCGGTTCACGTTTTCTATTTATTTTTGGTGAATATACATGAAAAAAAAGATTCCGACGAATTAAGAACCTCCTCCTTTTTTTGAAGTCGGTTAATAAATGGGAAAGTTTATTTGTTTGTCCTTCCTTCACGTCGCAACGGAGGGGTTTTATGTCGTGATTTTTTGTTTAGAGTTAATGGAAGGCTGGAAGGTGACATAGGCTACTTTTTACCACGGGAAAACATCTTATTCCCGTGGGAAAATACATTGTTTCGTTTTTGGTTTCCTATAACTATCGCTATGTATAGAACCATAAGCTGCCTGAATTCTTAGTACATACGGACGAAGTCGCGGGTAAAATATGCGCAGGAATATTAAAATGTAAAATCCCGTTTTTTTCCGTTACTGTGGGAATTTCGGGAAATCCTCTCTTAGATTGCTCCCCTACATTCCCTATGGAATCTGCATTCCAAATTTCAGCTCTCTACGACCAGTAGATTCGGCTCTGCGTTGATCGATCAGTCAGTCAGTAAGTCAAACAGTCAGTCAGTTTCTGATTTTATATATTTATATAGATTTCATGTACATAGGCTCTTACAAATACCAATCTACTTTAATTTTTTTACATATGTATCCGCCCGGAAACTTCGGGCAACAGTTCATTCCACAGTTAAAAAACTGTGTGTGGGCTAAGGACACAAATACAGATACAGACATACATACATACAAACAAATATATTTTTGGGTATCTTCAATGTACAGAATTTCCACTTTAAACAATTTTATTATAAAATAAAATACTATAAAATAATTCAGTTCATTCATCTATCTGATTTGACTCATTCTTCAGATGTGTCCCATCACTAGTCTTGTTCATATGTGTGCTGCATAGTTACGTGAAAACTCTGTCTCTGTATGGGTATTTTTTGATGTGTTGATTTTTTTTGTAGTGTGCGTTTATCGCAACAGCAAAATTTGTGTCTGTTGAGTTCTGCGTCGTTTGGTGGTGTGCTGTACGTGTTTACCTCGCCCCCCGCTAAAAGTGGCGAAAAAATTTGTTCGAAGAGTTGACGTTATGGCATCTCCAGTGGCTATATACTCAAAGTAGCGTATAAGATAGTAGAGTAGACAGGCTTTTTGTCTGTATGAAGTGCCCCCCCCCCCCCCCCACAGAAAGCGTATTTGCTTCCCACTCTAGGGCACAGGTCTCCTCTCATGACGAAAAGAGTGTTTGCTTTTACGCATCTACTCGAGAACTATGTACTTGGTAGACTATACTTTTTAAAATTACGCTAACAACTTATCTCGTATTATCTTCCACCATTCCAGGTTGCAACGCGATCTTCCAAAACTCCGTGTACGGCGTGGCGGCGCGCTTGCCCCCGCAGTACACGGGCGCCGTGGTCCTCGGTTCGAACGTGTGCGGAACTCTCGTCGTGCTGCTCGGGTGGCTGTCGGATAAAATGGGCGGGAGCAAGCGCACTTCGGCCATTTACTATTTTATCAATGGCATGTTCATGTTGCTGATATCTTTCGACACTTACTTCGCGCTGCCGCTTAATGTAAGTATTGTTTGTGAAGGATTTGGTGAAGTGTAGAAAGCCCCTTCCCGTAGAAATATCGGGATAAAAAGTATCTCCTTACCAAATTTCATCCAAATCGGCTCAGTCGTTCCGACGTGAAGGAAGGATTAACAGACAAACACACGTTCACCTTAACATTAACTGTTAACGTCCCTATTGTGAGGAATCAATAGAGGCTATTTCGTTGATTTTACTTATGCCGTCTTATAATACTTTTTCTGTTCGGACGTGTTAATAATGGTTTATTAAAATTGACAGACAGTCCTGTGAACGAGGGCTTTCTCGGCGCCGACTTCACGCGAATCACCTGTTTCCTCACGTTCAACTTGACCGCCATGATCGGAAACATCAGCGCCAGTCTGTTCAAATTCGTGAGTATTCTACTACTACAATATTTCGTACTTGGTAAACTCGTTAAGAGGTTTTATCCCGAAAGTTGGCAACGTCGCATATAGCTGTCAAATGTTTCGCTGTTTCTATTAATTTCTCAATATTGCTGAATTAAAAAGAAAAATATAATTCTATGGTTGAATGACGCGTCTCGTTTTATATTTGTTGGTTAGGCAAATGATAAGATTACATTAAAATGCATGGAAACTGCGATGGAAAGTTTTCAAAAGATGTTACTTCCATAATACTAAAAATTTCGTGTTCCTATGATAACTGTTGCAATCCATATTTAATGTTTTATTCAACCATAGAGCGATAATTCATGTTTTCATTCAGTAATATTCAGAAATTAATGAAAACAGCAAAATATTTGACAGCTATTTGCGACGTTTAAACCCTCTTATAAAGGCCTCTCATGCAGATGGTCGGGTGTCACACAGCTGGGATTATATTCAATCCAAATTGAGACGTAAACAGAATGTTGGTTTTTCGGTCGACTATTCTCAACGAGCGGTAGGTCTCACGAGGTGTCGACCAATAATCATCATGATGTCACATATTAACACCGTAACTACCCTAGCCTGGCTTTTGGCTGTTCCAGGAAGCAACACTCGCTGGGTTTTTAGTGGGTATTCCATACTGGCGAGTCCCACATAACCACCCTTACGGGTGGTATGCGTCAATGCATTTTCCCAGCGTTAAAAAAAAGTTCAGCTCTGTGAAATCTAGAAACTTCTGTTCACTTAATAAACTATCGTATGTTACAGGATCGACAAACCCCTATGTATGTAGAGCTGGCCTGTCAGTCGAAGTGAAGTATTGGCCTGCAATGGGGGGACTAATCAACAATCAGCAACAAACAAATCAATCAGCAAGCCAAGTACCGAATCAAGACCCCACAACCATTAGCTCTCGTGCATAACATAGGGACCGTGAAAATATAAGGTAAATCGCCAATATAATGTATTTATAATTTTATATACATCTTTAAAAGTCGGGGGTTCGATTCCGGCTCGCACCTCTAAGTTTACTTATGTGCGAAATTCAATTTGAATTTACCACTGAGCTTTTCGGTGAAGGAAAACATCGTGAGGAAACCTGCACGCACCTGCGAAGTAATTCAAAGATGTGTGTGAAGTCCCCAATCCGCACTGGGCCCGCGTGGGGACTATAGCCCAAACCCTCTCGTGATGAGAGGAGGCCTGTGCCCAGCAGTGGGCCGTAAATAGGCTGTTGTAGTAGTAGTAGTAGATACATCTTTAAATGAATTGGTGTGTGAGTTTGGCTAAGGCCTAAAAACTGCTGGACCGATTAGGCTGTTTTTACCCGAATGTCAGGGAGGGTAATGTTTTTCGTGAGTATCTATCTACGAGTATATATCAATCTATCTATGTTTTGTAATTTCCTTTATTACCACGTTTTGGCCAAACGGCTGAACCGATTTTCATGATTGAGGTATCATTAGAATCGTCTCGTCAAGCCAAATGTTGTTAGACGGGTCAGATGAAAAACAAAATGGCGTCTAGACGGTGGAGTCACCTGAAGTGGAAATCGAAAAAAAAAAGTTTGTTGAATTATACAATATGGGTATATCCAAATGAAGAGCTTGTCAAGAGGATTGCGAAAAAGTAAAAATTGTTCTCATAATTTTCAGAATGAAGAGCATGGGGCCCTTTACTTTTTCACTAAGAGAAAGTGCTTGGATGATTGAAACCGTAACAGATAAACATATGCTGTCGAAGACTTTTCTGTGCAACTTTTTGGGGTCTACAATTCTTTCATACATTGTTTTAATGTACCTTGTACGGTTTAGCCAGCATAAGTGGAGCAAAAATGTATCGATGAAGAAGAGCAACCATTACTTAGTCGACCATTTGTATGGAATTTGACGTTTGGTATTTCTATTATAATCTATATTGTAATAAAGCGTACCTCTCGTGCCTAAGCACGTGACCTAAGTACTCAATTTTCCGCTTTTTGATGGTCTGCAACATCAGCCGGTGCATGTTGACGCGCTGGAGCACGATTTCGTTTCTGACCCTTTGCGTCCAACTAATGAGGAGCATGCGACGGTAACACCACATCTCGAAGGTATCGAGTCGCCTCTTGGTATTATCTTTTATGGTCCAAGCTTCGCATCCGTACATCACAACAGGCCAAATATAACAGTGTAACATTCTAATTCGGAGCTTTACATGTAATTGTCGGCGGCACAAAACCTTTCTCATGCTGTTGAAAGATGCTCGGGCAACTTCTATTCGGGTCTTAATTTCTTGGTCTGACTCCCATACTTCGTTAACCCAAGCTCCCAGGTACTTGTACTGCCGAACCCGCTCGAGATTTTTGCCTTCTACTAGTTATGTTATGTTATGTTAGGATTCAGGGTTTCTAGAGACAACCAGCAGTTTCTTCTTATATATAAAAATGAATTGCCGTAATAAACTTTCGTGTGTTACAGGATCGGCAAACCCCTATGTATGCAGAGCTGGCCTGTCAGAAGAAGTCAAGTATTGGCCTGCAACGGGGGGACTAATCAACGTGCTGAAACCAGCAAGCCAAGTACCGAATCAAGAGCCCACAACCATTAGCTCTCTGGCATAAGGGACCATGAAAATACAAGGTAAATCGCAAATATAATATATTTATATAAATCTTTTTCTTATATATAAAAATGAATCGCCGTGTGTTAGTCTGGCTAAGGCTCGAGAACTGCTGGAACGATTTGGCTGATTCTTTTTTTATATTATTTCCCTTGATTCTGGGAAGGCTAAGAAAGAAAAGAAAAGAAAAAATCTAAAGGAAAAATAACTTTGTATGGGAATCTGTGGTAATACGAAGGACTGGGGCTCATGACTACAGATTCCCAATCCTACAGATTCTCTAATCTACGGATTCCCAATTTAACAGATAACCAATTACACAGGTTCCCAATTTAACAGATAACCAATTACACAGGTTCCCAATTCTACATATTCTTTATTCCACAGTTTCTTATCTGACTACTATTTTACCGGTAAGGGTCCACTCAGTCCGTTAGGTGTGAATGTAGGTTAGGTTCGTTAGTTATCTATATACGCCCGAAGGGCAAACTACCTAGAAATAGGGGCCCCGCGTAGCGGGGACCCGTCGACCCAGTTACATTCCTTGTATTAATATGTAGAATTGGGAATCTGTGGAATTGTGAATATGCAGAATCAATATTCTGTAAAATTTAAATTATGTAGAATTGGGAATCTGTACACTTGGGAATGTGGAGAAATAGAAATCTGTAGACATGGTATTCTGTAAAAGAAATCTGTAGAACTGGGAACAATTCATACGAAGTTCACCGGGCCAACTCTAATAAATTAAAGTCCATTTTGGCTTTTTACCTTAACCGCACTTTTAACTCTAATGTGTAATTTAATTACCTAGAATTAGTAGTATCGAAATCACATCTTCAACAATGTAAAAAAAAATATGTCATTTTTCAGATTCTGGTACGCGGCCCAGCGAAGACTGTCTACCTCTAGGGGACTCAAACATACATCTTCAAATTCAATTCAAAAGTTTTGTATAAACAACATACTCGGAGAATTCTCCTGCCCTTTTGGAAGTGGGTCTGAATTCACATCTTACTGGAAATCGCATATCAACAAATTATCTTAAAAACTTTTTACCTTTGCGACCGACTTCTAGACTGCTCACAGGGTGTATTATGCTTATGAATAATGGTGTCGACCGCATATCATAATAAAATACAAAAGACCTCCAAGCTCATACATGAAGTACCCAGTAATATTTATAGAAGCCCACATTCCACAATGAATTGAAAATATACTACTAGCTTCTAGAAAATATTACCAGCCAGTACTATAATCAGTATTTGTCATCAATAATTGTTTGTATCATAGATCAATTTGTTAACGACACAGTTGCACTACACAGTTTGGAAACAAAGTGAAGTGTCAGTTATGTAAATGTTGTTAGCATTCGTTTATTTTTAACATATACTATACTTTTGAGTAAAAACGTAAAAGTATGACTCACTCGTTTAAAAAATGTAACTTTTATTCTTACTTAACAGAAAAACTTGCCCATATTATAACAAATTAGTTGAAATTAGCTGTAAGTTTTCCAAATAAATAAAATTATTAAGTACTAGCTTCTGCTCGCGACTTCGCACGCGTGGAATTCGGTTATCGCGTTCCCGCGGGAACTATGCGTTCCGGGATAAAAAGTAGCCTATGTCCTTTCCCGGGACCCCAACTATCTCCATGCCAAATTTCATCTCAATTGGTCCAGCGGTTGAAGCGTGAAGAGGTAACAGACAGACAGACAGACAGAGTTACTTTCACATTTATAATATTAATATGGATGTCTGCCTATGGTATGTGAAAACTGTTATTCGTACTATGTGTACTGCTAGATAGGTAACTGAAAGATTTATTTACTTTGACATAGTCGTAAGTTGTATTTTAATTATGAATAAGAAGGTAGTTAGCTCCACGCTCACGCATTACTATGTCCTTGTGCAAGGCATCATAATGTATATTTTAGTTAAAAGTTAATAATGTATATCTGAGTGACGACATTATTATTCTCTTTATTTGTTTACAGTATTATGTTAGTTTTTATTTATTTAAACTTCATTGCACATACAAAATGTATACAATTGGCGGACTTAATGCCTAAAGGCATTCTCTACCAGTCAACCATAAGGTCAAACAGAAAGAAAAATGAGTAGGTGCATCAATATCAGAAATAAACTACAGAAATAATAGGAAGATAACAAATAATTTCAAAAGCGGATAATTTTACATAAACATACATAAAAATTGTATAAAAGATAAACATATATAAACCAGCCGCACGAAGCAAAGAAAAATATGAAGGATTCCAAATCTACGCGACCTGCTCAAACAAATGCTTACGCAGCATTCGCTTGAAGGAGAGCTTGGTTTGAGCTTGTCTAATGTCTAGAGGTAGCGAATTCCAGAGGCGGATTGTCTGAAGGGTGAAAGAGTTAGAAACAAAACCAGTGGAGTGAGAAGGAGTGATGAGTTTAAGAGAACGAGAGGAACGCAGATCACAACCGGGACGAGGAGTATCAAAGTTAAATTTTGATTTGAGATAACCAGGAGTAGAAGGGTCGAACAGGATTGAGAAAAGGGTGCACAGAATACGGAGGCACCTGCGCTGGCGTATGGGGAGCCAGCGCAGCTGACGTCGGGAAGAAGATATGTGGTCATACTTTCGAAGACCAAAAATAAAGCGCATGCCATTGTTAAGCAGGCGGTCTAACCGGTTAAGAGACTTGAGTCATGTTGGACATGCACACATCACCGTAATCAATTAAAGGCAGGATAAGCGATTGCACTAACAGAGTCTTGGTACTAATCGGCAGAATTTTTTTGGAGCGCTAGAGCGCCCGTAAAATGTTAGTGGCCTTTCGACTTACTTCGGCTAGTTGAGCATCCCAGGAAAGGCATGAGTCAACTACAAGCCTGCTTTGACCAGGGTACGAGAGAGCCTTCAAACGCAACCGGCGCGATCCGAGATTTGTCAACTTTAGCCAGCTGACGAGAACTACCAACAATGATGGCCTGGCACTTGGCATTATTATATAGCCATAAAAGAAAACTACAAATAGTAATACAAAATATAAATACAAGCTCATTATAAAAAGCTAACCTAGGGTACCCGCCAGCGAAGTTTGTCCTTCTCGGCTTTCACATTACAGCATCGGAACAAATATTTCTATAAGTACCTGTATAACATTAACTGACTTTTGTATTTGACAATGGCGATGAAAAGGTTAAAAACCAGACATTTAGATAATTTAATTATCTTAAATAACGATCTGTATTCTTGTTTGTTTCGCAATAAGCATTTTGTTTGTCTCCAGAGACGATGAAAAAAGTGGATTTGTGAATTATCATGAACAAATAACTTGTAAATCGAGTATCTGGTCGGTTTTTCACGGTAGTTTGTTATTTTAAGTTCCAAATATGATATACTAAACTTCTAAATAAATAATGTATATAAACTCAACTATTTTTATTTCGTATACGCTATTCTATTATTGTTCAATCTCAATTTGAATAAGTTTTACTTCTTCACTGCTTCATCTGAATAATGAAGAAGTAATTCTTATTCGATTTGAGATTGAACAGTAATTTTGTGTTTTTAATATCCTTTTTCATGTAAGCCAACATTCAAATTTCGCGCTTATTACCCGACTGTGCCAGAAGGAGGGTTATGTTTTCGTAAACATTCATTCAGCACAGCAGCGCCACACCCGATATGACATGAATCCCGGAACTACACTAACGAACTGTCACTTCCAAGGTTGATTCCTATCTGTCTTTAGACATATCTTCTAATCTGTGACCTGAAGACCTCCGTCTGTGACTTACAGCGAGTACAGTGGTTTTTGTAAGTGTTCTTTCGTTGATTCATCCATTCCTAACATTAGCTTGTCAATAAATACGAATAAGTAAGTACACTATTCTGTTAAAATGGCGCAGTCATCGTTGCCTAACCCAAACACTCTTTTGCCGCTCGAGTTAGTGGACAAATGCATCGGTTCCCGGATCCACATAATAATGAAGAACGATAAAGAAATGGTGGGAACACTGCAGGGCTTCGACGACTTTGTAAATATGCTGCTGGACGACGTGACTGAATACGAATCCACGCCGGAGGGAAGAAAAATAACGAAACTAGACCAAATCTTATTGAATGGCAACAACATCGCAATGCTAGTGCCGGGCGGCGAAATGCCGGGTGAAAATTACGAAGCACAGTAATAACATTAGATATAAGTTAGTAATAAATTATGCGTATTTAAGAGTAACCACGCTGTGTTTTATTTTCTAATCTGAGACTATTCTCAATATAGTTTTTATGGACGATCTCGAACAATACACTTAAATGCGATATGTGGGGAACCCTGTGCTCGTGTGCGCTCCAGTAACTGCACTAGGTAAATCTGGTCCTGATTTCTTGCTTATACTGCTTATCTACACCCACACAACTTAAAAAAAATAGCAGATCAGATTCGGTGCTGGGAATATACACCTATAATAGTTTATACTGGGTAGGTAGAGATCTACCATCTAAACTCCCGCGCCTTCACATTTCAAAACGCTTAATTTTTTTTTAATAAAAAGCACCACCAACTCTCAACACATAGTTGATGGCTGTCTCAGCACGCACATGTGTTGAGAGTGTTGGTGGTGCTTTTTAAATACATTGAAGCGTTTTGAATTTTGGAGGGGTGGGACTTTAGTTAGTAGAAGATCTCTATAGTCAAATAGAAACTGTCCTGTATGATTCTATTATAAGTAACCTTCTTTCTCTTACAAAATTGACCCACTTAGCCAAGTTGCCTCCAGGCCTTTGCCACTTAAATGTGGTGACATAACATGTGGCAACTTTTTCAAATGGACACTTCATACATACTTACATAAATTTACGCTTATTTCCCATAGGGGTAGGCATGGGAGGAACCATAATTCATAAAATGATGTTTACTTAAGTTAATTGTAGGTAGAGTTCTAAATAAAATGATTTCCCTCCACCTCTCATTTATACACACAATTTTTTTTGTCTGAATTAGGCCTAAATTACATGTGGCTAATTTGAAACCTTTCTTTATTCTTCTGATATTTTCTTCCGATACATAAGAGAAATTTATAAAAAAAATACTAAAGAAAGCAAAGTTTATAATACCTATGTATGAAGTGACAAAGATACATTTTGTTTTTATTTTGTAAACCTGTTTGTTTTTAATAATTTTCCTGTCATCTTCTTGCCATTTTGTTAAGTAATCATAACCTTTTTGTCTAAAAATCACGGGCAAGCAGTTGAATATAGGTTCTTGTCATATAAATGTAATGTACTCTGTTACGTTTGTATGTATGGGCCAATTAGATCTAAGTTAAAATTGTAGGGTTAAGGTATCTGTTATCTTTGTTAGTATGAATGATATTAGGTAAACGGGGAAGAAATTACAAATAAAACAACACATTTCCTTGTAAAATCACCTTTTATTAGAACCATATTAAATTCACACAAGTTCAATTCAACACAGATATTGACACCGCCACGAGCACAGTGTGAAATAAAGTAAACCACAAGTCTGAGCTCCAAACAGGTAATTCGCCCCTACACTGCTAGCCGATCCCTAACATCATATACATAGCGTGACACTTTGGAATTGTAAGTTATTATTGTCTAGGTTTATTTCAGTATAGAAGAATGAAGAAGTTCTGATAGTGATATTAATTTTCAAGTTATTGTCTTCATGTGTTTTCTACCGGCGAATTATCTCTTTGGAGTCGATATATTCCACTCTGTGGGTCTATACATATAATAGTAGTCTATTATGCTCCATTGATTTTCCAATTCAAATATTTTGCTTATTTAGAAATCTAAGTAGAAATCATAATAATATGATTTTTCAATTGTGACTACAAAGCAAAGGCCGGTGCGCCGGCCGCGGCGCCGACGCCCGGTTGCGACAGGGTTTCACTAGACAGATCTAGCTACAGATCACATAGTTACTATCCTAGCTACTAAGAGACAGGCTTCCCATGAATCGGCATAAATCCACCGGCATTACCCACGTTCAACTAACATAAAACATATTTTATAGATTTTAGTATAACATGATTGAATGAGATTCTGTAAAAATATGTTTTTGGTTACTTAAACGGTACAATATTCACCCCCCCTCCCCTTCAAACCAAAGTTTGGCAGAGATTCTACGTTGGACAACATACATTACCATCCGATCGGCCGCCCGCGAAATCTCTTTTGCCATCATTCCGCGGTCGGTCAACTTAGCGGAAACTTTAAATACACAATCATATTAAGCTTCATAGAAGAAGCTATATGCTCTATCTATATTAAACACTTTATATTAAAAGCAGTGATAACGGTAACTTAAATGATTTAAAGTATCTTACAACAATTAATACTGATTAAATTAAACTAAAAAACGATAAAACTAGAATGAAACGTTCCATAACCAATATCAGACAATTGATCACAACACTCGATACGTTAAGCATTAAAATTAACACGTTAAAAAAATAGATTTAAAAACTTGATTTAGGTATAGTAAAAACCCTCCAAAATGGTTTTTGTATGATAAATTATCCATCTCGAAATTCTATCTTGGTCTTAACTTAGCACCCAACGAGGCTCGTGCGAGCCGCCGACTTGTATCTTTCTAATTACAAAATGAATAATTTGATTGAAGGATTTGGTTGAAGGGCAGTCTACTTGAACACTATATTATGCGACATTTGTTACACAACAATAGTTCCCATATATGTTAATGTTTTCTTATATGGAATTATGGATACTACTGACTTCTTTAAATTATATGTAGAATTATAATTTATACCTCGCATGATTTGACGGCTTCACGGGCTCGACAAACGCACCGCCATTTTGAATTACTAGACCTTTCCTTTGCAATTTGTGTGATAAATACACTATGCGTCATATCTATGTCGGCTAAGAGATCCGGTGGCTCGCATGCCTCACCCTCAATATGCCGGAATATTTACATTCCTCGTCCCCACAGATCAGATATGTACACTTACATTTAATCTTTGGTTCCGTTGTAAACCCTTAATGTTAACAAACTATTTGCGATTACGTTCTCACAGCTTTGCTGTCGCAATGAACACACCTCGCGCGGTCACTGGTATTTTAAATAATTGAAATCGGTCGAATTACCAATTAAAAAACAAAATAGTGTCAACTCCTTAATCTAATCATAAATAAAACAATATTTAAACAACTTAGTCACATTCACGCTGACAGTACACAGAACGGTTTTAAAGCTTCGTTTAGATAAAAATTAAATAAAGCAGGCATGAAATGAACGCCGCAAACAGTGTTTTGATTAGAACGCACCCGGAGCGCGCACACTCAATTTAAAAATGAAAAGAAAAAACACAAGAAGTTCGCCGATTTTCGATATTCAATGGCCAGTAATAAAAGTAATCTCAACTTGGGGTTTTCCCAAAGGTAGGTAGATTCATAATAACCGTTCAATTTAAATTGAGTGTACTCGGTCTTTATCTTTGATTACACATTTAACCCATGGACTGGCGGTCTTGTACTGAAATAGTAACATATTAAAATCAAACTCAAATCGATATTCGTAGATTTGAACCCACCCCGTGGCTTGAAAACGTTGCCAGTGACTATAAAACACAAGACCGAGTTGAAAGTCGTTATTTGTTTTTATACTCCATTTCAATTTTCATTTTATTTCATTTCATTTACCCAAGTAAATGTTTTGCATTTAAAGGAGCCTCAAGCAGATATTGTGCAAATAAATGTGCAAATATTTTATATTGTTAATCAAGTATTTATCGATGAACAGTCTCCGTAGTACAAATGGATCTTTAGAGGGATGTTAAAATCAGTCATTATAAAATTCGTTCACTTTACGGCTTGGAGTGCTGCTTTGTTAAAGCTTGATCGGGAATTCAGCAGAGCTGACGTTATTTCTGCGTTTCATATAGCAACACCAAATTGCAATCTCAATATGAGTAATAGTGACTATGTACGAGTTGTCAAGTATACTTCAACCAACTTATTTTGGGAGGTGTACATTTTTATAATGAGCCTTAAAAATACTACTACTTAATGGCGTTGGTTTACTTATGCTTACTTTATTATTTTAATGTTGCCAGCTGAATATTACATTTTAATTTTACTTTGTAAGCCACAGGACGAGGTCTGCTGAAATCCTGCTCAAGCTTTACTTTAAAGATATTTTTTTTCTAAAAGGATAGTATTTTGTGGATCGTATATAGATTAAAGTTATCGATGAATCTTTAGTGTAGAAAAACGTGACGCAAATTCGTGGTAGCACCACGAAATTTAAGCTCAAAGAAATAGCATTTTTTTAACGAGGACCATCTTTGTATACCTGGAGTTAAAATAACCCACAGGTTTCTGATGTGTACACAGGTACTTACAACACACTTACTATGGCATGCGTTCGAAGCAATAACTGAGTGCGAGTGACTTAAATGCTACGCCGCGGGCCACATTCCGGGGTGCTGCGAGGGAGCGCGACCGTCAGTCCATGGCGGTATAGAAAGACACAACTTAGAAGGCGCGCGGCGGTGCACTTAAGCCGTTGACGCAGTCTATTATTGCTCAATCCACGCGCCTTCTAAGCTGTGTAGACCTGTAAGAGGCGTCTAGCACACGAGGGCCTCCGAGATCGGATTCTCCGTGATGCGAATGACGGGAGAGCTGCGGCAGGGCCGGCGGCCCGCGTCCGACAGCCGACGGAACGCGACGATCTTGGTCGGGGACAGCGGCGCCACTGAAACCAGGTAACGTATTTAGACGACTCTTGTTTCAATGTTAGACCACGATTTAGCGTTCCATTAACTAGCTGCACAGCTGTTACAGGTTTGACATAACTTAGAAAGCGCGTGGATTAAGCGATTTAAAGTCTGCGCAAACTTAAGGTTAAGTGCTTCGCTGCGCACCTTCCAAGTTGTGTCTTGCTATACGACGTAAGGTAAACTCTTTATCTCAGAGAAGTTTTTGTTTAAATGTCAGTGTAAGTTGCACTTTAAAAATTAGGCTGCAATTTCAAAGAACCAGCTCGGTTATTACAGTTATTGAAAGAAATTAGTTGCAGGAATGCATTGACTTCGAAGTATGACTGAAAATGTTTTATCGTCAGTACCTAAGTGCAGACTGACGCTGAAACTCGGTTCAAGTAGGTAGTAGAGACCTAGTACAACTACAGAGCCTGACGCCAGCAAAAACAACTTCATTTCTGTTAAATTCATTTAAAAGTGACGTGTAAAAGTGCCCAGATGTGGCCTATTTGCTGAATAAATATTTTCATTTTCAGTACATCCTGACCGACGCTAACAGGGATAAAGAGTAAGAGGGGGGATGCCTGATAATATTCATAATCTCCGATTTTCTCTCTCGTTTCGCATAATCGGAAAGACAGAGAAGATTTTTGGGAGTTTTATTTAGAATTCTAACTCCGTCAAAGTATGACTACTTCTTCGTATTTCAGTAAGTAATGCGTCAATAAAACGAAGTTACTGAAATTTTATATGTATAACACAGAGCTTAATAAAAGCTTAGGTACTCTACAAACACCGACACAAAAGTAAAATAAAGAGTGATAAGACGTGACGTCATACAAGATAAGCAGAATTTAGTATTAACCTGACCATCAGTACTGACCCGGTCGTATAGGTATCGCCACGCAAGTTGTTGTCACGCACACATGTCATGTAATGACATCGGTATTATGAATTTAATGTTCTTTTTTTGTATCGATACATAGGCATCTCTGCTGCCATTAACCGCGATTGATTGATTGTATCGATAGCCGTTCTTTATGTATGTATGGAGTGTGGAATGTGTCTTGGTAAGGAGCGCAATCTTATATGGCGAAACAGTTGAAAACGAGTCCAGCGGATTTGATAAGCAACAAAACAAGACGCACTCTCCTCACAACCGTTTCCGCCTCAGCAGCGCCATCTGAAGGCGCTACTGCATTCTATCCGCCTAGGTGGCTTGACTGGAGTGACGACCGCAGCGCCCACAACCTACCCGATTTGGTGTCCACTTCTGGAAGTATAAAGATTGCGCTCCTTTACTTCAACCCTCCATAGATGTATGTGTTAGCAATCACCTCAGCTCTCGTGGCGATACCTTTACTTAGCTGCATCACGACCATGATGAGTTCGATGATGAGTGGATTAAATATTAATACTCTTTATCAAAGTAAGCGACACGCCGCGCACCAAATCAGTTGGGTCCTGCTATACTGACAGTCAAGAAAAAACTGGATACAGCATCTATAATTGTGTCAGTCTTGGAACGTGGTGGAAAGCGAATGTAGTTTTACTACACTTTCTAAACACAATAACGCATGTCAACGGTATATTCTAAAACTAGATAAACAACATTCCAGAACCGATCACCCTCTATCGTTTGTTCACATCACACACCATAGCCAATGTCTATGCACGGAGCACTATTCTATAGCCTAATTTATAAAAAGGGTGTAAAAAATCCACATGGAAAACACCTTAAATATTTAAATATTGAACTTATTTATAGTTATATAAATATTTAAAATAACTAAGGTTTTTTATCCACTCCGTACAGTTAGAAAGTACAAATACAACATCACGAAATCCAAACTGCTATTATTTAGGCCTTTCTTGTAATGAAACAATATAATATTTTCTTCATTAGGTACCTGTTGGGTAAAAACCACGTAGTGTTGTATGAATTAAACACAAACTTTTGTGTGTGCAGTGTATTTAATTGTACGCACAACATTTTGAAGTTCGCAAAATAAATTTGCATGTAAAGAGATCTATATGACAAAACTAAGTATATTAAGGACGTCGAAATAAATCAAGCAGGACAAATCATTGAAATTATAAATCACACAAAAAGCAAGGTGTTATCGTGCAGAAACTATCAAACACTGGAATTATAAAAATATATAATTATCTTACACTATAGTCGTGAATCTGTATATCTATTTTATTATGGTGATTTTAGCTAATCCTGTGTTTGATTAGTTTCGCACGATTTTTAAATAAACCAAACAAGGAGAAAGGGTGACTTACTTTTTCTACCAAAGCTCTACACGTTCAAAGGTCCCGGTGGTGATGATTTTGGGCTGCCTATGGTTAGCTTTTGCAGTGACAACACAGCTACCACGGTGAAAAAAGAAAACAAATAAATATAATATGAAATAACAGCCTTGCCAGTGTAGTGAATGTAACATTAAAATAAACAAAGAAAGAAAATAAAAAATAGTCCACCTAGGATGCTACTGAACTTGAAAAAAAAAAGCATTTTAAATGTAATAAATGAATTCGTTTGTTTAAGCACGGATTGAATTATTTAAATTTATCGCATGTCAGATACTAAACAATTAACAGTCCAATAAACAGTAAATGTCAATTATAATTTTTTAAAAACCTATTGAATGAATAATGTATAATTGTACATGAACGCCCCTGGAGCCTCGCCATTTTCTCACCTCTCGCCAGATGACTTATTTGTAAAAGGTACAATTAAAATTCTTGTCATACATTTGAAATCGTTTTGTCAAGTTTAATTATTTTTATAAAGAAAATAATAAGTCAATTTGGGAACTACATATACGCGAAAAATCTTGTATATGTAGTTCCCAAATTGCTTTTAATATCAACCCAGTGAGATGAGATAGTTGACGATCTGGCTCCATCTAGTGGCGAAAACTTTGATGTCCCTAAATCATGACAGTGACCACCAAAATACGATTCTCACCGAGCGGATCGAATAGAATCGCATGGAAACATTGGCAGCCGTGGCTGCAGCGTCGGTCGGAGTTCGGTTCCCTTTAATTCTCGAACCTCAACCGCGAGGAATTGAAAGGACGCAAATTCCATTCAAATATAACATTTATCACTGCTTAACATACGGTCTAAATTCCTTTGAAATATAGTATAATAAATATTCTATTCTCTTCGATTCGATCCGCTAGGTCCCTAATGAATGAGTAAAAATAGTGAAGATGAAGACAGTAGGTACTTGAATTTTTTCAAGTAGTAGATACGGAAAGATGCAATCATGATCATGAAAGTTAATGATGATGATGAAGAACACGACTTAGGAAAGCATTTTGTTAGGTATTTATATGTAGTAAATCAATTTTTTTAATACAAATAATAAATAGCACATGCAAATACCTAAAATTAGATTAGTGATAGTTTTATTTTTGCTGTTGATCATGATACTATTTTTAATATTAACAAAACAATACTTTAGTTCGTGTCTCACGAATATTACAAAATAAAATAGCACTATTCTACTCGTATTCACGCGTCGAATAGGTTTATAGGTACTACATCAGCATCACATTTCCAGACAACATTTACTAGAATCTCTTTGATACTACGATTAGCTAGCGCATAGACGGTTGCGATACTCTAACAAGGGACTATCGAACCATTACATTACAACACAAAGCAGCATCAAGGCTGTCCGCCAATACATACCAGTTAAAAGTTTCCGCAAAATGCATAATCCAGGCTCAAACATAGGTAAGAAGAAAATAAAAAAATTCTGAATTTAATAAAACTCATTTTCAGTATTTTATGGTAAGTAGTATAAGTAATGTAATGAAAAAGAACAAAACAGGTCAACTAAATATTGAAAACACTATGCAATATTGAAATAATTTAATGACGATCGAAAGCTATAAACTTTTTGTATTATAAAGCTAAGTACAAAAAAAAACATTCGAATTGTTGACATTTATAAGTGTTAAAATTATTTCGATTTATTTCAGTAAAATAGATGCAAACAATTATTTGAAAACAGTTTTCATAGGCTTTAAGACTGATTAGAAAAAGTAAAACGAAGCACAAATTCGGACAGTAAAGAAAATCTGTGATATAATAATTGCATCTATTAAGGCTACGTGTCAACAGGTGAAAATCTTTGCAAAGCCGATCAGTGTACATTCGCACTAGAGCATGACGTGTTATTATTAGAAACATGTCGATAATTATAAAAAGCACTAAAAGCAATAATTTCTAGAAGTTGCTCAAAATAAGTAAAATTTAAACTACAGTAATTATATACTTTTCCGTTATATGAATTAAATATTATTCCTAGGTACATTTTTTTAACACTTTACTTGCTCGAATGATATACGTTTACATAAATCATTCAAAACTTTACATGTTATTTTAAATATAGACTTTTTTTTATTACAGTCGCGTGCATAAAATAGCGCACATTTTTCTTGTAAATTTTATAATTTAATACGTTGTTTGCAACGGACGGAAGTCGAGACGGTTTTCTGCATTAATGTTTTGTTTTTAGAATTTCTTATGCACGCGTCCGGGATTTTAACTTAAAGACAGAACAGTATCAAAGTTATATGATAAAAATATTTAATTATTTTACATTGTACTATAAAGTGGCACATAAGTTTGGCGATGGAGAAAATGTTCATTCAGTGATATACCGTGTATTTAATTCGTTGTGACCACTATTAGTTAAAGAGGTCGCTAGTAACGTAAGGCAAGCCATACAATTATTCATTTATCTCAGTTGAACTTGTATGCTCATTTTAAATAAATAGGTTACTATAAATAAAATTTCTCCAAAATCATTTTTTTTAAATATGTAAAAGCAAATTACTGTAAGTAAATTTAATCACATGTAATATATTTTGTATCTATAAAATACACGTTTTTTAAATATTCAATTAATACAGTTATTTAAAATATGACTAGAAAAGCATTGCTAATATGTCGCCATTTATAGCGATATTGTAATTACATTTATGTATTTGGAATCACATAATTAATATTAGTTACAAATGTTTAGTGTGTAGATAGTTGACGTAGATTAAAATACGAAGGGAGCCTCGAAAATGTATATTTATCTTTAGTACCTACTTTTAGAATTAAATTATTAATAGTTATACTGTTTTAATAATATATCTCTTCAATTTGCGGTAGTGAGATGACATCACATATTTAATTTAGTTATTATATTTTATAGTTAATATTTTCATCTGGTAACTGGAAAGTCAGACAATAACGTGGTACAGCCAAGTTCGTTAAATTGTATGTCGTATGGGCTAGTGGACCCATATCTCCCTCTTTAAGTTGGGAGAGACCTGTCACACGCAGAAGGACTAGGGTAGACTGATTTTTCCCTACTGGGATTTCGTTATTTGTAGCAAACTATGACAATGTTCAGTGTAACTTTATGATTTCCTTTCTTGTCACTAATAAGTGTTCTTATATAACGAGCTTGACTGTACACGTAAGTAGTTTGTTGTATGTCTATTCTACTTGTATACCGTGAACGTAAGGTCCATATTGGCCGCATGGGGCCCTCACTTACCGTAGCCCTCGCCTTGCAGGAACAGGCGGAATGCCTCGGAGATCTTGCCCGGTTGCTCCTCTAGGACCATTCCGCAGTCGGAAATCTGAAACGAGATTATTATAGATTTATCTTGTACTTAAAAAAAGAATTTTGGTTGGAAGGATTACCTTCCAACCTTCATATAAATCAGCGTACGTCCGAATTAAATGTTAAATGTGATAATAGATGTTGCGTCGCTGCCCAAGCCCTCCTGGATATTGCTCGCATACAGAGCTTTTCCGATGAACGCCGCAATGAAAGAAGTGGCGATGTGGCGGAAGATTATGCTATTATGCTTATCTAACAGCTGTTTACATATAGACAGGTGCTATACCAGAAAGAAAGAAAGTGGCATAGTGGTTCGACCTCTGCCTCGCATGCAGGGATGATGTTCAGGACTGGCGGCTTGATGGTGTCTCCGTCGCGCGATATGCCCGGTGAGTCTGTGAACATCGACAGGTCCCACATTGGTCCCGCTGGCACCCACCTTCATCCAAGTGGAGTTGTACGGGTTGAGGCGGCCGTTGAACGTGACCGTGTCCTCGACGTGGGGCGACAAGGCGCCGGTGATGTTCAGGACTGGCGGCTTGATGGTGTCCGTCGCGCGATATGCCCGGTGAGTCTGTGAACATCGACAGGTCCCACATTGGTCCCGCTGGCACCCACCTTCATCCAAGTGGAGTTGTACGGGTTGAGGCGGCCGTTGAACGTGACCGTGTCCTCGACGTGGGGCGACAAGGCGCCGGTGATGTTCAGGACTGGCGGCTTGATGGTGTCCGTCGCGCGATATGCCCGGTGAGTCTGTGAACATCGACAGGTCCCACATTGGTCCCGCTGGCACCCACCTTCATCCAAGTGGAGTTGTACGGGTTGAGGCGGCCGTTGAACGTGACCGTGTCCTCGACGTGGGGCGACAAGGCGCCGGTGATGTTCAGGACTGGCGGCTTGATGGTGTCCGTCGCGCGATATGCCCGGTGAGTCTGTGAACATCGACAGGTCCCACATTGGTCCCGCTGGCACCCACCTTCATCCAAGTGGAGTTGTACGGGTTGAGGCGGCCGTTGAACGTGACCGTGTCCTCGACGTGGGGCGACAAGGCGCCGGTGATGTTCAGGACTGGCGGCTTGATGGTGTCCGTCGCGCGATATGCCCGGTGAGTCTGTGAACATCGACAGGTCCCACATTGGTCCCGCTGGCACCCACCTTCATCCAAGTGGAGTTGTACGGGTTGAGGCGGCCGTTGAACGTGACCGTGTCCTCGACGTGGGGCGACAAGGCGCCGGTGATGTTCAGCACTGGCGGCTTGATGGTGTCCGTCGCGCGATATGCCCGGTGAGTCTGTGAACATCGACAGGTCCCACATTGGTCCCGCTGGCACCCACCTTCATCCAAGTGGAGTTGTACGGGTTGAGGCGGCCGTTGAACGTGACCGTGTCCTCGACGTGGGGCGACAAGGCGCCGGTGATGTTCAGCACTGGCGGCTTGATGGTGTCCGTCGCGCGATATGCCCGGTGAGTCTGTGAACATCGACAGGTCCCACATTGGTCCCGCTGGCACCCACCTTCATCCAAGTGGAGTTGTACGGGTTGAGGCGGCCGTTGAACGTGACCGTGTCCTCGACGTGGGGCGACAAGGCGCCGGTGATGTTCAGGACTGGCGGCTTGATGGTGTCCGTCGCGCGATATGCCCGGTGAGTCTGTGAACATCGACAGGTCCCACATTGGTCCCGCTGGCACCCACCTTCATCCAAGTGGAGTTGTACGGGTTGAGGCGGCCGTTGAACGTGACCGTGTCCTCGACGTGGGGCGACAAGGCGCCGGTGATGTTCAGGACTGGCGGCTTGATGGTGTCTCCGTCGCGCGATATGCCCAGGTCGGTCCGCCGCAGGTACGAGTCGATGAACATCGACAGGTTCGTCGGGTTCACGTTTCGGTTGAAGTGCATGCGGTACATTTGAGCCAAGTCGTGGTTGCGCTCCTCGGGGAACTGTGGAATAATCGGGTCTGTCAGGATTGGGTTCACAATGTCTTGGTCCAGAAAGCAAGGCTCAGGTTTTGCAATTATTTTATGTTACAAATTTATAGGTAATATATTCGCTAAGCATACAGGATAACACTTGCTATTAGCAGTACCAGTATAAAGCGTAGCGGTTATATATATATATATATACTCGCCTAACCGAAAGGCATGATAACAATAAAACGAAGTACACTGCTTGACACAAAGACCTTCCCAAAAAAAAACAACATGCCAAGACGAGTACTTATTGCTTTAGTACGTAGAGATCTTCTACTACCTAAAGTCCCGCGCCTTTACATTTCAAAACGCTTCCATTATTTTATTATTATTTAAAAAGCACCATCAACACTCTCAACGCATAGTTGATGGCTGTCTCAGGTCGCACACATGTGTTGAGAGTGTTGGTGGAGTTTTTTAAATACATTGAAGCTTTTTGAAATGTGAAGGCGCGGGACTTTAGATAGTAGAAGATCTCTAACCGTTTATGACTTTAATGTAAATGTGTCAGTTACAATATGATACCTTCTCAATTTGATCGACTTGCACATATAGGGCAGACATAGGTAGGTAAGTATATTTTAGTTATTTAATTTATGACAATAATGATGTTTTGAATTTGAAACGGAGATTAATTTCCGTTTGACCCATATTCAGCAGCTATTGAATGGGTTCACAATAGTCTCTCCAGTCCCGGAGGTTAATTTAATTAGGGTTGTCGTTAACTTTTCGAAAGACTAACTTTCGTTCAGTTGCGTTTACCTTCGTTTCCTCGAACACGTATTGTTACATTTCACTTTGCCTTTTAAACTTCGAAGTGGGACTTCCAATGATTTTAACTCGTAATTAGAGTTGCTAATGGTGAAACATTAATTTCTTACGAAGCGGCTGTCAACGTAACTACCCTTCATTAATGTTTAACGCTTTATTTCTTGTGTGGAACAAGATTGTAGTCAATAAACTGGATGAGCTAAATATAGTCGATGTAACTCTCCTTAACGTCCAAGTACGAGTATATTGTTATCTATTTTCTATTAAACGTTTTAAAGAGGACGTAGGAACAAGAACTAATTATGCACAGATAACAAATAAAATTTGGCCATAAAATGGTATAAGCCGTTTAAGAATTCGCAAAGTGTACACTTATTTAAGTTCGTGTGTTTCACTTAGTTCATTTTCGAAGCAAATATCTCGCAAACTATTGGCATAAATAAAAAACTTACAAAGGAATCTAAATATATAAAACTCAAAGGTGACTGACATAGTGATCTATCAACGCACAGCCCAAACCACTGGACGGATCGGGCTGAAATTTGGCATGCAGGTAGATGTTATGACGTAGGCATCCGCTAAGAAAGGATTTCCCGAAATTCCCACGGGAACGGGAGAAAACGGGATTTTTCAATTTAATATTTCTGCGCATACGAAGTTGCGGGGAAAAGCTAGTCTTCATATAATTTTCCAAAACCAATCCAATTATACCCACACGGCTATGTTATGAGTGAGACCCTTTTTTTTCAGAGTCGTACTGCGTCATTTTGTAGCGGTTTATAGAACACACTAACTCCTAAATTTCAACCATACAGTACTCTTATTCTCCGAGAGAAATGGCTGTGCGACATACGGACGGACAGACAGAGAGACGAAGTTATAAGGGTTCCGTATTTTGCCATTTGGCTACGGAACCCTAAAAATTGGTTTATTAAAAGATGAAATTCTTTATCACCCTCGCTATTGCAGCATAAGTCACACATTCGCAAAGCAGTTTCAGTAAATATTTTCTTTTCGCAAATGAGACTGGTGCAAGATACGCTAGGCAGATTTTAATTTTATAATACAGTGGGTAGTCAGAAGTTACAACAAGGGCGGTAAAGTATAAAGGTACCACTCACGCTTGTAGTTTCAGTTTTGACTTTAGTTTGCAAGTATCAGCAATCATGGAGAGAATAATACCAATATCGAAACAAGAATTGGACCACTTCCATGTTAGCAGTGAATCACAGGGTGTGTACCTTGCCGAAGTGGTGCCACATGAGATAGTCGAGCACTCCCTGCGTCATCCCACGCGAGCGCAGCGATCGAGCGTTCATCTTCTGGTACGCCCACTCGATCCAGCCTGACTGGTTCGAAGTGCAGTTGATCAGCGCTAGTGCGTCCACCTGGAGTTGGAAAGCGGTTTTTAAATATTTATAAAAAAAATCGGCTACAGTTTACACACTTTCGTATAGGTGGACGTAAGTAACATGTTCTCATAGTAGTTGGTGCCACAATCCAGCTCTATTCGAAAGCTGGCGCCATCCTATAACTTAAGTAAAAAACGAAATACTAGCCTAGTTCTCTTAAACAATACTCAGACCCCGGCGAGATCGGGCATAAATATTACAATCTTATTAAACTTGTTTTGTATAAGAAAAGTTTCGGAAATACGGGAAAAACCGAGACATTGAGAAAGTAGCGAACTTCAATATGCGAGTTCTGCCTGGATTAAAGTTATGCCTTTTATAAATATGTAATATTTTTGGTGAGAAGTTTTAGTTCGATGTGTTTCGCGAACAAAACCACTAAAGCTAAAGAATAACATACAGAATATGTAGACACTTGTAGAATATCAATATCTAGGCAATTTAATCTCCCGTTTCGTTTATGAAACCTAGCTAGATCGATTTGTCGCCCCCGAAAACCCCTATACTTATTCCGAATTTCGTCCAAATTGTTTAACTCCGTTTCTGAGATCGCTTGTATAAATAAATAAATATAAGCACATAGCTCGTCTAAAGTGTGTGTTTAACGCATTCACTGCCACTTCTGTTTTATGAACTTTCGCCAGGCGCCACATCTGTCATTAAGGGAACATTGCAACGCACATGTGCGTTCAAGGCACTGCGGGAAAGTCAGCAAAACGCATATATGCGTCGGTGACAGTGAATGCGATATGAAAGTCTCTCAAGGGTATTCATTTTGGCTTGTACTGCAAGTTGGATAGACAACTCACCACAGCTTGACACTCTGTTGTCTCTTTCGCTCGGCAAAGTTCATTATACCGAAGAGTAAGACGTGTATATACCTTCTGCGGGTGCGCGAGCGCATACCGCGCGAAGATGTTAGCGCCGGCGCCGACTCCGAAGCCGATGAAGGACTTCATCCCAAAGTGACCCAGCACGAAGTTCAGCTGGCTGGCCAACTCGTCCATTGTTGGGTACACGTAACTGCAACAATGAAATCCATTATAAATAATTTACATCTCATCTAATGTGAAAACTCTCCTCAAACTGTCTTCTTACCAAATGTCATCTAAATTTATTTATTTACATTTACAAATACATTTAAAATCGTGAACGCACGCAGCTAACGCTGTGACTATTATTGCTTGTGTGTTGTGTAAACCTATTTCTTTCGAAGTAAAAGCAAAAGGAAGAAAAAACAACTTGATAAATAAAATCAAGCACATTCACGCCAAAAAACTGCTTCAACGTAGTAGGTTTCAATGAAAGCCAGTAAGTAGTTGAGGACGCTTTCGTAAAAAAACTTTAAACTAGTACATGTATAATGTATTAGTTCAACAACAAAGAGCGTGACGACTGAAAATGCCACATCGATCGAGTTACATAATACTGCGGCAGCAAATGAATTCCTCGTACAGTATTTGAAAACGAGTCCAAACAAGAGGACCCAACGTTCGATTAGTTTACTAGTAATTGTGAGTTCGACACTGAACTTAAGTTCCTACTAGTATTTTGTCCAATGAGCACTCGCAGCATTAATCGGAAAGGGCCGAGCGTAATGCCAGCGAAATGTCACGATGAAACAATTTTCCGGTGAACGATTCCCCGACCCTCGAGAACATAAAGAAGCATGACCAGGCGTCGTAACTTGGACGGCGTACCTACGTAGGTAACCCATATCGAGCGGCACTCTTACATAACACTGCGGTACCCTCGATTCCGCTGGTTCTATTCCGCTTTCCAAATGAATGCTATGTAAATATTTCGGGTTAATATGACAATGGAAACGCTACGGTGGTTTTTGAAGGCCCCATGTTGGGCGCCAATTTCGGCTTGCTGCTGGTATTATTCATAATTTGAATATCCCGCAAAGACATGTGCTACCGTATAAACATATGTTCGCTAGTGTAGGTAGCTAAGTAAGCAAAAATGTGTAATGTAACATTTTCGTAGAATTTAATGGAGGGTGAAGTGACGCCGTGGGCGCCGGTCTGTCGCGCCGGTGTCCTATTAATGCAAGTTTATTCACCTACATAAAGGATGCTTCTTTATTCGATTGTCATTCACATCCCACACGCTCTTAGAGGGTTGTTGTTTCATTAGATCGACGTCTCGCGAAAAGAGGACATGACAAGACAATAGATACCATATACATAGGTTTTTGCTTGCTATTTACTTTTATTAGGTAGATGGGGTAGGTAGATACACGGCAGCCGGCGCTCCTGTGTTTGTTCTGGTTCTTTGGTACTATTTTTGCATCCGGGTGGTAACGGCACGGGAAATCATAATACGTACCTAAATAAAAACGCATGTCGTGTGTTTCATGACGTACTTAACCTGGACTACTTAAAATTATATCACGCTGACTAGTGAAATTGATTACTGCCATAAAACCATTACGTGGCAATTTTAAATACAAAAAATGCTACACGTGTTCATTGAAAATTCACAACATCCTTCGACAAAAACAACTATGTATTAAACTGGAGGACTAGTTTTTAAAAAGATAAAAGGATTTTAAATTATGTAAGATTCATAGTATCTGATTTAAAGATGTTGCACGCGATGCAACCTAATTATTATGCATGGAACTTCAAGCTTACATACATAGCATGATTTGGCAGCGCTCAATGCATAATATTGATCTCTCCTATTCGGTAACCAAACTTTATTGTTACTATCTATCCCGCATAATTCTGATGAGTATGAAAAGGATAGTAGTTGTTGGCAAAAGTCGAAAGGCATGGCCACCGCCTAGCAACAGTGGAGTCAACAAAAGATGCACTTATTTTAGTGCGTTTTCTGGCTGCAAGATCATATGTATGGATGGGATTTAAACTAGTAGGAATACCTACCTATAGAAAACAATGGCACTCATAAGTAAATAATAATTTAAGTAAGTAAAAGTTCCTACTGTTGTCCGAGGTACACCATTGGCGTCATTTATCAAGGATCACTATAGTTCTTTATCGTCTTTTAAGTATCGAGCGCTCACTAACCTTGTTCATCAAGAAGTCCAATCCAACAGGTGTCGTAGAGAGGCTCGGTAGATTACTAAAAGCCAATGAATTTGTGGCGTCCGGGGCATTTCGCCGGTCGACTGTCTAGGGAAATATCCCCGCAGTAATGCGACTTGAGAGTTACCAAATTGATATTCAAAAAATTGCAAGTAAATATCATGGGATGGGAACGATGTCTATAATTTGTTTGTATTAGTGTTACAGTTTGAATCGGATGTTTGAAGCCGTGATGTCCTACCACCTCTCATGCAGAGGGTCGGGGGTTTGATTCAGGCTCGCACCTCCAAGTTTACTTATGTGCGAAATTAAATTTGAATTAACCACTGAGCTTTTCGGCGAAGGAAAACATCGCGAGGAAACCTGCACGCATCTACGAAGTAATTCAAAGATGTGTGTGAAGTCCCCAATCCGCAATGGGCCAGTATGGGGACTATAGCCCAAATCCTCTCGTAATGAGAGGAGGCCTGTGCCCAGCAGTGGGCCGTAAATAGGCTGTTGTAGTAGTAGTAGTAGGCCTCAGGATAGGCAACGCATTCTAGATCTTATGGTTTATTAATGGGGGATCAAAGGATTTCGGTGTCCATGGGCCGCAGTTACCATTTACCATCAGGAGGGCTGTGCGCTCGTTTGCCTATATCATATCGATATAAAAAGAAGCCAAAATGGATTCAGTAAATTAGCAATTCCGTGTTTAATTAAATAGGCCTGTAACGTTATCCCTCACGACGTAACATACTCACCTGAAATTGTAAATTACCTGACGAGAATGGTTATTGTTTGAACTAAACAAACTCCTAAACTATGACGCAGCTTCAGGCGCCCTGTAATATCGCAGTTGGTTGCTGTATGGATGGACATAACGCGAATAGTTTGTGTGGACTTTGTCGGAAGGTTTTTGGGTGGAAGTGGAAAGTTTGATAGCGGTATAAGGTATACGACACATTAATTTAGGAAACAGCTATAATGGAAGACACAAAATGGCGATTAATATTATGATACCTAAGAATATTTTTTTTTTTTAATTGATAATTAATAACTCATACAGAAATAAAAACGTTGTTTCTCATATTTCAAGTACATAGTATGTCGGTACGTAGGTATGTATATAGGCAGAGATGTGACTTATCTAAGTATCTGAAATACAGATACAAGATACAAAATACGTATCTTGTATCTGTATTTGAAATACTTTTTTTCAATGTATCTTGTATCTATTATCTAAATACCTTTTGTTTGGTATCTTAGTATCTTTGTAAATACTTTGGCTGTTAAAATACTTTTTCACCTCACTGGCTCGAAAGTGGTCGTTTTGCAGCTTGATATCCGAGCGCAAAAGTTGTTTTTATCCGCTAGCGTGGAAAGTGTTTTTGAAATTCGAACGACGCATGACGCCCCTGTCACAATAAAAAAACAACGATACGTTCTGAAACGCAATTCGTCGTGAGAGTTTTATTAAAATAAAGGAAAAATTTACTTAATATCATCATTAATAAAATTATATTAATAATACACCGTTTCAGATGTATTTCATTATTTCACTATGTTTTATCACAAAAATACTTAAATGTGTGTATATTTTAACTGTATTCAATGAATAATTGAATCTTGAAGTACGAGTAGAAGTGATTTGGAACGCAACCTAAGGAAAAAAAAAACATTAAAAAAAAAAGTTTTAGTTTGCTGGTTTTGTAATTTAGAATACCTATACGAAGTAATAAAGAAAATATGAGCGATTCTAGCGATGAAGATACGAATTTAACTCCTCCAGAGTTAGCAAAAACTGTACGTGACGCCGAACTAAGTCTTCTTCCCGAAAAATCGCGCGTGAGGTGAAAAATTTTGTGTTGCGCTCAGCAGCAAAGTCGTTTGCTGTCTCGTGCCTTGAAACCCTCGTTACACTCAGGATTCTATATTTGAACCACTCGCTTCGCTCGTGGTTCAACCCTAGAATCCTTCGTTCACTCGGGTCTCAATCACGCACTCACAGCAAACAACAACTTTGCAGCCTTGCATAACAAATAACTATTACATCACCCTTGGCCGTAAAGTGGGATTTTCTGCCCGCTACGCGGAGAGAAAATCTCACTTCTTGGCCAAGACAAGACGTAAAACTTTTGACAAACCACGGGCGGTAATTCGTAAAGCCCCAGATCGCATATTTATGGCCCTCACCTTCGATTCGGGCCACAGACACCTGCGATCTGGGACATTTACGAATTCACCACCCTAAGTCTGTAATGTACTATTAGGTAATAGTTGTTGTTGTTGATCAGGAACGATCATAAGCTCACTCACAGCGCCAACGCTAGTAACTAACTGTCAAACTTTCTTTAATTAGGGAATCATGTCCTGTTCATAGCAGTAGTATTAAAAGTGTACTTATTACCTCAATGGCTCTGTCAAATTTAGTGTCAAATGTCACTGACGTTTTTACTGACCGCGCCCGTGCCTTCAGTTCTGCCCCTGTGGAGCGACTCTTCTCTTATGGGGGCATGATCATGAGGCCTCATCGAAAGAAAATGAGCGACAAAATATTCGAAGAACTGGTTTTACTTAAAAGTCTCAATTAAAACTTGGAAAATGAAACATTTCAACAATAAACTATCATTGAATTAAATGTGTTTTCTTACAATCTTACAAAAGTATTTTTATCTTTAAAAAGTATTTGGAAGATACGTATTTTGTATCTAGTATTTCAGATACCATTAGAGAAAGTATTTGTATCTGGTATCTGAAATACTTAATTTTGAAGTATCTTGTATTTTGTATTTCAGATACTTTATACAGGGTATCTTGTACATCTCTGTATATAGGTACATATAAAACAAGAAACTGAATGACTCAATCGAAACCAGTTACTGGTCGTACAAAGCTGAAAATCATGTTCTCGCTTCCTTGGGGAGTGTAGGGAGCACTAAGAGATGATTTTCTGAAACCCGGAACGGGGAAAATGGGACCTACGTAGGTTACACCAAGGGAGACGGTTAGTCAAATAAATATTATACCTATTATTCCAAGTATAATTACCAACATAAATTGTAACGACATTTACATTTGATCACCGCCCAAAAACACAATAGCGCATAATAATGATTCTCAAAATGTGAAGCTTATCCCAACCGAGCACTTAATTCCTTCATTGTTTGCGTTGCTAATTATGTTACCACATTTTTGAATACTAAGTAGCGGGATTCATTTAAAACCGGCCATTTTTTATGCTGGAACGTGACGGTCCACACTGCGGGGGGCTATGGGAAACACTGGTGGGGGTTTTAGTAAAACTTTTCGCCGGGCGACGAGAAATTGAGTTCATGAGAATTTACATTATTTATCTGTATTATTAACGACCTACGAAAAGAACGTGTTTGCGAACACTACAGCCGGGTTCGTAATTCAGTATAATTGATGCGACGCCATTCAAAAGGGAAATGCTATTTCGTGATCCTTATTGACATTTGACGGATACAATGGGACAATGAGCTCGTTTATTCCGAATTCGAAACAATAGATCTACCTAAGATCTACCTATTTCTATACGACTGTGATGATAATGTTAAGAGAGAATATAGCGTATAAAATTATTCATCTTCCATAATGCAGCTAAGGTACCGCTTATGTGCGCCCCACGTTGAGCGCCAACCTTCGGAATACTTAATTAGAAAAAGATGGGCTGTAAAATCGATCAAGTTGTTACAACCGCAAAAAGACGAACGGAGTGAGACTAGAATATATGTATTAAGTACTTAATTTGTCTCGAGATATCAATGCTTAAATATAAACGTACATAGGTACTTAGAATGTTAAAATCATAACCCTTCTTTTGGCTTAAATTTGCAGTAGTCGGGTTACGGTATTTAAATTGACACCAAGACGGGACTGATTGCGGTTTGACGAATAAGTCCGGTACTTAAAGCGAAAGCCTCTTGGATAGTCAATTTTATTCGGAAATGAGAAATTGATTTTATAATGTAAAGCTTTTTCAACCCTTTATTTCGAAAGCAAATACCCATTTAACCCTGAACCCTTGACTTCTAATTACGAGAAAATAGGCATGTACCTATGTTAAATATCCTCTACAGATTCCTTTATCTCGATGTTGACAGCGGGGTAATTTTCCGCGGGACTCCACGAGTAGGAAAACGTATCCGATCTCCTCTCTCCGCTCACAATGGGTGGATTATCGTTTACGGGGACTAACGAAACATATTGTGTACACAAAACTGTTGCCGGAGGTATGCATTTATTAGATGAGAGATCCGAGATGAATGATAATGAGTATAACAGCTTAAGTTACAAATACTTTTATATTTCTGCAATCCTGTTTGGTAAAGGAAGAGTAGGTACAATAGAAGAGGACTACTACACCAAGTACTATTAGTAAGATCAAAAACCGCTAGTAATGTAATTACTTACCTGAATAAAGCTCCTTATAAAACGCGGGCGTGATGTGTATGATTAACAACAAATGAGTTGAAACCTGAAATGTATTCTTTCCACGACTACGTGCCGTTGCCTACATACAAAGGGCCACTCGAGACGGCACGCTACGTTCCTAGCTCGGAATTTAGTACCTATATAAACAGTAGTAACAGTATTTTTGTAAACAGAAAAATAGATATAATACCTTGGGGTACTTTTGAATAAAATTGTATGTGAAATTCAACAAGTGGGTAACTCTAATAGCTGAGTTGATGAGTGGTGAACATCATCATTTCAGCCGAAAGACGTCCACTGCTGGACATAGGCCTCTCCCAGGGCTCGCCACTAAGAGAGTAGCACAGGACCAGTCGGGTAATTATTATTTGAAATAAATGTACATACAGTGAATCTCGAGTTCCTAGTTTTAAATAAATATTGGGTTTCGTTAGTCGATTTACGGACGATAATTTTATACTTTCAACGTCACGTAACGCTACAACGCTGGACATAGGCCTCTCCCAGGGCTCGCCACTAAGAGAGTAGCACAGGACCAGTCGGGTAATTATTATTTGAAATAAATGTACATACAGTGAATCTCGAGTTCCTAGTTTTAAATAAATATTGGGTTTCGTTAGTCGATTTACGGACGATAATTTTATACTTTCAACATCACGTAACGCTACAACGCTACGTAACGCTACAACGCTATTATTGCGTCATGATTTTAGTGGGCGCAGCCGGCGTTCATCAATCTATAAGACGTTATCACGTCAAACATGAATTATAAGTATTGAAACGTTGTATTACTCGAATTAAACCGCATTGATCGAAAGTAGATCGGGTTATGGCCGAAGATTTGCGTTAAATTTGGGTCAAGACCGTTTATTCCCGGAGGAGGAAACATGCTTACCTACATACGTAGCGCAACGGAACATACCTACATCATTCAATAAATGTGTTCAAACTGTAATTCCTCTATGCTAGTAACCGCAGTGCCTAAAGTAATATACCATCCAACAACCATAAACCATAACATTCTACGTATTTACGTTCCTTTGCTGGACCACATGCATCCATTACTCACGTGACTGTCATGTCATCAATCGTATTATCGTACCTCCGTTATTATTTTGGTCTTTCTTCCGATGCTAATCATCATGTTTGTATTTGTTATCCATATCATATCAAACACATTTATTACGAAGTGATATTTAAAGCTTCCATGGAATTTATTTTTTATGTAGGTGCATGCAAAGTACTGTAATCCGCTCAAAATAAATTATTATTTCACAATACACACACACACACACCCATAACCTCCTATCGGCTGAGCTCATAATTAGATTAGCACCGTATTCACTACGATACGATACACATCATTTGTATTCAGTATGTTTACGAATCTCCTTCTGTATAGTTACTCCTATTGTACGAAATTAATAATCCCACTTTGTACGACTGAATCAGTTTTCATCTGTAAATAGGTATCTAAGAAAATAATTAATTAAGCATTGTATCCATGAAATAATCCTTCAGCCAAAATAAAAGAATAATTGTGTGAATGGTTAAGAGGGTTTATCCTGAAAGTTGGCAACGTCGCATATAGCTGTCAAATGTTTTGCTGTTTTTATTGATTTCTCAATATTGCTGAATTAAAAAGGAATATATCATTCTATGGTTGTATGGCGCGTCTCGTTTTATGTTTGTTGGTTAGGCATTCAAATAATAAGATTACATTAAAATGCATGGAAACTGCGATGGAAAGTTTTCAAAAGATATTACTTCCATAATACTAAAAATTCCGTGTTCCTATGGTTACTGTCGCAAGCCATACTTAATGTTTTATTCAACCATAGAGCGATAATTCATGTTTTCATTCAGTAATATTCAGAATTAATGAAAACAGCAAAATATTTGACAGCTATTTGCGACGTTGCCAACTTTCGGAGTAAACCCTCTTAATTCAGTTTTTACACTTCTTAAGAGTGTAACCAAAATATTGAAAAAAAAGCACGTTCCCAAGAATTCATTTAAAAGGGCTTTTAAACCGGCACTTGGGCGCTGTAATTTTCTAACATAAGCATAAGGCCTGGGTGCTTAACTCCCTTAAATGACAGATAATTCTGCTTACCTTCCCTCGCGGGGTCGCGCGAGCATATTAAGTAAAAAAGAGTGGTAATACGGAGGTAAGGCGACGTAATTTAAATGGTTACCAGACGTCGTTGGCGCGTGATATTAAAAAATCAATACAGAGCCGACCGACGCTGCTCGCAAGTACCTACACCGTTTAAATGTTACAGAATCACGGCATTGTCAAAGCTAGACCTGAGTTTTGGATGTCATCGTTATTTAATTCTGTTTTTAGTATACTTTGTTATATCGGCAACAGAAGTACATTATCTGTGAAATTTTTAACTGTCTAACTATTATGATTCATGATATAGGTACAGCCGATGACAGAAGGAGCGATAGCGGGGTCTTAGTCTCTTAATAATAGGGTCCCGTAATCCCATTTTACCATTTGGGTACGGGACCCTAAAAAGCATCTTGAAGTACCCACCAGAACAGCCAACGTCCCGCTGTACGGAACAGGTCTCTCGTCCCGAGGATGTCCGCTCACTTTTCAGTTTGAATACCAACTACTACTACTACAGCCTATTTGCGTCCCACCGCTGGGCACAGGCCTCCTCTCATCACGAGAGGGTTTGGGCTATAGTCCCCACGCGGGCCCAGTGCGGATTGGGAACTTCACACACATCTTTGAATTAATTCGCAGATGCGTGCAGGTTTCCTCACGATGCTTTCCTTCACCGAAAAGCACAGTGGTTAACTTAAATTGAATTTCGCACATAAGTAAACTTAGAGGTGCGAGCCGGAATCGAAGCCCCGACCCTCTGCATGAGAGGCGGTAGGTCGAACCACTAGGCTACCATGGCTTCACGGCTTGAATACCAAACATGGTAGGAACTAGGAAACTTTTAAATTACATAAGAATATTATGTCTTCACGAAGGCAAAAAGTAGCTGCTTCAATGGGTCTCGTGCTCAATTTATTAACCGTCATTAGGGTTAATAGAGTCTAAAGAAATCTCTGGTACAGGGAATACCGAAAGGTAACGTATCAGAATAACCATCCAAACCCAGTATTTTTACAATTCTGCCGCGCGTATTCAAAACCATCCACTAATTGATTATTGAAAATGGTTTAAATAACAGCGTAATTCATCAGAAAATGAAGTGACAATGGAATCTCGTTTTGTCATTTTCCCTACAGATGTATTTTTAACCGACTTCAAAAAAGAGGAGGTTCTCAATTCGTCGGAATCTTTCTTTCTTCCAACTAGAGACCGGTTGGAACAGATGCGTAAAAAGTTCAAGATACAAAAAAGTTCCATAGACGCAATGAAAAGCATCTGGCGCAGCATAGATTATAAAATGTTACGGCGCGGCGTAGGGTTCCAAACGCCGCCACAGCACGGGCACAGAATATTTAATAGTACGGGTGAGGCGAATGTTTATGCGCAGAGCCTCAAGTATAATTATAGCGTATTTCCAACCGTAAAAATTAAATACTTGGCTCGGGCTTTCCCGAAATAACACTGTAAGTATATTGTGACGTTGAGTGGAGTAACCATGAATTTATAATGTGAGGGGACGTTGTGGCGTTCGCAAATAAGACATTCTATTCTAATATTAATGGATGATAAATGTAGACTAAAGCACGTCGTCTAGCTTATCTTATAATCTAAGACTCTATGTACTTAGCCGTTAACAGCATATAACCCTAAGCTTATAGTAAGCAATAAATCCTGTAGCGTATATGAACGTAGTTAGAAGGGGTGCTGCAAAGCGGCTTAGGCCGGCAGGTAGGGGATTTCAAATATTGAAATGTCACTATCACTATAGGCTAGCCGTTGACCGGGATCGCCGTTTAATACTTCCAACTCCACAATTTATATGATTCTCTTCTCTATCAATTCACTCTTATGTACCTACTTATACATACCTATACTAGTAGAGTAAGTAGTTTGGAATGGAGCGGATATGATAAAAGTAATAATATTGGAAATGGGATGGGTAAACTGACCTGAAGTTGAGCACAGTAGAAAATAGAGTATTCGAAATTCAAGGCCATATTTGGCATTGGTGACTGTTTTCTAAGCCGCTAAGTTGGCACTAACGGTTTTTGGCGCGAACTAACCAAGCCGCATTTTGTGAACACATTACATTTTTAATGGCCGCGCAGACCGCGTTGCAACAATTGCATCTAATGGGGGCTATCGCGTGTGAATTTGCCACTAGAGGCGCTAGTTTTGCGTGAGGTCCAATAACATTCACTTTTCACTGGTTTTGGCGGGCTTCGTGACATAAATGATAATTTCTTTAATTAACCTGTTGAAAAGTGAAAATATCGCAAATATGGATTATTTTGCGATCAATGTGAACGCTTTGAAAAAAAAATCCGAACGAAACGGAACTGCACAACATTGCGGCATAGCTACTCGATATTATGATGGTTATTTATAATAAACTAGCTGACCCCGCGGACTTCGTACCGCCTTAAACCTCACGGAGCCCGAGACCTTTCCAACGAATGCAAAACCGTGGTAATCGGTATGTGCGTTCTGGAGTTATAGCGTCAGGGAGGAAAACCCGACTTATTTTTATATAGTAGAAGATGAACTTAATGAGATTCAAGATTTAAAACTTTGTTTCGGCGCCGATCTTATAAAGTCGCCTTTGACAGCTATACCTCTGGACCTTAGTAAACAGTGGCGCCACCTGGTGAGCAAATAAACGATAGTCCCCATTAAGGTGGCGTACACACGAAGTGAGCTGAACAATAGATAGAGAAACCGATAACGAGCTGTCGCCGTTGTCAGCAGTGCATACGCTTACGCGTAGAGATATTCTACTATCTAAAGTCCCGCGCCTTCACTTTTCAAAACGCTTCAATTTTTTTATTGTTATTTTAAAAGCACCCCCAACACTCTTAACGCATAGTTGATGACTGTCTCAGCACGCACACATGTGTTGAGAGTGTTGTGGTGCTTTTTAAATACATTGAAGCGTTTTGAAATGTGAACGCGCGGGACTTTAGATAGTAGAAGATCTCTAATGAGATTTACATGTAAGATAGGTAGTTACATGTTTCAATTTTTGAACTATGTTTCTCCAACACATATTTAGATTTGTCGGAAATTCTCGTGATGTACTTTATTTACATTAAAAAGATAACTTTGTTGTTTTGAAAGTATGCGCCCATGATTAATATTCTTTCCCGGAAATAATGTCAAATCTAAAAGTCGGGACGTTTATTGACTGTCTCGTTCGGAGATCTAATAGGAGTCTCTCGAGAGGCATGTAATCCTCAGTTCAAGTCGGCTAAATTTGGGTCGTTGGTAAACAGATTTGGCTTAGGGTTGCCATTTATAAAATCACCAATGAAGAATATTTTAGGACCATCCAGTCAATCTTGTGTCTGAGAAAGGTCCCTGGTCGGTTAGACTCCTCGCCTCTATAATACTTTCTGACACAGTACAGTTTTCATCCGTTATTTACATAGTTTACCACTGAGGCGAGATAAATCGAACCTAGCGGTAGAGTTAATGTTTGTCACCGCAACATAGGGAACGTGAGTTGATATGGTTGGTATGTGTTTGGCGGGAATCCAGCGATATTGTTAACACGTATTAATAGTAGGTTAGATTTAGAAAGCCACCATTTAATTTAAAATAGTTATCAGGTAACATATGTATAACGGCGCAACAACGACTGGTTTTCTAGACTTAACAATCATTTATTTCGGGAAATTATATTAGAGCTAGTGGCAACACTCGAACGGAGTTGCATGTCTGTAGTGGACTGTCAGTGTGACAGCACTGAAGAGGGAGCGAGATGGCTTGGAAATGCAAACCCGTTGGCTCTGATTTGAATCTCAATTTAGTTCGTCAATCAGATCATAATTGTAATTAGAAAATTGAAAATTCAGTGAAGTGATTACCAGCAAGTCGAACTTGCCTGTTATTTCAAAATAAAGTCGACTGTGGAGCCGCCCCCAACCCCACATTGCTAGCCATGGCGGACACACCGCCCGGCGATCCGTTATGTATAAACAAACGGACCGGTTTTGATACAGGCTATTTAAACGCAGCCTTAACAGGGATCAATTCGAATTCATGAAGATGAATGACATCCCTAGCTCGTTTAACTTTGGCTTTGAAAAATAGACAAGATCATCCCCTCATTAAATTGTTAGGCTGGATTTATGACAACTTTTTTATTATTACTTTACACATAAGTTGTCTAGACATGAGGGACTTATAGCAAGCAAGCAATTTATTTACGTACCTACTATACATTTTTAAATTATGCGTTGAAATAAGTGGATATTTTTATGTGATAATAAGGTGTCACTGATACTAGTGAAAATCTTACCTATAACCAAACTTACATGAAATGAAACAGAACAGTACCTACATTTAAGTTTACATTTACATAATAGGTACAACGGTAACTCCATTTTTGTTTAACAAAACCTCTATTTGCCTACGACTTCATTATATTCAGGTCGTTGCGAATTTGTTTTTTCCAAACATAAGTAGCAATCTTAAGATACACGGAAACAATTTCCCGACATTGTAATCCGTAGCCAACATGTGGTATATTCGTACACCGTAAGAATATAATTTGACAGGAAGGACAATATAAAACGTTTCGTGAAAGTAATACGAGAAACGCTCACGTTTGTAAAATAAAAGGGAAACAATCTGCCAAGTCTGTGTCTCACTCGAATGCACGTGACGAAAAGGCCTCCATTTATAAGCAACGACGGTTTATTTAACTTGCCATGTACTATCTTAGATCCTATTTTAGTTACCTATTGCTAACTTTTCATAAGTTAGCAATAGGTAACTAAAATACGATTATGGCAGAGTTTTCGATTTTGGATCAAGTCTCCTCTTCTTGGCAAAATTGTGCTCGACTCCTACTAACCGTGTAATCAGATGGTGCAACCAGCGTTCCGGTAGTCTTTAACTTGTAATTTTTAACCTACTTTGAAAAAAGTAGGTTCTCAATTCGTCTGTATGTTTTTTTGTATGTATGTTCCGCGATTACTCCTTCAATTGTGAAACGTTTTCGATGATTCTTTTTTTAATCGAAAGGTGATCCGGTCCTCCGGATTGGTGCCATTCTAATTTGGTTCTGTTTTAATATTGCGATCATGAACATGAACATGAACATAGGCACCCCCCAGCCAGACAATTCCAGTTTAGAATTTTCGTCTGATACGGCAAGCGTATTATCATCCGTAGCAATAGACTTGGTAGCCGATCTCGAGCATGAACTCAGTCCGGGATTAACCCTTTGTACCACCAAGGCGGTACAAAATGTCAACTCGGAAGTCTAGTTCTTGCTTAAGGTCTGCATAATCATTACTACGGATCAAGACCAAGGGGCACAAATAATTGTTTAGGAGTGACACGCTCTGGGATGGGAGAGGACGATCGACTAGCCGCAACCGGTCGACCACAACATGATAAAATGAGGGTACTTCTCAAAATTTGTTAGCACGTGTATGATTTTGGCATCAATTTCAAAGACTACTGTGAGTCTTACGTCCCATCGTTCGTACCCATGTTTGGAAACTGTAGCCAAGAAAAAAAAAAGACCGACTTCAAATTCCGACTGCCTACAAATTCGAAGTCAAGTGAACTGACTCAAAGCTGATGACAATCTTATAGTGAACTTGACTCCGATTTTGTAGGCTGTCGGAGTTTGATTTGAAGTCGGTTTTTATTCTTTGATTTAAAAATTTTTAGGCCTCTACTCTAATCAGGAACTCTTTTCGTCAAGCTCTTATCTACCGTCGCACATCGTAATCTTACCAGTCTTACTCATTAACCTACCGCCAAGCAGCAGTGCTCGAACTGTTGTGTTCAAAAGGGTAATAGAGACCCGGTGACATCACCGGCATAGACGATTTCGATCTTAGTCCTCAGTTTAAACAACGTACCGCTATCTTGATTTCTTATGAGACCACTTACCATTAGTTGACCGTTTCACGATCAATGCTATTAAAAAAATCACATTTAACAACTTGATGGTTTCTACATTCCAGTGTACAATAGGGAACTGGAAAAATAAACGGTTGGACGCGTTATGCGAGGGGACAGGCGCAGTAATCCGCCAGTACCAACGTCGCTCCAACTATTCACGGTGGGAAAGAATTCAGACTAGCATGCAAGTGTGTGGCTGGCAACGGGACGGAGGCATCTGTAATACCCGGATAGGACCCTGTTTAAAGTAATTGCGTTCCTGAGCCTTCGTTAGGGAACAATGAGTTCAGTCAAATGTCAGTCACAATCATGCAATAATTCTGCACTTGAATGTTACGGGCATGAATCGTTTGAGCGGATATTTTTGTCATCACATTTAATCGACATTTACCATGTTACTTACTAATATGCTCATTAAGAAAGTATGGAAGTATTCAACCTATTTTTACTGTTAACTTGTCACTGTATAGAATGAACCTAAGCGGCGTGTTTTTGGTTAACTTTGGTAACACGAGGAAAACTTTGAATTAAGTAATTAAATCAAGAGTTTGTTAAATTACGTTAATTGTGATAAATTACACTGAGCGAAGCTTCATGAATAGGTACGTGCCGTGGCGTAATTGATATGTTTCCGTTTTATTGATTGACCGCAACCGACTAATATTCCAACATATTTTTTCGACAGTTCATTAAACGGAGATTTTGTTCTACAAATAATCGCGCCTTTATAACACTAAAACTTGTATATCACCCATTCCAATGGCTCACGTACAATAATCATCATGTTTATATATTTTATAAAGGGGCGATAGCCTGCAAAAAATATTTATCTTAAATTTGTTGCTATATTATTGTTTGTAACATGTTTATAATTATGTATATGTTGTATAAATAAATCAACAGCGGTGGGACGCAAATAGGCTGTATATTTGCGTCCCACTGCTGGGCACCTGCTTGGGCTATAGTCCCCACGCGGCCCCAGTGCGGATTGGAGACTTCACAAACATCTTTGAATTACTTCGCAGATGCGTGCAGTTTTCTTCATGATGTTTTCCTTCACCGAATAGCTCAATGGTAAATTCAAATTGTGTTTCGCACATAAGTAAACTTAGAGGTGCGAGACGGAATCGAACCCCCGACTTGAAAGGCGGTGGGTCGAACCACTAGGCCACCACGGCTTCATACATATAAAGGAAGTTAAAAGTGAATACATAATAAAATATAGCCTTTACTGCCGCTCTCAAATACGCGAACGTAGTTGCTAACGTTGACACTTTTAACTTTCAACTTAGTAACGTCAAATAAACTAAAGTGGTAGTGAACAAAATAAATACTTTAGATAATCGCAAAGGCTCGAGTGTGTAAATAAGAAATATTAGCACGCAGGCGCAGGTTCTGAAAAAATATTACCTAATTACATCTAATTTAAAATTTATTTTCCATTTTCAAGATTCATCCTAACATAGCCGAGCTGAGATTGAGGGCAGCGGGCAGCTATGAAGAATAATGAAAACTGTTTCTACGCTCCACGAGACCGACTAAGTCTGCGAAATGAGAGAATCCGGTTGAAATCATGATTCAGCTATCACCGGAATGGTTGGAGACACCCGGCATTATCCGGATCAGGGAAGTATAAAAAGGGCTGCTTTGGTGTATTTTGTTGCGCTACAGAGATCTTCTCGGGTCCGCGTATATACAGCGCAAATTCCGAATTTAATGTGAAAAATGCCAACTCTAGTTCAACGTTTGTACAACGTGGCTTATAGCTTTCGAAAGACTTCACTAAGGACATAGTCTATTGGATTGGAATGGGCGTCTCTACATGTCATGACATTTGCAATATATTCATTCACAAATATTATACGTCTATATAGACTAAACATATATCTGACCAGTATGAATCTAGAATCTAGGTGTCATATTTAGTAAATCAGTATATGTATTAACCAAGGGTGTCTCAAATTACAATCATACTTACAATGTGTGTTCGTATGAAATTCTCCCAACTTGATTTTCATTTCATTAACAAAATACTTGTGCCCGCTACTTCGCCTGATTGGAATTCGGTAATAGCGTTCCTGCGGGAATTATGCGTTTTTTCGGAATAAAAAGTAGTCTCTATGTTGACCAGTCTTATAAACTATTTAGTTTTCGAGTTAAATCCGGACATACAGACAATTTAACTAAAAATAGTTGTTTTGTGTTCAGTATTGTTTATATAGACGACCCCTAGACTTGATATGTTTCTATGAATTTTCAAGTTTCAGACGCGACTTCTTCAACATACTTATTATTAGTATAGATGTAATTCAATACTCCATCTTGTTGGAGGCCTACCGACAGCTCGTCTCCCGGTTCGCGGACGCCACTCGAGAACTTTCCGGCCCCATCGGCCATCAGTCCTGCGAGCAATGTGCCCCGCCCACTGCCACTTAAGGTTCGCAATTCTTCGGGCTATGTCGGTGACCCCAGTTCTACTGCGGATATCCTCATTTCTGATTCTATCACGCAGAGAAACCCCGAGCATAGCCCTTTCCATTGCCCTCTGAGTGATTTTGAGCCTTCTTATGAGACCCATCGTGAGCGCCCACGTCTCGGAACCATAAGTCATCACTGGCAACACACACTGGTCGAAGACTTTCGACTTGAGACACTGCGGTAATTTGGACGAAAAGACACTGCGAAGCTTCCCGAACGCTGCCCAACCGAGTCGGATTCGACGATTGACCTCTTTCTCGAAGTTGGACCTACCTAACTGGACTGTTTGTCCCAGGTATACATAATGGTCGACAGCTTCGAGCGCAGAGCCTCCGATGATTACGGGAGTTGGCACAACATGGACATTAGACATAATTTTCGTCTTGTCCATGTTCATTTTAAGACCAACTCGATCGGAAACTCTGCTGAGGTCAGCGAGCATAGTACTGAGTTCTTCCATGGTCTCAGCCATGACTACAATATCGTCAGCAAATCGAAGGTGAGAGATGTACTCGCCATTAACATTGATGCCTCGACCTTTCCAGTCCAGCACCTTAAAAGCATCCTCCAATGCAGCGGTGAATAGCTTCGGAGAAATCACGTCTCCTTGTCTGACTCCCCGCTGCAGTGGAATAGGCTTAGTGGTCTGGTCTTGTAGTCGGACGGACATGGTGGCGTTTTCATACAAACACTTCAACACTTCGATGTACCGGTAGTCAACTTGGCACCTCTGGAGAGACTGCAGCATAGCCCAAGTCTCGATCGAATCGAAGGCTTTCTCGTAGTCCACAAATGCAAGGCAAAGGGGGAGGTTATACTCTTCGGTCTTCTGTATAACCTGCCGCAACGCATGTATGTGGTCTACGGCAGTGGCGGACTAAGGGGGGGGCGGCGGGGGCGGTCCGCCCCGGGCCCCCGGTCGTAGGGGGCCCCCAAATCACCAAATAATATAGTACTTAAGTTAAAAAAAAACTTGAAAAAATAGTTTCGACCAGGCAGCGGCATAACTGTACCACCTCATGCTCGAGGCCCCGAGGCAAATCTTTCGTACCTAGGGCCCCAGCCCCGTTAATTTTCAAAATTGCACAACTGAAATATTTGGATTTTCCTTTCTTAATTCCTCGTGGCCTCATGGGCCGGGCCCCCTCAGCTCAGGTAGTGAGTTAGGGAATTTTGCCCGTTCTACCACACGGCACTGCCACCCTGTTGTTACGCCAATGTTCTGGTTTCGACCTAGTTGACGTGAGTGCCCCCACAGTCCATTCCATAGATACTTAGTTATTATTATTATTATTATTATTCGAATAATAGGCGAGCAGCAATCTGGTGCTGGTATGCCTATATCACAATGTTCAGTAAAGTCCTTTTTTTTTTAATATAGTTTTAAATAAATGTCCACTGTATTCACTTTGAGTCATATGCACATATTTCACTTTCTTTTTGCACTAAATATTCTCATCAAGCGGGTTATTTACTAGCCACGCATCTAGTCTATTTTTAAAAACGTTAAGTGAGGGTGCGGTGATGACACTATCGGGCAGTTTGTTCCAAGCCCCAACAACACGATTTCCCAAGAGGTGATATGCAACATTGGAACTAGAGGGGGTGCGCATGATTTTTTGACTGTGTCTGTGTGTAGTTATTGGTAAAACATCCCAACATTCCCAATTCTAAGATCCAAGCACTTGATTCTTTCGGAAACAAATCGTCATAATATAATGCTATCCATATTAATATCCCTATTAATATTATAAATGCGAAAGTAACTCTGTCTGTCTGTCTGTTACCTCTTCACGCTTCAACCGCTGGACGGATTTGGATGAAATTTGGAATGGAGATAGTTGGGGTCCCGGGGAAGGACATAGGATACTTTTTATCCCGGAAAAACGCATAGTTCCCGCGGGAACGCGATAGCCGAATTCCACGCGGGCGAAGTTGCGGGCAGAAGCTAGTAATATTATAAATGCGAAAGTAACTCTGTCTGTCTGTCTGTTATCTCTCTTTACGCGTCAACTGCTGAACCGATTGAGATGAAATTTGGCACGGATATAGTTGGGGTCCCGGGAAGGGACATAGGCTACTTTTTATCCCGGAAAAACGTATAGTTCCCGCGAGAACGCGATAACCGAATTCCACGCGGGCGAAATCGCGGGCAGAAGCTAGTTAGTAATAAGTCAAACGCTCGCGGTACCGTGCTAAGCGCATAATATGGACTCCGTGGAAATATAATGATAATACGTAAATGAATCCAGTAACAGTACATCAGCATGTGCGTCAAATCCCGTAAGCCTGATTTTTTGCAGACTTGTTTATAATGTTGCCCTAATGTATAATCCTATATAGTTTGTGACCTCAAGCGCCTAACGTAACTTTGTCAAAAATAAAAAATAAACCGCACAAATTTCGGCTGCTTTTCAGATTTTGGCGATTTTGACCCTAATGAACTAGTTTTTGATACTACCTTTTAAGGACGTTTTTAAAGAAGACTTTTAGTTCGACTTCAGCCCACTACTTCGCCTGCGTGGAATTCGGTTATCGCGCTTCCGCGGGAACTATGTGTTTTTCCGGGTTAAAAAGTAGCCAATGTCCTTCTAATCCAGTAACTTTATACATCAGCGTGTGCGCGAAATCCGCTAGTTCTGATTTTTTGCAGGCTTATTTATGATGTTGGCCTAACTTATCATCCAAGTTTGTGACCTCGAGCGCCGAACGCAACTTTGTCAAAAAATAAAAAAACTGAGAAAATTTCGGATGATTTTCAGATTTTGGCGATTTTGATCCTAAAGGACTAGTTTTTGATACTACCTTCTTAGAAAGTTTTTAAAGAAGACTAAATTTGATATTATATGAGTCTAGAACGGTCTCTGTGTACGCAATAGTTTCTGAGAGAAAGCTTTTCAGAAATTATATTTTTTCAGAACTTCGCAATATTTTCATCATTCATCAAACAACTCTATCGGGATGTTTTTCTAATTATATTCGACGGATTGTGCTAGTGTTGCTCGTGTGGAGTCACGAATTGAAAAGCAACCTGTACCATTTTTATATCCTACTAGCTTTTGAAGGCGATTTCGTATACACATAAACATCAAAATTTTAATTCCCGTTTTTCCCGTTCCCGTAAGAATTTTAGAAAATCCTCTCTCGCTTTTACACCTCCTAAGGAACCTACATGCAAAATTTCAGCTTCCTACGACCATCAGTTTTGGCTGAGCGTTGTCTGCTAACTATAGGTGAAACGTGGCAGTAGTTCGATGGCTACCCCAAAGTTCTCACACAGCTGAAACTGCTGGTCGTAGGGAGCTGAAATTTGGCATGTAGGTTTCTGAAGAGGTGTAGAGGTGTATTAGGAGAGGATCGTCCAAAATTCCTACGGGAAGGGGAAAAACGAGAGTTTGAATGTTGATGATTATGTGCATACGAAATCGCCTTCAAAAGCTAGTATGATATAAAAATGCTACAGGTGACTACTCACTAGCACACTACGACGGAGGTAATTGGGAACACATCCTGCTACAGCTGTTCGAGTGACTTCTAAAATATTGCAAAGTTCTGAAAAGTGATGAATTCTGAAAAGCTTTATCTCAGAAACTAATAGGTACACAGAGAGGGTTCTTGTCTCATATTATAGCAAATTTAGTCTTCTTTAAAAACGTTCTGAGAAGGTAGTATCAAAAACTAGTCCCTTGGGATGAAAGTCGCCAAAATTTGAAAAGCACCCGAATTTTTCTCTTGTTTTTTTTTTTTATTTTTGACGGGACTAGAAGTCTAGAATTATCTCCATCCATACCAAATTTCATCTAAATTGGTGAAGCGATTTGAGTGTGAAGACGCAACAGAAAGTCAAAGTTACTTTCGCTTCGCATTTATAATATTAAGTATGGATGTATAAATGCAAACGAGCACACAGGCCACCTGATGGTAAGCGAACAAATTTCAACTAAATGTGTTAGGTAGTCAGTGCACGGGAGCCTAACATACGAGGGGTGATCCAAAAGTAATGATAATCAGTATGAAAGACACATAAAATGTTTAATAAAATAATTTATTTTTCTACATAATCTCCTTCCAAGTCTACACACTTAGACCATCGTTACTCGAGACCACGAATTCCTTTAAAAAAAATCTTTTTCTTGGCCCTCCAAAAATGCCTCCACAGCGGCCATTACCTCGCCATCATTTAAAAATTTGTTGCCTCTAAGATCTTCCTTCAGCCGTGGAAAGAGATAAAAGTCTCTGGGGGCTAGGTCTGGCGAATATGGGGGGTGTTCCAGCAATTCGAACCCTGAATCATGGATGGCAGCCATCGCAACGCCAGCCTCGTGGGGCGGTGCGTTGTCCTGGTGAAACAGGATGCCAGCTCGAAGTTTACCCCGCCGCTTTTCTTTGATTGCCTCTCTTAATCTGCGTATTTGGTCAGCGTAGTAGGAGCCCGTAATAGTGGTTCCCTTTTCCAGGTATTCGATCATTATGACTCCCTCAGCATCCCAAAACAGTGAAGCCATGACCTTACCAGCGGAGCTTGCTACCTTGAATTTCTTCGGTGTAGGGGAAGACGCTCGCTTCCAGGTCATGGATTGCTGTTTGGTCTCAGGATCGAAATGGTGGATCCAAGACTCGTCCATGGTTACAAACCGACGCAAAAATGTTTCGGGATCAGTTTGATATTTTTCAAAATTAGACTTCGAAATCTCACACCGTATTTCTTTTGTTCAGCCGTTAACATTCTAGGCACCCAACGAGCGGAGACTTTTTTTATGAATAGTTCATCAGTTAAGATTCTTTGAATGCTGCCATACGAGATGCCTGTGAGCTCAACTAGATGCCTGATAGTCATCCTTCTATCTGTTAAAACGAGATCATGAATTTTTTCGACGTTTTCTCCAGTAATGGCGTCAGATGGACGGCCTTCCCGATGTTCATCTTGAGTGGATGTTCTTCCCAAGTTAAACTCCGTTGACCACCGTGCCACTGTGGAATACGGTGGAGCGGACTCGCCCAGTGTTCCTATTAATTCAGCGTATATATCTTTAGTACACATTTTTTTTCAAACAGAAGTATTTAATAACCGCTCTCACCTCAGTTTTCTCCATTTTTGCGTTATTGTTCCGACTGCTCGTGAAAAAACAGCTGCAACTCTCTGACAGATACATTTTTTTTAATTTACTAAGGAGTCTTTATGGCCAGTAACGGCATACCTATTTATTTTAATCCGATTCAATAAGTATTCAGTTATTATTACTTTTGGATCACCCTTCGTACACCATCAACACATCTACACCGGCAAGGAGGGGGGCCCCATCTCGATTTTCCGCCCCGGGCCCCCGACAGGCTTAGTCCGCCACTGGTCTACGGTACTATAGCCTTTTCGGAATCCGGCTTGTTCGGGAGGCTGGAATTCGTCAAACCTGCGCGCGAGACGGTTCGTAATGACTCTCGAAAACAGCTTGTAGACATGACTTAGAAGTGAGATGGGTCTATAATTCTTCAGCAAGGTGTTATCACCTTTTTTGAAGAAGAGCACCACCACACTTCTGTTCCATGCTCGCGGCGTTCTCCCTTCGTGGATGACGGAATTAAACAGCGTCTGAAGGGCCTTAAGGACTGGTTTACCACCCGCCTTCAGGAGTTCAGCTGTAATTCCGTCATCACCGGGAGCTTTGCCGTTCTCAAGCTGTTTGAGAGCCATACTAATCTCGTACAGGCTGACGTCCGGGATATCTTCGGTATAGTGTCGGGTTAGTCTAGCTCTAGGGTCTTTAGCTGGATCAGCGACGGGTGATCGGGTTGTCGTGCACCCTATTGTACCTATTGTACCTATTGTACACCCTATTCCAAATTGCCCCACTCTCAGCTCTTCACCGTCTCGTTCGCGAACGAAGGTCGCGGGAAACCGGTGGAAGCAAGTAGCACAGGACCGGTCTGAGTGGCGAGCCTTGGGGGAGGCCTATGTCCAGCAGTGGACGTCTTTCGGCTGAAATGATGAATTCAATACTCGTAATTTAGAATACAATTTCGACGATTCGAAACGACGCCCCCGATTTCAAGCAATCTGCGAACTTATTCAGATTGATAGCCTTCGCTAATTAAGCTGAAGGCAAATTAATATTAAGAGATCTAAATGGTGCCTTATTAAACTTTATTTAGGAAATTTAGCATACCTACTGCTTTGTTATTTTGCGTTTAGGCAAATAATAATAAATGAAAGAAGATTATACCTTTTATAAATTGTATCGACTTCGAACCTTCTTCTTATATTAGCTATAAGTCGTTAGTTTCTAAGGTTTATTATTGAATGAGTCAGGTTATTCAGGTTTTATCTAATCAAAAATCTTACAATGTACCGAAAACCTTCCTATTAATAAAAACAGTACAAAGCGCATTCAGTTCACTCTATAGAAATTCTAAACAATTTTTCTGAAAAGACGTTTTTTTTCTGTAAGGACATTCAAAACTTGTCTTCACGATGTCGCGCTGTCGAGCCGGTCTTTTGTTTCAGAACGAGCGTCAAATGAGCTCCCAGTAACTGGCACGTCAGACCTGTGCTTAATGAGAAAAAAATGGCCGACGCACTCACCCACTGTGGGTATCTACTACTACTACTACTACTACTGCAGCCTATTTGCGTCCCACTGCTGGGCACAGGCCTCCTCTCATCACGAGAGAGGGTTTGGGTTTGGGCTGTGGGTATCGTAGAGTCATAAAATAAAAGAAATGCCTATCTTGGAAGCACTATACTCGACGCAAAAGCAAAGTGACGGCCGCTACCATAGAAGTATGTATGACGCGGGTCGTCACTTGGCGTAGCGGCGAGTAAATATAACACATATGACTAATACAATTTAGAGCTTCTACAGGGAAATTATTATCATGATGCAAACCAATTTTGTAATGTCAATGGTCCACTCGTACGTTTAGCCTGAAAGCTTTGTAATGGGGAATCGATAGCAGAGGCTGGCAACACCGAAAGTTTTAACTTATAACTTACAACTAACGGGTGCGCCGGCTGAATATTGGTTCAGCTGTAATTAATGCTTTCTGGTTATTGGTAATTTGTTGAAATCACGATGTGGAAGTAATTTAGAGAATGACTGATGAAAAGTTGCAGCATTTGTATTGCGTTAATGATTGGTTTCATTCTGTCATTTTATTCCTTTGTACTGTTTGGATGTTGTAAATATAAATATTATAATATAAATATCTCAGCCGAAAGACATCCACTGCTGGACATAGGCCTCCCCCAAGGCTCGCCACTCAGACCGATCCTATACTACTCGCTTCCACCGACTACCCGCGAACTTCACGAGGTCGTCGCTCCATCTTGTTGCAGGCCTACCGACAGCTCGTCTCCCGATTCGCGGACGCCACTCGAGGACTTTCCGGTCCCATCGGCCCTGTCGGCATGTCACCAAATATAAACCAAATTATTTATAAACATATTGTTGAATATTAGAATATTGTCTAGTCTACCAACCCATAATAACTCTCTAGACAACTCTACCTCACCACCCTAGGTCTGTAATGTACTATTACATCACCCTTGGCCATAAACTGGGATTTTCTGCCCGCTACGCGGAGAGAGAATCTCACTTCTTGGCCAAGAGCCAAGGTATGTAATGTACTATTACTCAATAGTAAATTACAGACCTAGGGTGGTGAATTCGTAAATGCCCCAGATCGCAGGTTTCTGCGGCCCGAACCGAAGGTGAGGGCCGTAAATATGTGATCTGGGGCTTTACGAATTACCGCCCGTGGTTTGTCAAAAGTTTTACGTCTTGCCTTGGCCAAGAAGTGAGATTTTCTCTCCGCGTAGCGGGCAGAAAATCCCACTTTACGGCCAAGGGTGATGTAAAAATATCTAACGTTATCTCCAGGCTAATTTAAGTAAGTTACTACTTACCGATGAGTAATTGAAGCCTCATATTTGTAATTTTACAGTGAGTATTTTATCTTTATTCAATATTATAATGTTTAAATATCTATGTTACATTCCGTGGCTAATACGAGTGATTTTCTATTTTATTTTCTGAAAAATCAGGAACGAATGTCGTATTTGTGTATATTTATTAAAATACCAAAGGAAAATATGAAGTCATAATCATAATCGCTGAATGTTTTTACCACTATTTTTATACTGTAACTAACTATGCGTTTTACCGGCATAAAAGGAGCTTATGTCCTTCCCCGGGGCTCCAACTATCTCCATATCAAATTTCATCCAAATCTTCACAAAATAATAGACTTTTATATTTACTACGTGATTTCAGTTCTTAATTGTTAACATTTTCAACGATATTACTTCTAGCTTGACATACACCTACAAAACACTTAGGGCTGGATTGAATTAAAAAGTTAACGCTGGTTAAGTATGGTCGCCGAGATTTTCATAATGAAGAAAATGACGTTTCGTAAGGCATTACAGCAGGCGCCATATTTAACGGACTTTAACTTTTATGGTGCAAGCCAAAACATATAATATAAGGCAGTTCGAGAGTAAGCTGCTTGTAGGACACACTTTTTACGGGAACTAAGACTGGAGACGACCTATTTGTACGACATTGCGAGCAAAGCGTATTTGGGACACATCCAGCCGGATTTCAACGCGCAACGAATAGGTAATAAGAAAACAGTTACTCAGTTTCAGTAGTAAAGCAGACATAGATAATATCAATGATAATGAAAAGATTTTGAGGTTATTTGCCAAAACCATTAATTTTTTAAAGCAGTGGAGATAATTTATGATTATGAAACAGTTAAAAGGGTAGTCAATAGATGTACGATGAATGCACGTACTCGTATTATTAAGGAAGAGTCACATTAGGTATTAGTTTAAAATCTTACATTATTTTTCGGTCTAACTAAATCGCGATTAAGGTATAATAGAAAGGTATACATGTGACGTCGTAAAATATGGGAATCGTACTGGTGGATATTTTATTGCGTACATTAAAGCCGAAATGGACGTTGCATAAGCTAGTCTCGGGATTTTAATTAAAAAATAAATAAAAAGGACTTATGCATTATAGAGTATCCTGCCTTGCCAAAATGAGTCTTATTCTCAAAGGTCCGGAGGTGAAATTGAATCGCTACGAGACTGAGCCCAATAATATTACTTTATGTTTATAATATCTCAAAAAGGAATGTTTCGTATTGTAAATTGCTTAATTATTATTTGTATTGCTTGGCTATAACCGCCGATTATATTGTATGTACTCATTATAAATTCATCAAAGATGCTAGAAGTTACTATCGTCCGTACGGCTTCGCTCAGGGACCAGCGATGCGCGAGGCGCGTGCATCAAGCGACGTTAAATGATACGTAGTGAATAACGTAACTCCAAAAACACTATCATAATTGGGGCGTGCATCAAGCGACGTTAAATGATACGTAGTGAATAACGTAACTCCAAAAACACTATAATAATGTATATCGACATAATTATGTTTAATTTTGTCTCTCTAAGCATCGCCCAACACTTGCGGCGCGGACTGAGTCATCGCACATCATCATCATCATTTCAGCCCAAAAGACGTCCACTGCTGGACATAGGCCTCCCCCAAGGCGCGCCACTCAGACCGGTCCTGTGCCACTCGCATCCACCGCGTTCCCGCAACCTTTACAAGGTCGTCACTCCAACTTGTTGGACGCCTACCGACAGCTCTTCTACTGGTTCGCGGACGCCACTCCAGAACTTTCTGGCCACGTCGGCCATCAGTGCGAGTAATGTGCCAGTCATCGCACGGCAAGACACAAAGCAAACCAATGATTCCTCAGAGACAGGGGTGATGCGAATCTCCAAGGGTATCGTAAAGTTTCTTGACTATTTATGTTTTCTGTCCGACGTTTCTAATATAACTTAAAATGCAAAAACACTATCCAAATAGGCATCGAACCGTTATTTCTTTTACGCCACATGCATGAATAGTTATAGTAAATTATCTTACTGGGTTGAATAGCTCTAGAATTAACGCCGTTGTTCCACGGAATTCACGATATATCAGGAGATCACCGAAGATTTATGTGAAGGCAGTTAGAGGGCGCGTTCGTAACGTTTACTGGTTACCTTAAAGAGTTATTTATCACCATCATAAAGAGGTGTCTAAAAGTCGACGACGCGTGTGTATGTACAAAGACTGTAACTGTATCCTATAATTAAATGTTTGGTTTCTGTACGGACTATAATACTATTTTATGCAATCTAAATATATAAAACTCAAAGGTGACTGACTGACTGACTGACATAGTGATCTATCAACGCACAGCCCAAACCACTGGACGGATCGGCTGAAATTTGGCATGCAGGTAGATGTTATCCGTAGGCATCCGCTAAGAAAGGATTTTGCAAAATTCCCAAGGGAATGGGAAAAATCGGGGTTTTACCTTTTAATATTCCTGCGCATATGAAGTTGCGGGGAAAAGCTAGTAGTTGTATAAGAGAGGTCATAAAAAGCGTGTGGCATTGTATGACTCAAAATTAAACACTCAAATTGCGAGAATAGTGCGAGAATGCGTATATGGTTAACTATGTATTATGACGGACTAGCTTCTGCCCGCGACTTCGCCCGCGTGGAATTCGGTTACCGCGTTCCCGCGGGAACTATGCGTTTTTCCGGGATAAAAAGTAGCCTATGTCCTTTCCCGGGTCCCCAACTATCTCCATGCCAAATTTCATCTCCATCCGTCCAGCGGTTGAAGCGTGAAGACTAGTGAAGAGGTAACAGACAGACAGACAGACAGACAGACAGAGTTACTTTCGCATTTATAATATTAATATGGATAATATGGATTACATGATGCCAATGACAAAAAACACAAGGTAAAAATTGATAAGTATCAATGACGGAACGTTATTGAAGAAGTTCACAAATAGGCAGAGTCGGTCCACCGAAAATACCGGTCGACCGAAATGGTCAATGCGGTGTTTAGACTTTTGTAACACTAGGATTGTCACTTATATAATCTATCGCAAAATAAAGTGGCCACTGGCGCTATACATACTTCTATGGTGCCAGTCGCCACTTTGTTTGGCGGCGTATTTATAAGTTTCCATTCGCGAACGAGAGGGGACGCGGTCTTAAAAGTCGGACGCGGAATACGGCAAGGCTGCAACATACAAGTTACGGCCATTGGCCATCCAGGAGGCACCAATTCATTCAGTGTTTTGCTTATTTTTATTAAAAATAACTATAATAATTTATACATATGTACTCACTCTTCAGGCAGACTGGGCGCGCCCTCCTCCTGCCCCGGCGCGTTGATGTGGTACACGCAAAAGTTTTCCAGCAACGCGCGCATATCCACGAAGTTAAAGAACGGCTGGAAGCAGATGTCTGCAACAAGGGCACGGGAATTAGAATGAGATCCATACTAATGTTATTAAAATAACTGTATCGCTGTTGATGCCCCTAATAAAGAAAATAAAATATTACAAAAAGTAACTCTGTCTGTGTTGCCTCTTCACGCTTCAACCACTGAACAGATTTGGATGAAATTTGGTACGGAGAGTCCCACAGAAGTACAAATGAAAAAAGTAGTCGACCCCGGAAAAACGTATAGTTTTCCGCGGGAACTCCATAACCGATTTCCATGATGAGTTTTCCCGGACGTGAGAGTCGTGAGACCTCCGCTAGACCGCCCCCGTATAACGCAATATTCCAAATTTCGTCCAAACCTTTAGAGCCATTACTGTGAAGGCTTTCATGTCTGCCGACCATAGAATATAGAAACAACAAGGATATATTTATTAATTTCTAAAGACACCGACACGCGATGTAGGCATGATGTAGGTAGGTAATTGAGCGTTTTGGTTTCCCAGAAACTGTTGGTAATTAGGCAAGTGCGTACCTACAGTTACGTTCTTTCAGTTAAGTGTTTTTGGCCCTTAAATAAAACTCACATCTAGTTAACAGTGACAAGTAGGTACGGGCATATAAAACGCGCGATAAAACCACGGGTCACCTTTGTTAATATGTTCTTATATGCAATGTAAATAGCTTTACCCTATAAAAGCTAAGCCATTTATGTACATGTAAATTCTTAACATGAATAGCCTCAAACGAGGCTTACATTTTGGTTTATTTCGCATTGCAGTGTTTGCGGCCTTAGACTTAGTTTTCGCATTCATTAACCTCCGAACCGTCACAGTCGGCCACAGCCGATAAAAAATACACAGTAAAATATACTTTAGGTCGTTCACGTATAGGGTTCAAGTCGGGGCTACGTTTTAAATTGGCGTGGCCATCAAAGGGTTCAAAGCTCGCGTGCTTCCACGGTGCCGCAATGAAATATTAACATGATTACGAATCATTTATGCAACAAATTAAAATGACTAAGTACTTTTACTGTAACATAATAAGGACTCTTACATTTCAGTAGGTACGACAATGGGTCACTTTTTTGGCACAAAACTCTTAAGGACTCGCGGCTGATTTTAGTTCTTGCGAACTAAAATTCAATAATTTACTCAGTTACTATAGCTTCTGCCCGACACTTCGCTCGCTTGGAATTCGTTCATCTCGTTCCCGCGGGAACTATGCGTTTTTCCGGGATAAAAGGTAGCCTATGTCCTTTCCCGGGACCATAACTATGTCCATGCCAAATTTCATCGCAATCGGTCCAGCAGTTGAAGCACGAAGAGGTAACAGACAGACAGATAGACAGACAGAGTTACTTTCTAATTTATAATATTAGTATGGATATTGATAACATGGATTAATCTACGCACAGCCGAAACTACTGGTAGGTAATAGAAAACTGAAATTTGGCATGTGCATATAGGTTGGGGTTGTAAGGCACTAAGAGAGGTTTTTCCGAAATTCCTATGGGAACGGGAAAAAATGGGACCTACCCTGGTTATTCCGCGGGGCGGGAGGCGACGCGAATAAAGTCACGGATAACAGCTATTAAAACATACCGTCGGTCGACGAAGCCGTATATTGTGACACAGAAATCGTAAGGGGGGTGAGGGGTTCGTAAGCTAAAGCCCATCATCATCATCATCATTTCAGCCAAAAGACGTCCACTGCTGGACATAGGCCTCCCCCAAGGCTCGCCACTCAGACCGGTCCTGTGCTACTTGCTTCCACCGGTTTCCCGCGACCTTCACGAGGTCGTCGCTCCATCTTGTTGGAGGCCTACCGACAGCTCGTCTCCCGGTTCGCGGGCGCCACTCGAGAACTTTCCGGCCCCATCGGCCATCAGTCCTGCGAGCAATGTGCCCCGCCCACTGCCACTTAAGGTTCGCAATTCTTCGGGCTATGTCGGTGACCCCAGTTCTACTACGGATATCCTCATTTCTGATTCTATCACGCAGAGAAACCCCGAGCATAGCCCTCTCCATTGCCCTCTGAGCTAAAGCCCGGTCACATCAAATGCGTATGCAGCGCGTTTGCAGGTCGCCCGCGGCTCGCTTGCATATGTAGTAGGTATAGCGTTAGTCGCAAAAGCCGCGGGCGAGCTGCAGACGCATTCGGTGCGAACAGGGCTAGCACGGTGGGCGAATGCAGCTCGATACCGTTTTACCTCCGTCTCGCCCTCACCCTGCAAGTGGATTTTTTACAAGATTCAGGGCGTCGACCGTATATTCATACTGTACAAGTTCTTTAACTTAAAGGTCATTGTCATTGACATTATCAAAATGTGAGTATTTAAGTATCCGAGTGTGTTTGGATAGGATTTGTTTATACCAATCAAGAGTCGCTCAACCTTCAAGGGTATGAAACGAAGAGTTCATATTATATATTTTCCTCTCGTCGACTATTTTCAAAAGCTGCATAATGTCTAAAATACGTGTAATATTGATCTGGTGAGCAGAGTGGAGCCTCAAATGAAGAGCCGAGAGCATGTATACTATGAGTAAAGTATAATGAGGAAGGTATTAGCTCGTTTCTTGGTTAGGAATGTAACTAACACTGCAATGCCATCCATTTCCATTACTACATGGTATGTATTAATGTATCTTTATATAGTAACTATTATCTTATACTTTAAACGCGCTAATCTTGTATACATATTTAACTGTTTATGTATTTATCCAAGCGATCTCAGAAACGGCTCTAACGATTTGGACGAAATTTGGAATATAGGGGTTAAATCGATCTGACTAGGTCGCATATCTGGGAAAACTAGGTTTTAGCTATTTTCCCCCGAGCAAAGCTCGGTCGCCCAGGTCCTAACCTAATGATTATGAAACTCAACTGGTGGTTAATTCCATAGAACCACACTCTAGTCACCTTATTTATATTGCAATTATAGTTTCTATTTTTAGGATTACAGTATCTAATGGGCCACAATCTTCCGGTGACAGTACATCAATTACGGATAGACGAAGACAAAATATCAAACTGACGTCTACAAACGATCGCTCCAGATAGATGGTGTCGACAAATAAGTACATATTGAAAGGCTGGAGCGGACATGTAACAATTTGTATGTAGGTAAACAAGAGCCCGAACGTTCTAGATAATATGGATGCATATACGAGTTTTGAATCTACTCTTATTTGAATATGTTTCCTATATGCCGAAACCGGAAATCGTTCTGATTAAGTAGAGATGTCCGAATGTGCGAAAACTTTAGAGTGTAATAGTTTTTTTTTCAGTACTTGCTTTAGACACAGAATATTTAATAGTACTACATACAGAATGGCCACGGAATCAACCGCCTGAATCTAGCCGGCGCGCAACTCGTCCCCAACTCGCCCTTACCCTCATTTGTTTCATCCGTAGATGGAGAGTGAATCACTGGCCCGCGTAGTTGGTACACTACACACACATTTACAAGTGTACAGACGTACACAGACAGACGTCCTCACACGCAAACATTGACGCTTCATTCGAATTATGATCGAAATCGTGCTTTTATAGGACGTTTCCGCCCTGTTATTTAGTATACTGTGAAGATATGTACGTTATCTGACAGATAAAGTACAGTTTGCGGTAATAGCGTAACTAAAAACGTAACACATTTTCATAGCTCATAAATTCTTATTATGTCGTCAATGTGCCTTATATAGCGGGTGAAATAAAACTATATTTCTAAAAATGCAATCTCTTGTTGATCCTCAAAAGTCGCGTGTCATCCTTAAGCCGCAACACGGTGGGCAGAATGAAGCCGACGTGCCTTTTCCAATTAATATTCCGCTCAAGGTGCTCGATCGCTTGGCCCAGTTTCGCTATAGATCGCTCCATATCCGAATACGTGTGATTTGTACAAATTGGACTTCAATAATGTTATATTAAAGACCAATATGGTAAGTCATCGTGAAATCATCAATGAATAAATGAATGTAACCCCAGTACGTGCTGTACGGATGTCCTAGTTATTTTATCATGAGGATGTGCAGTAACGTATAGAAAGTTCAGTTTATCCATCCTTACTAATATTATAATGTGAAAGTGTGTTTGTTTGTTTGTTCTTCCTTCACGTCGCAACGACTGGACCAATTGGGATGAAATTGGGTATGGATATAGTTTGAGACCCTGGGTATCATAGGATACTTTTTATCCCGATATTTACACGGAAACGGAATTTCTACGGGTCAAACCACTTTTTTTAATACTTCTATAGCTATAACCATCTATATCTAAAGTATCATCGGGTACGTAAAACTAAATTCTAAGTCTGCGCGGGTCGAAGTCGCCGGCAATCGGCTAGTTATTTCAATACACTTTTTCACGATAAATACTTGGAATACCTCGAGTCGCCTATTCATGTCTAGATCACCAAATTACTTTAGTATCGACCGACCAATTATGGCATGTCACCGACGAGTCATTAGTCATTATGATATACTTAAGTACTTGTTTTTTTTACCCGCAAATGCATACAAAAATTGATATACCCCATTAGCTACTACGACATTATTAGACTCAACATCAACACAGAATTCTGTGACGTAACACTACCTTTGTTTGACTTATATGTATAATAACTTATTATGTAATGCGTTGGTAGTCTTTAAACATTTTTCTTCTCTTGCTTTAAATTTGTACTAGGTACTACAATTTATCTACAACTAGCTTCTGCCCGCGACTTCGTCCGCGTGGAATTTGGTTATAGCGTTCCCGCGGGAATTGAGTGTTAAAACTATAATAAATAATATACTAAAACTTTCCTCTTGAATCACTCTATCTATTTAAAGTTGCGTAGTTTTAAAGATCTAAGATATTTTAATTATCTAATGTTAAATATCTGCCACTCTGTCCTCAAAAGACTGTTCCCAAACATTATACTGGGACTCGGTAAACCTATTTTTCTCAAAAATGGCGGGGAAACTCGTCATTGTCTGCTTTCTATCAGACCGCAAAGTGCGTCATTGACAATCAGTCAAAAATTAAAAAAAAAAACTCAACTGCATGCCCCGGAAATTTGTATGAATTTACTTCCGCGGCATGTATAAGCGCAGGGAATGTTGTATGAAATTTCATTGTCGTACAGGTACTTTTTTTTTAAACTGATAAATACGCGAAGGAATTTCCAAACAGCCAAGTCTGCATGTTCTGTATCTGTCAATTGACGCGAAACCAAACGTTTTTATCCGTGTCTGAAACAGTGCAATGTATTTCAGAACGGAACTTAAAAAAAGAACGATCCATAAAGAGCGGGAGTTCTTGTCTTGTATCAGATTAATTTAGCAAAATTTCATGAAAATAGTTTACTAGTTTGGTTTAGAAATTAATAAAAGGTCTTAATTTTTATAAAAAACGAGAAATCTACCTGCGAGTTTTTAACTTGCCGTGTTAGTGTGTCTGTTAAAGTCAAATATCGGTGAATACGAAATAAGACTAGCGTTCCATTGGATTTGTTGTAAGTACTTGACTACCTTTGTGTGCGTGTCAATGCTGTATTATGAATACCTAATATCAAGGTTTTTTTTCATTTTTGAGAAAAGCACTATATAAGCCTCGGCACGTGAAAGGCTTTGCAGGCTTCGTACATATTAAAGGGCCTCGGCGAAGCCTCGGCCCTTTAAACCAGTACTCAGCCTGCAAAGACCTACTTTCCCGGCCACGGCAATAATGTACTATTAGTCAAGCAGCTACGGGCTACGGCGTAGAGGCGACGTAGCACTCCAGGCACTCGGCATGAAAACGAATTGGGTCTTTTGCTCGCAATAGCTACCGTTCCTCCCAAGTGCCACATTCCTCAGTTCAAACTTCAATTGATCGTAATTACAGGCTGTTAAAGGGATTTGATTAAAAATGTTGGTTCATTTTTGTTGAGGCGTGTTCACCGATATGGCTATCAATTATGGACAGATTCGAATTATTTTTTTAGACAAATAACCTCTTAGATGAAACAGTGTCGACGAACTTAGAATCTTTCAATTACTTGTGTGAAGTGAACTGAAGGAAATCAATGAACTTTTCTTCCAAGACTGTCGAAGAAGCAATTTTACTTCGTTTTAACGAAGTTAATGGTCTTGCTTGCGTAAGAGTCATTGGGAGAGTAGATTTTAACAACCTATCAGCAATGTCAGAGTTTTCCGCTTCGCACTACTTACTTGCTCACGTTCAAAATTTATCTTGATTCAAAATGTTGCAATTTACTTCTCGGTATTTAACCTTTTCAACACCATGTAAAATAATTAAATAAAAAAATAAAAACCGCCTTCAAACTCCGATAGACTGCGATGTCAATGTCAAGTTCACTAGGTATATGATTATCGTTTCTTTGGGTCGGTTCACTTGACGCCGACTTCGCAGTCTGACGGAGTTTGAAGGCGTTTTTTGGCGGTGCAAATTAATATGGGACCAACTTGGAATTACCACCTTTCGAACAAAAAAGAATCATCGAAATCGGTTCACGTTTACCATTTATTATTGTGGAACATACATAAAAAAACGAACGACGAATTGAGAACCTCCTCCTTTTTTTAAAGTCGGTTAAAAAGGGCGTCACTCACGCCGAGTTGCACTCCATGACGCATGTATACATTAGGTGAATCAGCTATCAATTCTAAGCATGTTTTTTTAGATTTAATTTTTTTTCGAGCTGGTATATTTTTTGTATAGCCGAGTATGGGATTAATGGTGTGAGCGATACCCGAATCCCATAAAATTTGTATTTCAATGACTCGAAAAAAAATTAAAACTTGAAAAAACATGCTTAGAATCGATAGCTGATCCTGTGGATAAATTATCGTCACAACGTTTTTCTTGGCCCTATATATATGCGTCGTTAGCGTGGAAAAGGTCAACTAACATGTTCAGGTGACACCGAGTGGAAATTCGCACCCTATATTTTACATGTAAAAATCCACATCATCGATCGACCAGTGCATACATGATTACATGAAGCCTCATCTATACGAATTACGTTGATAACAGACAGACACGCCACACCGTTCGCGAGACAGCGCCTCCCGGGGGAGCCAACAGCATTAAAATCCATTGTTATAAAATCTTGAATAGAATTCTTAGCTTACAGGTGAACTAGTATAGGCTAAAAGAACTGAGGGAAAAATGGACTCATTCAAACTTCAATAAAAACTTCATAGTTATATGACACTAGCTTCTGCCCGCGAATTCACACACGTGGAATTCCGTTATCGCGTTCCAGCGGGGACTACGCGTTTTTCCGGGATAGAAGTAGCCTATGTCCTTCCCCGGGACTCAAGTATGTCCATACCAAATTTCATTTAAATAGGTCCAGCGCTAGAGGTAACAGACAGCTGTCCGTCTGTTACCTCTTAGTATTAATAACTAGCTGACCCCGCGGACTTCGTACCGCCTTAAACCTCACGGAGCCCGAGACCTTTCCAACGAATGCAAAACCGTGGAAATCGGTTCGTGCGTTCTGGAGTTATAGCGTCAGGGAGGAAAACCCGACTTATTTTTATATAGTAGATTAACTCTGTAGTTAATTTCGCATTTATAATATTAGTATGGATTATTGTTATTTTACATACGGTACGTAATTCAGAGTGAGACTAAAGAAAGAAATAAACTAAATTAGATAAACAAATTAAACAAGTTCTTGGTAGTGGCAATTGGATTATCGGAGCCCTATTAGGTAGCAATTAATTCCCTAGAAACCTTTGACGCCCGGCATGCGGGCTGGTTCGACCTTTGATCTCACGTGTTTCTGACTAGCCGTTAATTACTAGCCTGAATTGACGTTGGTTGACGAAAACCTTGCAACTAATTAATGTCTCTAAAATCGTTTTTAAAAGCTTTAGCCATCGACACGACCTCGTCTGCGCAAAAAAAAATTAACATGTAAAATCCTGTTTTACCCGTTCAAATTTTGAGAAAACCTCTCTTAGCGCTCGCACCCCTGCCTAAATGAACCTACATGCAAAATTTCAGCTCTCTGCGCCCAGTAGTTTTGCCTGTGCATTGTCATCACTCACTCAGTCAGTAACGGGAGAGTTTTATACATATTCGAAAATCTTGATAATATTTTGTTATGTATGTACTTAAAACCTTTTTATAAACGCGCCTTTAAGTGTGAACCCAATCAAGTATGAATCTACCTGCGTTTCCACCGCACTCTACCATTTCTGCATTTTTGAGATAAATGTGTGAAGACACCTTCTATTTTGATTGCATCTGAAACTACTACAGGTGCGAATGTTTCCTGTATTTAAAGTTGTTATAAATCGTTGTTACTAAATCAACCACGCGAAATGGTAATGACGGCGGTTAAGACGCTGGGGGCAAAATCACTCAAAAATAATGCGTCTATCCTAATATGATATTCTTCAAAGAAGTATACAAGTCCAAGGAAACCGAATGTTTCATCCAATAGTTATTATTTGTTAAATATACAAGTGTAGGGTAGGTACATGTACACTTGCGAAGCGTTGGATTATCGGTCGTATTCATTCTGCCGTTTTACACGTATTTCCGGACGGAGACGTAAAAACCCGCGAAAGTTCGGAGCAAGTTAGCGCGGGGCCGTTGCGACACAGTCTAGGAAATTGGCGACGCGAGGGAAATACTGATGGCGTTATATAACATTTCAAGGATTCTTTAAGTATTATAAAAATAGGTAAAAAAACACAGATTTCTTTAACCACCAATAAACATTTATCAATCTTGCAAATTAGCTTGAGATTCGAAAAGAAATATCACGTTAGCTTATAAATGTTCAGCTGTGAAAATGTCCAAAAACGGAACTTTATGAGTATTCTTATATCATTTAAGAGTTATTGTCGGTGCAGTAAAGTAATAGCCATTTAATGGGTATTGCTGAAAGTATAAAAGCATTCAAGCAATAAAATAAAACGAACGCAGTATTCACTTGGAGTCCATTTAAATTAAACCGAACGGACCGGACCCGAGGTGCATTTATTTGCACCGTTGGGTGTAATAGATCTTATTTAAAGGGCTGTAAAGATTGATTCTCTCTTAGATGCGCGCGCCTTAGATAACAATATCATTTTCTCAAACATGCAATGAAATATTCATACCTACTATGTTCTCCTTACTAGCCTGGGACTGGGAAGTATCACGTTTCAAGCGCGGCTAGACAATTGGTCTATAATGAAATTTCATACAAACGCTGCAGGCCTAGGCCGGCAACTCACTTTTATTTAATTTCCATTTGATACATTTGTGACACAGCATCTTGGAATTCCACCATTTAAAAAAGCTACAAGCAATATTTACTCTATGGTTCGCTATGATATTCTGCCAATACAGCTATTAAAGAAACATTAACCATATTTGCTACATAGGTATCGCAGTTTTATTTATGTAATAAAGACGAAATATATTATATACACTATTATTTTATTTATTTATTTTATTGCATGTTTGAGAAAAGCACTATACATACATCGGCGGGGAACGGAAGTTGTCGGCCTCGTAACTATCCGGCCTCACTTCGTTCGGCCGTATATAATACTCCGCCTACAACTTCCTCCTTCCCGGCCTCTGTAGTAATGTACTATTATTAAAAAAGAACAATTCCTTTTACGACATCCAACGAGAGGTAGGTACGAGAAAATAACTAGGTAGGTGTACATCGAAATATAAATTAGTACGTACCCTAGAACCCTTAATTAGTACCCTAAGAGTTAGTACCCTAAATTATTAAACGTTTTATTTTGCTATTCTGTTGGCGTTATCAATAGACATTGCAAGCAAATTGCACCATAATTATGCAGGTATATCGATTCATGCCCGGATCCCTAGCAGCTACGAAGACCGAGATAATTTCATGCCAAATTGGTTACAGGTATAAAGAGAACTTGAAGGTTCCCCTTCAAACGAGATTATATGCGTTTACTTCAATAAAAACAGTTTCAGCTTTCAACGAAGCTCATGCCACGTAAGGAATTTCTGATGCAGAGTAGATAATTAATAAGCTTAGTTAAGCCCTCTTTGTTGAAGGCTTAACTACTTAAAAGCCGTCAGCTTTCATTGTGTTACGGCGGAGACGGCCTATAAAAGCACGATTTCAAACACAATTCGAATGAAGTGTCAATGTTTGCGCGCGAGGACGTCGTCTGTGCCAACGATTCACTCTCCATCTCTGGATGAAATAAATGACGTCAAGGCGGGCGATTCCGTGGCCACTCCCGTAAGTTTACCTCGGAATTACGAGTTAAAGGCTACGACGGAACTAAAGTGTAACTATACCATGTAGTTACTAAACCATCATCATTTTGAAGGTCGAAAAATCACATGCTTAAAATACGTAAAAGTAATCAGTTTACACAACACTCTTCTAGAGCCCACTTGGAACAACGCTGATACCCTCTGGTTAACGTCTAACTGGAGTTAAGTTGATAACACTAAACCGCAGTTAAGAGGCTAAAGGCTTGGTGCGACTGGGCCTAGATAAGACAGTCGTCGCCTTCGTAAAATTATAATCAGCATAGTAGCAAGCCAACAGCTGTTTGCGCAACAAAGTTTCGGGTAGAATTGTGACGTAATCAACGAAAGCAAATGACGTCACACATGAATGCGACCCGGTTTTTCTCAAATTCAGAGCAAGGTTATCTTATAAAAATATAATACCGCACCGCGAATGTTGGATGTAAAATTTTCAAGTGAAATTCGAGCACTTATTACACTCAAGTATTTTGATTGGAATGGAAATTGTAATACATTCCGACAGCGGATTTCTGCCTGGCAAATTAAATAGGTCGGAGTGGATGCGAGGCCAACAAACGGCATTGAAAGGCTTCTGAAAAAATGTTCGACTATAAAACTTTTCTTTTCTCATACTGAAAGTTAGGTAGATATTTGTCATGTTTCAAGACATAGTGGCACTGCATGTGATAATCTTGGGAAGTATAAGTCAGCCGCAATAAAAGTGCCAATTTTTATTTCGAATGTGCACAAAGAACCCTTGAATCTGACACAATTGAATACGTTAAGAACAAAACGCACGAAACAATATAATCAGGCTGGAAAAGATATTTATAATAAACCCAAAAAAAATCACAACGCTTAATTTTTTTTTTTGTATGAATGGCCTCAAGGTATTATATACAGAAGATTCGTGCATTTAAATGCCAAGACTCGAACAGATGTTTCACTGTGGGCCGGCAACATAGCAGTCGTAAAAATGAATAATACCTAGTTACACACAGAATAATATTTTCAGTGCACGGGAACATGGGCTTTGGATACGACTGCTGCACTGCTGGTATGCTGAGAGCTGAGAGGGAGGCCGTATATACGGGGGTGTGGCGTTCAGGTGGCGAAAATCGATATTTTGTGATGTTGAACTTTATTAATTATATTTATTGTATGTATTTGTTAATGGATCTTTGTTATTCGTAAATAAATAAAAAATATTGTTATTATAGTCATAACCATAAATAAGTCCATCTGTGCAATAGCAGGTACCTAACTGGAAAATTTACGAGTAATTTTTCTAGTGATCGTATCTCTAAAATTCTATGCGTACAGCTAAATAGCAGAGTTATTGCTTCGATAAAGAAAAGCCAATCCGAGAAGTCGATAACAGTTATTTGATCCAGCTATGGACTCAGAACAGAACAGATTTTCCAGTAGACTTGACTGTTTTATCCCTGAATTAAGTGGGTTCAATTAAAAGTAAATCTTTTTTACAGGAGAAAAAACCTTCTATATCCTGTCGAAGCGTACGGCACTTAATTGAATTACGAGTAGTATCCGGTTGGCAGATGCGCAGAGATAGAATAAGTAGTTCCAAGATTCGCTTGAGGAAAACACACGGCTCGTATTCCATACAAAATGGTACACTAACTCATTAAATCCTCATACTGTTTTTGAAATCACCAGGTTAAGGCTTTTTACCCGAAACCAGAAGGAGGGTTATATTTTTATGGTTCCGAACCTCAAGAGGTAAAAACGGAACCCTTATAGGATCACTCGTATGTCTGTCCGTCCGTCTATCACAGTGGATTTTCTTCGAAACGACTGTACCGATTAAGTTGAAATTTGGTACGTTTAAGTAAGTTTGTGACCCAAAGAAGGACGTGTAACGAAAATAAATGAATTTTAAACACACCCTATTTTCGGGAGATAATTTTGAAAAAATATTGATGAAGTTTTTCAAACTACATCGTGTGACATATCAAATGAAAGTACTTCTTATGAGGATCTCAAATATATTTTTCGAGTTATTTAAGAAAATAAGCGAAAAATTAGCCCCCCCCCCCCGCTTTTCTCCGAAACCATTGAAAAATAATCAAGGGTCGGAACCCTCTCCACGCGAGTGTATCTCGCTTCTTGGCCGGTTTTTTGAGTCTACGTGTACTTCAGGTATATGGATCTATTTTTCTTTGGCATGCTATGTAGCCTGAACGGCTTAATGGATCTTGGCTTGTGAGGTGTCGTTAGATTCGTCTTGATTATGAAGGTGACACTGGGTATATCAAAAGTCTGTATGCAGTCGGTTTTTTTATTAAAAGTAGAGTTGCCTATTTGTATGAGAGCCTCATTAAGATCGACATACGAGTATGGCCTTTTTTCAAGGCAACTGCGTTGAGCGGCGCGTCAAGCGACTAAATGAAACATAGGTCGATATGTTGGTGTTTATCGAGACATTGGCTCCCGCGAATTCACTATGTATTAATTAACGTCGCTCGTCCCATAACGACCCGCGAGTCGCGTATTCGGTCCCTGAAGGACAGCTATAAGGGGTTTACGAATCAATAACATTGTATTTTTTTCCAAATCACAAATGAATACAGCTTGTCAAGGCACAAGAACTTACCAAGAAAATTTGTAACGAGTTGGCAGAGGAAGCTCTCGACGCATCGGTTGCTTACATGTTCGAAAATATAATATCATTCTAAAGACTAAATTTTAAAATAATAGGCTTAGATTCATTTTCAGATTAAAATTTGCTGTAACATGCTATGCTGAAACTAGTTAAGTGTAATGAGTGTTCAAAGTTATCATACTATATACTGTTGAACTATTTAATTAAACGATGTCAAAGTTTCAGACTTAAATTGGATCTCTCCCTGATTAGCCAGGAGATCCCAGATTTTGGCGAGTCTAAGACAATCTGGGCAACCTTATCAATGCAAAGAGAGGATATCCACTTTAAGCGATTTTATGCAATGTATCTATTAAAACCTTAACATAGGTTAATACGCTTAATGTATTTTTAGGGTTCCGTACCTCAAAAGGAAAAAACGGAACCCTTATAGGATCACTTTTTTCTCTTTATAGTAGTTTTCAAACATGACTAAGGAGATGGGAGGAACGAGGACGTACAAGTAAATTTATTGGAAAATAATCATCGAAATCGGTTCAAATACATATGGTGGTGATCATAAACATCTGAACACGACCTTATTGTCAAGACGTTAGAGTTTATGTTCAGATATTTATAATCTATGTGACCCATGTTTGCTCAGATTTATCTGACGGCGACTGTACATACTCGTCCATTTAAAACAGACGAGTTAAGAACCTACGCTTCTTTTTTGACTCAGTTAAAAAGCGGCATCGAGAATGGTTTTTTAAAACGCAAGTACCAGCTATCTGTAACGATAGAATCGCCTTGGCGAGGGCGCTAGTGTTTCCTCGAAACATGATATTGTAGCGTTCTCGAGCGAAACCGCGCCAGCCGGAGGTTTGACTCATAAATCTGACGAGGCTCCAGCGAGTTTAATATAACGTAACGTCTTAATAATTGGCTGAGCGAGAAAAGGTAACAGAGTCGCTATCGCATTTATCATACTAATATTATAAATGCGAAAGTTATTCTGTCTGTCTGCTTACTCTTCACGCTTAAACCCTGGATCGATTTAGACGATGGGGATTGTTCTAGTTCAAAGAAGGACATAGGTAGGCTACTTTTTATCGCGGAAAACGCATAGTTCTCGCGGGAACTATGTATTTTTCCACCATGTAGGTACTTATTTTTTGCTGCTTCGTGCGTGTCATGAAGCGACCAGCCTTTCAGGACTTACAGAGGCTTTTTTATGTCATTGGTATAGGCAAACGAGCACACAGCCCACCACTAAGTGGCCACTGCGGTCCATGGACACCGAAATCCTATGATCCCCATTAAGAAACCATAACATCTCGAATGCGTTGTCTACCCTGAGGCACAGAATATTTAATAGTACTACATACAGAATGGCAACGGAATCACCCGCCTGAATCTAGCCCGCGCGCAACTCGCGCCCAACTTGCCCTAACCGTCATTAGTTTCATCCGGAGATGGAGAGTGAATCATTAGACCGCGTAGTGGTACACACACATTTACAAGTGTACAGACGTCCCCGCACACAAACATTGACACTTCATTCGAATTGTGTACGAAATCGTGCTTTTATAGGCCGTGTCCGCTGTGTGCCTGAGAACTAAGGTGGAATGCCTCTGTGCCAGAAATTTCATCGGCTGCCTACCGGCTAACCCCATACCGGAACACAACAGTACTCGCACTGCTATTTGGCGACAGGTTAGTGGGGAAAGACGATGGTACTTTACCACCCCGGACGGACCTAGCACCAGCCCCTACCACTAGCAAAAGAGATTCACTAGCTAAGAGAGATTCTTCAGGTTGTACTCACAGTTGAGGCCGAGGTCGTGGTAGGTGAGGATGGCGGGCTTGCGCCGGTCACCCTGCACGGCCACGAGCAGCTCGCCGCGGTCGGTGCGCACGCGCACCTCCGCGCACGCCGCCTCGCCGGCGAAGCAGCGCGCCGTCGGGAACTGCAGCTGAATGTTCTTCAGCTCTATGTCGTCCATGCTGTCCATCGGCGCCATACTGCGTTAAAGCCAATAGTAGTAGTCAATACGTACTCTTATCACAGAATATTTAATAGTACTACATACAGAATGGCTACGGAATCAACGGCCTGAATATAGCCGGCGCGCAACTCGCGCCCAATTCGCCTTTACCGTCATTTGTTTCATCCGGAGATGGAGAGTGGATCACTGGCCCGCGTAGATGGTACACACACATATACAAGTAAACAGACGTCCCAGCAAGCACACAACCGTTCTCGAAACATTGACACGTCATTTGAATTGTGTTCGAAGTCGTGCTTTTATAGGCCGTGTCCGCCGTGTGCTCTCATGTCAGGAATTATGGTCAAGACTAACCGATGCCCGCGACAACGTCCCGCGTAGACTTAGAATTTGCGTATCCGGATGATACTATACATATAGATAGTAATAGTTTATAGAAGTATTGAAAAAACTGGTTTGACCCGTGGAAAACCCGTTCCCGTTGAAATATCGGGATAAAAAGTATCCTGCGTTATTCCCAGGGTCTCAAACTATATCCATACCTAATTTAATTCAAATCGGTCCTGTCCTTACGACGTGAAGTAAGGACAAACAAACAAACGCACTTTCACATTTATAATTTGTCATTGAAGTACGCAATATGACAAAGACATAATAAAGTTTAACAACAAAGTCAAGAGATATGAAACCGGGTCACTTTGTTCAAAAATCCTACTCAAAGTTGCTCAGTAGTTTCGCCTGAACTTCATGAAACCTTTATACAATCGATTTCGACCTTTCCGTTTAAATTAAAAAGACTCCGCGGTCAAAAAGTCAAGTCGGTCACGATGCGTAATGTAATCGAACCTAAAGCTATGAGGAGTACCTTTGTGACCAGGGAAGTACATTAAGAGGCAAAAGCAAAAACGAGTCTGATCAAAGGGATCGGATTTCCGACCTTAACAATCGGATTCTGGTGATCCGACGTAATGACAGTTGAGGATGGCCCTCGGTTTACGAGTTCGGACGACATTTTGTAACGTACTTATTTGATGAAGCGCCTAGAAATTCAGCATGAGATAATTAGTAATATCTCGACAAGATCTCATAAAAATACAATTCTTTCAGTGTTACTTTAATAATTATAAGTAAGTTATAAGTGGAGATTCGCGTAGCCACTTCGTTCGCTATCATTACGAGTTTCAGGAGAGAACTTCTAATTACTTGTGATATAGAACGACGGATGCCTCTCAATGAGACATAAATTTAAGACGGGAACAATTACAAGGGGAGACCGACAAATACCGCGAACACAATATCATGGGACCCCATTGCAAGGGAATAATACCGATGTGTCGGGAAGTTGTAGTTTAATCCGTATCTCTTGATTGCTGCCATATAGAGCCCGGCCTCATTAACGCTCTATCTATACAGATGACATCTACAATAACATCGCCCGACACGACATATTCCCTCTCTCTCTGTCTTAACGTGCCTCTTGAGTCCTAATCCGTGAGCATGCGACGGTAACACCACATCTCGAAGGCATCGAGTCGCCTCTTGGTAAGACATCCTCCTTGCTTTCCTCCATCCTTATATTGCTTTGGTACGACATAATATTAAACTCGAAAAATCAGTAGATCGATCTAAACTACCTGTTGATTTTGAATATTGTAATTCAATGAATAGCTTAGAGACGGACAAGCCAACGCATTGGTTAAGACCCTGGTGCACTAAATGCACTATGGGGCCGGTCTATCTGTCTATCTATCTGTTCAATTCAAATCTTTATCCTATACTATTAAACTTGTATAATATTTGTAATTGCGTTCTCGAAAACGATTTCGATGAAATTTGGAATATAGGGGCTTACAGGGGTGAGAAATCGATCTAGCTAGGTCCCATATTTGGGAAAATTCGTTTTCACTCCTCCTATTCGAAAAGGAGTACTTTGTTCCCCGTTTAGAGGGAGCAAAATGCGATTTTGCTCCCTCTCCATATGTGCCCCGCAAACAGGGAGCTCACATTCTGAGAAAACTCGGTTTTAGCTATTTTCACCCGAGCAAATCTCGGTCGCCCAGCTCCTTGTAATTAAATAAGTAGCTTAGAGACGGACAAGACAACGCATTGGTTAAGACTCCGGTGCACTAAATACACTATGGCACTGTTTATAGTATAGCAACAAAACATCCAGCTACTTTCGAGTGGTCCATTAAAATTGGTTCTAGGTATACAAATTTAGTTAAATCTAGATTCAAGTGATTGTAATTAAAGCAGCAGCAGTAAACAGACACTGGAATCAGTTAACACAATTATATTGATGAGATTTCGAGTGAGCCAGATAGCTCGAGATTCAATTTGAACGATAATAAAATACGCACTTTGTAGCGTAACTCCGGTTCTGAGTTAACTTAGTTTAACTCAGTCAAGTCACTCAGAGGGCAATGGAGAGGGCTATGCTCGGAGTTTCTCTGTGTGATAGAATCAGAAATGAGGATATCCGCAGTAGAACTGGGGTCACCGACATAGCCCGAAGAATTGCGAGCCTTAAGTGGCAGTGGGCGGGGCACATTGCTCGCAGGACTGATGGCCGATGGAGCCGGAAAGTTCTCGAGTGGCGCCCGCGAACCGGGAGACGAGCTGTCGGTAGGCCTCCAACAAGATGGAGCGACGACCTCGTGAAGGTCGCGGGAAACCGGTGGAAGCAAGTAGCACAGGACCGGTCTGAGTGGCGAGCCTTGGGGGAGGCCTATGTCCAGCAGTGGACGTCTTTCGGCTGAAATGATGATGATGATGATGATGAACTCAGTCTTGTCCTCGATTTAAAATGGATCGTTGGTATTTTTTAAAGCGTTAGGCCGGCGATAGCTCCATTCAGTTTGTTAGAAAAATAATTGATTGATTTGATATTGATTGGGTTCAGAGATGGCTGTTAAGTCTTAACTCGGCCCGGTTCGAACGGATTTACGAAGAATTTTCTTAAGGCTCGTAGAACGCAAATCAGGTTCAGTACTTAATATAGTAGTATTGATCTGCTGAGTATAGTAGTACTAGCCTAGTGGTTTGACCTACCGCCTCTCATGCAGAGGGTTGGGGGTTCGATTCCGGCTCGCACCTCTAAGTTTACTTATGTGCGAAATTCAATTTGAATTTACCACTGATCTTTTCGGTGAAGGACAACATCGTGAGGAAACCTGCACGCATCTGCGAAGTAATTCAAAGATGTGTGTGAAGTCCCCAATCCACACTGGGCCCGCGTGGGGACTATAGCCCAAACCCTCTCGTGATGAGAGGAGGCCTGTGCCCAGCAGTGGGACGCAAACAGGCAGTAGTAGTAGTAGTAGTAGTAGATCTGCTGAGAAAACAACTGAAATGAAGATTTTTAAAGTTTATCCAAGAAGATCCCATGAGAAATGCAAAATTTCAGTTTTTGCTCATCTGAATTTTCTTAAAGTTTTCAAACTAGGACACTTAACCCGAAATCTGTAAAAGGAAATGTATTGGTGCTTTGATAGAGGGATCCCAGCATGGTGCCTCAAAGGCTGCCAATTACTAGGCGATGGAGCCCGCTTACTTATTGGCCGCTGGCGTTAAATCCTTCGTTCCAATTGAAAAACGTATTTTTACTCAGATTCTATTTCTATCAACATTCAACGCTTCCCATTTGGGCAAAGAGGCTAGCTATACTACTCGCGATACTATATCTATGGGGCGTTGCATGACTAAAACCCGGCGCTGATATTTATTTATTTATTGCGTTTCGACCAGAGGTTTCGATATGTCGATAGGGGTATTTACATATATTGTGAGTTATTGTAGCTATAAAAGCTAATTGAAGCTTATCGCACGTTTATACGCTTACAAATGTCATTTTACCGGTAGAGATCTTCTACTATTAAAGTCCCGCGCCTTCACGTTTCAAAACGCTTCAATTTTTTTATCATTATTTAAAAAGCACCACCAATACTCTCAACGCATAGTTAAAGGCTGTCTCAGCACGCACACATGTGTTGAGAGTGATGGTGATGCTTTTTAAATACATTGAAGCGTTTTGAAATGTAAAGGCGCGAGACTTTAGATAATAGAAGATGACATCTAGGAGTTCACATGCATACTTGAAAATGCCAGAGTAAATCTATTTATCGAATACTTTTACAGACAGCCGCGCGACTATCGCCGCTTAAAAAAGCAAAGCAACCCGCAATGAATGAAATATTGCTTAGTATCGGCGATGGGTTTCCTTTATATAATTAATGACACATTTTAATTCGGTTACATTGAATAAAGTAGGAATGGCGCGAAGTCTACAATAGCACTTTTGTACTGTGTTAAATAAATAAATTAATCCGGTCACGGCAGGCCCTGAACTCCGAACAATGGAGTCGAAAACCAAGTTAGCGGCTCTTTCATAATCCAATTGAGTGAAACAGACGGGTCGCCTTGAAATATCGTATTTTATTAGAAAAAGCCGTAGCCCATCGTACCCACAAACACTCGGAAAGTTGTAACAAACATCGACGATAGATTAGGGACAAATGAATTGGGCTACAAATAACTTGAAATAAGACTATTTTGCTGACATTCCACAAAAACTATAGTCGGGAACATAAAACCCAATAGACGCGGAAGACATTTACAGAAAAGCCACTCTGTCAACGACGAAACAGAGCCTGGCGTGTAGCGGACAAAGCTTCTCGTCGATACCAGCATGTAACATTCCCGTAAAACATGTGCGTTTTGAAGTGAAAGCAAAAATAGCAAACAATCATTTGGAAATAAGGTCGAGTTGGTGAAAACTGGAGTACCCAGGCCATGTTAGGTGCGAGGCGCGATCGACCCGACTTCTTGGCAGGGGGCCAGGGCAAAGCGCGGGGTCAACTTCGCCACTTTCAATTTGGAAACGAATGTACCAAGCACGACTTCGCGGAGTTAACATCCCTTAACTAAACATTACATAGACGACCTTATGATACCTCAAAATGACATGACCTAAAAGATCTTGGAATGCCAGAGCTTCTAAATAATCCCATAGCAAACACCGGGGACGTTGTTAATACAGTCGAACTAGCTAACTGGTCAGATGGATATAAAGGCGAAATCTAGTTTTTTATGTATATAAAGATTGACAAACAGGTAGGCGGCCCACCTGATGGTAAGTGGTCACCGCCGCCTATAGGCATTTGTAACACCAGATGCACGTGATTTGGTTGTGGGAGAAATTTTGACACCTTTTCTGCATATTTTTATAATAATTGTGACTTGAAAACTACATGTGCCTAATTCTAATCTAACTCCAGCCGTAGCGCTCCAATCAACACCTCGTTTATCCGGATAGAGTCTAGACTCTAGACAGACTAGCGGTTGCTTAATTACTTCATCCGCAATAATCAATGACAGACGTTTTTCTAACCCCAGTGCATTGGACGGAAGAAATATGAGTACCAATAATCTTGATCATATTTTAAATGCGAATGTTTGAATTGATGTTAGGTATACTCAAACATGCCAATCGGCGCCGGTAATCATTTTGTGGGTTTCGGTGTCGAGACCTTGGGTCCGTGGGGTCCGGCGCTATTACCCTCTTGAAAGATATACCTAAGTAAGAAGCTGGTCGACGTAACGGGGGACCGAAGATCTGGCAGCTTCCTCACTCAACGGATTAACATAGATATCCAGCGAGGAAATGCTGCCCGCATCTTCGGAACAATACCGCAAGGACCCTAGATAATTTTATTTTTTTAATTTAGTTACCATTTTTAGTTGTAGAGTAGTTTAATTAGTTTATTTTAAGGTTTTTTTTTCTATTTAGGAGTTACTTATCTCAATAAAATGAATATCTGAATGAGATATATTAGGTACAGATAGAGTTAGATTATCAATGTGAAACCTTTCTTTGCCGATATTCCCCGGTGATGGGGTTTTACAAGTTTTTTAGCAAAATTAAAATCGATATTTTTTTACTCATTACTACAAAAAAATGGCGCATAACATGATGGCTTAAAACATGGATTCAATTAGACAATAGTTTTTATCCCAGTAAACGCTGATGATCGAATGTGCGGCTAAAAGGTAACTAAGTAATGCATATTCCTGTTGGCTGCCTTTTGGATCGATTTATCTAGATAAATCGATTGTACTGAAGCGGCCTCAATTCCGACAGGCCCATTCGTTACGGCGTTCCTATGTCGAAGGTGGAAGCCGATAAAATTGCAGAAAAACCGGCGGAATGCTTGTACATATTAGCATAATTTCATTTAGACGCGTGTAGTGTACACAGGGGGCCGCGTGCAAACACGTCACGTTTTCAGAAAGAGTTTTGAGTGCCACGCCATTGCCAAGAGGAACTCGTACATTAACACAATCGGTATCTACGTTTAAGTCATATCTTTTGCATTTTTTATTTATATTATAAGTAATAACATTTACCCGAGACCTAGTCAGCAAGGAATTTCATACTCGACCTCCACCCCCAAAATGAACGATTTCTGAGAAAATGTGTATCCTTTGCAATCCAGGTTGCGAATTATCTGTGTACCAGTTTCATCTAAATCCGGTCAGCCGTTTTAGCGTGATTGGGTACATTCGAACATCCAAATTAACAAACTTCGAGCTTGAATATTACTTACTAGATTCTGGCCGCGACAAGCATGTCATAGGTACGTTAAACACACAGTAGAAATGAACTTTAAGAATTAAATGAACATACTCTTAAAGCAAGTTTCAAGGAAGAACCCCGACTCGAAACCGTCTGTCTGTACCCCGTATAAACTAGTTAGCCACTTTCGTATCGACTTATTGAGAGGTCAATAAAGCGAAAGCAATAATTTGGTCTAGACAAGGGTTCTGAGTCAGTGTTCTGAGTCAGTCTCGAAGTAAAAATCTTGAGTGCTATGCTATGATGCCGCGGCAGCAGATTCGTAGAACGAAAAATCCGAGAAAAGAGGTCTAGTCAGAAAACTCTGAAAACACTCGATATTTGAGTAAAATTGCTGAAAGGATCCGTTTCACATTACTTAAATTGGAATCCATTTCCGACACTCCGCCTAATGATCATTCAAAATGTGTGACGACATCCTCTACAGAAGATAAGATATATGTCGCGAACAAGCGCTCTTCAAGGATAAAAATGTGTTTTGTATTTCTTTGAGGCGAAATAACTCCAAAGTACCCGTCGTACCTACGCTTATATTCAGATGTACCAAATCATGCCTACTTCAATGCTTTAATTTACTGCATTTTGATTTATTAACTACTCGCTGTTACCCGCGACTTCGTCTCCGTTCAATGTATACTTTCTGGGATAAAAACTATCTCCATACCAAAACTTATCTAAACCGGTTTAAGCTTGAAAAAAGTCACATACAGACAGAGTTGCTTTCGCATTTAGAATACATTTAAAGTAGGGTAGGGATATTAATGATTAGGTACAGTCAAGGGCATTAATATGTATACACTTTTGCATCCTGTTCCGTTGTGTTAAGGTCCAAAGGTGTATACATATTAATGCCCTTGACTGTACTTAGGTAGGTGTAATTTTAAAGTTTAAAGTTTGTAAATAGCATTCTTAGCGTGATTCAAGTGAAAACGTTAACACCTGATACACGAAAATACGAAATTGAATAATTCCTCGTACTTTCAAAGGTAAAGAAAAGAAATCCTTGTGACGCCTTTCAGCGACCATGTATTTTTCTTCAGATGTAAAGCTGCCATGAGCGTATTCGTAAGCGTTAAGATTTTCCGCCTTCATTCATAATGAGCTATTGTGTGTCGCACATGTAGGTACATAAGCCGTGGTGGCCTAATGGTTCGACCTACCGCCTCTCATGCAGAGGGTCGGGGGTCGATTCCGGCTCGTACTTCTAAGTTCACTTATGTGCGAAATTCAATTTCAATTAACCACTGTGCTATTCGGTGAAGGAAAACATCGTGAGGAAACCTGCACGAATTTGCGAATTAATTCAAAGATGTGTGTGAAGTCTCCAATCCGCACTGGGCCCAAACCCTCTCGTGATGAGAGGAGACCTGTGCCCAGCAGTGGGACGCAAATAGGCTGTAGTAGTAGTAGTAGTAGTAGTAGTAGTGTCGCATGTGTCTCCGTTTAGATAGACAAGTATATGTATACTAAGTACCTGGGCGAGCTTCTGACCGAGCTTTGCTAGGTTAAAATAGCTAAAACCGAGTTTTCCAGATATGAGACCTAGCTAGATCGATTTGTCGCCCCGGTAAACCCCTATCTTCCAAATTTCGTCCAAATCGTTAGAGCCATTTCTGAGATCGCTTGGATAAATAAATATAGGGTCAAGCAAACCGTTGTGACGATATTTTCTGTATAGGAAGCAGGTATCGCTCACACCATCAATCTCATTCCCATATTGGCCCGTACTATATAATTTTTTTACTAACTGGAAAAAAATACCTAAAAATATTTTTCAAAATTATAACCGCCTTCAAACTCCGACAGACTGCGATGTCAATGTCAAGTTCACTTTATGATTATCATTTCTTTGGATCGGTTCACTTGACACCGACTTCGCAGTCTGTCGGATTTTGAAGGCGGTTTTTATTTTTTATTTAAAAAAATTTTTTCGGCTACAGTTTCCGAACATTACTATAGAAGTACATAAGTAACTCTGGAGTCTTCGAAATGTACACCAAAATCATCTACGTGCTAGCAAATTTCGAGGAGTTCCCTCTTTTTCTCATGGATTCCATCATCAGAACTGAACCAAATTAATATGGGACCAACTTGGAAGTACCACCTTTGGAATAAACAAAGAATCATAGAAATCGGTTCACGTTTACTATTTATTTTAGGTGAACATACATAAAAAAAAGATTCCGACGAATTGAGAACCTCCTCCTTTTTTGAAGTCGGTTAATAACGTGCTTACAATCGATAGCTGATACTGTGGCTAAAATATCGTCACGAGGTTTTGCCTTACCTGTATACAAGATTAGCGCGTTTAAAGTATTAGATATGCAATCAATATATGTATACAGGATGCCCGGTATGTACCTATATATAAGCGGATAATCCTGCAGTGCTACCAGTACTGATTATCATATAAAGAAGTCAAATTCTTGATTTTTTAGAAACTTAAACATTTATGACCGTGAATATTCAAATTTTGGATTACATTTCATTAAGCCTTTATCAAGGATGATTTCACAACAAACAGCATCTCTTGACTCCTACACTCCTACAGTTAACGGTGTGGCACGAAAAGGTGTACCTCAGGGCATCATTTTGTATTATTTTTTTAAAAGACAATTACTTGTCTCGTTAACCATTAGACTCTTAATTGACATTAAATCTCAATCTCTACATATTATTTTGCAATTTTCAAAATTTCCCCGCTAACCTGACCTGCCGCCAAATAGCAGTTACTCGCAGTGTTGTGTTCCGGTAGGGGGTTGAGGCAAATAAAAGGGTAAATTTCTGGCAAAGAGGCATTCCATCTTAGGCCTCAGGGTAGGCAACGCGTTCGAGATCTGTTTCTTAGTGCGGGATCTTAGGATTTCGGTGTCCATAGGCCGCAGTGACCACTTACCATCAGGCCGCGTGTGGGCTCGTTTTTTGCGCGACTGCACTTCAAGGCCTCTTACGTTAGAAGTAGAAGTATCTAACAAGATTAGCAAATGGGTGTCACAAAGTACCGCATCATCATTCTAAATAGTTATAATCTATAAAGTAAACTGCCTTTATATTTAAACTAGCTTCACGCGACTTCGTCCGCGTGGAATTCGGTAAGGGCGCTCCCGCGGGAACTATGCGGATATTTTCGGGATAAAAGTAGCCTATACGTTGACCAGTGTTATAAACTAGCCCCATACCAAATTTTGTTGCAATCCGACCAGTAGTTTTCGAGTTAAATCCGGACATACATACAGACAATTTTTCCAAAAAAAAAACGTATTTTTTGTGATCAGTATCGTTTACATAGTCCTCTCGACTTGATGTTTTTCTTAATGTTCAAGTTACGACTATTCTACAGACCTATTATTAGTATACAATAGACTAGAAATATGTAACAAGATATCACTTTGATAATCATACCACACTTTTCACTTAAAGATATTTTCAACTAGTTAGAAATTAGGATGTGACTTATAAATTCTAAGAGAGTTGTTTTTTTACTTTCGATCGATGTGTAATTGACTTCTGTAGAATTCTAGTGCCTTAAACAGAAACCGGTTAAAGGATAAAATATTTACATGGTTTGACGACCTGAAACCGATTTATACTAAGAAATACGTGATTAAAATTGAACACTTTGGAAAACTAGGAAGCGTGATGTGTTACATAGAAGAGAAGTCGTTGGGGGAAACGATACCTATAAAAGACGTTACGGGTTCCAGGAGACAAAATAAAATAAGAGGAGTTTCTTAGAAAAACGCTTAAGAGGGTTTATTCCGAAAGTTGGGAACGTCGCATATAGTTGTCAAATGTTTCGCTGTTTTTAATAATTTGTCAATATTACTGAATTAAAAAAGAAGTTATCATTCTATGGTTGAATGACGCGCGTCTCGTTTTATATTTGTTGGTAAGGCGTTCAAATGATAAGATTACATTAAAATGCATGGGAAATGCGATGGAAAGTTTTCAAAAGATATTACTTCCATAATACAAAAAAAAAATCGAGTCGCTATGATAATGGTTGCAATCCATACTTAATGTTTTATACCATAACATACCATACCATAGAGCCATAGAGCGATAATTCATGTTTTCATTCAGTAATATTCAGAAATTAATGAAAACAGCGAAATATTTGACAGCTATTTGCGACGTTGCCGACTTTCGGAGTAAACCTTCTTAAGTACATCACGGAATTCTAAGATGGAGATTTGTCGATGGAAAGCATGTATTCACTACCTACATCTGTAAACGAGATACCTAATGAGAACATCCTTCGATTGTTGAATATGGCCCGCGAATTTCAAAAGGCGAAATTCCTTTGATAATTAGTCGTTTATGAAGACCGGAATATTCCTATTGAAGGAATGCTCGGTATCCGTCTCAGGGAGAAAAACCGTATGCATCCGATATACATTCAAAACGACGAAGTTTGTGTCCAATTTGTGTCAATCAAAATCAAAGTATCATGCCAGAGTTGCCAGCAACGAGAAGGAGAACGACAACTGCCAAAAAAAGAATTAATAGTTATTTACCCAATGCTGGGAAGATCTTTATTTCAAAATACAGTTTTTGTTTAGATCCAATTAAAAGAATGCTGCCTGCGTGATCCCTTCCGAAAGGCCCTAATTTAGGTTTTTAGGTTGTTTCTTTAGCTTTAATTTTTCTTATTTCTGTAAATTTAAATGCTATTTGTAGTTTATTTTTAATATTTTAACTTGTTCTTTTCTGAATAAACAAATGATCCATTAAAAGCTGAGTAACTTGTACTAAAAAAGTGTATTTTATTTCTAACGTCGTATTGGCCTAGTCGTAAGGATCAAACGACTTCAAAGAATGCCAAAGGATTCCCCCCCATGTTGTTTACTGGCTTGTTAAGTTAAATCGTACAAAGACTCTCCTTTATATTACAGATTACATATTTATCTTCACAAAGTCATAGCTATAGGAGTACGGGTGTTGCTGTTTTGATAGCATAATATCCCTAGTAAATGTGATCTCACTTAATCACTTTCATGACAATGTAGGGACTAAAAATGGTTGGAATTTTAATCATTAAAAAAGCTCCGCGGTAGCATTTGGGGATAAACGGTCCCCGGGAAAGGACGTATTTAAATACACATACTCGTATTTCCTATAACAACACGGGGAAAGGAATTAGTGCTTTAACTTTACATTTGCATTTGTATATCGATTTGTGGAGTTGGGGATATAGGGGTTTCGAAACAGTGTAATTTCAATAATATGAAATACTTTGCAGCGCCTCCGGAATGTTCGCGGAGGTGTGCGGATTGATGGACTCCTTGCCGTCATGCGTAAGCGAGTGGCATCGCTGTTGAGGCGCTCGGCAGCTTCAACAGCATTCTGAACACAGTTGCGGGGCGAGGATCGACGGCCCGTTTATAAAAGCCTGGGAGACCCTGCATATGACGGCTAGGACGGAGTAGGTAGTTTTAAGTTAGGATAAAATATTACTAACATAGGTATCGGTTAAGATAATTGTTACTAACACGAAAATATGGACAGTCTGAAATAAAAAATATCATTATTATTATTATTATTATATTATTAAAACTACCTCCACCCAAACCAAGGTTATCGTTTGATAGTGAATAATTGCTAATGCTGATCCTTTGATGCTTTGATCCTTCAATGATGACTTATGGTTCCGAGACGTGGGCGCTTACGATGGGCCTCATAAGAAGGCTCAAAGTCACTCAGAGGGCAATGGAGAGGGCTATGCTCAGGCAGTTTCTCTGCGTGATAGAATCAGAAATGAGGATATCCGCAGTAGAACTAGGGTCACCGACATAGCCCGAAGAATTGCGAGCCTTAAGTGGCAGTGGGCGGGGCACATTGCTCGCAGGACTGATGGCCGATGGGGCCGGAAAGTTCTCGAGTGGCGCCCGCGAACCGGGAGACGAGCTGTCGGTAGGCCTCCAACAAGATGGAGCGACGACCTCGTGAAGGTCGCGGGAAACCGGTGGAAGCAAGTAGCACAGGACCGGTCTGAGTGGCGAGCCTTGGGGGAGGCCTATGTCCAGCAGTGGACGTCTTTCGGCTGAAATGATGATGATGATCCTTTCAATTGCGAGCGTATTTTAAAAACACACATTGAATCAGGGACGTTCGTCTAAAAGCACTTGAAATTGATTAACCTTTTCGGTAGCGATGGTAAATTTGGATTGGAGGATTATATCATAAATTCGAATTCAATCATTTATTCAGAAAATTGACCACAACACATTACGGGCACCTTTACACGTATGAGAGAATGAAATAAAACTACCTACAAGCACTTCGTAGCCCATTGCGAGAACAAGAAAGGCAAACAAACTCAGCAGAAAGCTTTTTCAAAATTAAATTACAATTTCTAACTAGCTTTAGACCGCAGCGCTTGACTCTTGTTTGCTACTTTTAGTATTAATTAGTATATATTGATATACCAGACGATTTTGTAAAGATCCATTGTTGTAGTGCGGAAACTGCACCCCATATGAAATGAAAATTATATGGAAATCTGAATAGCCTTGCTTCAATTATCGAGGAATATAAATCCGTAACCCGTAACGCCGTGTTAGAGAACGCATTGGCACACAAGTGCTTAATAGAATCCATATAACTTCATCGATTGCCGAGACTCGCCCGCAACCCCACAATACCATAATTACTGAACGGTAAGGCCGGCTATATTTAAAGTTGAACTCTAGCGAACCCGTAAAAATGTTTCGAGAAGTGCTCACTTTTCAAGTGCCACCAATTATACGTACTAGTTTTGTCACTATTTTTATTGATCTATTAGACCGATTTTATCAAAAACGGGTAGGGGTCGGGTTGCATAAAGTTTAAAATCATATATTTTATAGGCATACGTGCATTCGTCATAACTTTTTTTAAGCATAATGTTTAAGAACATACTGTGTTATGGGCATAAACTGGAATGGGCATAAATTGGTTGGCCATAAAGCTGTTTAACCATACTGTATAAACGTAACTTTGATCAGTTAGTACAGGAGTGCTCTCCAGAAGCAAGTCATTTACAAAGTTGTACTTTATGTATGGGGTCACAGTTCTAACCTAACCTGACCTACTTTTCTGGCAGCGATTCAGTTCTGTAGGGTCACAGTTCTAACCTAACCTAACCTACTTTTCTGGTAGCATTTCGTTATAATTTTCAATATTATGACTAAATGAATGTGTGACAATCGAACTTATGATTAAAACAATTAAAACGTAGTGAAATTATGACAGCGAACAATTATGACATCGTACAATTTATGCCAAAAAAATAATATGAGCAGCAACTTTATGCATAAAGTATTATGACAATCAATATTATGACAATAGTTGTTATGCGACCAGACCCCCCCATCAAAAACATAAGTTTCAAATTAAAGTAAAGTACGGTGGAACATTTACGAACGTCGAACTGACGGTTATACTTATACCACGTCATGTTATAGATTATATCTTCTAAATAAATGATGTACTTGAAATACAAGGGCACGGATTAAAACATTTAAAACTTGGAATGAAATTAATGTGTTCATATTGGCTCACCTAAAATAGTTCTTCCGATTTTTGTTTATCATACGGATCATACCGCTTTGTGATCATAATCATCACTCCTCACTTTTTTTTCCATAATCTTATGCTTCCTAAATTTGTATGTACTCATAAAAAAGTTAATCATAATTATCAATCTTCCGAAAATCTTTAATCATAATATTGTTCATCGTATTAATCAATCTTCCAAAAATTAATAAGTATATGGAATTGAATGGTACTAAACTAACCTAACCTACCCGAGTCGGATTTGCTCCAACTTTGGTGTTACCGTACACCGTGAACTGCCGATAGCTAAAAATCCTTATATTAAAAATAAGTAAAATCAAAAAAATATATAATTAAAGATGTGTACGAGGGGTGATCCAAAAGTAATGATAATCAGTATGAAAGACACATAAAATGTTTAATAAAATAATTTATTTTTCTACGTAATCTCCTTCCAAGTCTACACACTTAGACCATCGTTTCTACAGACCACGAATTCCTTTAAAAAAAAAACTTTTTCTTGACCCTTCAAAAATGCCTCCACAGCGGCCATTACCTCGCCATCATTTAAAAATTTGTTGCCTCTAAGATCTTCCTTCAGCCGTGGAAAGAGATAAAAGTCGCTGGGGGCTAGGTCTGGCGAATATGGGGGGTGTTCCAGCAATTCGAACCCTGAATCACGGATGGCAGCCATCGCAACGCCGGCCTTGTGGGGCGGTGCGTTGTCCTGATGAAACAGGATGCCAGCTCGAAGTTTACCCCGCCGTTTTTCTTTGATTGCCTCTCTCAATCTGCGTATTTGGTCAGCGTAGTAGGAGCCCGTAATAGTGGTTCCCTTTTCCAGGTCTTCGATCATTATGACTCCCTCAGCATCCCAAAACACTGAAGCCATGACCTTACCAGCGGAGCTTGCTACATTGAATTTCTTCGGTGTAGGGGAAGACGCTCGCTTCCAGGTCATGGATTGCTGTTTGATCTCAGGATCGAAATGGTGGATCCAAGATTCGTCCATGGTTACAAACCGATGCAAAAATGTTTCGGGGTCAGTTTGATATTTGTCAAGATTAGACTTCGAAATCTCACATCGTATTTTCTTTTGTTCAGCCGTTAACATTCTAGGCACCCAACGAGCGGAGACTTTTTTCATGTGTAGTTCATCAGTTAAGATTCTTTGAATGCTGCCATAGGAGATGCCTGTGAGCTCAACTAGATGCCTGATAGTCATCCTTCTATCTGTTAAAACGAGATCATGAATTTTTTCGACGTTCTCCAGTAATGGCGTCAGATGAACGGCCTTCGCGATGTTCATCTTGAGTGGATGTTCTTCCCAAGTTGAACTCGTTTGACCACCGTGCCACTGTGGAATACGGTTGAGCGGACTCGCCCAGTGTTCCCATTAATTCAGCGTATATATCTTTAGTACACATTTTTTTCAATCAGAAGTATTTAATAACCGCTCTCACCTCAGTTTTCTCCATTTTTGCGTTATTGTTCCGACTGCTCGTGAAAAAACAGCTGCAACTCTCTGACAGATACATATATTTTTTTTTTATTTACTAAGGAGTCTTTATGGCCAGTAACGGCATACCTATTTATCTTAATCCGATTCAATAAGTATTCAGGTATCATTACTTTTGGATCAGCCCTCGTATGTTATAAAAAAAATATGATGCTAAATTGTATGGCTAGAAATCGTTATGTCGAAAAATTTTATACACAAAATAATTAGTAATAAAGACATTTATGTAGTTTGAAATTATAAATATCAAAATTATAACAAACAATCATTATGAACTAAAAATATTATGAAGAATGATTATTATGATGTAAAATTTCATGATACTTATACAATTCAATTCAATTCAATTCTTTATTGTGATCACATGGTCATTATCAGGTGTTATATAAAACAAAAGTCACTCATATGAAACCCTGTAAGGGCACTACAAATTAGGGCTACAACATTGAAAGTTATTACGGTTAAATACTATTTCCATGCATCAAGAGCTAAAATTAAATTAGGATATACATTTTCGGACTAGCAATTTTATGTGAACTTTGGCGCACCCATAAGTAGGTACCTATCCAATAACAATTAAAAATGACTCCCCATATCAGAAAAATCATTTACTAAGGGCCGATTTTCAACCGTCAGATAAGTCGCCACTCGTGGAATAAATTATTTTCAACTAAAACTACCTATTCGAAGAATAAATTTTATTTAACTTAAACAATGGGCTCTTTAATAAAACTTAATATTGATCGACCGATGCCTAAACCACACTCCTAGAATTTCATTTCGTAAGGAGCGCCTATTATTTTGGTACGTGTAGAAAATTTACATGAAATCTGACGGCACGGACAAAATCGCGAATCTTCTTTCTTATATATAAAAATAAATCGCCGTTTGTTAGTCTGGCTAAGGTTCGAGAACTGCTAGACCGATTAGGCTGATTCTTTTTTTGTTATATTCCCTGAGATTCAGGGAAGGTTTAGAATGAAAAAATAATGGGAAAATCCGAAGGGTTAGCTAAAAAAAGAAAAACATCTGTGTATGGTAATTGGCTTCAGGTGATACGAAGTTCACCGTGCCAACTAGTAAATATATAAAAAACTAGCTGACCCCGCGGACTTCGTACCGCCTTTGAATTTTTTTGGGTATGAAAAATAGCTTACGTCCTATTATCAAACCTACTGAACATATACTCCAAATTTCATAAGAATCGGCCGAGCCGTTTCGGAGGACTTTGGTTCCAAACACTGTGACACGAGAATTTTATATATTAGATAATAAGTCTACAATTTTTTTTTCACATACTGCTACACTTACCCCAAGAGTGCTGCTTCCTCGGCGTTATTGGAAGGCATGTCCTTGCTCTCTTCCTTGCTGGGCAATGTCACTCTGAAATAGTGCACTGAATGATAGCTTACTCGTGTGGGCATGACCTAATTCATGCCTAGTACGTCGCTCGCGTAACGTTCAACGTAAAATGTACTTTTCCATATCATGACTGGAGATATACAGGAAAGATTGCCGGTTGGTTAGTTTTCTACCACTAACGAGGATATTCGCTAAATGTCTAGCAAAAACATTAGTTTCGTCCGAGCCAATGTATTTATAGTTTAACTTACTTTTACTATGGTTTCGTTTAAAAAAAAAAGCAAGCCCAACGTCAGTGAATTTTCGGAAACGAAATCAAATCGGGGCTTGTACGCATTTAAGAAATCAATATGAAGGTGTTTCTATACTAAATTGTACATTAAATTATTTTCAATCAATAGGTAAAATATTAAAAAATACTTATATTTTGTTGAACATTACGTAAGCTATGTATGCATACCTACTACTACTATGATTCAAATATCACGTGAGAATCAACTAAATAGAAAATCAGGCTACTTACCATTAATTACTACGTTCATTTAAATACAAAATAAATATTACTTTTCTGAACATAACTTGATTTTGTAACTTTTCAATATCGCTTTCATAACTTTTCTTAGTTTATCTAATAACAGAATAGATTACAATAACAAACAAACTTGAGTAAGCTTACAATAAGTACTATGAAAAACTTGCATATTAAAGTATCAGTCGCTTTTAAGATGTACTATCGACTACACATGATTTTTATCTACACATATGTACTCACTATATGACTCAACATTATGTGTACTCAACTACTGACCATAATACCACTACAAGAACATGGATTACATGGAACATAATGAAGTCTAGTTGCTTTACAATTGCTGATTCCTACTTTTATTCTAACAGACTGATTATGGCATGTAGGTTCCTTGGGAGGTGTAGGGAAGCACTCGGAGAGGATATCCTTTAATTTCCACAGGAACGGGAAACATTTGGATCTATGTGGGTTATACCATGGGAGACGTCAGTCTAGCATATCATATGGTTTTAACTTTTAAAAAGGAATCAACATCTGTACAGTGAACTCTAACTTGGAAGCATTGCTAAATGAAATGTTATTCTACAGTACGCCATTCTACTCTACTCTATTTATTTTTAGCTCTATACAATCTTCATTGAAGTAAAAAAATAAAATAAAAAAGAAATCTAAATGCAATGCCACCAACTCATTCCACAATCCATACTTAAGTTATGAAACTTGAAACTGGATTGACTCTATGAACAGATACACAAGCTCAGTGGTTATGTTGGCATGCCACATGCTGTGGAATCGTGAGCGAAGCCTGCCTCTAACTACGTACTCACTCCGAGTCTTCCTTCGACTTGGTAAATTTATTGAACATAATTGCTTTAAAATCTAATCTCCTCCGGGCTTTGGAGATTCGGAGGGCTTTCTTTAGGCTACTGTTCTTTATGTTAGGCAGGGTCGTGCCCCGGTAGACTTGGTCCAGTGACGAATAAGGACCACTCAGGAAGCCTCGAGGCATGCTACGTAAACCAAAAAGAAAAAGCCTTAAACCTGTTAAGCAAAGAAAAGAAGCACAATGATGTATATGTAACAGCCTCATTCCTGTGTAGCTTTCCACTCCAGGGTGGGTACAGTAGTACAAAACAAGATTTTACATATATATCATTAATGCTAAGCCCATGCTCAGTGTAAGTAGGTGCATTAAGAATTGGGTTAGATCAAATCCCAAAATTTTCGTAAGAAAACAATAGATTAATTAAAAATGCTAGTAAATACTAGAAACCTGCCATTAAAACCATTGAATATAGTAATTCAAAATTGATATGCAAACTTTTAAATGTCACTATGTGCAAACCCTTGCATTACAATCAAATGAAAATGGTTATTGCCACATTCCAAATATCAAAGTTAAACCGCAATAGGGTACATTGATTGTATGGCCTAAAACGGGTGAATGTATAGCCTAAAAAAAAAACAATTTGTTAACAGACAGACATCCTTATCCTTATCCTTTTAATACTGTTGCTAAGCTTGACAATTTATTTGCAAAGAAACCTTTAAAAAGTTCCATGCTAACACACTTTCGCTTTAAGATTAACTGTGCCACTGAATCCAGGATTAGTTAATTTAATTATAAGTGAACAGCTGACATGCGGAATGGGAAATTCGAAATTTGAAACTTACCTGAGAATGTTAATTAGGTAGATTGTTTTTCAAAGTGAAGTTGTTTACCGCCGAGGTCCACTGCCCACTAAGCGAGTCACTATGCACTGTTACTGGCCAGTGCTGACGGCTAAGTAATACCTGACTTACGTAGTCTCCCGCTAAGACTGCGGATTCCCGCTCACTTCGCAGCGAACTGAAAGCGCATGCGTACTTTATTACGTCAATTTTTCAATCTAAAACCCGGGAAGTGGTTACTTATAACGTAATAACAACTGGTACATCCACCATTTACAGTGACTACAGTGACACAAAGAATTCAAAAGGTATAATAGCCGTTAAATCTTCAAAGTGCGAAGATTCGAGATATTAGTTACGCAAAAGTAGATATCAACGAGGTTAAAAACTTACACGGCACAACATTAATAATACCATATAGGCAAAAATTAATAACGGCTACATTTAATGACATTACAAAGACAATGAAGAAACTCAAGTGTAGTATTCTCATTCTCACACACAGCGGCTATTCAAATCGAAAGTTTTCTTTCACTTTGCGACCATAAACAACATAAACAAGAAATATCAAAACAAAATGACACCAGACAGCTGACAGCTACAGTACACAGATAAGACAGGCCATAGACTTTCTGTAACTGCTTTCCATTATGTTCCCAAGTTCATGAATTTCAATCTTTTGTGTTTCTGACACTATTATATTATTATAGTATAGTTACCTAACACAAAACGAATATTATAATAAAGACTCGTCTGTTTTATTTTCAAATAGGACGTTCCTATTTTGTTCGTTACGTTTGTTAACTTTTGAGCACATGACGTTTAACGACCCCTAACGTACGTTTAAATAATTAAATTGTAGTTTGGAAACGAATCGTAGTACACCGTGAAATAAACTACAAGTATCGCCATTACTTAGGCTTTATTCAGCTAAGAATTCTACGGTGTATGACAATCGTGTCAGTAAAACATATAGACGAATAAACCACTTGTGACAGAATTCAGAAAGGAGTATGAGTACTATATCATTCTTCCCCCCTTGTGTGTTAATTTCCTATACGTCCCACAGAGCTGATATAGTCTGTAAGGTAGGCAGGTGGCCTTCTATTCCTGCTCGACCTTCTGAGCTCAGTCGTGTCCGGGTCTTGTTGAGAAGGCGGGGGTTGACTCGACGCTGGTTCAGGAGATGGGTGTTCAAGAGCTTCTTCATATATTTCATTCGACGTATCAGTATTATCTTCGTCGGTATAGTTATTGAGCTCACCATCGCTATCGTCAACAGGAGGGAGTGGTGCTAGTTGTCTGTTAGATACAGTCACTGTTTCGTCATTATTACGTCTAACGTATGAATAGTACGGGTTACTTTCGAGGAGTTCGACTTCTTCAACTAGCGGATCCGTTTTAGACCGACGGACATTCTGTTTCATTAACACAGGACCAGGCGTTAGCCAGCTAGGCAGTGAGTCTCCGTTCGGTGAACGCCTTACATATGTAAAAAGTCTCTCATGGGGCGTTGCGTTAGTAGCGGTACAAAGTAGGGAACGTATACAGTGTAGTGAGTCTTTCAGTACCGTTTCCCAATTTTCTATGGGTAAGCCTTTGGAGCGGAGACTGAGTTGTATTGTCCGCCATAGAGTTCCGTTGAGGCGTTCTACTTGTCCGTTTCCTTGCGGATTATACGAAGTAGTTCTAGAAGACGCTATGTTTGAGTGTCTAAGAAAGTTTTTGAATTCTTCAGACATGAACGAAGAGCCTCTATCGCTGTGTACGTAAAGTGGTTGTCCAAATGTAAGGAACAGATCTTTGAGGCAATTAATCACGGTAGAGGCAGTCATATCCTTGCATGCATACGCAAACGGGAATCTGCTGTATTCATCGATAATCGTGAGAATATATTTGTTCGCCGTGTTAGACGGGAGCGGACCTTTGAAGTCTATATTAATCCGCTCGAAAGGTGACGTCGCTTTGATTAATTGTCCTTTTGCTTTCATGAATCGTGGCTTGATCTCAGCGCAAAGTTGGCAATTGGCAGTCATTTGTTTCACGTCGTTAGCCGAATACGGTAAATTTTTAGAACGTATCCAGTGGTACATGCGAGTGACGCCTGGGTGACAGAGTCCATTATGCAGTTCTTTCAGTTTATTTATATTCATGTGCGCACAGACTCTAGACAAGGCGTCGGCAGCAGAGTTTTGGGAACCCGGTCGGTACATGATGTCATATTTGTAGCATGACAGCTCCAATCTCCAGCGAAGAATTTTTTCGTTCTTAATTTTACTATTGTGTTTTTGATTTAACATGAATGCTACTGATTGTTGGTCGGTTATAAGAATGAAATGCCGACCAGTTAGATAGTGCCTCCATTTTTTCAGACATTCAACTATGGCACAAGCTTCTTTCTCTATTGAAGATTGTTTGCGTTCGGAATGAGACAACATTCGAGAGAAGAAGGCTACAGGTCTGCCTTGTTGAGAAAGTGTAGCCCCTAATGCGTATTCAGAAGCATCCGTTTCAACGGTAAACATTGCATTTTCATCTATTGTAACGAGAGTCGCCTTTCGAATATCCGCTTTCAACTGTTCGAAGTTTTCTAGGATATCGCGCGATAATGGAAAGTTTGTTACGCATGTTAACGGTTTTATCTTTTCTGAAAATTTGTTGATCCATTTGGCATAATGAGCAAAGAGTCCTAATGTTCGCTTAAGTTCAGCAGAGTTAGTAGGCGCAGGAAGTTCAAGTAAAGGTTTCAGTCTTTCGCTGTCAGGCCTAATGGTGTTGTTCTCCACGGTGTAACCAAGTAGATCAATTTTAGTTTTGTTGAAAACACATTTTTGTTCATTAAGAGTCAAGTTGTATTTTTTTGCAGTTGTTAGAAACTTTTCGAGGTTGTAGTCGTGTTCGGCTTGAGTTTTTCCACAAACTGTGACGTCATCTAAATAAGCAAAAGTTCCTTGGAGTTTTTCCGTATCTATGATAAATTGAAGAGTGCGTTGAAATGCAGCCACTCCATTGGTAACTCCAAAAGGTATTCTTGTAAATTGGTATAGTTTCTTACAGGCCTCAAATGCGGTATATACCTTTTCGCTTTTGATGATCGGGACCTGATGGTAAGCGCTTTTAAGGTCGATTTGACTGAAGATCTTGTATTTTGAAACTTTGTTTACGACTGTTTCAACGTGAGGTAACGGGTATGCATCTAGGTCTGTAAACTTATTTATTGTTCGTGAGTAGTCAACTACGAGGCGTTTCCGATGGGTGCCTCCGCCTGTTACCAGAACCTGTGCACGCCAGGGAGACACACTGGGTTCTATTACCCCATCATCGAGTAATTTTGATATTTCATGAGAGATAAAGTCTTCGTCTTCTTTGCTGTAGTGTCTACTTTTGACAGCGACGGGATATATATTTGATGACAAATTGGTGAAAACCGACGCGGGAGGTACCGAAGCTTCCATCACGTTGCAGATTTCCAGAGGTTTCTTCGTGCCTCCAAAGTTGAGCTGTAGACTCGAATGATCCTTCAGCAAGTCGTGCCCAATGATGACGTCAGCGCATAGATCATTAACGACGAGGAGTGGGCGCCCTTTGTACGTATGTTGGTTTATGCAAATCGTTGGGAAGCAGATCCCGTCGACAAATGAAATATGATTCAGTGATGCTAGGTTGACGGTTTGCTTGTAAGGTTTTTGGTTTAATTTCATTAATTGTGCAATTCTTTTATTAATGAAGCTAACCGAACTGCCCGTATCGATCAGCGCTTCCGCTTTATATTGATTTACCATAATCGGAATTGTTGCGCTCCTAAGGCTTGATGGAGAAGCAGCGGAAATGACACTGGAGCATGTGTTTGGATTCGTATCTACGTTATTTTCAAGAGATATGGCGTTGCTCGATGTTCTTCCTGATCTGCAAACGCTTGCGACGTGTCCTTTCTTGAGACAAAGTTGACACGTGGCGTTACGAGCTGGGCATTTTATTCGCTGATGAATGTTTCCGCCGCAGAACCAGCAGTGTCTAAGATTTTGTGAAGGTTCTTGTGGAACGGTCCGTGCTGATGGAGGTTGCGGTCGTGATGTGGCTGCGGCTAGATTTGGTTGAACGACTTGAACGTTTTCATTGGAGTACTCTGGAACGACGGCGCTGAGCTGTGAAGTATTTTTCATGAAATTGGAATCTTTTTCAGCAGCTTCAAGTGTGACTGCCTGATTGATAGCTTCGTCGAGAGTGAGTTTTGAGTTTTCTAGTAGTCGTTCTCTTATTTTGTTGGACGCTAATCCGGAAATGAGGGCGCTACGTATGGCTTGATTCTCGTGGTCTTGAGCCGTGACCATCTCAAAGCGACAGTCTTGAGCTAGTAAACGCAGCGCTCGCGTGTAGTCGGCGATAGTTTCATCGGATCTTTGTTTACGATTTGCTAGTACGTGGCGGGCCAGGACGGTATTCTTGGGTTTAACATAAATATTTTCGAGGATTTGGAATGCTTCGTCGTACGTTTTACAAACTTTGATGTGTCGATAAACTGAAGCAGACAAAAAATTTACTAACAGTTTATGCTTTAGCAAGTCCGTAGTCCCCGCGGAGCTTCTTCGGTTAAAAAGCTTTCAAACGTAGTTCTCCAGTAACTCCATTTCGAGTCGGCGTCCGTGGCGTCCGGTTCCACGTCGAATTTGTCGGGCCGCAGATATTTGGCCAACGACGAAGTAGTAGAGTTGGGTTTTTCCGACATATTTAATTATCTTAGCTGAATAAATTGAAATAAACTACAAGTATCGCCATTACTTAGGCTTTATTCAGCTAAGAATTCTACGGTGTATGACAATCGTGTCAGTAAAACATATAGACGAATAAACCACTTGTGACAGAATTCAGAAAGGAGTATGAGTACTATATATATCACACCGGAGTCGTAAGAGATGGCGATAAATACAAAGCAAAGGAGTTTGAAAAAAAAGGGTCGCCACTTTCGCAAAAGCGTTTGAAATCTAAAATAAATTTCTTGAAGAAAAATGAAAGTTACTTGCAAACAGCTCGGTATATAGAAGATTTGTGAAACAAGCAATGTCTTAACCAACTTTAAAATTTTAGTTCCAGCTGTCACCGCAACTAACTCTTTTTTGCCAGGACACGGAGGCAAAAATCTCTGCGACTTATTTTATAGAAGACGTTTCGTTTAGTTCAGCCGTTTTAGCGTGATTGAGTAACAAACATGGATACTACTTCCATGTTTTTGCTTAATCGCGCTAAAATTCCTGAACTAAACGTCTAGTAGTAAATACGTAGGTATTACTGTTTTTTAGCTCCATGGTAACAAATGCTGATTGAGAAGCCGTGGTGTCTCAGTGGTTCGACCTCCACCTCGTATGCAGAAGATCGGGGTTCGAATCCGGCTCGCACCCCACCTCAGAGTTTACTTATGTGCGAAATTCAATAGTGGTTAATCCACTGAGATTTTCGGTGAAGGAAAACATAGTGAGGAACCCTGCACACATCTGCGAAATAATTCCAGGGTGTGTGAAGTTTCCAATCCGCACTGCGCCGGCAGGGGGACTATAGCCCAAACCCTCTCGTGGCGAGAGATCTGTGCCTGCTGGCAGCAGTAGGACTTTTCTGCTTTATTATATCATTTATATTGAAATAAGATAATATAATCTTACTAATATACTAAAGCTGAAAGTTTGTGTGTCTGGCGGTTTAGATGTTTGGATGTTTGTTGCTCAATCACGCTAAAACGGCTCAACCAATTTACATGAAATTTGGCAACAGATAGTCTGCAACCTGGAATAAGCTATAGGCTATCTATTAAGCCGTGGTGGCCTAGGGGTTCGACCTACCGCCTCTCATGCAGAGGGTCGGGGTTCGATTCCGGCTCGCACCTCTAAGTTGACTTATGTGCGAAATTCAATTTGAATTTACCACTGAGCTTTTCGGTGAAGGGAAACATCGTGAGGAAACCTGCAGGCATCTGCGAAGCAATTCAAAGATGTGTGTGAAGTCCCCTGGGCCCGCGTGGGGATTATAGCCCAAACCCTCTCGTGATGAGAGGAGACCTGTGCCCAGCAGTGGGACGCAAATAGGCTGTAGTAGTAGTAGTAGTATCTATTATCCCGGAAATATCCCGGAAACTCATCAGAGGACTTTGGATAGAAATCCCGTACCTAATCGCGGAATTTCCGGAAAAGGTTTTAAAAAAAAGTGTTCTGGAAAAAGGGCTTTGGAAGTATAGTGTTAAATTCCCTGCAGACGAAGTCGTGGGTACTATCTATATCAAACAATAAGTTCAAACAGGTTCAATGTAAGTAAAAAACGAATGAGCTGCGAAATTCTCACTTATACGGACCTAAACTATATAGGTACGTAGTACCTATTATTTATACTGTGCTTATCGATTTCCCGTAAATAGAGAAGTGTATCACTGTAAAAATCTGATATTTAAGATAGAGTAAGGATACTGTTTGTTGTAACATGATCCAGACTAAAAACGGTTCATGAAATGCAATCCACAATTTCAAATTCATTGTTCCACCTTCTCTTAATTTAGGGATCCCTTTGTTAAATATTAAGCTTTAAGTACTAATTTTTGTTAAATATAGAGTTCTCTGCCAGATAAATAATTGTGTTTTTTTTATATGGCTGACAGAATAAAGAAAGAAATAAAGGGTGGCCCATTTAGATCGGTCTATATGGACAAGTCTGAAACTATAAGCCATACAAAATTTCTTAGGAAAAACAGCATTCATTAACTACTTACTTAGTACTTACTCAGTTCGGGAAAAGTTTTCACCGTTAGTCAATTCGTCTTATACAAAACTTTCCGCAAGTAGGTACAACAAAACTCCTCTCATATCGGTATATGTACTTACAAGCCATACACAGGAATAATGCCGGCGTTATAATAGTGACCCGAATATGCCTCGTTCTGCCCACCACTTCTATAAACCGCTACACATTCAGCCTCCATAGTGGCACCCCCGACCACTGGCACTTTTTCATCGACGACGAAACTTAGATTATCCATGGTTTTCGGAACAGTTCGAAATTTAAATTCGCGACCGCAACCTGAGACTCCGTCAACGGAACTACACTCCCAAGTGCGGATTTTCCGAGGTGTGGTCTGCATTGATACTACGGGTCACAAATGGATGCAGTCGTGTGGAAAACGGCCTTTGTTGATCCTTTGAATAGGCAGTTTCGTCGACAACTTAAAAAGTAATCATAATAAAACGATTATCATACCAAACTTTGATGGAATAATTTCTTTGATTAGGTTACAGAAAAAGTCGCTTAAAAATGTTGGATAAACTTAATACTTAAATCTTGAAAAAACGTAGTACCAAATAAAAAATGACAACTACCCGAAACCTATTTTTTAAACTACTCTTAATCACCTCATTTTAGCACATGGGCAATAAAAGAAATTCTCTTTAAATTACGTAACCTTTAATTTGTACATTTGAGGTAATAGGGCAACAAATATTATAAATTTTAATAATTAACTTAATATTCTTGATCAAATACAATGTAAAAGTTTCTTAACATAAGCTGAAGTAAGATAATAACTCCAATGTAGCACTCTCTATGAGTAGGTTCTTACTTAACTAATAGATAGAAATGCATTGGCCACTAAGACTAGATTGCCTTTCGATATAAAATCATGGCATGGCAACAACAAAACAACGGTCAGAGCTTACAAAAGAGAATCTACCTATAAAGCTTCAAAGATGTGCTAGTACATACCCACAGCAGCCTATTTACGTCCCAGTCCCACTGCTGGGCACAGACCTCTCATCACAAGAGGTTTTGTACATAATTAAGATAGAATAAGATGCCCTTATTAGTAAGAAGTAAAATATTACTATATAATTTGAAATTCTTTAAGTGTAACATTATAGTGTACCTATGCATCAAAACTGCCATAAAATTTAAAGATTACTCTTATTCTCTATACAAAACAAGCCAACAATAATAGTGAAGAAACACAACATAATCACCATAATTGGGAATTGTGGTACAACCCAGGCACCAATATAGTAAAGCTTATTATAGCTAAAATTATTGTCACAAAATGCATTTCACTTAGACCTAACTAGTTTCTTTTGGTAATTCTCAATAGTATTATATCTGAGCTTCTATAATTTTTGTGTTGCTCTTCTTCAGGTATCTTCTCAACGTTGAAGATTTCAGATATCATTTCATAAAACTTGTTCCATAGTGCTTTTTGTATCTCGGTATCTCTGAGCTCTTGAGTTAGGTATATGGTGGGCTTTTTGCTGATGGTGTTGGTACAACACTGCAGCGTTTTAACTAGGGAATCTACAGCCTGCAAGAAAATATACATTTAGTGTAAGGCAATTAAAAATCTTTACATCACCCTTGGCCGTAAAGTGGGATTTTCTACCCGCTACGCGGAGAGAAAATCTCACTTTTTGGCCAAGGCAAGACGTAAAACTTTTGACAAACCACGGGCGGTAATTCGTAAAGCCCCAGAACGCATATTACGCAGAAACCTGCGATCTGGGACATTTACGAATTCACCACCCTAGGTCTGTAATGTACTATTATCTTGTGACAGCTTCTTCAATCAAAAAATATAGCAGAACACAATTTAGAAGGCGCGCGGCGAAGCACTTAAGCCGTCGACGCAGAGTCTGTTATTGCTTAATCCGCGCGCCTTCTAAGTTGTGTCTTACTATACTCCCATAATCATTTCACCTTTCAAATGCCTATTTGATTGTAAGGCCTAATGGACTCTGAGGAGTCTAAATGTAATTTTTATGATAAAAACTAGCTTTTGTCTACGAATTGGCATGCGCAGAAACACTAACAAGTAAAATTTCGGATTTTCCCGTTTCCGTGGAAATTTCGGTAAATCCTCTCTTAGTGCTTCCCTACACTCCTACTCTAAGGAACCTACATGTCAAATTTCAGCCTCCTTCAACCAGTAGTTTCGGCTGTGCGTTGTCATCAGTCAGTCAATCAGTTGGTAAGGTGGAGTTGTCTATACTTATATTGATTACCTCTTCATAATAAACACAATCCGCAAGCATGATAATGTCGAATTCCTCTTTGAGCACTGGTGAGCTTTCATCTCCCCACACCAAGGACTCGGCAATGGCGTAGCCGCCCATGCTGGATATTTTAGACTTATTCTCATTGATGTTCAGCCTCAACAGAGGCAGTGCTTCAGGCAAATCTGTGAGAGTTACTTGAGCCCTGTTGATAAGAAGTAAGTAACATGTTCAAAAAGGCATATTACTAATTAGATGTAGCACTGCTGAGCTGTGGATAACAGCCAGAAATTAGATCAACTATAACTGATCAAATATAGGTAGGTTCAGTATTTAACAGTTTCAGTAGTTAAGTATTTAACTTTCAGATAGATATGTACAATCAAGTTGTTTCAGAAATTTTAAAATCGGACTTATTGGATGGCTTTTTGAGAACGGGTTTTACTCAGTTAAGGAGTATTTAGAGTTTAAGTAATCTGTGTAACGTGAACCTGAGATAACATATTTAACTTTAATTTACATAATCCAATATGCCACCCATATATTCACAAGCATATTTAATTGTTGTGTACCTTTTTAGCTATAAGACCTTCAATATTTGCATACCTACATTATAAGGTAAAATACTGTTAACACTGTTCCTTATATATAGAATTGTCAACTACGATTGTACGCAGTATTATGCAAATAAACTTACTTCAACCTTATATCAAAATAAGGATATATTAATATCGTATTAACATTGAAAGCTTTTCAGAGGTTTTATTTAACTCAGGTTGACCAGAGTAATATCTATTTGAATCAGTTATGCCCCACAATATTTACACGGGAATTATGATCAAAAAAATCATTACCCCAAGGTAGCAGCAGTCAACCCAACAACCCCCAAGCCGGAACCAAGTTCTAACACCCTGATGCCACTTAGGAAAGCCGGCTCATTCTGGCATATAGTCTCAAGATACTTCGCCAACACGAGAGACGCATCCCAAACAACACAGTTTACATCTCCTTCCATTTTCTGAAATATTTTCAATGTCTTCAGACATATCTCAATGTCAATTTCTCTGGGAAATAAGTCGTTTGACTTGAAACTTGACTTTCTGTGCGACATTCTGCAGTTTGAAATTCTGGAAACAAAATAAAATTACACAAATTATTAATTGATTGATTCAAATCAAGAAATTCTTTTCAGAGAAAATTAATAATTATGTTACACTAGTTGTCCCAGGGAACTTCGTATCACCCGAAGGCAATTCCCATACAAAGTTATTTGTCTTTCTTTTAGCTGTTCCTTTACACTTTTCCCGATTTTTTTTTCTTTATAAACCTTCTCAGAACCCCAGAGAATAAAACCAGAAAAGAATCAGCCAAATCGGTCCAGCAGTTCTCGAGCCTTAGCCAGACTAACGCACGGCAATTCATTTATATATATAAGAAAGAAGATAAGAAAGAAGAAGAAGAAGAAGAAGAAGAAGAAGATAAGAAGAAGAAGATGACTATTACGTACCTACGAAAAGGAACAAAACTAGATATAGGTACCTTGATTTATACGTGATATTCAGATTGCACTAGTCTGTTTAAATTTAATATTCAGGAACCTTATTAGAAAGAGAGACTATTTTTACACGTCTAAGGATATGGAAACCCAACAAATTTAGTCACAATAAGCCCAATTTAATCTTATTAAGCACTTTAAATTGATTACAGTAACAACTTGTATTGATTTTTAGTGTTGGGTTCTTAAGGTGACGATAATAGAATAGGTATAACAAGGAATTCAATGGAATTTCTGACTTACAAAATAATAAAAATAAACACAACACAGCACTCCTGAACTTGTTAACGTCAATCAATGTCAAAAAACGGCAAATGTTTTTTAAAGCTGGATACACACCGGGCCAACCAAGGGCCGAAGGCCAACGAACGATAATCGCCATTGGCTCCGCACACTCGTTGGTACGTCCAACCAAATACATTTGGTGACCAAGCAAACGGTCGTTGGCACCTGATTCTGGCTGTCATTCCCAATGTCCAAATCAATTATATTATACTTAGGTAATTTGCTAGTTTTATATATCTAAACAAGTTAGCCAGGACAAGAAAAAGTAAACGAAAGCGGAGATGGTGGAGGATAACCACATACCTTTTTTAAAAATAGAAATATGTGTATAGTGGGGTAGAAGTAAAATGATTGCAGACTTACAAGTAGTGTTGCGATTGCAACCTCATTTTATAGACTGTTTTAAGTACCTATTCTTATATTTCAAAATGTTTTTTTTTAATTGTTTTTTCACTGCTTGTTAATAAGTATATCTTGCAAAAGAAACGTCTCAGCTTGATTTACTTCCATAAAATCTCCACTAAAGCTATCGAAGTCCTCAATAAGTAGAAAAAATAATGGTTTATTAGTCAATTCTAGCAGCCATCTTCTCAAGATTTTTAAGTTTGGCTGTTAAATGATATTTGACCGAAAATATCAAGAAAAGATACAAATTATCGTATTTCGGACCGTTCATTCGTTAGCCTTCGGAGATCGTTCACCCACACTGAGCTCGATCGAATGGTCAATCCCTTTGATGCTGCCGCTTTGCTTCGGATCGCTGGCACACGCCAACGAACGATCCTTGGCGTTCCGTAAACCGTCCACACAGGACCAACGAACCCGTTCGTTGGCCTTCGTTGGCCCGGTGTATACCCAGCATAATACCTAATCCATAGACACTACTTTTGATGTATCTTTGTGTTGAAAGAGGTTGGTGACGCCACACGTCTCAGCTCTATGCTCCTAGTCTATTGCTGTAGTCACCTAGGTTACGAATGTCACGATAGTTGCTATTAGGAAGCTATTAGGTGTCAAAGAATTATATTGTCAATTGTGAAAATACAATGTATACCGTGATTACAAACCTAGTTTAATATTGCGTATAATTTACTCTGTTTAGCTTGATTTCCCTTTAGTCCCTTTTCCAACACTTTGTATGACTGCTTGGATTTTAGCCCCGTGCCTACATGAAAAATTGAAAATCGTTCGTTAGTCTAGCTAAACCAAAACTCAAGAACTTCTGATTTGGCTCTTTTTTGTCTTTTTTTAAGTTTTTAATTATTTTGTTGTTGTATGTGTATCTCTGTGTCATTTGTATGTCAAAAAGATGTCAAATTCTATTTACACGATGCTTGGGTTTTAGTTATCGATCCCAGTTTTTTTGAGTTGTATTCTCGACGCACCTATTTTGTTTGCTCGTACACCTCGCTCTTACGGCAAGGGTCCGTGCAAAGTGATTGAAGTTAGGCAGATACGTATACAAGCATGCAGTCTGGCGCAAAACATGAGAGGACGGGAGGAGATACGTATTTTAAAATTGCCTAGAAATTTTCGATTCTCTTTAAGCTAACAGATTCCGCGAAATAACCTAAAGTAACCCCAAGCCTGCAATAACATAGCATGCAATGTAATTTATGCCTCTGTGCCAGAAATTTCACCGGCTGCCTTAACCCCCTACGGGAACACAACAGTGCGAGCACTGCTATTTGGCGGCAGAAAGACGGTGGTACCACCCCGGACGGACATAGCACCAGGCCCTACCACTAACAAATATTTAGTTAAGGCCGTTCATAGACCCAGCTCAGCCGTCACTGTCACTCGTGGGACGAGTGAAAGAGAACGCGCTACGCTTTTAACATTTCTTAGAAAAGTATTATCTTAAATGAGCAATTTGACGATGCTGGGTCAGGGAAGGGCCTTAACTATTAAGTTTGCAGGTTGGTTGCTGACACACATTTCGATTTTTTGAACGACACAATTTGGCTCTCCATAAGATCTTAAGTAGGTATACTTTTTTACAGTGCAAGCAATGTGTGAGTCCGTAAGTAGGCACTCACTTCGTCTTTGCGTTACTTCACATGAAAGTGTTTTGGGTGGGATCTTGGTGGAGTCGGTGGGATACTTATCATGTGTTCTTGTAAGGGTTTAGCGTACTATCGTCCCGTAGAAACCCGAACGGTTTATAGCACGGCACAACTTAGAAGGCGCGCGGATCAAGCAATAATAGACTCCGCCTCGACGGCTTAAGCGCTTCGCCGCGCGCCTTCTAAGTTGGGTCAGGCGCGGCGCACTCTTTGATTTCATCGCACTCGATACAAGTACCCGCCGGCTTCGCACCGTGGCGTGACCGCGTGATGATTAGTGGTTGCCGCGCACTGCTAGCGAATGCACGCGCGCGCGTTTTCTCTGCGTCGCGCGCGACGCAAGAGTGAAATGTGGTATGAAATTTGAATTTTGTAAAAAAAAATTGTATTGCAGAGGGTTGTATTAACAACAACAGTAAAATTATTTGGTAAAGAGTAAAATGATGAAATTTGGTATGGCGGTAGTTCAAGACAACCCAATTTTTTATTTTTTCAATAAGAATAATAACAATAACTTTGCATGTACATTACTTATAGTTTCATTGGGCCTATGTACTCGGGACTAAGCCGCGGACAACGGCTAGTATATTATGATAATGCAGTTGTGTGACTGTGTGTCTTAATTTTGAATTTAGCAGATTCATAAATTGACAGAATTGTAGCATCTGTGTAGACGAGTGTTTTTAAAAATAAAAAAATTACTAACTTAACTTAAATATATATTTTGTTAATGACACTATTGTACCTAACCTATGTACCTACTAATACTAATACTAGACGCATCATTTAATATGTTCTCGAGTGCGCCAGCCCTAGCGCTAGGGCGTGGCCTCCGAAAGAGCGCGCTGCAAGCGATAGAAAGAGATGGCCAATTAGGGAGCATACGGTGCAACAAAACCGGTATTTTGTTAGCAGTCGGCCTTCTGTACCTTAGTACTATTACTTATTCTGTGGTTGGGTCGTGCTATATTTAGTTTACTAGCGGACCTTTTCTATGCCCCGCTATATCTTATCCCTTTCACCAACCGCCACCTGTACGGCATTTCTTCCGGCAGGTCCATTTCATAAATTTGTTTGCGTGAACTGCTATTCGACTGCGCTGTCTATAGATATAGATGCCGGAGTGAAAAAAAAAGCAAAGAAAACTGTAAAAAAAAAATGGTAACCTTCTGCGCCAAAGCAAGTAGGTAAGAGTACGTTACGCTTGTTCTTCGTACATTACCAAGTTACATTACTGGTAATGTAGGAAGAAATAGTAGATTGTTTACCAAGGGACTAAAACAAGCCATTATGACACGAGATGTTTAGCCACCCGAGCAGAGCGAGACATGTTCGCCATCTAGCTTCAAGTAGCGGCAGCAACTGCTAAACGGTCGGGAAATCGGGCTTCAGCCACTGGATGCTAGATGTCGATCTAGTGTTAACCCGGGTTTCGGAGCACGCACTACATTATGGGCTCTGCCACTCTTTTTACCCGACTGCGCACCGCAAAGGAGGGTTATGTGTTTACCTGTCTATGTATGTATGTATGTATGTTTGTTCCTTTGTGGCACACTAGAGATCAAACGCGTGGGTGGGGTGGGCGCGTAAAAAACTAAAAAGAAAAAGTCTTGTTTTTTTCTTTTTAGTTTTTTACGCAGTTGGGTTTTTTGTTTTTTTTAATTAACTTTTTTTTGTATCATTTCTCTGTGTTAATACAAAACCGGGTACTGTAGGAAGACCTTTTCGTTCTTTGTACATCTTTTTGACTTAACTGGCTATTTGATGGGTAAAGTACAAAGAACGAAAACGTCTTCCTCGTCGTCCAAATTACTGTTTATGAGGGGTTGAAAAATATCCATAAAATTCAAGTATTCCTTCCTAAGCTACAGATTTCGCTATCTCTCATATAGTTTCCGAGTTCAGCATACGACTGACCCATTTAGATGATCACCCGGGGACTCTATTCAAACTGTTACATAGGGAAAGGGAAATTCCCAATCCCTGCGCGCACGCGTGAGCCGTGCGTGACGCGCGGGCGGGATCCATTTAAAATCTAGGTTAAAATGTTACAAATAATGGGTCTCGATAGTAGGCATCTTTAGATTCCTCAATAGCAATAAATATTTGATTTATGTTAGTGTCGAACATGAAATTATTTCCATGGTGTCATTTCTCAGTAGGTACGATCGCCATTAGACATAATATGAGCAAGCAAGAATGATCAGAAATATCTGAGCATGTAGTCTAACGTCTTGACAGTAAGATCGTGTCCAGATATTTATGATCACGATCAAGTAGTCTTGTTTTTTCTTTTTAGATTTTACGCAGTCGGGTTTTTTGTTTTTTTGTAATTAACTTTTTTTTATTTTACTATTTTTAGTTAGGGATTATAAGACCGTAAATTTCGCAATCTTGTCATTTCATGGAGAGAGTTGCTATCGTGGGGATTATTATTAGCTTGCGATGATCTAAATTACTGATTATTAATCCCTCTAGAGATCTAACCCGGCTCAAAACGCTACATAAGCCTGACCCTATTAAAATTCTTCAAGTCAACCGATAGATGGCGCTACTGGTACTACATAAGAGTATTTAGGTAGCTATTTTATTTATTTACGAGCGCTGAGTACTGACTAGTGTAATTGGTAGATTGGTACCTATAATCAATCAGGTTATATTTTACTGTATTAAGTAGGTAAATAACACTATTGACACTTTAAATGTAATAACGAAACTAAAAGTCTTCAAGTCAACGGATAGATGACGCTACTGGTACACTACATTGCAAATGCGTACGTACTTGATTGAAGTTTGAGATTTATGAAAAACATTATTATTATTTTATAGTCGTCGTGACCTGCTTGAAGACTCGTTGGTTTAGATTATTTCCTGTGTTGCTAATTCGAACGGATTTACTACTGGGTGTATAGGTACCTACTTTACGTGATTAGTAAAGGAACTTTGAATCGTTATAAATCGTAAACGGTTCTTTTGTCTGAAAAATGGTCAAAGAAACCTAATAAATTTTTAAATACCTATTCAACGATACCTCACATGCCATAGTTGGTTGACTTTTATTTTTTTATTTTGTACAATATGGCGTCTGGTGGCCGCCATTTTGAATTTTGGTTAATTTCATCAAGTGACACTCGCGCGATTCAGACGAATCGATTGACGTATGATTCATTAAAATCGACCCACGCGTTTGATCTCTAGTGTGCCACAAAGGAACAAACATACATACATACATACATACATACATACATAGACAGGTAAACACATAACCCTCCTTTGCGGTGCGCAGTCGGGTAAAAAGAGTGGCAGAGCCCATAATGTAGTGCGTGCTCCGAAACCCGGGTTAACACTAGATCGACATCTAGCATCCAGTGGCTGAACCCCGATTTCCCGACCGTTTAGCAGTTGCTACCGTTACTTGAAGCTAGATGGCGAACATGTCTCGCTCTGCTCGGGTGGCTAAACATCTCGTGTCATAATGGCTTGTTTTAGTCCCTTGGTAAACAATCTACTATTTCTTCCTACATTACCAGTAATGTAACTTGGTAATGTACGAAGAACAAGCGTAACGTACTCTTACCTACTTGCTTTGGCGCAGTAACACTTCGAATAGAGCCCCTGTAGGTATACTTACGATACGAGGACACGACCTTATCTTCACCACACGACCGACTCGCTTGACAGATTCTGATTTCTGACTCGAAAATTGCTTATTGCTTTCTTTTTGCAAATGCAAGTCTATGAAGCGCACTCATTCAACGCCATCTGTGAGAAATTGCCAAAACCAAGTTACTTCGCCAAGCTTTTTTAGTAATAAAATAAAATATTCCACGAAATTTCCAAGTGTCGTTGGAGCAGTGTCGGTGTCTGTTAATCTGCACATTAGGGTGCCCCCCGGAGGCCCAGAGCAACGTTTCTGCGCGCTATAGTAACCCAGTTACAACATTTACGAACGAACGTTTTTCAGTAATCTCTAATTCTCTACGCCATTTGTTTTGTTTTTAAATTTTTTCTCAACAAGTGAAACGTCAGTCGTAAGGACTGAATTAAATTAGAGAGAAGATGTATTTATTTGAAAACGTATTCCCTTTGAAAATAACTCCGTATAGTGGTGCCGTTCTGTTTTTACAACAAGCAGCTTTTAAATAGGTACCAATATCGAAAATTAAACTTGTGAGTTGATGGAACTTTAGGAACTTATTTTGAGTGAAAAGTAGGTACGTTTCCTGCGAAATAATTTTCAAAGAAAGGAGAAAGATTATACCTATCACGGTAATCTTAGATTTCATTTTTTTTCTTTCTTTTTATTTGTATAATATTAGCACGTTCATACGTAGTTTATTCGTCTTATAATAAACGTACCTATATAGTAAATCTAGTGCACCTTGTGCTTTTAAAGAAAAATTAAGGTCTCAGTTCTGTAAGGTGCCGACGCAGACTTATATAACCTACTTCTAAACAATTTACGGTTCCATAAAAGTTGTTATAAGTGGGGGAGGCATTAGTGCCTGTAATTTCATGGACCAGCTTTTAGAGCGGGAGGGCGGGGTTGACAGTGACGGCGATGAACAGCAGTTCTAATTACTTAATCCACTTAAGTAATGTAAGTATAGACTCTTCACTGTGTATTGGAGAAACTACACTATGTCACTCTTGTATGGTTGATGATGTTCGCTTTAAATGTAATAGCAATTAAATGTGTCTTATGATTGAAAGAAGTAATAGAAATAATAATACTATATAAAATTTGGTGTGAATTGGGGAACATCTTCTGCCTCCGCATTGACCTTGAAATTTTAAAAAGTTGAAAAGAACAATGTTTATTTTTAAACTGATTGAAATATTTATTATTATATTGGAAAATAATTGCAAGTAATAGAATTTAATATTAGTATAAGTAGTGTATTTTAATTAAACTTTAAATTATAAGCATTTTTTCAATTGTGAAGTAGGTACTTAGAACTTTACACACAAAATTATTCACTTGAACTCTCTTTACTTCTAATTGTTATTAAATTTAATTATGGCTTAAGTTTACGAGAATCTTGGCTTTCGTGAAACCCTCACGAGCTGGTTTGGAGCACGGAATTCACTTCCTGAAGGCTTGAATATGCCAAGGTAAACGCAAAAAATCTATTTCGTTGTCCTCTCATCGAGCTATGTATAATCGATCCTCTTATATGGAGATTTTCTTCAGGATAGGTGGTTCCGTAAATAGATTTTGCCATTTGATAAGGTCATATTAAAACTTCTGTGTCTATCTTTACCTGCCGACCCACAACTTACTTCCAAAACACGATTTAGTACTTACCAATTTTCCACTTTTTCTTTAATATACGGTGATACGTAAGTTTTAAGCATTTGTTTCTTCCATAATTTTGGAAACAATATCAGCCAGTTCTAGAAAATTTGTTTCCTTTTTTGTGTTTTTGGTGATTTTAATTTCAAACCACGACCATCACTCTCAGCACGTCCTTACTTCTTCATAAGTTGGAAGAATAATTATCTTTAAAGTCAGAGGCGGCCTTTGCGCTTGCGAGGCCCCGGGAGAATAGGTCTTTGCTAGGCCCTAGTCTGAGTGGCCTTCGCGCTGAAGGGGGGGGGGGGGGGTTATTTTTTGCGTCATTGGATAGGTACTCAAAATAATATTCTGGGTTTTTCAATTTAGGGATGCGTTTGTGAAATATGTATTAAGCTTTAAAGTGCTTATTTTTATTAGATAGAAGTTTTACCCACCCCTGTCAGCTAAACCATTGTTTTTGAAAAAAGAAAATGGTATTCATGGAAGTAGTATACAATGTGTCCCTGGATAAAGTTCCAAAACGAATAGGGATGAAACGTGATGATATTTTATCGATGAAAAAAATATAATTCCGTTTTTTTTCCTTTATATTGAAATAATACGTATTATTTTTTCGTTTTAAATCATTGTGATTATCAGACGGGGTATTTAACAATAAAGAAGTCGTATTTTTATTTATTGTTATTACATTAGATGATTAAAACGAAAAAATCGCTGCCTTGGGGCACGGTGCCCAGAAGGCTTGCTGCAGTGCCACGTTATAAATGCCGCTTTTTAATAATTTGTTTTTTTTTTGCATTTTTTATTTATTTAAATAACATGAATAACGCTTTGTGTTAAATCCCGCTGATTAAAGGTCAATACGACACTCAGGAGCGCAGATATCATGCGTTTTTGTAATTGTAAAAATATTTCAGGAACTTCTCATTTTATTGTTTTCATCGAAAAAATATCACGTTTCATCCCTAATTGTTTGTGCATTTTATCTAAGGACATTATGTCCTTAACAAAATTAATAGAAAATTTTTCACTGCTATGTAGACTGTACAAGTTTACGGGTAATAGCCGACCAACATGAAAAAAAAGTACTCGGCTAAGTAAAAATGTTGTGCATTAAATACTAAGCAACCACGGAACCCTACATTGCGCGTGGCCCGACACATACTTGGCCGATTTGTTGTTATAATTCACTCTTTACTGTATAAATTATATATTATGTTACGTTATTTACGATTTCAAAACGAATACTATAAGGGGTGAAATTTTTACATAGATTTGTACTAAGCATTAGCACAGATTACTAAATATGTAATTAGTATTTTTCAACTTTTTCTCAACTTGGATTATCGTAAGCCTGCGCGAGGCCCCTACGAGCGCGAGGCCCCGGGCGGTTGCCCGCTTCGCCCCCCCCCCCCCCCCTAAGGCCGCCTCTGTTTAAAGTTAACATGTATGACATGTATCACCAAATATATAAATTTTGAAGCATTTTGAGTATAGTTCATTAAAAAAAAGTCAGAAATACATCTTTTTTGTCGCAGAATACAGTACAAGAAAATTACTGAACACCACTTTGCAGTTAAACTTTATTTAAATGCAAAAAAAACCTTTTTTTTGCGGAAGTTCTTTATTTTTAGTATTGTTTGTATTAGTATTTATCATTGTGATTGTCGCGGCCGTGCCTAGCGACGGTGAAGCGGAGGTGGGAGCGTAATGAAACCTGCTCCGCGGCGACGCGGCCCCCGCGCCCCTCGACGGCTCATATAGGCCTCCGCCCGGCGCCGTCCCCTCTCTCTCGCTACAATCGCCTTATGCGACACACGCAGCACACACGCGTGTGATTATTATATTTTCTAATTTTTGTTCATTTTATAAGTCCATAAGTATTGTGGGACAGTATTACATCTTGTATATAGCAAGAAGATTTTTTATTTACTCCCAAGACCCCCAGTCTTGTACATGGTGACCCCGACGTGATTGCGTAAGCTTTTACGCCCGCTGCGCGAGTCTCCCAGAAGGACGGACAGAGGTCACGGATTGCTGCCACGTGTCGGAAACGCTTGGACTGCTGAGCAAATCAACCGATTTCGAGGATATTCCGACTACGCAAAAGCTAAGATAGCATTAGAACGCCGTGTCATCCCAACTGAGTCGTGGAGGTCCACGACGTCCCTCAGGACTTCAGGAGCTGCCGCCCCCGCCTTAAGCCCGCCGGCCGCCGCCAGGCGCCGCAGCCACGGTTTAGCAGGGAAGTGAACCATTCCTTTGTTCCTTTCTTTCCACTAGAACTTTCCACTCTCTTCGACTATCAAGCTCTGCCACTCTTGATCTTTCTATGCCAAGCTTTAGTCGCATTTTTCTTATTAGCCTGTGTTGCGCAAGTGATCTGATTTTTAGGCCTTTTCCCCAGTGCCAGCTATAGCTATATTATAAACTGGACGCTTTTAATTGCCGATAATTTCACTCGCTCATAGTCTTAATCCAATCTTCAATTCATTAAAGCGTTCTGCATATTTAAATTAGCTTAACAACGCTTACCTATTTGAGAGCTATTCGCAATATTTCCCATTATTAAAGCCCAAAATCTGCCTTTCTTTAGTGCCTATATTTAATTACTTCCATTAAGGGCTTTGATTTTTGCCACTTCATTTGTTAATTAAATCTGTGCTCACCCCATCTTTTTAGCTAAAAACTAAAAATCATATTTCCCTGCGTAAAATATTCCATTGCATTACGTAACTCGGTACTTCGCTTTGCTTAGCAGTGGCGGACCGGGTGGCTCGGCCGAGTCCCGTTATCTCTGACGTCAGCTGTTGCCACGCCGGCGCTCGCTGCGCCCGCGCCGACCCGCCGCGGTGAATGGGAGTATAAGCCGAACGAATTTACGTATTCCTTTTATATTATTTTCTTAATTTGAATTTAATCGTTCCTCCATTTCTTGTTGGTTTTAAGACATATTTCTGGTAAATATGACTTCTTACGTGAACACTAGAACGTCCATTAAAGGACGCATAACAAAATTCAAAAATTACATAAAGGGCTTAGAGAGAAGTGATGAAATTTCCTCACAAGAAATGGATGAACTTTCATTGAAGCTGGATCGTTTTCGTGCATTGTTCACGCAGTTCGACGATGTGCAAACGCGCATCGAAATTGACAATCCAACTGCAATGGAAGCTGAACTTGATACAAGGGATGAAATGGAACAAGACTTTATTTCATTAATAACTTGTGCTCAAAAAATTCTTGACAAGGATAAGGCTGATTTTACAAGTGTTAAGTCCGAAGTTCCAAGTCAATGTAGCCATGATAACGAACTTAATTTCAGACTGCCTTTAATAAAAATCGCTAATTTCGATGGTTCGTATTTCAAGTGGCTCGAGTTCCGAGATACGTTTGAGTCGCTCATTCACAACAACGAGCGAATCAAACCCATTCACAAGTTTCATTACTTGAACTCGTATTTAGAGGGTGAGGCATCTCAGGTTGTTAGCAATTTGGAGGTGACCGAGACCAACTATATCGCAGCTTGGCGTCTCCTCTGCGAGAGATACAATAACAAAAAACAATTGATTAGCAATCATTTAAATTCGCTTTTTAATTTGCAGCCCATAGGCCGTGAGTCAGCCAAGTCTCTGCGGTACCTAGTTGATCACGTGTCCAAAAACCTGCGAGCGTTGAATACATTGGGGCAACCCACGGATCACTGGGATACTTTAATTATTCACATGGTCTCGGCTAAGCTCGATAATAATTCTACTTTGAAGTGGGAAGAATTCAAAAATATTTCTTTCAATGAGGATAATATGCCTTCATTGGCCGATTTTAATCGATTCTTAAAGGGACGTGCTGATGTTTTAGAATCAGTACAGCGCAATAAGTTAGATAAATCATTTAATAACAATTATAGCAAGCGCGAACCCTTTGTTTCTCACAAGCCAGATAAGTCTGTGAACATGAAAACTTTCACGATTTCAGCCACTCCCGGTGCTTCTTCCCCTCCTCCGGCTTCGTGTGTCTTCTGCAGCGGCGGTCATCGCATTTACGACTGCGCGTCGTTCCTGTCCTTGAACATCGAGGATCGAATCGCCGGCGCGGCGCGGTTGAGACTCTGCTTGAATTGCCTCCGAAAGGGTCACACTTCACACCGTTGCCGGACAGGACCTTGTCTCACTTGTAAGAAGCGCCATAATACTTTATTGCATAGGGAGGTTCCTCAGGCTGTAAATGCACCAGTTATGGACTCGCCGCCGCCACCGCCGCGGAGCGAGCCCGGAGTTGCGTCCAATCACATGGCCGTCTCCCATTCGACTCAAATATTGCTGTGTACAGCGCTCATTGATGTTTACAATCCGGTTAGCAACGACCGCGTCACCGTACGGGCGATGCTAGATTCCGGAAGTATGACGTCACTAATAACTGACGATTTAAAACAAAGATTGCAATTAACGCCGCTACCTAATTCGGTTAATTTGATGGGAGTAGGTAATATGCCTTTGTCTGGAACTCCTGAGCGTTGCGCCGTTCAAATAAGATCTAAACATGACAACAATATTAATTTCGATATTTCATGTTTAGTTTTGCCGACTATTTCAGGTAATTTGCCGCATAAATATATTGACGTGTCTCATTTAAATTTGCCGCGTAACATCAAACTCGCAGATCCCAATTTTAATCAGCCCGGTCCCATTGATGTTTTAATCGGTGCTGACATTTTTTGGAATTTAATCGGATCCGAGCAGATTACGTTAGGCCAGGGCATGCCAGTTATGCGTAAGTCGAAGCTAGGTTGGGTACTTGCCGGGCCCGTGTGCTCCCGGTCAAGGTCAAGCGACAATACCTTTGATTCATTTTTGCAATGCAATACGCTGTCTACACTTGACAGCTTAGACGAGTCGCTGACCAAGTTTTGGCAGTTGGAGCAGATACCCCAGCCTATTCAACCTTATTCAGACATCGAAACTGAATGCGAACAACATTTTATTAAACATACGTATCGCGACGAAAGTGGTAGATTTTTTGTTCGCTTGCCATTAATTTCTGAACCTGACTGTTTAGGCAACTCATATAGGCTCGCTAAAAATCGGTTCTTTGCTTTGGAAAAGCGATTTAAAAATAATCCCGAGTTGAAGCAACTTTACGAGCAATTTATTAAAGAGTATTCTGACCTAGGCCACCTATCTGTGTCTGAGACGGCCATTCCAGAACCTTCTTACTTTGTGCCTCATCATGCCGTGCTCAAGCCTACCAGTGAGTCCACTAAAATTAGAGTAGTGTTCAATGGCAGTGCTCCGACCACATCTGGCTATTCCATTAATGATTTACAGATGGTCGGACCCACGATTCAGGACTCACTGTTCAATATTTTGTTGAGATTTCGCTCATATAAATACGTCTTGACTGGCGATGTCGAGAAAATGTATCGCCAGATCATGATACAAGAATGTGACCGCGATTTACAACTAATTCTTTGGCGTAATCATGAAAATGAGCCTTTAAAAACATTGAGGCTCAACACGGTCACTTATGGTTTTTCGAGCGCTAGTTTTTTGAGCACGCGTTGCTTATGGCAATTAGGCGAGGAATGCAGCGATGTAAGAATAAAAAATATTATTCAAAACGATTTCCTGGTCGATGACTTGTTGACAGGCTCAGACACAGAAGAGGACCTGCTTTATATTAAGAAGTCTGTAGAGAGTGCTCTGTCTGCGGGCTGCTTCCCGCTGCGGAAGTATAGGTCTAATTCACCTGCTGCTTTGTGCGATTCACAGAGCCCTAAGCCCGAAGGCAGCCTAATAATTAGCTCGTCGTCGTACACGCTCGGAGTAGGCTGGGATTTCGCTGCAGACGTCATTCATTTCCCCACCGAGTACACGGTCAGGGACGAGAATCCCACTAAAAGGTCAATTTTATCCGACTCGTGTAAAATATTTGATCCCCTTGGTATTTTGTGTTTGCTAACTATAATACCAAAAATTTTAATTCAAAAATTATGGGTAGCTAAAATACAATGGGACGAGCGCGTGCCTTTGGATATCCAGACTTCCTGGAAAACCTTTGTTGACGGATTGGCCTATTTAACTTCACTACAAATGCCCCGTCAAGTTCTTTGTGAATCGCCCACTCATATTGAAATGCATTGTTTTTGCGACAGTAGTGCAGCGGCATACGCTGCGTGCATTTATTTAAAATCTATGAATGAAAAAGGCGACGTTGTCGTTCGGTTATTATGCGGGAAGGCCCGCGTAGCCCCCGTCAAGGTAGGAGTGGCTACGGGCGCTACGAGCGATACGACTGCTACAAGTGCTACGAGCATACCCCGGTTAGAATTATCGGCGGCACTCTTGGGCGCTCAGCTCGCATCAGCTGTTTGCAAAACGCTACGTTGCCAGATTTCGCAGCTAGTTTACTGGACCGATTCATCAATTGTTTTAGCGTGGCTTAAAACCAGTTACAATAAACTAAAAACGTTCGTTTCTAATCGCGTAGCTAGTATTTTAGAGCTCACTGAAGGCAGTGAATGGCGCCATGTGCCCACATCAATGAACCCGGCTGATTATGCGTCGCGTGGTGTAGATGCCTGTAAGCTGACCGATCTGGATCTTTGGTGGAACGGGCCGTCATTTTTACGTGAGCCACGGTGCAATTGGCCGCAATTCGCTGCGAATATTATTAGTGACTTACCAGAATTAAAGGTTAACGTTAATACTGCATTAATTAATAAAAACGGGGAAAATGCTTCAGATTTTATTGCGTTCGACAGATACTCAAAGCTTGTAAAATTGCAACGCGCGTTCGCTTATTTATTGCGATTTATTCATAACTGTCGGCACCCAATTAATAAAAATAGCGGTGTTCTACAGCCTGAGGAACTTGACGCTTCTTTTAAACATTTATGTAGGCTGGCACAGCAGGATATTTTTCCCCAAGAATTGAAAGCTCTTCGCGACAACCAACCATTAGGCCCAAAAAGTCCAATTTTGTCTTTGAATCCCTTTTATGACAAGGATTCCGATCTTATAAGAGTTGGTGGACGCTTGAACTCTTCTTTTTACGCTTTCGAAAAATGTCACCCCATTCTTCTACATGCCAAACACCGGCTAACCAAGTTGCTGTTCCAACAGGAGCACGTGCGTCTAATGCACGCCGCTCCTCAGCTGCTACTGGGCTCGGTCCGGGAGTTCGTGTGGGCCGCGGGCGGGCGCGCGCTGGCCCGCTCGGTGTCGCAGCAGTGTGTGCGGTGCCGCCGCGTCGCCGGCCGGACGCACGCCCCTCTCATGGGCCATCTCCCCTCTCAACGTGTCACGCCTGACTTCCCATTCATTTGTGTTTGCGTTGATCTAGCTGGGCCATTTTTTATAACTGATAGGCATGGAAGAGGTTGCAAAATTACCAAATGCTACCTAGTTGTTTTTGTATGTACTCGTTACAAGTGCGTACACTTGGAGGCCGTGAGTTCTCAAACCACGGATGCGTTTATTCTCGCTTTGCGCCGTTTCATCTCTCGCAGAGGCAAGCCTCGCGAGATATTGTGCGATAACGGCAGGAATTTCGTCGGAGCGGCCAGGGAACTTAGCGATTTAATAAAGTCTAGTTCTATTTCTGAATTTGCTTCGGGTGAGGGGATTAAATTTAAATTTCAGCCGGCTTGTTCTCCTCATTTCAGCGGCCTGGTCGAATCCGGAGTACGGTGCGCCAAGTACCATTTAAAGAGAATTTTAGGAAATGCCCATCTAACATTTGAAGAGTTGGCATCCTTATTTAGTCAAGTAGAGGCCATCCTGAACAGCCGTCCTTTATGTCCTCTATCTTCTTCGCCCAATGATTTCCAACCTTTAACTCCAGGTCACTTCCTCATCGGCCGTGCGCTGACGTCGCTGCCTTCGCCCAGCCTGGCGGAGATAACCCCAAACCGCTTAGATCGGTTTCAGAGACTCGAGGCGCTGAGGCAGCACTTCTGGCGCCGCTGGCACTTCGAGTACATCGCAGAGCTTCAGCAGCGGACGAAGTGGCGCGTTCCTGGCAGACGTCTGCAACTGGGCGACCTGGTGCTGATGAAGGAGGATAATGTTCCTCCCTTAAATTGGCGGCTTGGGCGAGTAGCCAAGCTGTTCCCTGGAGCTGATGGGATTTCCCGAGTGGCCGAAGTAGCCACAACTACCGGCACTTATAGGCGGGGTGTGAAATACCACTGCCCTTTACTGGACGAGACGACCAATAATTTGAAGACTGACGTCTCCAACGGCCCCCAGGATGTCGCGGCCGTGCCTAGCGACGGTGAAGCGGAGGTGGGAGCGTAATGAAACCTGCTCCGCGGCGACGCGGCCCCCGCGCCCCTCGACGGCTCATATAGGCCTCCGCCCGGCGCCGTCCCCTCTCTCTCGCTACAATCGCCTTATGCGACACACGCAGCACACACGCGTGTGATTATTATATTTTCTAATTTTTGTTCATTTTATAAGTCCATAAGTATTGTGGGACAGTATTACATCTTGTATATAGCAAGAAGATTTTTTATTTACTCCCAAGACCCCCAGTCTTGTACAGTGATATAAAGAAAACTTATTTTGGGAGTATATATGATGTATTTTTATAAGTTCGATCTCTTTGAAACGTCAGCTTTTTACTAAAAATACCGAAACTTTAATAAACCTGATCCGGAGGCGGTTATACTATATACTATACCGATTGCAATAATAAATAATAATTTATACGCGTATTTCTAGCAATAACTGACACCTAATTATCGCTATTAGTACCTAGTCATAAATAAAATAAAATAATGGTATTTTGACCCACCCTAATATATATATACTCGTATATATAATTGAAATTTTTAGAATAAAAATAACTTTGATAGGTACGTAGGTAGGTGACGTTGCATAAATATATGTAGCATGTATACACGGTGGGTCAGAAAATATGGCAAATAATTACTTAACCCTCAGTATCGGCTATCGATTCTAAGTATATTGTATAGGTCTTTAATTTTTTTTTAGTTGGTAAAAAAAATAATTGTATATGGGATTGGTTGTGTGAGCGACGCTTCAATCCTATACAAAATATTTTTTTTACCAACTCAAAAAAAATTAAAAACCTATTCAATATGCTTAGAATCGATAGCCGATACTGTGGGTTAATTATTTGCCATATTTTTTGACCCACCATGTATACCTATGTTGTTTATTAGTACATTATTTTTAGTATTGTTTGTATTAGTATTTATCATTGTGATATAAAGAAAACTTATTTTGGGAGTATATATGATGTATTTTTATAAGTTCGATCTCTTTGAAACGTCAGCTTTTTACTAAAAATACCGAAACTTTAATAAACCTGATCCGGAGGCGGTTATACTATATACTATTTCTCAAACATGCTCGGAAATGTTCGTGTTACTTTCAAAAAAAGAAGACGCGAGGCTGTCCATTGCCGGCCTTGGCCAGCAAAAACATTATTGTCGTGTGTGTTTTTTAATTCGCTTGCTATTTGAGACACCTCTAGAAACTGACAAATCCATGGAGGTAATAAGTACAACTTCCATGACCAAATCATCCACGATCATGGAAGTAGTAAATACTGATGTGGGGTAAGTGCGCCTAAATTTATTTCGCCCCTATGCCTTGTAAACAGCCAACTACTAGTTGAGTAATATTTATAGGTTTCGATATATTTATGTTAGGCGCACTTACCCCATCCTGGCGCACTTGCCCCGAAACTGACAAATCCATGGAGGTAATAAGTACAACTTCCATGGCCAAATCATCCACGATCATGGAAGTAGTAAATACTGATGTGGGGTAAGTGCGCCTAAATTTATTTCGCCCCTATGCATTGTAAACAGCCAACTACTAGTTGAGTAATAGTTATAGGTTTCGATATATTTATGTTAGGCGCACTTACCCCACATCAGTATTTACTACTTCCATGATCGTGGATGATTTGGCCATGGAAGTTGTACTTATTACCTCCATGGAATTGTCAGTTTCTCTACAGAGGTGTCTCAAATAGCAAGCGAATTAAAAAAAACACACACGACAATAATGTTTTTGCTGGCCAAGGCCGGCAATGGAGAGCCTCGCGTCTTCTTTTTTTGAAAGTAACACGAACATTTCCGAGCATGTTTGAGAAAATGTATTTTATGTAAGGATAATACTGTTTATTCCATTATAGGTAATTGATAATTTGCTTGATACTTTTGGTGTTCATATTTCAATTGATTTAGCACTAAGTAAGTACCTACTACTCGTATTGTTTATTTTTACCGCGATATAAAACAACAACATTAAATACCATACCACACACTTTAATTGTTGTGTTTTAGTGTAATATTTAATTTAATAAATTCACCTACTTATTTCCTAAAAGTAACTTGAACAAGATTTATATCTTAAAATTATTCAACATAACATTTGTAAAATTTGTTGGCAAAAAAAATCTTATTCTTATATACTTACATACTAGCTTCTGGCCGCGAATTCGCCCGCGTGGAATTCGGTTATCGCGTTCCCGCGGGAGCTATGCGTTTTTCCAGGGTAAAAAGTAGCCTATGTCCTTTCCCGGAACCCCAACTATATCCATGCCAAACACCTCAATCGGTTCAGCGGTTTAAGCGTGAATGGACAACAGACAGACATACGGACGGACAGAGTTACTTTCGCATTTATAATATTAATATTGAAATATGGATACCTCTGAGATCATCTTAAATAGTTTATACTTCATTCATTTTGATAAGTAGGTACCTACTTATGTCACGAGATATAGTTTGCAAAATTTCTCTGAAGTACTTACCTATATATTTTTCTAAATGTATACCCCGAAAAATGTACACCATGTTTAAAATTCATTCGTAATGTCTGTCCTTCTTCGGGTCACTGACTTAGACACTTATCGTCCACTAAATAACTAATGTTTAGTTAAGAATGGATTTGATATTTTGTGAAGTTTACCCGTTTGCGTCGTCTGCAGTGGGCCGCGCCCGTGGCGCTTGAGCCGAAGCGAGGACACAGAGGCTCCTCTATTATTCAAATATTAGTCTTCTGGCACGGCTTCATTTTACACCACGCTGCTATCACCGCTGCTCCCGTCACTCCGCAACTTTTTATTACCCACTCCGAGTTTCAAGTGTAACGAGTTGGTTAAGACATCCACTCCACAACTCCTAAAACGCTTCCGACGAAGCTTGGTGGCGGATACCAATTGGCGACATTTTGCACGCGACTTCGTCCCGCGTAGACTTAGAATTTGCGTAGGTACCCGATGGTAACTACTATACATATACCTAGATGGTTATAGTTATAGTAGTTTCGAAAAACTGGTTCAACCCGTAGGAGACCCCTTCCCGTGGAAATATCGGGATAAAAATAGCCTTATAGGTCTCGAACTATCTCCATACCAAATTTCATCCAAATCGGTCCAGTCGTCTCGACGTGAAGGAAGAACAAACAAACAAATAAACTTCCACATTTATAATATTAGTATGGATTTATATTGTTTATGTAGGTATGTATTTATATATTTGTATATATATTTATGTATACCTATGTACTTTATATGTACATACCTATATGTATTTTTTGTTTTTGTTTTTTGTAAGTATTAGGTACTTAATGGCTATCATTGCACCGCTACAACAATTCTGCTTTGCCCAAATGTTTAACTGGTAGAGAATGCCTTCTGGCATTAAGTTCGCTTTTATATTAGTTTTTACTAATGTGCAATCAAGTTTAAATAAATAAAGTAACGCCTCTTATTGGAATATTGGAACGTATTTTCTAATGTCAGTTTGCTCCATATATTTTGACATAATCTGTTAGGCACTGTCCGTTCATATGTTATTAGGTTATTACTTATTATAGGTCAATGAGGTTGATCGTAAAAATTTTGAAACTTCATTCATAGTTGCCAAATGTGTCAGGAATCAGGATTTACTTTGTAGCGGCATGATAGCGGCCGTCGGCCTTTGACCATAAAATTACACGATGGATAAAATATTTGGCACTATAGAATAATATGTATAGAGGTAAATTCTTACTTCAAATGGCGAATTCTCATAGGAGATTATGCACTGAACAGCGCAAGCCAAAGAATTCATTTTACTTTGTTAGATTTTATCTACAATAGGAATAGGAGATAGAATAGATAGATCGTCTCTTCATCGTTCACATGTAGATTTAGGGCAAAAATCGTTTTACCTAATGCTCTTTCCTTTTGAACTTGGAAAAGAGTCACTTACAATAAACAGTCAAGTTACTGTCTGTCATTTTGACAGAAGTGATGTCAAAAGTTAACACGTTGGAAAGTGGGACGCGAACGAACGCGATGGGGTCGCGTCGCGTCATCGTTCGCGTGGCAAACACAGAACGGACATACGACCGTCATTCATCAGCACTGACACAAATATACCTGGCACGCTCGTGCTTATGAAGTGAACCGCTCGCGAGCGAGACAAAGTATTATCTACGCAGCAAGCAAACTGCGAACTTTACTCAAGTTGGTCGGGTTGGGTTCAGTTCGCTCAGTTGTTTCGCTGCCGCTGAACCGAGCGCACGCACTTTTCGCAACTAACTTTCCGTAAGTTTCGCCATGACGTTGCGCTACGTGTTTGCGGTGCTGGCTCTCGCCGGAGCCACGTTCGCGGGGCCGGAGGTCACCGAACTTAAGGTCGAGGTGGTGAGCGTGCCCGAAGGCTGCACCGTCAAGTCCAAAAACGGCGATATGCTGACGATGCACTACACCGGAACACTCGATAACGGCAACAAGTTCGATTCCAGGTAAGACTTGATTGCCTCGCATGTATATGAAAGCGCGAGGCAGCGGTCGAAGTTTCTGCTATGGCATCAAACTTTTTGTGACTGGACGCAACGCACGGTAAAAGTTGCGACGTCGTAACTATCTAGCACAAACTTACCGCTGCCATAGGTTACATACCTAAGTACCTACTTAACACTATTTATACTAATGGTATGGTATTGTATGTCACACATTGCTTATTGACACGATTTCAAAATACGCCGCCGCGCCGAGACGAATATGCTGGTTAAGGATAAAAATCATAAATAGAACGCTGACAAGATAAGTTATTCAACGCTACCGCCCCAGCCGCCAGCTTAGTGTAGTGTAGGTATCTGATTTTTTAATCATAATCTGTATACACGGTGGGTCAGAAAATATGGCAAATAATTAACCCACAGTATCGGCTATCGACTCTAAGTATATTGTATAGGTCTTGAAAAAAAATCGAGTTAGTAATAAAAATAATTTTATATGGGATTGGTTGTGTGAGCGACGCCTGAATCCTATACAAAATGTTTTTTTTTACCAACTCAAAAAAGATTAAAGAGCTATACAATATACTTAGAATCGATAGCCGATACTGTGGGTTAATTATTTTCCATATTTTCTGACCCACCATGTATAGGTACCTACATATAAAGGGCAATGTCGCGCGCGACTTGACTGACTGACTGATCAACGCCCAGCCCAAACCGCTGATGATAGAAGAAGTTTGAATTTTGGAGACAACATTGATTGTATGTTGTAGGCGTCGTTTAAGAAAGGATTTTTCGAAATTCGTACAGTAAAGGTCAAAAATAGGGGTTGTATGCAAGTCCGTTATCTTTTAAGTTAGAAATAAAAAACATTTATGTGCCTACTATAATGAAATGAAACATGCTTAAGCATTTTTAGAAATTTTGTCTTTAAGGGGCTGAAATAAAATCCTACCTACTTACGACGTAAGACGGTGGCTTGATTTTTTATTCTAGACATGAACCCAACCCAATTAATTTGCGCTCTAGTGGATATAGGAAAACCTAAAGCAGTGAGATCAAGTTTTATCATGTTCTATTTATGTTCCCTGCTTAGCAATTATTCCGAAGCCACCATTTATCTTGCATGTTTCAGGAAATGTAAGGAGGTAGGTACGACATTAACTTCATGACAGAATTTAATTTTTATTTGGTTCAAAGTCACACAAAAAATAGATCCTTCGGTCGTGATAATTTGCTGTGGTAGGTGTTTCGTTTGGTATACCGAAGGCGATTCGTAGTTTTTCTAATAGGCACCTATAGATAGAGATAGAGCAGACTCGATCCCGATGGCGGCAGTGGCCAAGCGCAATGAGCCTGCTGATCTGCCTACACGCCGTCAAACAACGTAAACTCGCAGCTAATACACACCATAATCTTCATCATTTCAGCCAAAAGACGTCCACGGCTGGACATAGGCACCATAATCTTACTTCTTACTAATATAATAAAGCTGGAAGTTCGTGTGTTTGGATGTTTGTTACTCAATCACGCTAAAACGGCTCAAACAATTTACATGAAATTTGGCAAACACATAATTTGTAACCTGGAATAAGCTATAGGTTACTTTCTACTGTGATATTTAGGTAGTATTTTTAAGCAATTACTTATTTTCTATTTTATCGTGATTTGGCGGTATAGATGGCGCCACGCGGTGTCGCAGTCTAAGGGTGGGTTGATTCAAACCATCCGTTAAAGTTAACGTTAAATACTTTACTAAGTATTTGACAAAATGTCAGTTTCTGTATGGGAGCTCGGCAGCCATATTTAACGACCAGGAGTCCGTCAACTGTGCTTGAATCAACCCAACCTAAGTCGATCTGGGTTGCTCAATGGCCGTCGTCCAAGATGGTTGATGTTTGTTGAGCTTCACCGTTTTTACTTGATTTATCTTTTATACCGTACATTTATCATCATTACCGTACACTGTTCGGCCTGTAGGCCAATTACTTGACATTGGCAAAATTTTCTTGCACGTAGACAGAAGCCATTATTTAAAGAGAAGAAGAAGTCGATCTGTCAACCTTAGTGACCATTGGACCTTTATGCTTTTTGCACCAACTTTTGAAAGTATGACAGCGTGTATGTACCTACACATTTTGGTCTAATTTAGAGGGCAAGTTTAGTACAATTACAAAAGTCTGCAGACGAAGTCGCGGGTAAAAGCTCGTAATCATTATGCATAATATATCTATGTATAGGTACATAGGGACTAGAGCTAAGGCGAGTTTAATATACCTACCAGTTGTTCTTTCGCTTAAATAAATAATATTTTACTGTAAGCACTGACCCGTAATGTGTTGGTCTGCTGGGCACTAGCCTCCTCTCATCACGAAAGGGATTGGGCTATACTCCCCAAGCGGGCCCAGTACCGATCGGGGACTTCACACACATCCTTGAATTACTTCGCAGATGCGTATAGGTTTCCTGACCATGTTTTCCTTCACCGAAAAGTTCACTGGTAAATTCAAATTGAATTTCGCACATAGATAAGTTAATTCAGAGGTGCGAGCCGGATTCGAACCCCCGACCCTCTGTGTACATGCGAGGCGGAGGTCGAACCACTTGGCCACCTTACAAATATGAAATATTGAAATTCAGATTATTAAAATAACGAAATTTGAAAGGATGCGTAAAAGATGGTTTCAAAATGAAATACCTATCTAACTAGTAATCTTTTTTAGGGTTCCGAAGTCCACAAGGAACCCTTATAGTTTCGCCATGTCCGTCCGTCCGTCCGTCCGTCTGTCCGCACTATTGCTCGAAGATGCTTAGGTCTAGAGAGCTGTGTTTTGGCATGAATATGCATATTAGTTACGCTGACAAAGTGGTACAATAAAATTTTGAAATATATTTTTTTATAGGGTACCTCCTCTACTCGTAAAGTGGGGATGTAATTTTTTTTTCTTGCGTACCCCATGGTGCGGCATATCGTTGAATAGGTCTTAAAAAAATATTGTGGGTTTGTTAAAACCATTTTTTGATTAAGTGATGCGTTTGTGAAATATTAAGCTTTAAAGTGCTATTTTTTGTTAGAGTCACGTGTCCCCCCCCCTGCCAGCTAAATGGTGGTATTTGGATGGCTGAAAAAAATGACGGTTGTGGCATATATAACGTAGTTGAAAGGAAAACTATCAGAGCTAAGTAGGCTGTACAAACTTACGAGTAATAGTCGACCAACTTATAATGATGATTTTTCTCGAGCGGCAGGGGCGTCGGGCGGGCACGTCATACCACAGGCTAGCTAGATGCTAATAAGTCTTAGAAAGGTACTGTGGGCATCCTCAACTTCGGAACCCTATAATTTGCGCGTGGCCCGACACGCACTTGGCCGGTTTTTTTAGTTTTAACCCAAGCCCAACCTGTTAAATGACTTAGCCCCACTTGCATCAAGCTAACCCCGGGTTAACTCAGATTAATTTGTATGAATTTGACGTGGGTTAAGAGGCTAACCCGACGTTATCGCCCCGGTGCAAATGGGGCTTAAGCGCTGACTACAGTTACTTATTTAAATTGTTGTCACAATTTATTTCAAAGTTTAACCTTTAAGTACAATTTCACCTGCTGCAGCGGCATACGTAGGAATTGCCTCAATTTAAGAAGGGGAAGGTGTGATTAGCCTCAAGTTTCCAACTCCCGACTCTTGTACAATTCTGGCAACACCGTTTAATTAATATACGCGAATAAATTCTAACCGTAGGCGGAGTTTATTGTTGCAAGTAGTACTCCGGGAACTTGGTGAAGATTTTCATAAAAACTAATTATCTCTAGGTACTTGTTTCGTTCTCCATGTTTTAATGTCTTTCATTTCGTTTTGTGTTTGGAATGCTGCACTTGGCGCTTCGATGTTTTTCAAAATCACTATTCCTTTTACCTTTACGACAATTCTCCATTGTCTGTTGGTTCTATATTCGGATTTTAAAAAGAAAGCGAACACTTCGAGCTTAGCTAATTTGTGTCGGAAAAGGCGATTCTCCTTTGTTCTAAGGCTGTCAACACACAGCACTCCTGCCGGTAATGAAGGAACCTTGTATGCGATTAGGGACGCTCTATTATTCAATGGCTGGCCTATTGACTCCGGGGCTTTATTTGCACGGCTTTCACTTGTCTTTTTTAATAGGACCCCTACAAATATATACTCGAACAGTGTTTTCTCGATTTACTATTCTGGAAGCTTATTGATGAACGTAAATTACTTACCTATTTTATTTACCGAAATAGGCACTGCAAGATAGGAATATAGCAATAGCACGATACAATTTAGGTGCGCGGCGAAGGACTTAGACCGTTGACGCAGAGTCTGTTATTTTCTCAGATATGAGACCTAGCTAGATCGATTGTTATATGTATAATATCATCTGTCATTATAATATACCCATAGACATAAATAATACTTCGTATGGACCCGGCCTAACGTAGACATGTCATGTTTCCCCACTTTGGTGTCAATGGTGTCCAATCCAAAGTTAAACTTGTATCGTGACACTAAAGCTGGGTCACATTTTTCCAACAACGAGACGAGTTTTTAGATACTGAGAAACAGTTTCGAAAAAAGTTTTTTTAAAAACGCTTATTGTCACGCACGCTCGGTGACAGAACTTTGGATTGGACACCGTGGAAGTGGGGACATATTACGTGTACGTTAGACCGGGTCTATATTATTTACGTCTATGAATATACCCCAAACCGACAACCCGGTTTTTAATTTAGCACTAACTAATTATCATTTAGATAATAAAATAATCTCAGTTTATCTTACGGCTCGTGCGGTCGGTTAAACCGACGTGTAACGGTAATTACATGTTAAAAACCGACTTTCGCTGCCATTGTTCTTATTCAAACGCACTTTCTCGGGTACTCCCTGTGCTAGTAGATGCCATAGACAATGCTCCGGACATCGTGGTTGCAAACAGTTGGCAACACTGAAAAAAAACCGATTCTCACGTTTGCAAAACGAACGTATCTCAGTCTCAGGCACAGGTTGCAATTTGAAGTTTTTTACATTGTGTTGTTTTATTCGACACTATAGCTTCTGCCCGCGACTTCGTCCGCGTGCATTTCGGTAAGAGCGTTCCGGCGCGGACTATGCGTTTTGCCAAGATAAACAGTAACTTTGTGTTGACCAAATTATGTGGCAATCAGACCAGAGCTTTCCAGTTAAATCCGAACATCGCTTTTTTGTGTTCGGTACATACCTACTAAGTCGCTTCGACTTGTTTTTTTTTTCAATTAAAAGGTGCTAAGGCACTTTTCTACGGACCAATTATTAATACAAAGTTTCCCGTTTCAAAAATATTTCGTTATATAATTTCCGTTAAACATCTAGTTAATGTGCAGAAATATATTAGGAAACATAATAATAAAGAGAAAATCATATTAATTCAGTAATTTACTGCTGTACGTGAGCGTTTATTAATAAACTTACCTGATCATTATCGTGCAGTTTTCATATTATACGCAACAACTGTTATGCAACTGCAACGCGGCACGGCGAGTCACTTTAACGATATTGAATCTTAATTACCTAGTAATAAGAGTTATAACTTATAACTATTGCAAGAGATATACTGTATGTGGTTACACGAGCATAAAATCGCGTTATGGATTTATCGTTGAGCCGTTGCCCGCGACTTCGTCCCGCGTAGACTTAGAATTTGTGTACCCGATGATACTATACAATACATAGATGAACAAGATGTTATAGTTATAGAAGCAGTGAAAAACTGGTTAGATCGGTAGAAAACCGTTCCCGTGCAATTTAGGGGTAAAAAGAATGGATTTGTATCCAAAGTTATTAAGACCTAAAATAAAAGATTTGCTTTGATTTCTGTCAAACCTTAAAATAACCGGCCAAGTGCGAGTCGGAATCGCGCACGAATCGCGAACATTATCTATAAAAAAAAACATGTCTGTTGTTATATTTTATTGTGTTTTTTATTATTTGTTGTTATAGCGGCAACAGAAATACATCATTTGTGGAAAATTCGTGTCATTTGTTGGTAAAAATAAAATTTAGTATGGGATTGATTGATGGTGTGAGCGACACCTCAATCCCATGCTAAATTATTTTTTTACCAGCTAAAAAAAAATTAAAGACCTAAAAAACGTGCTTAGTGGCGATAGCTGCTGATACTGTGGGTAAAATATCGTCGCAACGTTTCGCTTGATCCTGTATATCGTATTACACCGACCGTTACGTGATACGTGAAATAACGAGCCAAGTTGACGGATTTAACTGAACCATAACTTTGATTGCGCCCCGATTATCACGTCGCACCTTGGCCGCTTAAAATGAGCTGCTTAGTTAACCAACCAAGCAATTCTCAAAGTTGAGAGCGCCTTCAAACTACCTGGGACACAACACGGATTAAGATCCCGTCTCACATACTCACTTCAATTCTAGCACAGAATAGAAAATAAATAAATAATATAGGTAGTATAGGTACTTATGTTAAATATAAATGTGAAAGAGGAGCTAATTTCAATATTATGCGTCGTTGTCGATTTTGCCGGGTGCACGAGGCGACGAGCCAACGGCAGCGCACGGCACTACCTAACTTTTCTCGAAGCGTTTCGTCGTATTTTTAACCGACTTCGAAAAATGGAGGAGGTTCTCAATTTGTCTGTATGTCTTTTTTTTTATATGTTCCGCGATTATAGGCACAAAATTAACACAGTAGTCAATTACTTTCTGTTGGTTATGTCACTTAGGAAACGGCCAAGCCCCACGTTTTGACTTTTTGACCGACACAGCTTAGCTCTCCATAAGATCTCAGAACTTTTTTACCGAACAAGCAATACGTCTTGGCCTCACTTTACATGACAATGTATTTGTGGGATATAAAATAATTGAGATCTAAGTAAGTAAGTATATGGGTGCCAAGTTCTGTGGGTCACTTGCGAATATTGCGATGCGATTCCAGATCAAGGTTTGACTTGGCTAGTTTTAACGTACAAGCCCGTATTTGTGTAATAAACTCATCTTCGTTGAAAAGTCATGTGACCGTACTTTTCTTGTACGTTTGTAATGACTTAGCTCCTATTTTCACCTATGTTTTCAAGATGGAGCGACAACGCACGAGACGGTCTCGAGACCGGTCTGAGTGGCGAGCCTTGGCGGAGGCCTATGTCCAGCAGTGGAAGTCTTTCGGCTGAAATGATCGTGATAAAAATTTCACCAGCTACCTGAATTGCAAAGTTCACAATAGACGAAAATAAATATTACTAATCCTACAGTGCGAAGTTACCTATTGATATTGATGGATGAAACAGTGTTGTTGATTTATGAGACAAGTTACCTTAATTTAATTTATTTACTAGGTATACCAATAAGATCACAGACGTATGTTATCGGGCAATAGATTTACAACTTCACGTTAATAGCATTATAAGACCAAGTTATCTGCCTAGTTTACTTAGTGCTGTTAGATTATTCATCAGATTAAGTGGTCATTACATTAAGATTTCATGCGTTTTTGGACGTCAGGTTAGATCATTATCCAAAAAACTTGATGTTTCATAATCACAACAGAATAGATTAGATACCGATACCAGTCACATTATGTCATATTTAATAGGCTTTTGTTCACTGAGAGGAGGCATGTGCCCAGTAGTGGGCCGTAAATAGGCTGTTGTGGCATACCACACCACCGTTCGTTAGGATACTGATACCATGCACTAAATACTTGAATGTATAATTAGTTAATTAGTTTTCACCTCAGCAGCTCTCGAGCTTCGAGAACAAGTAGACTTTGCTGTCAGAAATCAGTGAGCAAAATCGTGTTTGTTTCAATGAGTTTTTATTTTATTTTTTTAATCCATTTATCCCATCGGTCAAAGGCCTAAGCCATGCAGCCACAGTGTCATGTTTTAGTTTAATGTGATCAAATTAAGGTCAAAATTATTCAGTAAGATACGATAAAAAATAAAATAAAAGTATCTACTTAAAAACAAAACGAATTAAAAACTTTTTAAAATGAAGTTAAATCGTTCCCGCGCTTTTTCTTTTTTTAAGTTTGATAATTGCGAATGGTCATTCCATACTGCGATTTTCGTTCGAACGATCTCGATTTTATTGGCTCTCTTCTTTTCATTTCTTTGAAAAGAGGGCGATTCATATTAGGCAAACATTGACCTATAATACATCAAAGTAGGCAAGTCATAGTGCGAATCTATTTTCGTAGAAAATAAAACTGAACAAGAAACGTTCGGATACGCGAAACGCATCAGTAATTCAGTACCGACGTGTATTTTTAGTCATTAAAATTAAACGTTGATTTACCTTCTGAAAATCTTGCAGTTTTTTAAATTATTATTTCATATAATTATGTTCTTTATAAGAATTTTAAACTAAAGTTTTAATTTAAAGTAAACCATTCAGTACAGTACTACAAAAGTTTTCAAATATTACCGAATAAATTCGAAAATCATTGTACTAGTTTCCGATCACACGCACGTTTAGAAAATTGCCGCCATTCACTGCCACCAAAGCTATATGCGTTTTGCTGACTTGTCCCTTAATGACAGATGTGGCACCTGGCGAAAGTTCGTAAAAAGAAGTGGCAGTGAATGCGTTAAGGCGCATTTACACGATACAAGTTTCTTGCATATTCCATACAATAAATAAAATAGAGTCAACAAAAAAAATCTTAGTCTAAACCTAATGTGATATTCTGGCATACAAGGAGCAACTTGAATTTCAAGACTGGCAATATGTGTAAACAGTACACACAGTTTATTGAATGCGAGAATTGCTGCTCAATTCGCTCGCCGCCTGTTAAAGATGAATCTCGTGCATGAAGGTGTGCTCATTGTTCTTGCTATATTAACGACGGTATTGCAACAGGAAATACTTAATAAGAAAACATCGCAAGAAAAGGCGTCGGGTTAAGAAATGGATAACGTAGAAAAATTCTTGGGGCTTCTTACACTTTATGTCTGGAACTACGAATCGAGGATAAAGCATAATTCAAGAGCATGTTTCGTGTGAGCAGAGCTCAGTTTGCTTAACTCCTCGAAAAAGTTGGTTCTGGTCAAAAACCGTTTGTTCCAAATTCTTTGGCAGATGCTTTCAGTGCAGCACCACGTGCTTTTCGATTTTTATAATTACTATTTTCAGTGTCAAAGACTACTACTAATACTACTACGAGTACTACAAATAATATTTAATTATTTTTGTATGTAGTCGACGCGTTTATAATATACATCGCTTATGATGTACTTTTTTTACTATATGTATAAGCAAGGCTCCACGGAAACCTATGAATTTTTCACCAAGTTAAGTGTAGTTGAAACCCGGTACCTACCTACTCGTATTCGTATGGTATGCAACGCATCATCGCTTTTTGGACGCGTAAAATAATACTTAGGCCTGGACGGCGGGCGAGGGAGGTCCCATCCGCTTTCATTAACAATTTTGATTACTTTGTATTTGTGTTGGATAGAAATTTAATGAGAAAGTTCCCGTCTCCTAAAGAAAATTAAGTTTCGAATGTGGCCGGGATAAACGAATACGGGCCGCATTAATTGAGTCAACACGAAACCGTCCGGGGCAAATCGATCTCGAATTTGGCTGAGCGAATAAGATGTAGAGTATTCTCTAATGAATTTTATTAAAAGTTCATTTTAAAACATGGTTTTGATGTGATAATTTATATTAATTTATCACGTCTGGCTCTAAGTAGATTGTCTGTTAATTTGTTCCACTGTTTCGAACATTTCCGACATTAACAATCTAATTGGGTATTGTTCCTCAAGCCTTGATTTTATCGAGTTTTTTGCATTTATTTGCTATTTATAATTAAGTACTAATTTAATCTTAGAAAAAGAACATAACATAGAAGCCAGGCTAAAAGAGTAATATGAGATTAATATATCCATCCTTACTTTCTTATGATTACATCAATGTGTTAGAAAAAGATGCATATATAGAGCTCTACTTCGAAATAACGTAGGTGGTCACTGGTTTCATAATTTGCTAGTGATGTGTTGTGTCGGCTTTTTGTATCGATAATTATAACAAACTAGCTTTTGCCCGCGACTTCGTTCGCGTGGAAATTCACACTAAATCCCTTTTCTCGGGAATCTATAGAAATAATAAGTCTGTAAAAAAAGTCGCGCCCGTAACATTTAAATTAAAAAATAAATAAAATGACAAGTCGAGTTTAGTCGAGGGGTCTAACTAAATTGATCCAACAACACAACCGATTTATAAAAATATTGTCTGTACTTATGGAGGCGCCTTTTTGGAATTAGAAGAGGCCGATGAAAAGGAGAAAGTGAAAGGCTCATGCGCACTTACCTTGTTTTTTACACACCATATCCATATCAACAAAAACACGGTATATATATATATAATTATTTATTTGTTTATATATAAATATACATATCACTACATTTACACTAACTATGCTACTACTAACTAACTATGATACTATGTAACTGTTATATATTTGTTTTTATATTATGTAACGCTAATATTTCTTATTTATTTTGTTTTTCTTCCATTTGGTCCTTAATTAGACACCGCCCATGGCGCCCATCATTCGTATTTCTTCCGCTTTCTCCACTTTCCAAAGTATAACTGGAAGAGATCGCTGTTTAGCGATAAGTCGGCCTGTTGTTACCTGTAAACTGTGTATTTATTATGTTTCTTCTGTTTGTTTATGGTGTTCAATAAAGAGTAGGTATTGTATTGTAACTACTATTACTACTAGTATTAGACTTAGACTTATTGTATTATAATATTAAAATGAATTAATGAATGTTGAGGAACTGAGGAAGATATGCTAGGATAGAAGCAGGTGGCGTTCTGTGGTATCTGCCTACCCCAACGGGAAACAGCCGTTAGTTTATGTATGTTTGTGTATATACACTAACTAGATATACATAATACAACTACGTATAATCATTTGAACAACGTTACCATGTCAGTATCTGACAAATTTAATATTGGTATAGCATCTGCCTTCAGTCGCCTATATTTTAACTTTTCATTTGGTTCAAAAGAATCTGGTGTAAAATGTTTGGAGCAAATGCGACTATGTGTGTTCCAACTCCAACCAGATCTTTGGATACTTTTCATCCATTCATTTCTCATTTGTGCATTCTTTGGAAATCTGTAGGTAACAATTTTGTTCAGGCTTGTTATCTTACTCAAAAAAGAAATATAAGTAATACATTATTTTCAAATATTCTATAAATATACATTTTCTTTATCAAAACCTTTATTTTATAAATTATGATACCACATATTTAAGTCTTATTCCCATATGATAACATTATCGACATTTATTTATTGTGTGAATGTCGATAAAATACACATCACTATGAAGAAAAACTAACCTCCTAGAGTATTCAGGAAATAAGCAAATAAGCGGATACATCAATGTAAAACTGAATGAAATGATAAAATCTATAAATTACTAATACTGTTACATCATTTTAGGTTAGATCGTTGCCTTAAAAGATTCAAAAACAGTCTGAACTCACTTATGAAATGATATTCCTTGATCGTCATTTTCTTTTCTTCCTGAGTGGGATTTGCATCCTTCAACCACACAGGACATATTGCCTAAAGACACTAGGTATGCTAAAAAGCAACACCTTAAACGCTTCGCAGGGTATTCGCTGAAATAATACTAAAAGAACTTAATTTTACGGAGAGACACAGATCGCCAGCCAAAATAAATTGAGCCCGTATGACATGATCAAGTTATGTTGCGAACGTCACGACACCAATGATGAAAGGTTAAGAACATTTTTAATTTGGTTAGGTTATAAGAGGTCCAAAAGAGGTCCATTTGACGTTTATTGAATTGAAATTAGTGACGACCCGTGAAATGGTAGTAACAAAATGCATATTACCGTTTCACTCTAACATATGTCAAAAGTAATTTGGGTTTCGCGAGTAAGATATATAGTACCAAGCTCTTCTTTTAGCCTGGCTTCTATGTTATGTTCTTTTTCTAAGAATTTAATACTGTTCCTTTGTATGGTATCTGTGGCAGGCGGAGGATATAGCTGTCAATGTTATCTGACGTTTGTGAATAAATCGTTGGCTCGAATTGGTCGTATTTTTGTGATTTCTTCGGTATATTACAGTAATCATTTGGGCCCATCTACGAGAAATATTTTTGTGGCAGGTAATTATAGCAAGTAAAGGCAAAATAGGTATGTCGATAAAACTCATGTTGGCCGCGTGCGGCTGCGATTGGTTTGGTCAGAGGGGACCACAGGCCACCTTTACCTATACCTACGTACTGGTACACGAAATCGAGCTCAATCAAGGATAGATCGGATGAACAAATACACTTACTTATCTTATTCTTTCATATAAAAAAATCATTGCAGTGCGTTAGTGTCTGGCTAAACACGAAACGGCTGGACCGACTTGTTGATCATTTGGAAGATTTGAATTTAGGTATATATATTTATGTATATTAATATGCCGGCCGGCAGCTAGTAAAAATTCAAGATCTACGTGACGAATCGACTGACCGGTCGCTTCGAGAGTTGACTCTAATCAGCTCTAACTAATGGAAAGAACGTAACTAGTTTCTAATATTAGATATTTTATACTTTTGTAGTGTATTATACATACCAATTTTAACAATCAGTTTACAAGTTCGTTAGATTGTGGAAATCGACACTTCGCTTTGAGTACTTAATAATCATTCACCTTGTTAGCAGGTCTCTTACCCACTGTCTTGTGAATGGGTTTCTGACAGTTTCTAGATAACATTTAAGCCGTGCAGATTGAATGAGAACAGAATTTCAGCTTATAATGCAGTCCGTTGCCATTGTAAGGCAAGACAAAAGGCCTCTGCGAACGCACCTGTGAATTTTGTTAATATATCTGACGCATGCCATTCTTTTGATCACCTTGCCTGCCTGGTTGTGATAAGCTGGGTAACGATTAACGCTTATTTTTTCAGTATGTGCCGTATTTTTTTTATTTGTGTACCTATATTAAAGTCGAATAAGCCAAGCGACATAAAGACCTATTGTTTGAGATTCTTTTCCATTGCACGAGTAGTTGGAAAGAGCACCTATAATAAGGTAGTTCAGAGTTGGATTTGCTTGATATAATTGTTCGTAATTACAGCAGAATACGTACTACTATTGTGTACCACCAAGATGGTTTGTCTATTTCCTTCATCTATGGTTATGAGAAGCCGAATCGGAATCAATAGTAATTTCCGCAAACTCGATACCAATAACGGTCACGTTACCCCCGATTCCTGTATTCATACATACATAAATAAGTAATGTTGCTTGTTCTTTAAAAAAAAAACAGAACTGCATTGTTGCCAATCCGGTAGCGATTATAAAAAGCCTTCAAATAATTACGTCTTTGGTTTATGCACTCTTTTGTTATAAAAGGCGATCATTCTAATCTTACTTATTCAAAAGTGCATTGCATCGAGCAATCGGTGAAAGTACTTATTACAAACGTAAAAGTTGCATGACCCTTTGAAGATGAAGTGATAAATATGAGATTGATAATGATGGTAAATTTTCAGGGATATAAATATATGGGCTACTTTTTATCCTGATATATTTACCACGTTTTCCGCGAGTAACCAGCCGCCCTTTCAATATGAAAACAAGTAAGTAGGTAATGTGGAGACTGGCCGAGTACAATCGGTTAGTTGTCACATTTCCTTTCAAAAATAGGTAATTTTAAGCGTAGAATTAATTTGTTTAATATATTTAGTCTTTTGATAGCCATTGTAATGAACGCATCTCCGAAAATATAATATCAATTCAACTTTAAATCTATTATTTCATAGTTAGGGAAATGTTAGGGCAGTATAGGGCCAGTCTTCAAGACTTAGAGATTTTGATTAGCTAGACATCGTCTTCGTGTCTTCGGATTCCACCGCTGATCTCCGTGCCTGCAGCATCTACCTGAGCTAACACCAACCCCCCTTCACAGTACCTATAAGCCTATTCATTCACACATAATATTAATTTCATTGGATATTAAGTACCTACGTAATGGTAGCGTAGCGTAGAACATTAATACGATTTTCAACGGTTAGGATTAGTTTATGTTGGGTCCTTTATGTTTATGAACTAACTAGCAGCTTCTGCCCGCGACTTCGTCCACGTGTAATTCGGAAATAGCGTTCCCGCGGGAACTATGCGGTTTCCCGGGATAAAAAGTAGCCTATATGTTTATTTGTTGACCAGTCTTAAAAACTACCCTCATACCAAATTTTGTAGTGATCCGTCCTTTTCAAGTTAAATCCGGACATACATACACACATGCATACAGAATTTTTTTAATCGTTATTTTGTGTTCAGTATTGTTTATACAGTCCCCACGACTTGATAGTTTCTTTTAATTTTCAAGTTTCAGACGCGATTTCTTCTATAGACTTATTATTTGTGTAGATACCTACTCGGGTGGGCCTTATCGTTATGCGACGATGGAATAAAAATAAATTAATAATTGATAATCATCCTACATACGTAGTACATTAACATTACAAATATCTGTATCGATATTATACAAACATCTAAGAACTCTCTGACTTTGAATAATCCTTACTTAACTTGCTTGCTTTATATAGCACAGTCGCATTTGTATCCAATAATAGCTAAGGCCCACTTGCACCAAGCCGCTAACCTCGGGTTATCCTCTTAACCCACGTTAAATTCATACAAATAAATCTGAGTTAAGCGGTTAACCCCAAGTTAACAGCTTGGTGCAGGTGGGCCTAAGGGGGTTAAAAGAGACGTGAAAGCAAGTCCACGTCGTGGCTTGTTTGTAGTCTCAGATGGAACTTCCATCACCACAGCCTATTTGCGTCTTTTTGCTAGGCCTGTGCCTCGTCTCATCACGTGAATGGTTTGGGCTGTAATCCACACGAGGACCCAGACTGCGCCGGTACATATGACTTTAGAATAATAAGAACCAGCCATAGGGTTGTTTCTATGTGGCATACCTCTGTATCTAGCCGAGCAATTGTTTCGTTCGACCACGTTCCACGCACAGTAATCGCTAGCCTAATTAAACCGCGATACATAACTCTAACAATTGGCATACTTTTTAATGGTCTCAGTAGTTTGATTGTAACTTTGAACCGACGGCAAAATAATGAGTACTTCGTTACGTAGACGTACTCAGTGTTTCAAATGTAACTCTGCCAGAGTAGACAGAATCAGATGCAAATGAGATGAAACCCCACGTCAGAAACCAAAAACCGTATAGATTTGAATTCGACGTAAGTATATGCATATATCTAAAAACACGAAATATTTTGGTATGAAATTCTTTGTTGTTGTGGTCCGGGGAACGTTTGGTTTTAGTGTAGAAGCGTCGATGAAAGTTACGTATTTTTCACCGTGTAGTATCTGAATCTTGACGCACTTTGTAAACGTAGAATGTTTGTGCTCGATAACTTATCGTGCGCCACGTGGTAGACTGCCAGTGGGTAATACGGCTCTCGACACGGCTAAATCCAAGCGTGATTGCGAATCTAACCGATTACCTTATCGACTGGTTTAATTTAATTCTTCACGGACGTGTAGAGACCTCGATCTTTTGACAACGTAGAAATGTAGAGATAATGTACCTACTACTTATAGGAAGTCCCGCGCATCCACATTTCAAAACGCTTCAATTTATTGATTATTGGTTAGAATTTTAGCATAAGAAGTGTAGATACTTACTACCTAACTACCTAGATGCCGCAGTTTGAAATGACGATTTTGCTCACTGATTTCTGACATCAAAGTCTACATTTTCGAGCTACCGAGGTGAAAATTATAAAGCTAAACGCTTCCCACTTCTACGTGTCATCGTTTCACTTATCACCATCCAGTCTTTTTTATTTTTTTAACCTCAAAATGAGAGGTTTTCTATAATGTATAATAACTTCATAAAAATTACAAGCCCAAATGATGATGGGTGCTAGAGAATTCGTTCATTTTAATATCTTTGAAAGATAACGCACGATAACCTCCATTAACATTCGTTGCATGATATTTTTTACTTCAGTGTGCATTCAAACTATCAATTATGACATTTTACTTCACCTTTAGTTGTATTTGAAAAGCAGCGCGACTTTTGTACATTTCTTTTTTTATTATACATATATTACTTATTAGATTATACATATATTGATTATGTAGGAGAGGATAGGTGTACCGCTAAAACGGATGGAAAATTTTAAAATGAAGATTGAAAGAGAACATTCTTTATTATTATTATTATTAAAGCACGAGCAAGCGAAGGGGGCTAGGATGTCTATCCTGAGTGGAGTAAGCTTACAATCAAGCGTTTGCCAAAATCGCAAGATGCGAATTAACTTAGCTGCCGAATGAAACACTATTTTTTACCTCACCACCAGCGCGAAGTGTCATGTCGGCCCGCGTATCAGAACTTTAATCGAGTGCCAAGTGGACTTTTTCGAGCTAGTGAAGTGAAAATGCAACATAATTTACATACTTACTTAGGTAAAATTATGAAATTTTGAAGTCTGTTTGAGATATAGGGACGACGACCAAACGTTTACATAGACAATGCGATCCTTTCTGTTAGCAAAAGGAAGCTGCACTGGTTTCATAACAATGCATATATTACATTGTGTTTTTCCGACTAACGCATAGTCCGAGGGCCTTGCATTGTTCTTATGAACAAATACTCCAGTGGCTCAGTAGATTCAATTCTAAATCTCACCACTTGCATACGAATTCATTACATAAAAGACAAAACACACAAACAACACAAGTAAGTTGTGGAACGACCCCCCGTTGAATACGAATGGTGTTTTCTTCCGGCTGTGGTTAGTTCTTGAGCCTTGACTAGCTATCGACGGGTTTGATTCCAACTTCCACGAACCGGGAGACGAGCTGTGTAGGCCTCCAACAAGATGGAGCGACGACCTCGTGAACGTCGCGGGAATCTGGTGTAAGCGAATAGCAAGGACCAGTTTGTCTTGATTAGCGATAGCGAGCCTTGGGGGAGGTATGCCTCCAACAGTGGCCAGTTACCGTCTCTAGCTGTAAATGACACTTCACGTGTCATCATTGGTGTAATCATAATATACTTACTCGTAGCTCGCGATCGCTTCTTTTTGTGTTAATTGAAAATATCTACATGTAATTTACGTGATACGTTTATGCGATATCTGGGTAAAAAGGGTTTTTTGGTACACTTACGTAGGTAAAGCACGTTGTGAATGCGAAAAAGGACGATTTATTTACCGAAGTATTTATATTTTATACCACTATGTCTGCTCCTTCTGTGGTTATATCTTTTGAGTCTTGTTACTTGTTACCGGTGTCTATCAAAAAGCATACATGAACGTTGCGCTGCGAATGGCTACCTGCTGCCAGGCGATTTCAATTGCTGTGCGTTGGTAATAAAATACTAACAATAACATGTATGCTTCTTGCTAGATGGCGGTAGCAGTGCTCGCTGGTTTGAAGGTAATATTAGAATAAATACATATATTGTTTTACTAGCCGTTTGCCCGCGACTTCGTCCGGCGTAGACTTAGAATTTGCGTACCCGATGATACTATACATACGTAGTTATATTTATAGAAGTATTGAAAAACCTGGTTTGACCCATAGGCAACCCGTTCCCGTAGACATATCGGGATAATATTTATTTTAATTATAAAATTATATTAAGGCGACGCATTCGACCGATTCTTACCGAGCGGATCAAATCGAATCGCAAGGCGGCCGAACGCTGCAGTTCAGTGATTTTTCTTTTAAATTCATATTAAAACAATACACGTAGATTCCTTCCTATGTATTCAGACAACACCGGTCAAGCGTGTCACGATAACGAGCTTTGTCGAGAAGAAAAAATAAATGATCATTTTCAAACGGCACCGTCATAAAACTGATCTGACATTGCATAATTGTATAAAAAAACGTTGCAAAATGCATCAATTCATTTAATCAATTGGGGTAAAAGCTAACTTCGATCCGCAAAGAGCTGTTTATGATAGCAAAGAAGATGAATACTGATAGCTATGCTCTTAGTACGTTACGTCCCAACTCTTCTAAATCGGCCAAACGTGCACGTCTTGCAAACATCATTTCGCTTCGGGTAAGTAAATAGGTAGGTAAATACAGTTTCTGCTAATCCGAGAAAATGCAGATCTTTCACTGCTTTTTCTAGCTGATTAGACATCATCAATCAAACTAATGATGTTACATCAATTTTGCGGAGCATTTGGAGCACTCTTTTCCCATTACACACCTACCACAAAGATTCATGATGCAATTCACCCAGTCACTGTTCCGTTGATTCGGCAACTATGTTACACGAGGGAAACGTAAGCAAATACCTATGGGACTAGGGTTGCCATCTCCTAAAATGAAAAAGCCGGACTCTGCCTAGAAAAAAGCCGGACATTTTACCCTAAAAGCCTGACATCACCACAACTAAAAGCCAAACACAAATGTATAAAGCCGGACATACCTTTTTTAAATATGAAACCCCATTTTTTCCCGTTCCCGTGGAATTTTCCCCTACACTCCTCAAGGAACCTACATACCAAATTTCAGCTTCCTTCGATCAGTACTGACATGACTGACAGTAGTGATGATGATGATGATTGCTGCGCTTGAGGCGCTAACAAAAAGCCAAACAAAAGCCGGACAGGCCGGACATATGAATATTTGGCCGGACACAACTCGAAAAAGCCAAACATGTCCTGCTAAATACAAACAGATGGCAACCCTATATGGGACGGCAATTGTTTCGAGCTTATTTGGCTTAAAGGGTAGCAGAGACCTGCGAATCTGAGGGTAAATTGATGAAACCGGCCCGTTGTCTACCGCCGTGCGACCCATTCAAGGGACGGGGAAATCTTTCTTTCATCCCGCCGCTAAACAACCTGTGCAAAAGGGAGAAACTGGCAACCAATAAAGATACCTAGATTCATTCGACCCCATTTCAATTAACTAATATAAAAGGGAAAGGCAGATTCTTTAAAGCATCGGTTAAATTTTGTCCTCCAAATCTTTCAATGAAGTTCATTTTAATTTTGAATTTATTCCAATAATAAGGACTTATCTGACAGTTTTAAAATTACGACTAAACTTCCTTGCTTATTATTTTCGGTGTACAAACGAAGACTTTCCCTACCTCCGAACTAGGTATGTTTTTTACTTATTTATTTCTAAAAATATCTCAAACCAACTGGTTTCGAAACCAATAGACCACCGTAGACTTAATGTAAGATTGCCTTTTGAATGTTATGAAACACGCTAAAGCGAGCAGATGCATTTTGCACTAATTCACTATTCGATAAGATTGATCAGGCAAACTTAGCTATGTTCAATTACAGCATCGGGCCTAAAAACCAGGGCTTGTAACCGGTTAATTAAAAAAACCCCGAAATAGCCAAATATTTAGAATTATTTTATACTCTTTATGTGGAACTCCATAGTGTATTTAGGTTATTATTTCTTATTACTTTATAGCCTTATTAAACATGAAATAGTAAACGAAAGAACGATAAGCAAACCGGTTTATTTGTATGGGGGCAAAAACCGGTTTCAAGCCCTGCTAAAAACTTTCGAATGACCACGAAAATATCACATTGATCTCGAATAGGTTCTATTGAGTGAGATGCACGTGGGTATAGGTACGATATGGTTACCGCGAAGTTTTCCCCTTCGATCGAAAGAATCACGTCAAACCGATAACATATTTTAGTTCTTACATCGATACGTTTCTCCACTAGCAATAAAATAACATCGTCGGTCGGGCAGACCCAGGTGATACATAGCGGGCCAAGTTTATAGCTCGGGCGAGGTTTCCCGCTCTTTAATATTTAATATTGAAAAAAATACACCCATCGCTGCTTTGGAACGAGGCTTGTTTATGGCATTGGAATACACTCGACGTATTGAATCGAATATTACTAACTAAATGGACGTTTTAACTGTATACTTTATGTCTGCCTCGCAGTCATGACTAAAACTACTCCATCGCTTGCCTATTTGTAGTTTTGTACCCAGTTACTAAAGTAGCGAAGGAATCAAATCGAAGAAGTACCCACAAATTATCCTATCTTACGCCTCTACACCAGTGCATGGCTGAATTGTTAAAGACTTGAAGCCGTTTTTTAAAACGCGTCACATATTTTGTAATTTCACCAAAATTCAAATTATCTGGCACCTACATAGGCATTTATTACCGCGTCTGAAAATCTCCTCAAAATGGGCATCTAGATCTTAAATTCTCGCTGAAAACCTACTGTTTAGGCAAAATTAATGTGTTTGGAACTCAAACGTCTCTAGTGGTTGTGAAATGTAAGTATAGTAAGTAAATAAATCATTGAAAGATTACCTAACGAGTATACTTGTAAGTTTTATTTTTTCATTTATACTTGCTCCAACAATTACAGAATCTATCAACATACCAAACAGCTATGCTGAAACTAAGCGTACCACTGGGTGCGGATAGGTTAAAAATTAAAGCCCGGAGACGATTTGCCATAACTGTGGAAAAACGAGTAATTGACGTTGCCTCGCGATCATACCGGGAACTCGCGGCCAACAGTCGTAAAGCGCCAACATTACCGGCTGGGCCGCCGACATAGCGTCGTGGAAACGGCATTTATCTACCTACTCGTTACTTCAATACTTTCAGTGCCAAAGTCTCCGTTCTTAATACGATTGGTTTAACGCAGTTGGTAGTGACCCCTGCCCACTGATCCGACGATCGCGGGTTGGAATCCCGCTAGGGGCAGTAGGGGCAAACTTTGTGTGATGAGCACGAATGTTTGTGCTCGAGTCATGGATGTTTAGTATTTATTTATGTGTAAAGTATGTATTTCTCTTGAAAGTATTTATATCGTTGTCTATCACCTATAGTACAAGCTTGGGGCTAGGTCAATTTGTGTGAAATGTCCCAAGATATTTTTTCATTTATTTATTTCATGCAATCTGATCTCGCTCAGTAATTTGGCTTTAACAGCTTTGCCGCTTGGAATAGAATCAATCAAGTAAATGTGACCCAGTTCTTAATCGGCTCTTCCCGTTTCAATCACTAATATCCATACTAATATTATAAATGCGAAAGTAACTCTGGCTGTCTGTCTGTCTGTCTGTTACCTCTTCACGCTTCAACCGCTTGACCGATTTACATGAAATTTGGCATGGAGATAGTTGAAGTCCCGGGAAAGGACATAGGGTACTTTTCATAAAGCTTATCATTTTAGTTAAAAATAATATTTATAAAATTCTTAAACATATTGCCTATTTTTATTGCTTCTGGATATACATCGAAAAAACTTTTCAAAAATCTTATTAGTTTCACTAGGAACATTGTGGTTACCTACTAAAATACACATTAATTGTCTTTTTGACCATATTAAGACGTACCTACACTGTAACTAGCTGTGTTACAATTAATGAAATTAACTTTTCTATTAGTTACTTACTGGAGCGAGACTAAAACAACTCAGAAGAAGTTTACAGAAGCGCCGTTCTCAACAAGAAAATAAATAGACGTAGAGGTACCTGATAAATAATAATTTCCAACTTCACTTTTATCTGTCAATTATGTGTCTGTATTCATGCCCAACTAACAGTTGTATACAGTTACAATATACAGTCGTGGTTTATCAAAACGAGTAAAACAACTACTTTTTATATCCTGAATCGCTCTTTAAAATTACGATAATGACGTGATTTCCGTTTCTCGTCTTTTAAGGTTGATGCTTCGTCTAGTACTAATCTACTACAGTAATTGATTTATCTAAGAAACACTAAATAGAAAATACGGAGTCTCGCTTAGCGCAGCCGCATCTGTTGGAGCTTAGGCTGTGAGTAGGCGGGCAGTCAAGCAATTAATAATGATTATTGTGCACCGCATTTAGCTGTAATATCGCATACAAAGTTGCAATGATTACAACTGACTTGAGTAGTTATTAGAGCGTTATCACACTTGCGATTCGCGAGCGAGTTTTGTATGGACGCGCCGCAAGTTCGCCGCGTACGAGTTTTGTATTGAAAAACGCTTTCAACTCGCTCGCAAATCGCAAGTGTGATAAGGCCCTTAGTAACTAGCTTCTTCCGCGACTTCGTCCGTGTTTAATTGGGTTATAGTATATATAGAGCATCCAATCTCGGTATACCGAGATCTCGAAATACCAGCGCGGGATCCGCGGGATTTGCGGGACTGAAATGTAGTATAGAAACGTCCTCATCAGCTGAACTTCGACATTGGCTGCTGAGCTGGTTGTTTCATTACGGAAACGTATTTTTTGTACTCGTCAATTGAAATATGTGTATTAAGATTTCATAGAGAATACTGCAATGTCACTCTTTTCATCGTTAAATAGTCATACTTCCGAAACAACCGAAATAAGTTATTTCGATTCGCTCTAGATGATCGAAATACTTTTTCACGTTTCGGCATGGCCATCTAGATGCACGTCGTGACCAACTAGATTACAGGCCCTACCACGAAGAGCAAAATTCAAACGACATTTATTTTTCTTATATACTCGTACTAATGAGTTAAATTATTAATTTTAATGGACTCGTACAAAAAGTATTGTTCACAATAGTGCCATAATCAAGCTTTTCAATCTCGTACCTTACTTAGGCCACTCAGCAAGCTTCGTGGCCTAAACACGGTACTCGACTGAAAAGCTCTCTATTATGTCACGATTGCGAAAAATACTATTACAAAGGCGTACAAACATGACTGCACTATTTATTTATTTCCAAACTCCTGGTAGCTAATACCAACAAGCCTTGTTAAACGACGAAACTATCAGCTTATTATCAAAAAAACCGGTCAAGAAGGGAGTTAAACTCGCGTGAAGAGGGTTCCGATCCTTGATTATTTTCAATGACGTCATTTTCAAACCGTTTCACAGGATAAGCTCTTTTATATGATAGATTTCAAATAACATGGACTTCTTAATAATTTTCTTGTAATCTTATAGGTCAATAACTATCCTCCGTATTTTTTCCAAAATTTTAAATCTAGTAGTTTCGGTGATAAGGGGGGGGGGGGTAATTTTACGCCTATTTTCTTAAATAACTCGAAAAGTATTGACCAAAAAGAAATAATATATTTGAGATCCCCATAAAAAGTACTTTCATTTGATTTGTCACACGATATAGTTTTAAAAACTTCATTATTATTTTTTCAAATTTTGCCCCCAAAAATAGGGTGTATGTTTAAAATTCGTTACACGTCCGTCTTTGGGTCACAAACTTACATATACATACCAAATTTCATCTTCATCGGTCCAGTAGTTTCGGAGAAAATCGACTATGACAGACGGACGGACAGACACACCAGTGATCCTATAAGGGTAAGGGTTCCGTTTTTACCTCTTGAGGTTCGGAACCCTAAAAATGTACTCCGAAAGGCACTAAAGGAGTTTACCCAGAGAATGAATTTCATAACTTATCTTACTAGCTCTTTACTTACACAACACTTGATAGGCAGCTCATCTTACTCCGGCGGGATCCCGCAAATTACGAGATCCGCGGGATCGTAAATCATCGGTCCCGCAAATATCCGATCTCACAAATAACATGCGGGATTGGATGCCCTATTATAGTATAGCATTCCTGCGGGACCTAGGTACTTATGCGTTTTTCTAGTACTTATAGCCTATATTTTGACTCGTGTTTATAATCTACCCCCATATACCAAACAATCCGACCAGTAGGTAGTTCTCGAGTTAATCCCGGACATACGGTCACGTGACTTCTACAGACTTATTATTAGTGTATAAGTATATGTACATATAGATATATGATTATACTAGCTTCTGCCCGCGTCTTCGTCCGCTTGCAATCGGTTATCACGTTCCCGCGGGAACTATGCGTGTTTCCGGGATAAAACGTGACTTATGTCCTTTCCCGGGACCCCAACTATCTCCATGCCAAATTTCATCTCAATCGGTCCAGCGGTTGAAGCGTGAAGAGGTAACAGACAGACAGAGTTACTTTCGCATTTATAATATTAATATGGATATACTAATAATATAGGTATAGTAGTTAATCGTAATAAGTAGTTTTATCTCTATACGATAAAGTGCATGGACGAATTCCGGCCTTTGACCCTCATATTTGGCTTATCTTGTTACTGAGGCATAATTAGATTCAATGTCAATCAATGTATTTTCTTATAGCACTTATCTCACCTGTTTTAACGCTGTCTATACTAATCATATAAATGGTAAATGCGAAAGTACTATGAATGCCTGCCTGTCTTTCTCTCTGTTACCTATTCACCTCTTGGATACACTCAACAACAATTAATTCGGGTCACTTTGTGTGGAAAATGCTAAATAATGTGACCCGAATTCATTGCTGTTGAGTGTCGGTTTGAGATCTTTTATTTTTTTCGCTGGGAAATAGTACATTCTTGTAGAGGCCGCCAATTAGCGCATTGCCGGACGAGTCAGTTAGAAGGCTGAGCGAAGCGTAGCACGAGTCCGGCAATCGCAATTGCGGCCGAGGTATATATAATGCTTTTCTCAAACAGCGAGGAAATACGTAAGGGGCAAGTGCGCCAGGATGGGGTAAGTGCGTCTAACATAAATATATCGAAACCTATAAATATTACTAAACTAGTAGTTGGCTGTTTACAAGGCATAGGGGCGAAATAAATTTAGGCGCACTTACTCCACATCAGTATTTACTATTTCCATGATCGTGGATGATTTGGCCACGGAAGTTGTAGGTACTTATTACCTCCATGGATTTGTCAGTTTCTCTACAGAGGTGTCTCAAATAGCTAGCGAATTAAAAAAAAACACACACGACAATAATGTTTTTGCTGGCCAAGGCCGACAATGGACAGCTTCGCGTCTTCTTTTTTTGAAAGTAACACGAACATTTCCGAGCATGTTTGAGAAAATGCTTTTTTACGTTCCGGGGGGAGGGCAGGGTTAGTTATGTGGTATTCGCCGGCGGGAAATAATATATAATAGGATAGTTTTCATCCCGATATTTCTACGGGATCAGGCTTTCCATTCCATGTACGTACCATTAATACATTCTAAATATGATAAAGTATCATCAGGTCTAGTCCAAGTCTACTCGGGAATCGGGACGAAGTCGCGGGCAACGTTTACTTTTCTATATATTTTTGGTGTATTGTGTTTGAAATTCTAGTAACACAGGGTTAATTTTAATACTAATGAGAAATCTCTATTGTATTAACTCCAGCCATTGACCTATAATAACATAATAGATCAATGACTCCAGCTTATTATTAGGTCCATGTCATTATTTATTTGCTCGGTTGCGCGTGTGATCCGATCGCCTGGTGCAGCGGGAACACGACTCGAGCCGAGAATTGTGTTCAATCGCACACAATAATCTAGAAATCATTTATGTATTCGCAAAAAACATGAGCGTAATGCTGATTGGCACTTAGCTTTTCACACTCTTTAAACGTATATGAGGAGGAAGGGGTATTTCCATTTTTTTTTCCAAGTCAATGCAATACGAAACACATTTGCTCATATCTGATGACAAATTAAAAATACTAACACTGACACCCTTATACATTTTCGAAACTTGTAAAAGTGCGAAATTTACGCTATCAGGATAGATTAGTCATAGATACTCATGCGAGGCTTCATATGTTGAATAAAGGCCCTCAAGCGATGTCCGTTCGAGTTTTCAATAAAATTCCGCCACACATAAGCAGTGAAAAGAAATTCGTTACATTTGTTACGAAATATAAAAAATATCTTTTAGAGAAAAACCCTTATTCACTAAAAGAATTCATGGAGTTGTGAATTATGTTATATCTTATTTTCTAGTTTGTAAGTTCTACCTTGCTACGCCTTGCTAGGGCCCATGTATTGGTAAATACTGTACTGGTAAATATTTTTAAGAGCATTGTAATACCATGGTTGCAAAGGATTAAATGATTATGATTATTATGATTATGACATAGTATAATTTTGATGATCCTGTCATTAATCGGAAGAGGATCTGTTTATATCAATAAACAGATTTCGGTAACTAATCACTCTCCCGGGATAAAAAGTAACGGGTCAATGTTCTTTCCCGGGTCTTGAACTAACACTGACCCCATACAAAATCCAACGGTACAAACGCGTAGGTAACAGACAGAAAGATACAGTTACAGTCGCATTTATAATATTGGTATGAATAAATAAAACTTTCTAGAGCAAAAAAGAACTTTAAAGGTTTTATTATGGTTTTTAGGGTTCCGTACCTCAAAAGGAAAAAACGGAACCCTTATAGGATCACTTTGTTGTCCGTCTGTCCGTCCGTCTGTCAAGACCCTTTTTCTCAGGAACGCGTGGAGGTATGAAGCTGAAATTTATATCAATTACTCAGGTCTACTGTCCCTTGAAGCTGTGAAAAAATCAAACTTCTAAGCCAACGCAATCAAAAGATACAGCCGTTTATGCCGCAAATTTTCGACACTTGCAAGGGAATCAAAACCTACAGGGTGCTTCCCGTGAACTCAGAATCTTGAAATTTGGTACGAAGCAACGTCTTATAGCATAGATAAAGGAAAAATTACGAAAACCATAAATTTTTAGTTACATCACATAATATATATTTTTTTAATAATTTTAACCTTACTACCCATTTCCTCATAAACGCGTAGAGGTATTAAATTGAAATTCATACCAAATACTCAGGTCTACAATACCTTTAAGCTGTAACAAAATCAAACTTCTATGTCAACGCAATCAAAAGAAACAGCAATTTAAGCTGCATATTTTGAAACTCGCAAGTACTCGCAAGGGAATCAAAACCTAAAGGGTACTTCCAGTCGACCTAGAATCTTGAAATTTGGCATGAAGCAACGTTTTATAGCACACATAAAGGAAAAATTCCGAAAACCTTAAATTTTTAGTTACATTACAAAATATATATTTTTTAAGATCTTTGTCTTAAATTTATGCTACTCCATCTTTCCCCATTGTAATGTTATGAATTTCATTTTGCAATAAAAATACCATAGTTATGACTCGATTGTCGTAAAGAACGAACTTTGTAAACCTTACAGGTTTGTACGGAACCCTCGGTGCGCGAGTCCGACTCGCACTTGGCCGGTTTTTTATATTTAAGTTTCGAATGCACCTTCCAGAGTCATGCCTCCCCTGACTCCGCGGCGCGCCGTAACGCGGTTTCCCTTCCCTCTGAATTATTAAGCCTCTATCCTTGAAGTTGCATCGACAGAATTAAAACTTGCCCAACACTTCCATATTTCACTTAGTCTTGTTTCTTCATTGTTACGTATTGACCACAGAGAGCTATCAATACCTCCGTAAGTATAAATAGGTATTCTCTAATAGCTTCTGTCCGCGACTTCGTCTAACTATAGCATTTTCCTGGATAAAAAGTAACTGTTATAAACTACCCCCGGATCCATACCAAATTTTGTTGCAATCCGTCACGTAGTTTTCGAGTTAATTCCGGACATACATACATACATATGGTATCGTATTTTTATTTTTGTTTTCAGTATCGTTTATATCATCGTTGCCAGTGATGACTTTATGGTACCGAGACGTGGGCGCTAACGATGGGCCTGATTAGAAGGCTCAAGGTCACGCAAAGGGCAATGGAGAGAACTATGCTAGGGGTTTCTCTGCGTGATAGAATCAGAAATAAGGATATCCGCAGTAGAACTAGGATCACCGACATAGCTCGAAGAATTGCGAGCCTTAAGTGGCAGTGGGCGGGGTACATTGCTCGCAGGACTGATGGCCGATGGTGCTGGAAAGTTCTCGAGTGGCGTCCGCAAACCGGGAGACGAGCTGTCGGTAGGCTCCCAACAAAATGGAGCGACGACCTCGTGAGGGTCGCGGGAAACCGGTGGAAGCAAGTAGCACAGGTTCAGTCTGGGTGGTGAGCCTTGGGGGAGGCTTATGTCCAGCAGTGGATGTCTTTCGGGTGAAATGATGATGATGATGATGATGATGATGATGATGATGATGATAATGATGATGATCGTTTATATAGACCCTCGACTTTATAGTTTCTTTTAATTTTCAAGTTCCAGTTGCGACTTCTTCTACTTACTTATTAATATATTAGTATACATAGATGAAGCATAGAGAATATTCTAATCATAGACTAATGATCCTCTCTTTGGTTAGATAAAAGTTTTTCAAATACTAGTTGACACCTACTTACTTGTAGACTTGTGTTACGGACGATATCATGTCGCACCTATTGTACTTAGCTAGTTTCGAAGTAGGTGTAACTAAACGTCATGGCTTTTTATTCCCGATGGTTCTCAATAGCCCAATTATTAAGCTGTTGTGAATTGTTATCGATGAAATTATGAACTACCTAAGATTTTTAATATACTAACTCTAGTTACTCGTGGGTGGGTTAGGTTTCTACCATATCCCTAACAACACTCCTTCGTCTACACTAACTTCAGTTTACACGATGTTTAATTTGTTTTCTAGTTCATAACCGTTTTACCAACCCAATCCCAATAATTGGCGGACCCTGTCTATTAGCTACGTCGTTAAATCGTGCCGTACTTCACTCCTAGCCGTCCCCACGGGATCTTTTGTTACAAAATTCGGGAACGTACAGAAAATTCCGTTCTGAATACGCAACGCGTTGGATATTTTACGCGCCGATATCGAATGCATGGAAGTTCGTACTATGTAGGTACAGCGATTCGCTGGAAATATTTGGAGGGACCGTCTTACCGGTATGTACCTATTCACAAGGTGAAAGACATCACTAAGGAATTGTGAAATTTTAAATAACATCCACAAAATATAAGTGACGTACACACAAAATATAATGTTTAGCTGTAGAAGAAGTCGCATCTGAAACTTGAAAATTAAAATTAACTGTCAAGGCGAATGTCTGGATTTAACTACTGGACGGATTGCAACAAAATGTTGTATGGGGGTAGTTAGTTTATGACACTGGTAAACACATAGGCTACTTTTTTCCCGGAAAAATGCATAGTTCCCGGCGGTAATGCTATTAACGAATTCCACGCGGACGAAGTCGCCGGCAGAAGCTAGTCTGGAATAAATCTGGCGAATGCGATAGATCTGGAGTCCTGGACGCAACGTTATCGTATGTCACCACCACAAGAGCAATTGGTTGGTTGGATTCGTGAGATGTTGTTCTTCTACGCACGGCATAGTAAGTAATATCTATCTTTATCGAATAAAAACAAACGCTCAATAAAGTACTTATCGGTCGTGTTGTCAATACGGACAATTTGTGCTGAACAATTTCAAAGTCAAATACTGAAATCATTTGGTTTCATACTTAAACATCCGATACTTGTTCAGAATTCAAGAATATCATCAATATATTACCTTAACAGTTCAGACATGACGTCAATTGTAATTTTGTCTTCGAGCAAATATGTCGCCCCATGTGATCAGGGATAACAGGTATAACACCCTGATTACATGGTGTGTTATAAAAACCCGAAATCACAAAGTCCATGCAGATGGTACAGTTCTTATGTCCGTGTCGACACGTAAATAATAGTAAAAAAAGATATGGTCTTGCCTGAATAATGTAGTTTGCAGTTGAGTCGGTCGGTGAATTGTGGGGTCACATGTGGCCGCTGAATTATGTACGCGGAGACCGCGATCTCCCATTTTACAGCCGGCGATTGGCTCGTCGGCAGTCGGCACACAATTCACAAAACTCACTTTTCATATAAGTAACTTGCCAACAAATGGATTATACCTCAACAATGGCAGACGATGGCGAATAAGGATGGTGCGATTTTTTTGATTATTTATTTATTTATTTGGCACTCAAAACAGACAGCATTCGTACCTGTTATTATATACATTACATAGAACAGGTTAACAGCATGGTTACAAATTTAAAGGCGTTAAACCAATAGAGAACGTGACAGTAAACATTAACTTACTTTAGTACTTATTGAAATATCAAGAAAATGGAAACATTATAATAGAATTGTAAGTACACTAATATAACATATAACAATAAAATGGGTATTAGAGGTTGCTTACAACATCACATCAGACATCTGCCTTCTGAAAACGTTTAGTTGAGAGTTGAAAATATCGATATGTTTATGTTTAGTTAGATACAAGCTCATTATACTGGCGACACAACCTTACTATTGGGTTATAAAAAGAAGTAAGTAATAATAAAGTATGTCAATTATTTTAGGTTTAATTTGAAACTGCCTTACGATACAGAGTTTGGCCTAATGAAATATTGTTACGAAAGATGACTTGGAGCATTATTTTGTTATTGCCATCTAACGTACGTTTGTATTATAATACTTTCCGTGCCTGCTCAATTCAATCAGATGTAAAATTTGTCAGTGTTAAAAAACGGAATAAAAATAATTATTCCAGCTGTAGATAGTAGGTATACTTTTCTCAATTTCCTATTACATTCAAATAAACGACTCCCAGAATTTTCAACATGTGATTTATTTACACGCTAGCACTCAAGTACGAAACGAGACACGCTTCAATCCGGAGCAATTGAGGCATTTTTCAAATGCGTGAGACTAAAAAATACATGTCTGAAACAAAGTTATAAATGCGTCCGTACGAGACGGCGCTGTCCTTGCTTCGGTTTAAGAAGACGTCGGAGCCAGCTGTGTGGGTATGTTGGCGACGACGTAAACGCCCTTCCGTTCGCAAGTCGCGTTTACGAAGCGCACTGTACGTTAATAATTAAGGGCACTTTTCCACGCGCTCGGCTTCAGAGGTCTCGCCGCAAGCGCGACAAGCGATCTCCGCAAACGAAAAGGCGGTAAGCAGAATGTACGGTTAATTATGCCTTTGGCTACCTAATTTTGTTTTCATCAGTTTACAACGCTCTTGAAATGTCATATTATATAAAACAAAACCATTTCGAAACGGCCATTGGATCGCGGTAGTTTTGATCACACAGAGATCCTTTTTTCCACGTAAAAAGCGCGGCGCGGATGAAAATAAAGGATGCAGCGAGTGAACCCGGCCCGATCTCGTCATATGGGTATTAGCATAATTCCACATGGAATATTAACGGTGCCGCCGGACAGTCGGAGAGGACGCTGCGAATTTCCAATAAGGTTTCAGGACGAGCTCAGAAAGTTCTAGTTCGTCGCATTACATGGCTTCTAAAGACGTCAGCCTAGTGTTGTGGCGATTTTACTGTTCGCTGGCCTGCGAGTTTTGCCAAAAGCAACCATCCATACTAATATATTATACTACCAATGCGAAAGTAAGTCTATTACATCTTTACGCTTAAACCACTTTATGACGAAATTTGGTATGGATGGAGTTGGTTTGAGCATTGCGATAATAGATGTCGTTGCCTGCCTAGGTAGCCTGGATACAAATTTGAACTCTATGAGCAACATCTAGATGGCGCTGTAAAGGCGAAGTATGAAAAGTTGAAGCGCCCTGGCTATTTCCGATGTACGCCGTAATGTAAGGAGATCGACAGTCTAATATGTTTGAGTCCCGGGGAAGGACGTAGGCTACTTTTTATGCCGGAAACACGCATAGTTCTCGCGGGCACGCTATTACCGACTTCCACGCCGACAAGGGCAGAAGAATCTGTAAAAACTTCAATTTATTCTTTCACAAGTTTTCCGGGAAGTAAGCAAGTGCAGTTTCTCGGTTCTTCGGTTTCCTAATCAGACCAACTTTGCTCGTAATACAGCTTCCACGTTAAAGAAACTAGGTCACAATACAGTGATCCCGAGTTGTGACGAGGTTTTGAGGTTGTGACACCGAGACTTCCCGAAGACAAACCGTCGCATGAACTTTAAAGAGCTAGATTTAAAGTTCAACTTGGCGCGTGAGCGATCCTATAGAGGACAGCGAGACCCTTATTTAAGACTTCAAATATAGGCCCTGAAACGATTAGGTATAACTTGAGATTGACAATCACGTCCATAATTGGACAGATTTTCCAACTCTTCAAAATACACCTTTGCCTTTGTCCGACCATTTAGAGCTGTTGGGTATGGACATATCCTCTAACTTGAGCTTTGAGGTCTGTCATGTCTACAGCGAAAACAGCTGCGAAAAAGCTTGGCATCCTCTCAAAGGTGCGGCGGTACTTCACACCGGAACAGTTGCTCCATTTATACCAAGCACAAGTTCGATCGTGTATGGAGTATTGTAGTTACCTCTGGGATGGCTCTGCAAAGTATCAGCTGGATGCTTTGAACTCGGTTGACCGACGAGCTATAAGGATGATTGGTGACGACTGACGATATGCTCGTTGAAACCAAGCTTCAAAGCTTGGAGCATCAGCGTAGGGTTGCCTGTCTATCGGTTTTTTATAAGGTGTATTTTGGAGAGTGCGCTCAGGAACTTCACGTTCACGATCTTATACCACCATCTACTTTTTATCATCGGACCACATAAGACGGGAGGGTTTCCATCCTCATGTGGTTGAGTTCCCCATGAGTCGAACAAAGCGATGCGCTAAATCTTTTCTTGTTCGCACTGCTAAACTTTGGAATTCCCTCCCTGCATTTGTGTTTCCCAGTTCCTATAATCTTGGTGTATTCAAGTCTAGAGTGAATAGGCATCTTCTGGGTAAGCGTGTTCCTCCAATAATGATAGGGTCTACTATCATTATTTTCCATCAGCTGTGATTAGGCTGAAACGCAAGCCCATTCGTAATATAATAATAAAAAATGCGACTTTAGAAGGTGTACAAGTGATACGCTAACAAGACTGACTAAGGTACTTAGCATCTGGTTGTGCTTACTTTACTTGAGTTTTTTTTTTGCCAGTTGATAATTAATTGGTGTTGACGGGCTGTGGTGGTTGTACACAGCTTACAAACATGGGTTGGTTTACGGCCCCATTTTATATGAAAAACCGTGGTTAATTCAAGGATGTGTGAAGTTCCCATCTGCACTGGGCCCGCGTGGAAACTTCAAGCCTAGATCAAGCCCTCGTCGTGATGAGAAGAAGTATTATTTAAAGCAAGCCCACTTGAGGATTTACCCTCATAAATATACTCCTCGTAAACAAATCACAATCCTTTAACCGTAGGAGTCCGTTTAACGCAACACGAACGCAACGTAGTGTAAATAACGATCTACGCGCATATCATCTACATCAGGTATACTCAGGCAGGTACTACCTTCCGTAGAAAGACGCAGTGGACTAACGACCCGATAGCAACTTTTTTTCTTTTCGCTTCAAGTGTTTTAAATTTTCGTTAAACTTCTAATTGTTGTAACTTAACGCTAGCTTAGTTTAATGATCAACGGATTGTATATGACAGCGGCAACTTACTTCAATACATTTTTTTATCAAACTTCAATGGCCCGAAAAATTGTAGGTATACAGGCAGTAACATATATGTTTAATATACTTCATATTATAACATGAGTTAGTAAAGTCTTTACCTACATATTAATAAAGTCTTAAAAATGTTGTGAGAAAGCTGCCTAACCGCTCTAGGGATGAGGTGAAGCTCTCCCTAACTTAAGGTAAGCCGCTCCTGACAAATGCTTAAGATGAACGGTTATTTTGCACACTGTTTATGCTTCGTGTGTATTTTTTTAGAAAAAATGTTTCCTCTTATGCGAGGTTTTGGATAAAAAGATATATGACCCCGCGTACGCGTAAGCTGTTGTGAAATGACTGTCGTTTTTCATTTACTCTACCTGTGTTTTCGTTAAAAATGATATATACTACTTGACGTCTTACATGCATAACGTGGACGATGTTTTGACGTGGAAGAAGTAAAGTGATGCAAAATTTTAAAAATATATCTTTTTTTTGGATTTAATTGTCGCCATTCAACTAATGAGAGCCAAGACGGCAATAAGTATTTAACGAAATGTTTCTAATAACTCGTCCTGACAATTAAATTGAATTATTGTAGCACATGTATAAAGTGGAAAAGATTCCTATTTCGAATATACTAACAGATAGTCAAAGTAAATTTGATTGTAGGTACAGTCAGCAGCAGAAGTAGATAAGCTGTCCAGGTGTTCAAAATGACCTACACACGACCTTGTTCTTAAACTTAAACGTTAAGGGCGTGTGTAGGTCATTTTGAACACCTGGACAGCTTATCTACTTCTGCTGCTGACTGTACCTAAACGAACAATCACTAGCATAGCAATCTTCTTAAAAAAAGGCTTCGTTACAATGCTCTCGGTTGATCGATCACGTCTCGCCCTTCAGTCCAATAAATATTAAATAAACTAGTGAGCAATTTGTCCGTCCCACTTAGTTACGATGAAATGATATATTAATACGAAGATGCATCGGTCTTCAGCGCCGTACGTGCCGATGGTGGCGCACCCGACGCGCCTTATTCGGTCTTCAACTCTTGATAGTCAGTTTTTTTTTCCACTGGTAACACTCGCTCTCGGTCCCTACCAGCTTTCAAATTAGGAACGGTTTCGTTTCACCCGTACAAACGGTGTGGCCCGTAATAAGAGCAAAAAACATGTAAGTAGGCCCTGTAACTCATCTCATCGGTAATAAAGTCCAAAGGATTTCAATTAATATGAATTAAAAATTAATTTAATGTTATTTGCTAACAAAATCAAACGATTCAGCAATGTATTGTAATTACAAACATATTATGCCCAGTCGCATTATTTGCCATCGTCTTTCATGATTGTTTTCATTTTAAATACATTGGATGTACCTGCCTGTAAGTTAGCTCCAATTTTAAGCATTTGGGATCAGACCAGGGTAACTGCGGATACTCTGTGGAATCACTTTGATTTTTCTGCTCCTATTACGGAACACCCCGGTATGAGGTTTTGCATGTCGCAAAACTCGCAAATGTCAAAGTTCTTTAGACAATGTACGAGTCAGACTCATACCTAGATGTCAGGTCAGGCAGATGCGATCATTGCCGTCGATGGAAAAATGTGTATCACCTAAAGATATATTGACGAACATAATCCATTTTACAGAACGTATATAATTTAAGAGAGGATTTTGCGAAGTTCCCGTGGGAATTTCGCAAAATCCTCTCTTAGTGCTCCCATACGTTCCCTAAGGAACCTGCATGCCAAATTTTAGCTCTGTACGACCAGCAGTTTCGGCTCTGCGTTGATCGATCAGTCAGTCAGTCAGTCAGTTTCTTGTTTTATATATATAGATTACCTATATTTTACTGCGGTGGTAGAGTGGCGACCGCGATAAACGTCCAAGAGGAAGACCACAACGGCGATATCAAAAGACTGGCGGGAACGAAGTGGATGGAAACTGCTCAAGGCCGGGAAAGATGGCAAAAACTGATTATACACCTTGGAGGTTAAGAATGGCTAAAAAAAACTCTCTCTCTCTTAGAGACAGAGAAATAATTACACATGTATCGAAATGTTCGGTGGCAAAAAATGTTGTATATTTTTATTCGAAAACGTAATGTGCGGTGTCGAATAGGTATTAACTCGGGTTCGCCGAATACGGCGGTTGGCTGTGGTTGCTTCAATTATTTATGTTCAAATTTCAGTTTACGTCTGAAATATATTTCGAGGGATTCGTGCGTGGCAAAAATTGTATTCAAAAACGTCCTTCCATCGAACTGAAAGGATTAAGTCGTAGACTTTTTTCCCCGAGTCACTGAAAAAACGTTTACGTTTAGTCAAGTAAATTTTAACGTTATTTTATTACCAGATTTGAATGAAACGTTTGACTTTTTTCTAATTGAATGTAGGTAAGTATATAAGTCTCAGTCAAATCAAGAATTGTTCGTTTGGTTGTAATGGATAAACACAAAATCTACTGGACCAGGTTATACCGTGGAACACGCCTATTACTATACATATGTAGTCTGAAAAACACGTGAATTATTTTAAAAATGGAACAATATTTCCTGCCAGTACGGCGACCACATTTTCTTCTAAGTTTTATAAAGTCCATCGGCTTTTTCCAGCCAGCCATTTTGTAAATAGAGTGGCCACATTTTATATCACAGGCTTTGTGTCTGGTAACACTGTTACTGACTTATAAGGACATAACAGGCGTACCACAAAGCACAAAGTGTATCAGAACAGAACGGGAATAGGATTGGTAAAATGCGTTCAAGGTCGTAAAAGGGTTTTATCTTACTTATAAAATAGGTAAATGATATCCATTAACGATTATCTTGTTTTTAAGATTGCTACTTATATTGTGCTAGGTGTTGTTTCGTCTATTGGGACTACTACTACTACTACTATTACAGCCTATTTGCGTCCCACTGCTGGGCACAGGCCTCCTCTCATCACGAGAGGGTTTGGGCTATAGTCCCCACGCGGGCCCAGTGCGGATTGGGGACTTCACACACATCTTTGAATTACTTCGCGGTTGCGTGCAGGTTTCCTCACGATGTTTTCCTTCACCGAAAAGCACAGTGGTTAATTCAAATTGAATTTCGCACATAAGTAAACTTAGAGGTGCGAGCCGGAATCGAACCCCCGACCCTCGGCATGAGAGGCGGTAGGTCGAACCACTAGGCCACCACGGCTTCCTTGGGACTTTGGGACTATTTAGGACCAATAACAAACCCACCTACCTATCTTATCCTATACTTTATCTTTTATACTTTGAAGAGCTATTTGCTTATTTTTATTTAACTTTCTTCTATGAAACAAGCGATCCCAAAAACGGCTCAAACGATTTGGACGAAATTTGGAAGTAAGGGTTTACGGGGTCGAAAAATCGATCTAGCTACTTTAGGTCTCATATCTGGGAAAAGTAATTTTTAGCTATTTTCACCCGAGTTTCGCCCAGGTACTTTAAATAATTATTTCTAAGTATTCTAACGTGGAACCTTGAGCCAGATGGAGGGATTCATGCATATGTCACTCAAGGTGTAAATAATTTTGCTACCGTGTTATACACTCTGCTTTTCACTCCTCCTATGAGAAAACCAGTAGCGGCAGGTAGGGAGCAAAATATTACTTTTCTCCCTGTTGGCAAGGCAGAAATGGAGAGGGAGCTAAAGCGCATTTTGTTCCCACTAAACGGGGAACAAAATACTCCTTTTCGAATAGGAGGACTGAAAAAGAAAGTGTTCACACTTAAATATAATTATAAAATATAGTTTGTTTAAATACATTTTGATTAAATAGACATTCGGCTCTACGTTATAAGTTATCTGTAAACTCCGGGAGGTAGCTTATTTCAATTTCCTAAAGACATACTCGTTTCACGGTAATTTTCAGCAGCAGAGGAGGTGGTCCTTTGTAATTCAGTCTTTATTTCCACGAGCCAAGGACAGTTTTCCTCCATTTTAATGGCGAGCATCCGTCTAGTCCACCAGCAACGACTGACGACGAACGTTTTAGGACTGAATTTACAATTTCACATCCTGAAGTATTAACAACCTACACTTTTATTCTTCAAAAAAAACATATACACAATTATTGTTTTATTGCCAAATACCTTGTATTCTGAAGCGGCTAAAAGCGATCTATTTGCAGTCTAATTCAATTATCGTTCTCATAGAATTATTGATGCTCCTCACAGACGACAGAGGCTGTTGTATTGTATATACATATTTTATAATTGCTTCGATTTCCTGACTCCAAATATAAACTGCACCAACGAATTAATATATCAATAAAATGTACTTAAACGACACGTCGAAATGACACCAGAAAACTATTTGCGAGACCATTCCGTGAAACGAGTTTACTTTAACAGCAACAGATAAAAAATTCAATTACACAGCCGAAACAAACCGAAGGCATCAAATGCTACGTCCGCAAAAAATGTCGCCGTCGCAATGTCTCATCGTACGAAAAACAAGGTGTGTTGCCAGCTATAAATATTAAATTTGCGGTAGGTATATCTGCGACTATGCTGGCAGCATCTGGTTCCGACACTAACCGCGGTGTTAAAAATTCAACGGGGCGTTATCTTTGTGCATGCTCTTGTCCTGAAGTCGATCGCGTTTTCCTTTTAATTCCATATCTTACAGTCGAATGTGATTGCCTGCGTTCTTCTTTGTAGGATATCCAATGGGGACTATCGTTTCTTTGCTCACCAGTTGGCGCCACTGTTGACTAAGGTCCAAAGTGGCATAGCTGTCAAAGGCGACTTTATAAGATCGGCGCCGAAACAATGTTTTAAATCTTGAATCTCATTAAGTTTATTAATTATAAATAACTAATTAACTATCATCATATCGAGTAGCTATGCCGCAATGTTGTGCAGTTCCATTTTGTTCGGTTTTTTTTAGTTTTTTTTTCAAAGCATTCACATTGATCGCCAAATAATCCATATTTGCGATAGTTTCACAAAGGGATCACTTTTCAACAGGTAAATTAAAGAAATTTATAATTTATGTCACGAAGCCCGCCAAAACCGAGGCCCAGTGAAAAGTGAATGTTATTGGACCTCACGCGACACTAGCGCCTCTAGTGGCATATTCACACGCGATAGCCCCCATTAAGCAACAGCGTAGGTAGGTACATTATTGCTCATAGGTACTTATAGAACGCAACGCGCATAAAGAACTCACTACTCATACTCGTAGGTACATAATTGGACTGGAATTCAAAATTTGCATTCTCCATGAAATGCTAGTTAAAGAACTCGCGCCAGAATTTTAATTTATACCTAAATGAATTACTCGCACACGTTCTAGTTTAGATTTCCTGAGAGAATGAGCTATTAAAATACCTAGATTTTTTGGCAGCTTTGCGAAATGAAAATATTGTTGTGTCTTCTTTTCCAAGTAATTTTTCCTTGCATGTGTGGACTGTGGAGTGGTAGAGTAGAAGTAGGTCTGCTGACCGTTACCAGTTTGGGTACATATGAAGGTCGCTTATGATCGCGCACTTTCGATCCAGTCGCGACGTGCGACTTTCTACCAATACTAACCCAGATCGGGCAAACGTGCCGCCCCAACTAAATGCCTTTCTAAACATTCCGGGAATTTGTTGTAGGTAGCACTTGTAGCCATTTTATTGACAATTAACAACGCCGCCTCTTACCATTAGGTAAGGAGCGCGAAAGTGGTAGTGGTCCACCTTTTAGAGTTCCGCACCTAGCGTGCGTGTTTGTCTGTCTGTCTAAGCCAATTTGCTCCGAAACTACTATCTTAGACTAGTGAGTTAGCGACCCAAGACGGACGTGTTTACGTTACACGTTTTTGACTAAATGCGTAGGTCTATAAAAAAACAAGGTGTATTTTATTATTAGTTTTACTAGTGGTAGGGCCTGGTGCTAGGTCAGTCCGGGGGGTACCACCGTCTTTCCCCGCTAACCTGCCGCCAAATAGCAGTGCTCGCACTGTTGTATTCTGGTAGAGGGTTAAGGCAGCCGGTGAAATTTCTTGGCACAGAGGCATTCCATCTTGGGCCTCAGGGTAGGCAATGCATTCAGGTGGGCTCGTTTGCCTATACGAATGATATAAAAAAACGATTATAATTGTAAACTAATTTATAATGAAATGGTTTTAGTTTTTAACTTTACCATATTTTATGCAGTAGCATTTTTGTTATTTTTTTTACCTTACACCAAATTCAAGTTGAAACTGAAGTTAATCTATTTTGGAAGCGCTGCGCTGGTAACTTCATCTCTGTTAAATTCATTTAAAAGTGCCCAGATTGGCCTATTTGCTGAATAAATATTTTGATTTTTGATTTTGATCAATTACAGATCTACTTACCTATTATTCCAAGTACCTGGGCGACCGGGTGAAAAGACCTAAAACCGACTTTTCTCAGATACGAAATGAGACCTAGCTAGATCGATTTGTCGTCCCCGAAAACCTCTAAGTTATACTCCAAATTTCGTCCGTACCGTTAGAGCCCTTAGCCGAGATCGTTTGTATAAATAAATAAACATAGAAATAAATATACAATATTAGCGCGTTTAATTTATTAGACGAAAATGGGACGTATTTGTATGGTTCGTTCCCGACTATACTGGTACGGGGTGGGGGTCGGGTGCTGGTCTGGTAAAACTCTATAATATCCGCCAGCTACGTTATTAAATCGGTATCCTGACCGAAGTAATGTCATATTTACGACGACACTCCCATAAATTTCAATTATGGTGGAAACCAGAGCTCCGCAGTAGGATTACCTACTTACCTATTTTTTCAGATCTGAGTGACGTGCAGCATCCTTCGTATAGGTACATAATAGGTAGATTGAATTCACCAAATAGTCAGAATTAAGGTGGTGGTCGAAATCTTGGCTGTCAAAGTGTTTTCAAATATGGAACCATTTTCAATTAGTATTGAATTATTATTTGCAACTCACGCTAATGACATTATAGTATGAGGGTAAACGTTGAAAAAACTTTTCTACTCGTAATTTAGCGCAGGTTTTTTACAGTTATTCTAAATGTCTAACTCATATTTTCTCTTTCAGGTAAGAGAAAAATCCAATAAGTACGTTGGGAGAGGTATAATATGATCCATCCTAACAGAACAAATGTGACAGCCACATTTGTGAGTATGCAGTAAAGAGAAACAGGCATAGGTGAGTAATTTTTTGCAATCATAATAGGTAGTACTACTTTCGACAGTCGACCAATACAATATTCCAATTAAAATTCACATAGGCATTTTCTATCTCATTCATTTTCCATTTCCTTTGGAAACTCCATTCATATTTTTGCCATAATTATGTTCAAGTGTTGCCAAGATCTCTGAACAGGTTGTTGGTAGCTTTATTCAGTCTTTTGTGAATGGCATGTATATTTAATCTGTGGACCGTCAGCGCTACAGGCCGAGTTTAGCACCGGCGCGCTTCTGGGACCGTCTCCATGTCTTGGACGTAAACGCCGCACACCTACGTGGCAGTTGGTGAAATCTTTATTAAGCGCTGGCGATTCTGTAATGTTACGTTTTTCGAATGAATATGGACCCATCGCTTATTTCAAACCCTCCGTCAACTGGGTTATAAAGTAACTAAGCTGAGGTGCTGAGCTAGCAATGCTCCGTGGAGAAACTTTCACAAAATTGAGAAAATTTTTCTATGTCAATTTCTAAGAACTTAAATCTCGCCTGGCCAAATAATAATAGCTTTTAGATATGTATTTATAAAGGAAATACATCCTGAAAGAGTTCTTTCGTGTGGGTAAAATTGTAAAGGAACGCAGCGGTAAACTGATTGTTGCGTGAATAAACTGTTTTGACAGAAATATGTAACTATACAAGCAACCTCGCGTATGCCTCTATAATTGTAACTACTACTTCTACGACAGTCCCACTGCTGGGCACAGGCCTCCTCTCATCACGAGAGGGTTTTGGGCTTTTGTACCCACGCGGGCCCAGTGCGGATTGGGGACTTCACACACATCTTTAAATTACTCCGCAGATGCGTGCAGGTTTCCTCACGATGTTTCCGTCATCAAAAAGCTCAGCGGTAAATAAAAATGGAATTTCGTACATAAGTAAAGTTAAGAGGTGCGAGCCGGAATCGAACCCCCGACCCTCTGCATGAGAAGGCGGTAGGTCGAACCACTCGCACTTTTTTCTAAATAAAACAAAGTGGCGGTAGGAAAACACGTTTTCAACCATTTTCTTTTTATACCTAGACCCTGCCGCCACGCCCCGGAAATTTTCAATTTACAGGGTAGATGAAAAATAAAACGGAGTTACTGCTCCATACGGCTGCTGTTGAAGTTTCAGTTTTCTCTTATAGATTTGTTGGTCTCTTTTAACCAGGTCACCGTTGATGCAGATTTAAAAAATGCTTAGACTGGCTAGTGTCAGTAATGACATCAGGATTCGTCGTTCATATAATTACTGTACCTATACAAGCAGCTAGAGCTTTCCATTACTAATACATACTGGTTATATATATCCGTCCTTAGCCACTTCAGCGGAGACCCGTTGGTGTCCGCGGAAGCAGCGACGCGTGTTTCGAAGTTCCAAGTAAAGCCAGTTGACAGTGACGCAATGGAGCACGGGCGTTGCGCAAGCGACGCATCCACTTTGCACGGAGAAAGTCGCCGTGAGTTGCTTGCTGATGCCAATCCCAAGGATTATAAATGCACTGGCCGCGACGTCGTGTCTATATCCACGCTGTATGTAATACATTAATGTATGCATTTCACGGTCTCAGTCCATAGAAGAGCGCTTTATCCTCATCCACTACTACCTGACACTGGATTAATGATTCGTAAAATAAATTGGATTATAGGATCGCTCACGCGTCGCGTGAGCTTCAAGCAGCTAGATTTAGAGATCAACTTGGCGCGTGAGCTATAGGGAACGGACGACTGCCCACTTGCTTGGATTGCTGGGTATCGAGTCCTGCAGTCTCCAGTCAGTGTTACAAGTACAGTGTTTGAAATTTTCAAACTTTACGTCGTTCAATCATTCACTAAGGGCGCTCGCCCACGGCGACATTTCGTAGCGATGCCGTCGCGCGTTAGCATCGATACAGTCGCGATGCGGTCGCCAGCTGTATGGCCTCGCCTAATGTTACTAACGCGCGTTAGTAGCGATGCTGTCGCGCGTTTTGTAAACGCTTTTGCTTTTGTAAATCGCTACAAAAGGTCGCCGTGGGTGAGAGCCCTAAAGGTAGAATATGCATTCTCAGCTTGTCGTATATCCATATCCATATTAATATTATAAATGCGAAAATTACTCTTTCTGTCTGTCTGTTACCTCTTCACGCTTCAACCGCTGGACCGATTTGCATGAAATTTTGCATGGAGATAGTTGGGGTCCCGGTAAAGGACATAGGCTACATTTTATCCCGGAAAAACGCATAGTTTCCGCGGGAATGCGATAACCGAATACCACGCGTGCGAAGTCGAGGGCAGAAGCTAGTGTTTAAATAAAATTGCAAACGATCTACCGTGTAGATCTGGCTGAAAATCGGCAATCCGTTTTATTTTTAAATTGAGCGTGCTGAAACTTGCCGTCATCGGACATAATGCCTGACACTTTGAATTCAATAAAATAATCAGCAGAAAATGGAATCTGTCTATGGACGGATTGAATCAATTTGGAACACGTCAGTGATTCGACTCCGTCGATGACAATATTGGCAACACGAGATATTGGTAATATGGTTACCATTGATGGCATATTGATGGCCATGAAAAATGACGTTTTATCACTTTCCGCGCATAGATATACTTAGTTCTGCGCGTAGCGCCCGCTCTTTAGCGAGTGTGAGTGCATTGAGTGAGATGACGTCACGCACCAGACATCTAAAATACGTTTTTCTCTAAAAGTAATGAATGAATAAATCTGAAACTTTTTTATTGACTCCTTTAGGTAGAGATAGAGCTGGAATCTGGAACAGTAGGTAAATTACTGGCAGCTTCCTGCATGAGTATCCTATTATTGTCCATTGTCATTGGATAAACAGAGCATTGTCAACGGAATAAGCATTCCGAACCAACTCTTCACAATACTGTTTACAACTACCCTTTCCCTTAATTAATACCCTTACGCCGCCTGTTTTTGATAGCTGGAGTTGTAGAGTGATTTTACCGCCCTAGAAAGGTTGGCGCGCGGAAACTTGACATTATCAAAACAAAAATTGTGCGAAATGTCTCTTAGGAATCGGCGTAACCACAGATGTTCACTGAAGAAAAGATTGTATTAGTACCATAGAAATCCTATAAAAAGTATAGGACAACCTGTAGGGAAAACCTTAATTATTATCGGTCGGTGGTACCGATGGCCGTAGACGTACGTATTTATTACTAGCTTCTGCCCACGACTTCGCCCGCGTGGAATTCGGCTATTGCGTTCCCGCGGGAACTATGTGTTTGTAGCCTTGACCTTCCCCAGTACTCGAACTAATTTATGTCCATATGGCAAATTTAATTCAAATCGGTCCAACGGTTGAAGCTTGAAGAGGCAACAGACAGACAAAGTTACTTTCGCATATATAATACTAGCTTTTCCCCGCAACTTCGTATGCGCAGAAATATTAAATGTAAAATCCCGTTTTTTTTCCCGTTCCCGTGGGAATTTCGCAAAATCCTTTCTTAGCGTATGCCTACGTCATAACATCTACCTGCATGCCAAATTTCAGCCCGATCCGTCCAATGGTTTGGGCTGTACGTTGATAGATCACTATGTCAGTCAGTCAGTCTTTGAGTTTTATATATTTAGATTAGTAAGTATCTATGTTTATTTATTATTGTATGATTAGAGAACGCAAAAATATAACGCTACTACTATAAATACATAAAGAAAATTGTCCTTTTAGCACCCATTTATAGAAGTCTTTAACAATACCTAAGCGTACCATGCAAATTTCGACGAAATCTGTTCATCGGTTTAGCCGAGGTACCTATAAAAGCGTAACAGGTCCCTTTCCCATTTATTACAGTAGTACCTATGGATGGATAAATGGGATGCATGATTATCTAGTCTCGTAAAAAGCTTTTGATGTTTCATTAACGCATTCACTGCCACCGACGCATATATGCGCTTTGCTGACTTTCCCGCAGTGCCTCGAACGCACATGTGCGTTGTAATGTTCCGTTAATGACAGATGTGGCACCTGGCGAAAGTTAGAAAAACAGAAGTGGCAGTGAATGCGTTAAATTAGTCTGAATTGAGATTCGTTCATCAATTGGTCATTTCCATCATATATAGGTATCTACCTAACGCAGTTTCCTAAATTTGATGTAACTAGTTTCTAATCGTTTTCTAAGAAAACCAAACGTTATTTGTGTAGGTATATGAACGGCTAAAACCGCTCTGTGTCGGGAAGGACTTTCGACACATTACGTTCATCAAACGCTAAAATAATAAACAGCTTTCTATCTAGCTTCGGAGTATTTCCCACTCGTATCCATGTAACACTTACCTTGAACACTGATGCGCTTTCACATCTTATTCTTGCGTAAAATTGCTCAAATTACGCAGTCTTTCATGTAACACCAGTTAAAGTTCATCTCGAATAATGATGAGTAATTCTGAGATCTGAGCTGTTGTATAATTTGAGTAGGTAGACGAGTAGGTAACATCTTTATATTAAACGCGCTAAACTTGTCTGTTTCTCTATTTATTTATACAATCGATTTCAGAAACGGCTCTAACGATTTGGACGGAATTTGGAATATAGCGGCGACAAATCGTTCTAGCTATCTCATTATATATCTGAGACGACTTGGTTTTAGCTATTTCCATCCGAGCAAAAAGCTCGCTATGATTCAAACCTGGTCTATTCGATCCGCTGATCGAATAGACCAGGCAAGGCAACCGAACTCCCACCGACGACGCGACCGTTTTCCGCCGAACTCGGCCGAATGCGATCGAATTCGGCGGAAGCCAGCCGATGCGATGCGATCGAATGCCGCCGAATGCTGCACTAAATAATGCGCCGGTATTTCATACACTTGAATTACTTCGCAGATGCGTGCAGAATTCCTATCGATTTTTTTCTTAGCCGAATCGCTCAGTGAAGAGGTACTAAGACATACAGAGTTAATTTCGCATTTATTATAATAATATCCAAAGGATGGTTGAAATGCATTTTTCGCTGCCTGACGTTAGGTTATGTTAGGCCACAAATTAAATTAGCGATAAAAATTAAATAAACGCTAAAGTGTACCTACACTGTATATAGATGTGACGCCGTAACAAGATTACCACACCACCGTTGTTTTCACAGCTACATCAAATCCGAACATAAACATTAATGGGTGACAACACTGGAGCGCGGCGCGAACAATGGTCTATGTATAATAGGTACTGGTCGCTCTTCGTGCCAATTTATCTGATGCAGTTCGCATAGGATATATGGGTCTCGAGTCCATTAGCAGTATGTAACCTATAGGCGCGGCGTCCCCCGGGCAAGCCGCTTGTATAAATATATGTATATCCATACCAGAAACAAGGTAATTATAGACTGACAGTCTCTTTACATTGCGGCATGCATCGGAAAAGCTCCTTGTGTAAGCAATCTCCAGGGGAGCTTCAAACTTTCATACAGGGTACCTAACCAGCGTAATTTTATTTAACATATTTCTATTATAGTATTCAACACTTATTTCGGGCGTACGCTGATTTGATGAACGTTGTAATTCTAGAATTACCTTGCTTTTTCTATGAGAACTGTCCATAGATATACAGTAGGTACAGTCAAGGGCATAAATATGTATACACCTTTGGACCTTAACACAACGGAACAGGATGCAAAAGTGTACACATATTAATGCCCTTGACTGTACAGGTTTTAGGTTAAAAACTTGGACTAATATAAAATCGGTCAAAAATGGAAGCTACTTTCAAGACAGAAAACTTCCCTACTGCGCTGCGCTTCAAAATTTATTTGCATTTTTCATGCAGATCACAGACTACTTAGTTTGCTCGTTTAAAGTTAGAAGCCGGTGATATGCAACGGAGGCAAACGATATGTAACCCGGCTTTACAAGCGTGTGTAGGTGCATGACGGGAAAACTGACTGGGTGTAGCGCCAGGTGGATGGCTTATAGGTACTATCTTGAAGTTAAGAGGGTTTACTCCGAAACTGGGCAACGTCGCAAATAGCTGTCAAATATTTCGCCGTTTTCGTTAATTTCTGAATATTACTGAATGAAAATATGAATGATCGCTCTATCTAAATATATAAAACTCAAAGGTGACTGACTGACTGACTGACATAGTGATCTATCAACGCACAGCCGAAACCACTGGACGGATCGGGCTGAAATTTGGCATGAAGGTAGATGTTATGACGTAGGCATCCGCTAAGAAACGATTTTGCAAAATTCCCACGGGAACGGGAAAATCGGGATTTTACTTTTTAATATTTCTGCGCATACGAAGTTGCGGGGAAAAGCTAGTGGTTGAATAAAACATTAAGTATGGATTGCAACAGTTATCATAGGAACACGAAATTTTTAGGATTATGGAAGTACTATCTTTTGAAAACTTTCCATCGCATTTTCCATGCATTTCAATGTAATCTTATCATTATTATATTTTTGTGGGCCTTTATAATATTAATGTGGATAGTAGGTAGGTATGTATTAATTACGATGTCGAATTTGCGATGTCAAACTATATGTACTTATCTTATCATTTAAATGGCTAACCAACAAATGTAAAACGAGACGCGTCATTCAACCATAGAACGATAACTTCTTTTTTAATTCAGTAATATTGAGAAATTAATAAAAACAGCGAAACATTTGACAGGCATAAACCCTCTTAATAAAAGGAAGAATTATAGGTAAACTTTGTATTTTTCTTTTAGAGGGGCCTATATAGGTACATCCTACTCGTATCTAAAGAGAGCTTCAGATTACTCTCTAATGACAGACTAGAACTGTTTTCCTTTTAATTTTTAAAATGATTAGCAGTTCTAGAACGTTTTACAAAACTACAGCCCTAAAGAGTTCGTATAGTGAGTGAGGGCTACGCTACACCAACTCTACAGTACCTACTGACGCATGTGGCGTCTTTTTCACTAGCACACAACTACGAGGGGGGTTGATGTTAGCTCAGGTAGATGCTGCAGGCACGGAGATCAGCGGTGGAATCCGAAGACACGAAGACGATGTCTAGCTTATTAAAATATCTAAATCTTGAAGACTGGCCCTATTACTGCCCTAACACTGCCTAACTATGAAATAATAGATTTTAAGTTGAATTGATATTATATTTTGAGAGATGCGTTCTTTACAATGGCTATAAAAAGACTAAATATATTAAACAAAAACAATTCTACGCTTAAAATTACCTATTTTTGAAACAAAATGTGACAACTAACCGATTGTACTCGGCCAGTCTCCACAGTACTTATTTCTTGCTGTTGTACAAAATCCTCTTTTGTTTCTCTTTATAATTTATTTTAAAGTTCGAAAACTAACCATAACCATCTATTATGGTGGCAACCAGTGGCAACTCTTCGTACTTAAGTACATAATTGGATTTAATAGGAACCGGGAAACATTAATAAAGAGTCCGTCCCTACGTAACTTTATTCAGAGACTTTATTCAGTTAGGTAGGTACCTAAAATATGGCCTGCTCGAAGGAATCGCTGTATTTTGACTTTAAAGTCGTTTGAAGCCCTATTCGACAAATATTAATTAATAAATTAAAATTAATTAAATAATCCATACAGCCTAATATAAGACTTCCTTCCTTCTTACATCCTATGCTTAGTGCTTACAGGTTCCATTATATTTATATGTACCTATACTAGATTCTGCCCGCGAGCCCGCGACTTCGTCCGCGTGGAATTCGGTAATAGAATAGCGTTCCCGCTGGAACTATGCATTATTCCATGACCAGTCTTATAAACTACCCCCATACCAAATTTTGTTGCAATCGTACCAGTAGTTTTCGAGTTAAATCGGGCCAGACAATTTTTCTAAAAAATCGTTCTTAGTGTTCAGTATCCTTTATATAGTCCTCTCGACTTGATAGTTTATTTTAATTTTCAAGTTACAGACGTGACTTCTTCTACAGACTTATTATTAGTAATAGAATATAGCAGGAACGATCGGCCAATAACTGTTTTAGTTTTATCCTAAAACGCGAAATTCGGCGTGAACGTAGTTGACATCTAATTATTAATGCAACGAGTCTATAGCCAGAAATCGAACCAGCCATTTTCAGCCACCGTGCCCCTCCACTGTAGACATTGTGTTATAAGCTCGGCTTTTTTTAGTTAGGATGCTGTTTAAGATAGGTAAGTAAGTAGGTACGATTGTGTAATTAAACCATTGTCGAATCCGTGGTGCGTCGCTTGTCTTGTGGTCTCTGAAATATGCCTATATACCTATGTTGTATGTGGAGTCTGAAATATGCCAGCGGGGGTATCTTGTTTAGGTATTACCAAGAAGCTTAGCTTAAGGTACTTGTAAGTCGTAATTTTGTCAGGTAGTCATATTTATAAGTAGATAGGTAAGTATTCTCATTAAAATGTATTACTGTATCTAATTCTAATTTATTGTAGGTACATAGAATTCACTATACCGCGGTATAGTGAATTCTATGTACCTACCTAAAATTTCTACAAATGACGTGTTTAATTAAAGTGCCCAGATGTAGCCTGTGTTTTTTGTATGTACTTGTGTTTGCTTCGTTTGGGCGTAGTTTTTTTTTATACCAATGGTATAGGCAAACGAGCGCCCAGCCCACCTGTGGTAAGTGGTCACTGCAGCCCATGGACACCGAAATCCTATGATCCCCCATTAAGAAACCATAAGATGTCGAATGCTTTGCCTACCCTGAGGCCTAAGATGGAATGCCTCTATGTCAATTTGTATGAAATGTTCCTACATTGAGCGCGTTTGTTTCAGCTTCGACCGGGACCAGCCTTTCACCTTCCAAATCGGCGTCGGCCAAGTTATTAAGGGGTGGGACAAGGGACTGCTCGACATGTGTGTCGGTGAGTTGTATACAATAATAATTATACTTACACATGTATATGTGTATATAAGGTGTGATTTGCGACCACCCACCGCAAAATCAATTCACTGAACGGTTCCGGATAAACAAAACAAAAATAAATGTATACTTTCATGGGAAAGCATACATTTATTTTTGTTGCAAGTTGTAATTTTTTTGTAGGTAAATAGGGATTAGCATATAAATTACAATGGTGATTTGGATAAAATAGAAGACGGCGTAAACAGCAACTATACTTACAAAGGCGCAGTGATGGGCAAAATGTAATCGACTAACGATTAACAATTAAGATTAACCTAAAAGTAATCGATTAACGATTAAAAGTGACGATTAATCAATCTTAGTCGTAAGATGTTCGACTAACTTAATCACGATTAAGTTAATCGTCGATTAAATACGAGCGATTAAATCTATAATCGATTGATTAATTAGATTAATTTTCTTTCGATTAATATCAGAAAAAAAAATTGTAAGTCTAAGTTTCGGGGTACGCTGACAGACTGCTATACCTTAAGGCATGTATATATAATACCTAGGTCATTACGGGTCTTTTGATGGACGAGGAGATACCTGTTAAATTGAAATATCCATATCATTGTAGGTTTTAACAATAAAACACTCAAAATTATATGAAAATCAAACTTTTTACTATACATTCAACTAACATTTTTGTTTCAAAAACATAAAAATCGACGTTATTTAACCATAACCATGCTCTAGAATGATTTCAAAGAACATATTGAATGATAATACATATAATTTTTTTGTTATGCACTGTGTTTCAAAATTTAATCGAGACTTAATCGAGAAATTTAGTCGATTAAAATGACGATTGATTAATCGTTAATCGAATTCTGCGACGATTAAGTTAATCTTAATTAAATTAATCGCGATTAGTTTTGTGACGATTGATTGTTTAGTCGATTAATTAGTTGATTAAAAAAATAATCGATTAATGCCCATCTCTGCATAGGTTACGGGATATTACTTAATTAACATTCTAGAATTAAATGGTTTTACATTGCTTTGCAGCACCGTCAATCAATACCAATATGTTTATCGACTATTCATATAGGTACAGCCGAGCACTAACACAATTTCTTTCAAGTTTCCCACAATCTTATTACAGAGTCAAACACAGAATATTTAAATGTACTACGTACAATTAAATATTATGTGGCGTGAGCGAAGCTATAGGGAATCTCCCTGCCCTGTCCCTATTTAAGACTTCGAATAGAGCCCCTGTCTTCAGTTTACGTAGGAATTTCTTTATTTATTTCACCGTACCATTTAAAGCGCAGGGAACCGCACGGGTCGCGGTTCAAGCAAGACGTTCCTCTTCGAAATTAGTTCCGGCTGCAGCCTGTTGCTGACTCCATAACTATAAGTTCACGTCTTCATTTAAATAATGGCATATGATATGAGTCGACATGTTGAAAGTTCCAGCGGAACCGAATTGGATTAAAGAGGCGTAATGAGATTCGTTTCAACTTTACTCACATAGCTTGTGGACCATATGGACAAATAAAATAGTTAAAACAACATGTGTAAATATACCTACAAAAAAAAACAAGACGGTAGTACGATTTCTGAACCCATTATTAGGAAGATTACAATGACCTTTGGAGATAGCGTGGAGCGCTAAAAAAAGCCTACTTACCATGTTCCAGGCGAGAAGCGGAAGCTGACGATCCCCTCGTCGCTCGGCTACGGCGACCGCGGGGCGGGTAACGTCATCCCGCCGCACGCCACCCTGCACTTCGAGGTGGAACTGATCAACATCGGCGACTCCCCGCCAACCACCAACGTGTTCAAAGAAATCGACGCCGACAAGGACCAGCTCCTGTCGCGCGAAGAAGTGAGTATCCAGTTAGCGTTCCGGGAGATGGACGCGGACGGTGACGCGGAGCTGTCCAGGGAGGAGGTCAGTGTTAAACTGCTGGTGGGCGGTGGTGACTTGGGACCATGGGGGAAATAAAGGATGGAGTAGCAGCTCCCGTACTAGTGTGTTCTCCGGAACGCTTTTAAACACTAGATCGACATCTAGCGTCCAGTGGCTGAATTATCAGTTACCGCTTCTTGAAGCTAGATGGCGAGCCGAACGCAACCGAAATCAGTCAGCAGCCGAAGTAGATAAACTGTCCAGGTGTTCAAAATGACCTACACACGCCCTTAACGTCTTAAGAATAAGGTCGTGTGTAGGTCATTTTGAACACCTGGACAGCTTATCTACTTCTGCTGCTGACTGTACTTAATAAGAGGATTTTTCCTCCATGGTTCTTTATTTCCTCCATGCTTGGGACTGTGCGGGGTTGTCTTTTCTGCGCTTACACGCGGTTGGTTGGTAGGTACTCGATCGTATAGGTAAAAATAACTCCCTCCCTCAATTTTTCTCCTTAAGCTCCTGCAGTTCGCCACTGAACTTATAATGGCTCGCCTACGACTTTGCGTGAACGGCGGCGAGTGTTTACCTCTACATAAGTACATTGTTTGCGAAGTTGTGACGCTCGTTGCAAAGTACTTACTCCTAAGGGCCTTATCCCACTTACGATTTGCGAGCGAGTTGAAAGCGTTTTTCAATACAAAACTCGTACGCGGCGAACTCGCGGCGTGTTCGCCTCCATACAAAACACGCTCGCAAATCGCAAGTGGGATAAGGCCCTTAAGGTACCTATCGCTCGCCGCTACCGCTGGTCAAGTGACCACGTTTTTGCAAGACAAATGCGTATTTACCTGCAGGCTCAGCAGTAGGGAGGACTGAAAATTGTGCGAGAAAATGTCATAGATAGGATTGTGAACGAGTTATTTAAATTGTAGGAGCTAATAATTAAGTAGTGCCGGCAAAATATAAATAGCCTACTGGAGGCAAATGAGCGAATCAGCTGCATAAAGTATGAGATATGCTGACTGAAGGTTGATGGCTGAAATCTTTTTCTTTTAGCTAGCTTCACTTTTTAACTTTTTTAAATCGTATGACGTTCTAATCTTAAACTGGGCAACTTCTTGCTATTAAAGATCAGTGAGATTGAGATTATTTTTCGGGGCATTTTGTATGGGAAGACCAAAGATGCCTTGTATTAGATTATTTATTACATAGGTACCTTGATTTATTTTTAGTCGAAAGTAAAGTTTGAAGAACTTTTATAATTATTAGGAGTGTTATTATATTCAATCTACTCGTTCGTAATGCTTAAAAAACAAATTCTGTTCAAAATGAGGTTGTACATAGTTCGCATGGCTTCTATAAACTATAACCATTTCCCTTTTCCGTTTAATCAAGCATGCTCGAAATAACATAATATTTATTTATTTTAAAATAAGTTAATCGACATTTATAGTATTCCCTGTGTGATCGTAATTTTAATGCGTCCATTAAGCATCCTATGGGATACCGCGCGTTAACCGTGATCCCAATTTCATTTGTAATTTGTCTACAATAAGTTTTCACTTTATCTCTAATAATAGTTTAAATAATACGGGGAGTGTAAGTACTTGAAAATTACACAAATCTATTATTCACGTTTTCTAAGGGTATACCTACACGAACATGGTGGTTTTTTTTTCGAGTGTCAATGTAGTAAATTCAGATGTATCTAAAGTTAGTAAGGTCATCAACTTCGTGCCCGACCATCCATGGGGGTAAGAGACGGTCGAGCGGCAGGGGAGCACGTGAAATTGATGACGTCATTTCACCAGCACAGCTTACACAAGCGCACGCCCAACAAAATCTGGATAACGGAACGGTGGCGTGAGGACTTATCATAAATGACATCACACTCTCCCCATTTCTTTCAACCTTTCGTTTGACTAAGTTCGATTTGACAGAAAAGAACTGTCAAGTATCATGATCCGCTCATTCTTTTTTCTACCATAGTCATATTTGTCTATCTACATGGTGGGTCAGAAAATATGGCAAATAATTGGCTATGGGTGAAAAATGACAAAGTGCTTGATTCTTTTTAGGGTTCCGAAGTCCACAAGGAACCCTTATAGTTTCGCCATGTCCGTCCGTCTGTCCGCACTATTGCTCGGAGATGCTTAGGTCTAGAGAGCTGTAATTTGGCATGAATATGCATATTAGTTACGCTGACAAAGTGGTACAATAAAATTTTGAAATATATTTTTTTATAGGGTCCCTCCCCTACTCGTAAAGTGGGTTTGTAATTTTTTTTTCTTGCGTACCCCATGGTGTGGCATATCGTTGAATAGGTCTTAAAAAAATATTGTGGGTTTGTTAAAACCATTTTTTGATTAAGTGATGCGTTTGTGAAATATTAAGCTTTAAAGTGCTATTTTTTGTTAGAGTCACGTGTCCCCCCCCCCCCTGCCAGCTAAATGGTGGTATTTGGATGGCTGAAAAAAATCACGGTTGTGGCATATATAACGTAGTTGAAAGGAAAACTATCAGAGCTAAGTAGGCTGTACAAACTTACGAGTAATATTAGGTCCTTACATATGAAATTGGCGTTTCATATGGCAGAAATGAAAACGATTTTTTTTTATGAAACTATTTTTTTATTTAGTCAAAGTATGTACCATGGCTATCTATGCACTTTTGCCATCTCGAAGGTAGTTCATTGATTCCTTTACTAAAAAAAGTGTGTGAGCGAGAATCAATAAAATCTTTGAAGGCCGTTTGGACAGCCTCGTGAGAATTGAATTTTTTTCCTTGCATGAAGTTGTCCAAATTCCGAAAAAAATGGTAATCAGTTGGAGCAAGGTCCGGGGAGTATGGTGGGTGTCGAAGACATTCCAGTCGCAGCTCCCGTAGTTTTGCGGCCGTCAAACGTGCCGTATGTGGTCGAGCGTTGTCCTGAAGCAGCAGTGGGCTAGATCGATTGACCAGTCTGGGTTGTTTAATGGCTAGCTTTTCCATCATCGTTTGCAATTGTTGACAATACACATCAGCCGTGATTGTTTGCCCAGATCTTAAGAAACTGTAATGGATGACACCGGCACTAGTCCACCAGACACTTACCAGTACCTTTTTCTGAGTCAACTTTCGTTTCGGGCAGAATTTGGCTGGTTCACCTGGGTTCAACCATTGTGAAGAACGTTTCCGGTTGTCGTACAAGATCCATTTTTCATCACAAGTAACGATACGATTCAAAATGCCTTCATTATTGTGCCGGTTGAGAAGTGAAACGCAACACTCGACGCGTGTTTCTTTGTTTGCGTCGCTCAATTCATGCGGTACCCATTTTTCAAGTTTTTTCACTTTTCCAATTTGTTTCAAGTGAATCAAAATGGTTTTATCACTCACACCGAAGCCTGCCGCTAACTCTGACGTGGTTTGCGATGGATCTGCTTCCACAATTGCTTTTAATTCTTCGTTATCAACTTGTGTCTCCGGCCGTCCACGAGGCTTGTTCTGTAGGTCAAAATTTCCAGAACGGAAACGTTGGAACCAATAACGTACCGTATTTTCTTTTGCAGTAGCTTCCCCATACGCATTGTTAATCCTACGAGCCGTTTCTGCAGCACTAGTGCCGAGGTGAAACTCATATTCGTAAATATAGCGATATTTTAAGTTCTCCATATTGTGAACAGAACGATGTGAAAGAAAAACAAATGACGCGATAACAAATAAATTTCGTAATTCGAACACAGAAATACATGGTCTTAAATTTGAAATAAATTTGAATTTGGAATTCCTAGCCGAACGCCACATATTTTGAATCAAAGTTGCCAGTTCGCCAAACGCCAATTTCATATGTAAGGACCTAATAGTCGACCAACTTATAATGATGATTTTTCTCGAGCGGCAGGGGCGTCGGGCGGGCACGTCATACCACAGGCTAGCTAGATGCTAATAAGTCTTAGAAAGGTACTGTGGGCATCCTCAACTTCGGAACCCTATAATTTGCGCGTGGCCCGACACGCACTTGGCCGGTTTTTTTTTATGGATAGGAATAACCTTCCGTAATAAGAGAAAAAAATCCGAGAATTTTCCCAAAAAATAAAATTCGATTTTGCGTAAAAAATAAAATTGGTTTTGCGTTATAACGATTAAAATATTCGGGTTTTCCTTGGTTCAAGTAAGCACAGATGTCTCTGAAAAAAAATAGTGTTGACATTTGACGTTGACGGTTCTCGCTTCCTTCGTACGAACATAACTTTACGTGTTTTAAAATCAATTTCTTTTTTTTTACGCGAAATCTACGGCACGGAAAATTCTGAGATTTTTTTCTCTTGATTCGGAAGGTTATTCCTATCCATAAAGACAATAATCGAGCACATTGTCATTTTTCACCCATAGCCAATCAACCCACAGTATCGGCTATCGATTCTAAGTATTATTGTATAGGTCTTTAATTTTTTTTGAGTTGGTAATAGTACATTATTGCAGAGGCCGCCAAGTAGCGCATTGCCGGACGAGTCAGTTAGAAGGCTGAGCGAAGCGAAGCCTTCTATTAGTACGAGTCCGGCAATCGCAATTGCGGCCGAGGTATATATATAATGCTTTTTCACCCCTCCTATTCGAAAAGAAGTGTTTTGTTCCCCGTTTAGAGGGAGCAAAATGCGATTTTGCTCCCTCTTCGCTTTTTTTTAATTTTTTTTCATTTCTGCCCCGCTAACAGGGAGCAAAATACGTCTTAGCAGAGCGTTCACGGAGCTGCGGAGACTGTAAAAAGTTGCATTCAAAAGTCGCGTCTTTTTCGTATTTAGAATTTTATATATCGGCATTTTACATAAATACTTTATTACACATACTAAAATTCCATAAATTCATAGATATATACTCACTTTTGATAAATTATTTTCTATTTTTTCTTTTCAATTTGGCTGAATGGTGCAGGTCAATGCCGTAGCATTCTTCGTAAACTCGTCGTGTGATCGAATTAAAAAAAAAACTCGAACCCGCGAATTTCGTGAGCGCTCATTTCCTTGCCGTATTATTTTACACTTAATTTCCAAAATAAAACGTACCTTATGTAGTGTTATGAATTATTTCGTAGAAAATGAATGAAATCAAAAAGTGATTTAAGTGATGCAATGTATTGGGATCAACACCTCTGAGAATTCCAAAGGAATATTATGTAGGTAAGTACGTAATATGAATTGCACTGCCCTTTTTTCATTTTATCGCAAATGTATTAAAAAACTTTGTGTGATACAGTATGTGCGAAATTGTCATAAAATTTACTTTATTTCACATTTGTTAAATTTACCTATTATATGAACGCAACGCGTGCGAGCATGACAGAATATAAATACATTTTCGCCTTCTACCTATGAATTTATGATAAGCGCGCGAAACACACGTTCTTTTTAACCTTGTTTGTTTCTAAATGTATAATTTTTTTGTTTTACTTAATTTAAAGACAATAATGAACGAATGATCTAATGATTTTCTCATAGGAGGGGTGAAAAGCAGAGTGTACAACACGGTAGCAAACTTATTTATGCCTTGGGTGACAAAGCTTGAATCCCTCGCTAGCTCAAGATTCCACGCTAGAATCCCTCGCTTACGCTCGGGATTCTATTCTGGAATCTTTCGCGTCGCTCTGGATTCAATCCGTCACCCGCGGTAAAATATACCTTTTTGCTCCCTAGTCATACAATCTACTATTCTCAAACAGCGAGGAAATACGTAAGGTCAGTCGGGGCAAGTGCGCCAGGATGGGGTAAGTGCGCCTAACATAAATATATCGAAACCTATAAATATTACTCAACTAGTAGTTGGCTGTTTACAAGGCATAGGGGCGAAATAAATTTAGGCGCACTTACCCCACATCAGTATTTACTGCTTCCATGATCGTGGATGATTTGGCCATGGAAGTTGTACTTATTATCTCCATGTATTTGTCAGTATCGGGGCAAGTGCGCCAAGATGGGGTAAGTGCGCCTAACATAAATATATCGAAACCTATAAATATTACTCAACTAGTAGTTGGCTGTTTACAAGGCTGGGCGAAATAAATTTAGGCGCACTTACCCCACATCAGTATTTACTACTTCCATGATCGTGGATGATTTGGCCATGGAAGTTGTACTTATTACCTCCATGGATTTGTCAGTTTCTCTACAGAGGTGTCTCAAATAGCAAACGAATTAAAAAAAACACATACACGACAATAATGTTTTTGCTGGCCAAGGCCGGCAATGAACAGCCTCGCGTCTTCTTTTTTTGAAAGTAACACGAACATTTCCGTGCATGTTTGAGAAAAAAAATATTTTGTATAGGATTCAAGCGTCGCTCACACAACCAATCCCATATACAATTTTTTTTTTTACCAACTCGAAAAAAATTAAAGACCTATACAATATACTTAGAATCGATAGCCGATACTGTGGGTTAATTATTTGCCATATTTTCTGACCCACCATGTATAGGCACGCGAAACAGTCATACATACGTAGCTTTTTTTGCTGTTTTTGTTCACGGCTAGTGAGTATAGCGCAACGCGTGTGGTTAGTCTCCCCGCAACCCTCGCCGTCCCCGCTGTCGTCACGCCCCCCAACGTCTGTCGCACCTCAAGGACGGTCAGGCACGAAGTTGACGACCTATAGCCGTCGTCCGCGCAGAACGTGGTAGAACCCATTTTTTTGCCGTTCCCGTAGGAATTTTGGGAAATCCTTTCTTCGTGCTCCCGTAGTCCCCAACACTCTTCACCCCAAGGATGGCCATGCCAAATTTACAGCTTTATACGTTCAGTCGTTTCGGCTATGCATTTTCTTTCAATCAGTCGGTAACGAACGAACGGAAGAGTTTAAAACATACTTAATAGGTGTAGTGATTACATATTTTCCACCGGGAAATCTCTATTATAGGACATAGGCTTACCTCAATCAATAGGTATCTGATAACAAATGGGGTAATGGAAATCTTCATTAAGCAACATCGGGGAAATTGGATGAAAATTTCGTAAATACTTTTTGTATCGTTTCTTATAAATGTGTTATTTTAATTACCATGTGTTTGATGTCCATGTAGATGTTTGTCAAAATCTGTTGCATCTATTCATTTTTAGGGTTCCGAAGTCCACAAGGAACCCTTATAGTTTCGCCATGTCCGTCCGTCCGTCCGTCCGTCTGTCCGCACTATTGCTCGGAGATGCTTAGTCCTAGAAAGCTGTAATTTGGCATGAATATACATATTAGTTACGCTGACAAAGTGGTACAATAAAATTTTGAAATATATTTTTTATAGGGTACCTCCCCTACTCGTAAAGTGGGGATGTATTTTTTTTTTCTTGCGTACCCCATGGTGCCGCATTTCGTTGAATTGGTCTTAAAAAAATATTGTAGGTTTGTTAAAACCATTTTTTGATTAAGTGATGCGTTTGTGAAATATTCAGCTTTAAAGTGCTATTTTTTGTTAGAGTCACGTGTCCCCCCCCCCCCTGCCAGCTAAATGGTGGTATTGGGATGGCTGTAAAAAATCACGGTTGTGGCATATATAACGTAGTTGAAAGGAAAACTATCACAGCTAAGTAGGCTGTACAAACTTACGAGTCATAGTCGACCAAATTATGAAATGATTAAAATACCAATGATTTTTCTCGAGCGGCAGGGGCGTCGGGCGGGCACGTCATACCACAGTCTAGCTAGATGCTAATAAGTCTTAGAAAGGTACTATGGGCATCCTCAACTTCGGAACCCTATACTTTGCGCGTGGTCCGACACGCACTTGGCCGGTTTTTTATGAATAAATGTTAACTCGGTCATTTGTTTGTTCTTTTTTTAAATATGTAATGTAATGGTAAAAATACACAGTCTTTTAAAGCTGCCTGGACTAATAATTCGCCGTAAACGTCTTCCGAAATTTCTCGATGGAAAATATTTATAAACCACATTCGTACCTACACCTAGCTAGATCGATTTGTCATCTTTCGGGTATGACACCCCTATAATATATATACCAAATTTCATCGAAATCGTTTTTTCGAGAACGATTACAAATTTATATAGTTACATACATATACAGGGTGGAAAGATCGAATGCCACATGGATGGCAACTACCTTAAATATTGTAAGTAGCACATTTTGTGTAAGGGAGACTTTCCTTTGTTTTTTAAAATAATAAATACTGCATTTAAGGATTTATGAAAAATCGCTTGCCTCAGTCGGGACTCGAACCGGTCAAATGTGACAAAAAATAATGTGCTGTATTTTATGATGCAGATTGAAAGGGTTACTGATAAGGTTCATTTTTCTCTAAATAACAAATACAATCAGAATAACGGAAGGCTATTAAATGAATATTGTTTTATTTTGTGTGTTTTAATTTTTCGTTTACAATTTTCATGGCCTTCCGTTATTCTGATTGTATTTGTTATTTAGAGAAAAATGAACTTTATCAGTAACCCTTTCAATCTGCATCATAAAATACAGCACATTATTTTTTGTCACATTTGACCGGTTCGAGTCCCGACTGAGGCAAGCGATTTTTCATAAATCCTTAAATGCAGTATTTATTGTTTTTAAAAACAAAGGAAAGTCTTCCTTACACAAAATGTGCTATTTACAATATTTAAGGTAGTTGCCATCCATGTGGCATTCGATCTTTCCACCCTGTATATACAGGATGTTTATGTTGATATGCGTTAACTTCGGCATAGTACTTGGGTCATTAACAGAAACGATACCGTAAATAAATTTTAGTTGATATCAAAGAATTTCTTTTGTTAGCTTTTTCATACAAAATAAATAAATATTGCCGTGACGACTAATGCACAAGTTTAGAGTTAGACGAAAGTTACTGCGAACTGGGGGCGAATTCTCTGACTATTCGAAAATATTTCGTAAATGACCGATTGTATTGAAAATTCTTATACGACATTATCGCGATGAGTTCGAGATAGGGTCCTGTCACAGTTTCATATTGTTATATTGACGTGAAACATAAATTAAATACCAAAACGAACTCGTTATTTTCACCTCCTTGTCATACACAAAGGAGATTTTGAAACTCTTTATACTTTAGTAGCAAATACTTAGATGGATTTTACACTGGTTTAAAGCACATACGTGATTAAATTAAAATCTTGAATATTTTCAGAACGGTGCCGGTGTTAGCAAGCACCTTGGGTTCTTGGAGAAATTAACTTAATTAGGCCTGAAGAATGTTCCCTTAAAATTAACGCATTTCAACATGAACACCGTGTATATACCTATGTACAAATATTGCCAGTTTAATAGTATAGGATATAGGTATATAGTGTAGAATGTATTTTTCATTTACTCTTCTCTGTTCAGGTGAGCGAATATCTTAAGAAGCAGATGACAGCGCCAGAGAACGGCGAGATGAGCGACGACATCAAGAACATGCTGGAGAGCCATGACAAGCTCGTCGAGGAGATCTTCCAGCACGAGGACAAGGACAAAAACGGCTTCATCAGCCACGAGGAGTTCTCCGGCCCCAAGCACGACGAGCTCTAAGCGGCCGGCGAGACTGAAACTGAAGCGGGATCTCGGGCCAATAGCCAACACCAGAACCAGTTGCCTCGATGACAGTTAGATTAATATGGCCGCCGCAACTGTCATAATGGTATGACAGTTGCGGCAACAACACAACACAACAGACAAACGTCACAATAATTTGAAAATTCTCCGCAGGCGGAATTATCAATGACGGTAGGTATAAAAAGTGTTACCATTTTTTTTACTGATGGCTATACATTTACATAAGTACCTATACAAATAGCTCAACACAGTGGTAGATAACAAGAGTTAAGAGATTGGCTTAATATATACACTATTTTATTGTAATATAATTTAACAATATCACTGCTTATTATTTATAATAAGTCAAAACAAGATCACTTTAGACAGTTCTGGTGAGCATGAAATCAGAGGTCCTTCGTTCTATAAGCTGTTTGGTTTTCTTGGCCGGGCATTAGCTGTATAACTACAGGTTTTAATATATGTAGTAGCATTTTAGAAAAATGAATGTAATGGTAAGGAAACCAATTTTTCTCAGTTTTTATTAAGGACTTTTAATTTACAGAGAGTTGGTTTTTCGGTTTCAGTCAGTTCGTCTCGGACTGCAAAAGCTCTCCGCTGACTTGTCAGTACTTACTTAGATGTATAGTAATATTCCTTATATTGGCTGGCGATAATGTATATTTTTTGTAATTTTCTGGCTGCAGGTGCTGCAGGTGGTTTTATTTTGCTCTTGGTTCTGGTTTTCGTTTGCTCCAATTGTCTCTCTGTAAATGGGGCTCAACTTATAATATACTTCGTATATATATGTAAAAAAAAACTTATTTCGGTCTAAAAGGCGATGTTGAGCGTTGTATGCGAGTCATTTCCTAGTTTGTTAAATCATTTTGTACTTAGTTTATGTTGTTGGAATTTCGACTTTGTTTTATTAATGTTAAGTTAAGGTATATTTTATGAGTCAATAAAAGTAAACCTTCTATGGTACACTGTTTCTGTAACTTTTTAATTTTATACACGCATTGTTAATCTGGAGATTCGACGTTGTTTTATTGATAACGTCGGTGTCGTTTTTCAATACCTTATATATATATACTTAGTCACACGAAGGATGTGGAAGTTTGAGGACTGTCCGTTGTTCCCGGAATACTTGTGTCCTGCTGCTAGTAAAACTTAAATTAATTCAATATAAAATACAAAATTAATACAAAAATACTAAGTAAATATCATGAAGATCTTTACAACATGGCGACAATTGAATTTTACAGTCGTGGGCAAAGATACATATAGGCATATATAGCCGAAGCTACCTACCTACATTTTTGGATACTTTGTCAGTGTACATATTTTTGCCCTTCACTGTAGTAAAATGACCCCAGTCCTCTAGCCTCCAAGCCGTCCGCCACCGTCGCAATATTCAATCATGACTTTTATCAATCACATGATATAATATTTCTACAGCCTGTAGTGTATATAGTGTATACTAATATATGTATCTGACGGATAAAATATCATTTCGTCTACTCCAGCTAATAAGTATCTATAAACTTGGCAGATTGAAATGTTTTTCGCTGTTGAATCAATCATTAAACATATTTAAATAACATAAATGGGTTTTAATTTATTCTTAGGGCCCTCGCCCACGGCGACTTTTTGTAGCGACTCTGCCGCGCTACTCATATCGCTATCCTTTTTTTACATCAAAGAGTTAAAAGGATAGCGATATGAGTAGCGCGGCGCATCGCTACAAAAAGTCGCCGTGGGCGAGTGCCCTTCACCACTAGAAGATTATAAATGACACTCCTATACGGCCAGTCGCGCCTTGAGAAATAATGGCAGCAGCGTCCGCGTCTTTATTGATTGTTTTTCCTATGGCATTGTCAACGTTTCATTTTAAAATCAGAGTATGTATTGTGTCAATGCGGTTTAGTTATTCCACCCTCTTTTCTAAAATTTTACTTATATATAACAGAAAACCTTTATCGTATCGTACCATGCGTATCGTTAATTTTGGGTACAATCTGATGAAAACTACACGTATGTGGTGACTGCACCACATACGTAAATAAATATTTAGTTAGTGCCAGTCACAATCGGCGATTTTAATGTCGTTCGTTGAAACATTGGTAAGTAGGACTGACTAATTTTCATACTTGTCTTCTTGTTCATTACTCTTTTTTCATCTGGTCGGGGTACAAAGATTTCCACAACCCCGGTTTTCCATCAGGTTCACCAGAAGTGGGCAGGAAAGACGAGTATGTAAACACGATACTTCTCATGCCACTGCCATTGCCAGTCGCGCTGCCCGGCGCTCCCCAAAAGAGCGGTTTTTATGCGGAAGTCAAAGGACCGGCAGCGCTAGCGGCAGTGAATGTCACATTCTGCTCCATCGCTCGTACTCACTGAGAGGAGAAAAAGTATCTTGTTTGGCGATAATAGGAGCAACTTTGTTCAATGAGTATTCAAAATCGAAGAAAGACATGCGTACATTTTCAAATTCACCAAATGATTGAAACATCGAACATAATTATGTATCGCAAAAATACACAGCGCGGACGCTGCCATTATTTCGACGTCTGACATCACATTGCCGAAACTCAAAGCGAAGTGAATAGTAGGGCTGAATGTGAATGAGGCATAAAGGATTTGTAAAACAAGCAATGTGCTTTCTTGACCAATTTTAAAATTTTAGTTCCACCTGTCACCGCAACAAACTCTTTTTTGCCAGGCTAACAGGCTGCTTTGAACGCGCTCGTGAACGCCGTCGATCGGTCGGCGGTCGGTTTTCGACAAAGATCAAAGATGAATTTGATCGTGCTCGGGTACGGCATTGAAAACGACATTCAATGGGCACGGTTACGAGCACGGGCACGCGCGTATAAACGTAGCATAAATGTGTCACTTCACTGTCACTACACCACAACTTCCATTCCTTTCCTTCAGTCAGTATCACATATCTTACTAATCTGTGGTCAGTATGCAGTTACAGGCACAGGCAGGCAGTCAGTGAGTGAGTGAACTGTTTGCTAGTACTCAACTCGATCTTGTCTTGTGTATGTATTGAAATTGAAGTGAAACTTCCGAAGCTTTTTCAACTACGTTGTTTAGTGGTAGCAGCTTGCTGCAAATATAGAAATGTATTATTCTTGTGTCAAAATACGGAAGAGTTAGTTTTTTACTCGCAAACCATTTAATCATTCGAATTGATGTAGTTCTCCATAAAATCAGTCATCAGTGCCAAAAATGATGTCGAATAAGCGCTTGGTTGCAGCGTGCGCTTTTGTAACATGTTGCAACGTGGCTGTTTTGGTCCTGTTTTACAAGTTCAACGCACACGAGAGGTGTTTCATCACAATCAGTGAGGACCAGGAGGTGAGCGCAGTGGTATCTAATGAATTTCTGAGCATCGGCATCGACACCTCGGAGATCGAAAATTTTCAAAAAGTTGATTTTGCGAAACCGAGATTCAGAAAGCTCGCGGCGGCCCTAACGCCAGCGCGGCTGCGGCTCGGCGGCACCATGTCCGAGCGGCTCATCTTCAGCAAGGAGGACCTAGTCCCGGGCACTGCGTGCGGCGTATGCCACAGAAACTACTCAAGGTCTGTCTGCCCTGCCATCGACAACCTGTGTAAGCACAAATTCTTGCCATTCTTCCTTATGACTGGGAAAAAGTGGAGTGAAATCAACGATTTCTGCAAAGCTACCAAAATAAAGCTGTTATTCAGTTTAAATGTTATGCTACGTAACAGCAGTGGCTGGGATGATCAAAATGCTATTGAACTACTCGAGTACTCCAAACAACGAAAATACCATGTAGATTGGCAACTAGGAAATGAACCAAATTCCTTCAGGCATGTTTTTAATGTCAGTATTACCCCTCAGGCTCTAGCTCATGATTTTAAACATCTTCGTAAACTGCTCAACCATTATGGATTCAAACACTCCATGCTGGTGGGGCCTGACACCACCCGGCCTCAACCGCATCGCCCGGAGTGCTTGAAGTACATGGTTGATTTCTTGTCGAATGGTTCGCATTTCATTAATGCAAGGTCATGGCACCAGTATTACCTTAACAGCAGAACTGCTAAGCTGGACGATTTTTGGAAACCAGAAACCTTTGATTTACTAAAGGAACAATTGGAAACAATGCATGCACATACTTCAAAGTACGCAAACATACCAATGTGGCTGAGTGAGACTAGTAGTTCATATGGCGGTGGAGCCCCTGGTCTATCAAACACATTTGCAGGTAGCCCACTGTGGTTGGACAAGCTGGGTCTAGCAGCCAAATACAATGTCACTACAGTTATCAGACAATCCTTCTTTGGAGGCAACTACAGTCTTATCGATTCAGAATTGGAGCCACGTCCTGATTGGTGGGTGAGTGTATTATTTAAAAAACTAGTTGGGAATAAAGTTCTTCGTGTTAACTGCCAGTGCACTCGCTACCAGAGAATGTATGCCCATTGTGCAAACAAGAAATACACCAATGACACATCAGCTATAACCATTTATGCTGTAAACTTAGAAATGGCCAAAGCCAAATTTCTGCTCAATGGTTCTGCTTTGCATGGGGACAATCTGTCCATCGATGAGTACATAATTAGTGCTCCATCTAACAATAGAAGAACTAAAACAGTTTTACTGAATGGCTGGCCATTGTATTATGAATCGTCTTTACCAGATATGAAACCAAACCACATAAAGTATGGCAACCACATTTCAATGCCTCCATATTCAATTGGGTTCTGGGTAATCAAGAATACATCTATTAAAGTGTGTAATTGAAGTTATTATAACAAATATTCTGGTGAAAAGTTCCAAATATGAGTGATGTTGATTCTTCATAAATGTTTGCATTCCATTGTGCTACCATTGCCAGATATAAATCTCAGCAGCCCAGTGACATAACAATTTTGAATGCAATCCATATTCATGTAATTGCAATCAATCCTTGACAGAGCTGGCCTTGTCTTCCAATCACAAAGGTCCTCTGTGATGAACTGCAGATAACCTACTTATACCTATTCTGTAGAGGTGTGTAATCTGAATAAATAATTCTCATACCAATGGTACATCTGAACTAACACTACATTGCAAGTATACTGTTAAATATGGTACAAGGTTATCCAAACTAAATATCCATGTAAATGAGAATTTATACTAAACAAATGGTTAGTAATTTATTGTGTTTTTTTTTGCATTTTTATGCTGAGACTTACATGTGCCTTATGAAAGCAATAGATGATCTACTTTTGCTGTTAGGTATGTCATTTAGTATGATATTTTATTTTGAATTGGGGCACATCTAAAAAGTTATTTACATAAAAAGCTATGGGACTGAATTACTTCTTCAGATCTGCTACCAAGTGCCAATTATGTACTTACCCTGCTAGATGAATTTAATAATATTATAAAGTACTATTGTAATATTATAAATTTTCATATAAAAAGAGAACGGTTTATAATACATCTTTACTAAACATAAGTGTAGGCAAAAGTAAATTATTGTTTCTTTATTGAACCATTAATTAAATAAAATACTTTCAATTTTAAGTATTTTATTGCATTCATGGAGGTCTTGTAATAAAATTTGTTTCAATCTACTATGTGCTTGTGCGGTTTACTTTACATAATATATCAGTCAAGTAGGTACATTTTCTAAATATTGCTATTTTCATGAAGTTCTGATTGCAGAATCTTCTAGTTGTTTGAAATGTCAGACCACTTTTCAATGCCATATGTGAGTTTTGTGTTCTGTGACATTAGTTTTTAATTTTTACAGAAATGATAAATGAGGCTATTTTCAACTGCCAATTAGGTTTTATAGTTTTTGCACAAAAGAAACTGTCTTTTGAGAATTTTCTTGATAAGTAGTCCATGCTGCCATGCTGATAAATATAAATATTGGATAAGAAATATTTTCCTACACATTAATTATTAGATTTATGAGGCCTATACTTTTCCATTAATCAGCACATAAATAAATTGAACTATGACTATGAAATGAGAACAAATACATCTATCTATCTAACTTAGAGCTATTTGTAAAATCATGTTCTCCATGGTGGACCACCAAACCATGTCCAAAAACCTTAGGCGAACAATCAACCACTTCATTAGGTTATTATGTTACCTTAGTGGGAAGAATGTTCCAATATATTTATATATTATTTTTAAGTAAAATATCTGTATCTTAATTATATCCATAGACTCCATAGTGTTTGTACAGAAGTAGTCTCCAGAATTGTGCGCTAATAATTTACTGTTAGGTATATTCCAGTCATTCATTTGAACATTACATGAACTTGCATTTTTTTACTTTTTTAAATGGTGTTATTTTAAATACCTGTTTAATATATTCTAGTTATTGTTCTCGTTTAAATACGATCGACGCATTTTATTCTATTTTATACTATACTTAATTTGATGTCAGATACACAATGAGTGAAACAATCAAGTGATTTGAAAAATATTTGTATTTCTTAAATTATGAGCTTCTGACTTTCACAAATTTTGTAGGTATCACACGACGTAAGTGTAAAAAGAAAATAATAATAGGTTATTAATAACTTTAACTTATTCAACATGGCTGTAAATTGCTCCCTTCTAAAAGCGTAATTTTGATTACTATTCTCAAGCCTATTTCAAAACATCTTTACTTATATCGAAAAGGTCTTGGAAGATAGAGAACTGGTAGCTGGGAGCCGATCACGATATTCTAAATAGGTACGAACCATAATTTATATACCGCTATTAATTGTAAATGTGATGATAACATTGTAATTAATTATGTTTGTGAATATGGTGCCTATTGTAAGACTGACTAGATTTACAATATATTTTATTTTCCGAATGTGCCTACCTACTCGTATTTTCAAAGATCGCTTGATCCGAATTTACATTTTGTGTGTAATATTGATATTTTTTTATCTCAGCTTAAGTATGTCTTTATTTTATTTACTGCTCTATTGTTTAATGCTCGAATGCAATGAATTTTATGTTAGAGAGGAGTAAACTAAAAATGGATAAAAAAAAAACCATAGCTTATTACAATGGCTGGAGACAGCAGTGGCCGCGTGGTGGAGTACAATCACGACAATATTGTCCAGATGACGATGTTTACGACTCGGTTATCTCAATGTCACAACTTTGCTTAGCCTTGCCCTGCTCTGTCTACTTGTCTAGAAACAACCGAACATTATTATTTCGGTGTATGTAGTTACGGCACACATAATTTACCATGGTCCAAACCCAAAACTAACGATTTTTTTCTCCTTCAGCCTAGTTTTTCTTCTCTAACAGCTAGGAATAAGGTGATATTCGAATTAGTACAAACTATTATTTTTATTCCAATACGTAATTCGTATTATAAGTAGAGATCTACTATCTAAAGTCCCGCGCCTTCACATTTCAAAACGCTTCATTTTTTTCATTATTATTTAAAAAACACCACTAACTCTCTCAACGCATAGTTGATGGCTGTCTCAGCACGCATACATGTGTTGAGAGTGTTGGTGGTGCTTTTTAAATACATAGAAGCGTTTTGAAATGTGAAGGCGCGGGACTTTAGATAGTAGAAGATCTCTAGTGGGCACGCTTTCAGCGCGACATCCAAATTCCAATGTCGCGGCAGCATACCAAGCAGGTTGTTGATAATTGTAATCTCGAAAATATTTGTAATATGGTGTGGAATTTGCATTTCTGAGCTGTAAACTAACTGATTGGTTTGCTTATATATTTTTTTTTTAAAGTGTGTGTAATTGATGTTCTATTATCGCTTGAAGTATAAGAAGGTATATAGTATCTACTTACCTATTTAATCTATAGTGGGAGTTATAATAAAATATCCAATATTATTAATTTATATCAAAGTTATTTTGATGTGCTTAAATGCTTCTTTATTTATCTTAAGTCTAATTTTACTAATATGACATTTATACGTATGTGAAAAGTTAATGACTTTTTTATGTATAATAACAATTTATTGTATATAGTTCATCAAAGGAATAATAATATTTCCCGTATTTCCAATGACAAAAAATACAAAAATATAAATACTAATACTAATTTATTGTACAAAGAATTGCGCTTAATGGTTGTATTGTAAAATAATTCGCTTAGACAGCTTGATAATGTATAGTACGAATGTGTAGGTATATGTGTGTGTATACAGTTTTCGATAATTCGTGTAGTACCAATGTACCTGTTAATATTTGTTACCGGATTCCTCGCTGTGTTATTCGATTTTTGCCAGGCTAACTAGAAGCATTCGTCTCGTCACTTTTTAAATGAAACAAATGTATTCATAAGGAAAATTATCTATTTATGTCTACAACTTTCTCGGATATAACTTTTATAATGCCGCGTAATAATCTTTATGCAATGATCTCAGAGATGCCACATTAGAGAAGTGGACTTTATCCTTTCTTGTTACTGTTACTTAATATTGTGTGAAGGGGTCAAAGCTTTATGTAAGCCGTGAGTGGTAATATATTGTGTATTCATTTAGCTATTATTGAATTATAATGAATATTTGCATCAACAGGCCACGATGGCCCACTTGTACCGAGCCGCTTACCCAGCTAAGCGGCCTACTCAAAGCCCTGCAAGCAAGCCTTGTTTGCAGTGCCACTGCCAAATCGAATTTCGCATATCCGCGAATACGAATGCGAATATCCGACTGTAATATAACTGACAAACTGGCTATTACAAGATCCAACACAAACATACTTAGCTAAGAACTTTATATCAGGATTGTTAACGCATGGAATTATCTACCCGCCTATACAGTGAACTCTACAAGTGTTAACCAGTTCAAAAACAGACTAGATAAACTCTCTTACTAACATGAACTTTAACAGTGAAAATAAAATTCTTCCATGCATAGGTACTATTAGGTACACACAATACAATTTGGCAGGGGCGTTTCTTTTAGCATAGACATTACCAATTCTCGTTTTAATAAAATGACAGTTTAAATCAGCTCGCAATAGTAATATACCATGCTGGCATTTCACTTGGCTGATAATTAATTCTCAAATATAATATAAGTAGGTCCATGTGTCTGCTTTATTAAAAGACAAGAGATGGAACTTTTATTTCGCATATTTGATAAAATAAAAATGTTTTTGTCAAAAACTGGAAAAGTACTACTTAACTTACTGTGCTATTGAAACAATCGTATTATTGGTGTTACAGTTTAGTTGTTTATAAAAGCCACTATACCTACATATTATAAATCTTTAATTATAATTAGTGCCTTTATCCGATAATAAAGTACCTATCGCTATAAAAAATGTTTTTATTTCAACTTTTAGCGCATAGCGATGTTAAAAAAAACCGATTAAGTGCGTGCAGCCACGCGTAATGTAGGGTTCCGTACCGTAGTGGCCCAACAGAATGATTGTCATTGTTTTGTCATGGTATTTATACCTACTTTTTACTTCTACTAGTACTTACATTTTTTAATGTTAGTCGACTTTAACTCTTTTCTTAAACTTGTACATCCTACTTGATAGTTTTCCTTTTAACTTCATAGTACTACTGCCGTGAATTATCATTAAGTACTAACAAAATCATTTCTCAATTGAGCGAAAGCAATGAAATGCGGGAATCCGGTGCGGTGGATACAACTGGTTCAATTACCAGACAGTTCTGAGTGGCGAGCTTAGGGTAATTTAATGTACAACACAGAAGTGAACGTGTTTTGGCTGACATGATGTGAGCCTGATAAGTATAGCCTGATATATTTATACTTATGGTATCAGTGAGTGTAATAAACGGTTATGTGAACGGGAGAGAGGATTGCGGATTCCACCTACCGTGTATAGATTCAGACAGTTGACGTATCCGACACTTTTTAAGTACCAAACCCATTTTTATCAACGACGTAGTGATTAATTTGGTCTATGCTATGCCACGACTAGCCGCCCCCCGCGAACAACACACGTTGGTCCATAGACTCCATAGACATATCTAATACTACTTCCCACACCCACGGGAAAATTGGGAAAAAATATCTCATGAGCTTTGTCTCACAGCAATTATTCCATTTTGCTATGGCACAAGGGCATTATATGAAATTTGGTATGAGCATAGACATAAATAATACTTCGTATGGACCCGGCCTAACGTAGATACATGTCATGTTTCCCCACTTCATTGGTGTCCAATCCAAAGTTAAACTTATATCGTGACACTAAAGCTGGGTCACATTTTTTCAACAACGAGACGAGTTTTTAGATACTGAGAAACAGTTTCAAAAAAAGTTTTTTTAAAAACGCTTATTGTCACGCACGCTCGGTGACAGAACTTTGGATTGGACACCGTGAAAGTGGGGACATATTACGTCTACGTTAGACCGGGTCTATATTATTTACGTCTATGGGTATGAGTGAAGATTTGACACAGAGGCTCTTTAATTATTTGACTGTATTCTGATGGAATCCTTATTCCCGCGGGTGACACTGTGGCGCACTTCTCACACAACATGAGTCAGATCCTCAAGAATCAACATTGTTCTTGTTTATTTTACTCCATTTTTACTCACCCGTCAACGGCTCAATGAATAAAATGTTTTTAAACATTTCCTTTTTCTGAGGTAAAATCTTCTGTAGTACCTACTTCAAATGACTTCAAGATATTGAAAATGTTTCGATAAAGTAACTTTCACGCTTCACATATAAGCACACAAATTTTCATTTCAGTAAATAATTATTCTATTCTATATAAATTAATGGCTTCTGTCTTGGACACTTCGCCAATATCAAAGTTAGGGCCACAGGCCTGCAAGTTGTTCGGTAATAATGATAAATGTACGGTTCAAAAGATAAATCAAATAAAAATGGGGAAACTCAACAAACGTCAACCATATTGGACGATGGCCATTGAGCAAATCAGTAAATAATTACTACTGAACGTAATCTGACAATACAAATACTTTGAAATTTACGCGTTTTCATAGCAACCAACTATGAAGGTGAACGTGAGTAAATTCGCCGCTAGAGGCACTTTCTTTAGGTTCTCCGAGGTGTAATACCAACAATGCCAATTACTCGCTAAATTGGCAACACTGATGTCTCCGAAACGTCAATGTCCCAGTGACATTGACACTGGAATGACAAGTTTAGTTGACCACCTTCTGATGCCAACCTACGGTGGCCCTCCCACTTCCCTCCCATATCTGTTTGAGCTACAATTTAAATAATTTTTATGTTCGTAAAATACTTCTGTGAACTGTCACAATCCACAAACGAACGTCACTGCCTGTCTGGGAAAGGAACCGTTGCTTGTATGTGTTGTATGTTTATTTAATTCTTCGATCTATGATCTATCTATTATAATTTGCAATGGCATAGTTGCATATAACTCGCAACTTTAACTATAATAAAATAATGCTTCCTGTAATGTTTGCAATACTTTTAGTTTTATTTGGTGAAGTAATATGCGGAGATCAGTTGGAGCTTTCTCAAGGTAAACAGCAACAAATCGATAAGTACTCCACGAGTCTAGTGTTTCTCTTATTTATTCAACGTTTTGCAAATCAAGCGAAAACTTTAATTATAGAAGCACAAGACAAGAACGAAACTGTTATATTAATGTGGTCAGCTGAGTTCTACACCTATCAATGCAAAAACATTGTTTAAAACGTTCGATAAAATCTGCGTTAACTGCTTTATACATATGTATATTTATAACGAATAAGTGCGAATTGTACTTTTGCCGTTAATGTAAGAAATAACAAGTACACTTTATGTAAAAGAAATAATTTATTGTGGTTTATTATTTATTGTATGGCACATTTACACTTCTACTTCTATTCTATTTATTAAAAGTACTCAACACCAATCAGCTTGCATTAAGAGAGGGCTGAATGTGGAGGAAGCGAGGGAGATATGCTTGGACTAGCTTTTCCCCGTGACGTATGCACAGAAATATTAAAATGAAAAAATCCCGTTTTTTTCCGTTCCCGTGGGAATTTCGGGAAATCCTCTCTTAGTGCTCCCCTACGTTCCCAAAGGAACCTGCATGCCAAATTTCAGCTCTCTACGACCAGTAGTTTCGGCTCTGCGTTGGTTGATCAGTCAGTCATTTTCTTGTTTTATATATATAGATAGAAGCTGGTGGTGTTGTGTGGTCTGTGCCTACCCCAACTGTAAACAGGGGTGAGTTTATGTACATATGTTTTATCGAGGTACATATATTTTCAGATGATTTTAAATGCTCCCTGCCGGATGTCAAAAGTGATGATGACAATTTGGACGTAACCAGGTTCAGATCAGAATTTTCCAAAATATCTGAGGTAGGGGAATTATTTTCTTTACTTGTGTTTGTTGAAATGTGTTTCTATTAATTCACCCCGTCTGTATGCCATGTCTTGAATCCATCCCAAAAATTTTGCAATGTTTTTTATTCATGTTTTTCAATGGTAAGTCTTGTACTATTGAATAGGGAGAAGTCCTAAACTCACAACTTTTTGTGCTTAAAGGTCAAATATAAAAAAATCTTTTTATGTTTTCTTTAAAGATACATGTTATTTAGACAGAAATGATTCAGAAATCTATAAATTGTAATACTGTTTTAGGTTAAATTTCCAGGTCTGGTTGGGCCGCTGAATGAAAGGTTGATTTGCAAAATCAAGTGCATTGATGGAAACTGGGTGGGACCCCTGTGCTCTAGTACTCCAGGTAAGAGAGATTAATGAATACATCCACATATTGCTTAATTATGTGTAAAATTTAAAAAAATATAAAATGTATTTCTCTTACTTTTTATTCATATTGTTGTATTTATGATAGATCAAGATAATATTCCATGTAATCTATTGTAATTTAATTTACTAGCTTTTCCCCGCAATCTCGTATGCGCAGAAATATTAAAATGTAATATCCCGTTTTTTCCGTTCCCGTGGGAATTTCGCGAAATCCTTTCTTAATGCTACCCTACGTTCCCTAAGGAACCTGCATGCCAAATTTCAGCTCTCTACAACCAGTAGTTTCGGCTCCGCATTGATCGATCAGTCAGTCAGTCAGTCAGTTTCTTGTTATATATAAATAGATTAAGTAACGTGTAACTTTAGTTTACATTATTCTGCCACTGTTATATTATTACTAGCTGACCCTGCAGACTTCGTACCGCCTTTGATTTTTTTTTATGGTATGGAAATAGCTTACATTCTATTCTCAAACCTACTAAACATTCACTCCAAATTTCACAAGAATTGGTCGAGCCGATTTGGAGGAGTTTTATATATTAGATACACAATTTTTTTTTCTTGACTTTTATTCCTTTATATTTCATGTTTTTACTACAGATGGCCGCTTCCAACCAATCCTCAGAGAGTGTGTCTATCGCAATGACCATCCACTCTTGGCTATTTCCTTTAGAAATACATCAATCGAGGTATGTGAGTTCACTTCGTAGACTGTAAAATACTCGTATAAACCTAGCTGCTGTCAAGGAATCCAGCATGCTATTTTGATTTCGGCATGTCTGTCTTTCTGATTCATGATCTTCATTAACATCAAACTTATAAACAAAACATGTTTACCGGTCTATAGGTGTGATATTAAGTAAAATCCACACGGGGCCCGGGACTCTAGCCCAACCCTCTCGTGATGAGAGGACACCTGTGCCCAGCAGTGGGACGTAAATAGGCTGTTGTGGTGGCTCTTGCTTTGTGACTTGCTATTAGTAGGTACATGACCTGATTATTAATCGTTTTGGTCCCCTGGAGACTGTGTGTACATCTATAAGATCTCTAAGATTTAAGCTGTCTTGCAAATGCTTCTCAGCAATGGCTTAGCAAGCGCTAGTAGATTCATTTAATTTTAAGACATAAAAGGGCCTTTATGAGTTTGACGGGAATGAGGGGAAGTTTGAGAGTAGGACCAATAATAGATCAATAATAGAAAAGATGAGGAGTAAAAGGTTGATGTGGTTTGGGCATGTGATGAGGACGGATAAAAGTCTTATTACTAGAAGACTATTAGGCATTATAGTACGTTCGTTGTAAGAATGCAGTGAGTCATCATTGTCCGTCGGCCTAGCCACGCCCCCTAACCAATCAAAGGGCCAGTAATTAGTAAGGGCAAGTTTATAGTGGCCAGTTGAAGGCTTGCTTTCGAACGCAACGGTTGTGTCTTGTCAGTAGTGTGCTAACTAAATTGAAGTTTAAAAATGAACACCTCACCTATTCGTAAAAATAAAAATGGTTCCATAATTCATAGCGGGGAAAGAAGAGTTATTTATAACGTCTTTAAGTACTTTAAATAATCTGATTTGAGTGCAACTATGTTACAGTATAGTGCTAAAAACAGCAACTGCATGTGGTGTATCCGAGAGTATTTTACGGTATTCTAAGTGAACAAAAGGAAACGAATACTATAAAATCTCCAGTGAAAAAAAGAGCACGCCTTTCATTGATTGACAAATTCGATGAGTTAGACAAATGTGCATGCAATAAGGAGAAGAACTTTATTTCTATGTTATTTTTAAAATTTTGTCTTCAAAAAATTGTTTTAATTTTAACACCTTGGTGGATACACCTTTACCCTGTAGTTGCCCTGTTAATCACTGCATTCTTACGACGAACGTACTATAATATAATGGATATAGTACGGCCTGTGGACCAAATTTACCCAGCGGGCGTACAGCGCGTTGCGCGTTCAATATAACGACGCGTTCAGGATGATGTTCGGGCTGCCACGGTATCGCAGTGCGTCGGGAATGTTCGCGGAGGCACACACGGACTGCTTTTTTACCATCATGAGGAATAGATGTATGTCTCTCCTCAACCGCAGTCTTGGCAGCTCGAATAGCATCCTGAGCATGCTAGCCCACCGCTGGGACTCTCCGCTGCTGCAGCGTTACGTGCAGCTGCACGCGCCTGTAATGCCGGTGCCCAGCAAGGGCGGATCCAGCTTTTGACTCAAGGGGGGTCACGTCATACAACTCCCCTTTTTGCGTCAGGGGTTAAATATAAATGATAACAGTAGACCTAGTCCTGCCGAGGGGGGGGGGGTCATGACCCCCATGACCCCCCCCCCCCTGGATCCGCGCTTGGTGCCCAGGCGTCTTTGATGTAAGTTTAGCATATAGTGTACTAACCATAGCTCTAAGTTTGTAACTACTAATCAATATGGATTCCATCCGAAATATATCATTTGTATTGTATAGAGGTAGAGCCAGACCTATGAAGGCGTGGATGGATTCCGTGCAATATGATACTCGTAATTATGCTATGACGGCTGATAGGAGCGAATGGATGAAGAAAACATTTGATGCTTGTTATGCCGACCCCACATAACGTACCCACGGGTGGTGGTAGGTGCAAGAGAATGATGACGTAAACGTTGCCCACGTGTGGCCAATTTGCTGAATGAATTTCATTCATTCATTCAATGCATTTGTTAGAAGGAGACGCATTTCCCGCACGGCGCGAGCATAGTCGCGCGCTGCCGCATTTTCGGCCTGTACAAGATGAAGGGCGACGGCGTCGTGAGGTGCGAGAACGGCGAGTGGGCGCCGCGGCTGCCCGAGTGCGTCCCCACCACCGTAGTCACCAACTTCACAGGTGCTCATCATCCTATGCACTCCATAACTGCCTATCGCGAAAAACTTTAAATATCCCGACATGAAACCTATGCGTACGTGATCCATTTTTTAAACCCCGTCCACCCGTGTGTGACCGTATGCTGTGTTATGGCAAGTCCCCTACTAGTTTTCACGTATTATTTAACAAATAAGGTTTTTCTCAAACATGCTCGGAAATGTTAGTGTTACTTTTAAAAAAAGAAGACGCGAGGCTGTCCATTGCCGGCCTTGGCCAGCAAAAACATTATTGTCGTGTGTGTGTTTTTTTTAATTCGTTTGCTATTTGAGACACCTCTGTAGAGAAACTGACAAATCCATGGAGGTAATAAGTACAACTTCCATGGCCAAATCATCCACGATTATGGAAGTAGTAAATACTGATGTGGGGTAAGTGCGCCTAAATTTATTTCGCCCCTATGCCTTGTAAACAGCCAACTACTAGTTGAGTAATATTTATAGGTTTCGATATATTTATGTTAGGCGCACTTACCCCATCCTGGCGCACTTGCCCCGAAACTGACAAATCCATGGAGGTAATAAGTACAACTTCCATGGCCAAATCATCCACGATCATGGAAGTAGTAAATACTGATGTGGGGTAAGTGCGCCTAAATTTATTTCACCCCTATGCCTTGTATACAGCCAACTACTAGTTGAGTAATATTTATAGGTTTCGATATATTTATGTTAGGCGCACTTACCCCATCCTGGCGCACTTGCCCCGACTGACCTTACGTATTTCCTCGCTGTTTGAGAAAAGCATTATATATACCTCGGCCGCAATTGCGATTGCCGGACTCGTACTAATAGAAGGCTTCGCTTCACTCAGCCTTCTAACTGACTTGTCCGGCAATGCGCTACTTGGCGGCCTCTGCAATAATGTACTATTTCTCAAACATGCTCGGAAATGTTCGTGTTACTTTCAAAAAAAGAAGACGCGAGGCTGTCCATTGCCGGCCTTGGCCAGCAAAAACATTATTGTCGTGTGTGTTTTTTTTAATTCGCTTGCTATTTGAGACACCTCTAGAAACTGACAAATCCATGGAGGTAATAAGTACAACTTCCATGGCCAAATCATCCACGATCATGGAAGTAGTAAATACTCATGTGGGGTAAGTGCGCCTAAATTAATTTCGCCCCTATTCCTTGTAAACAGCCAACTACTAGTTGAGTTATATTTATAGGTGTCGATATATTTATGTTAGGCGCACCTACCCCATCCTGGCGCACTTGCCCCGAAACTGACAAATCCATGGAGGTAATAAGTACAACTTCCATGACCAAATCATCCACGATCATGGAAGTAGTAAATACTGATGTGGGGTAAGTGCGCCTAAATTTATTTCGCCCCTATGCCTTGTAAACAGCCAAGTACTAGTTGAGTAATATTTATAGGTTTCGATATATTTATGTTAGGCGCACTTACCCCATCCTGGCGCACTTGCCCCGACTGACCTTACGTATTTCCTCGCTGTTTGAGAAAAGCATTATATATACCTCGGCCGCAATTGCGATTGCCGGACTCGTACTAATAGAAGGCTTCGCTTCGCTCAGCCTTCTAACTGACTAGTCCGGCAATGCGCTACTTGGCGGCCTCTGCAATAATGTACTATTAAAAAGGTATCGATATTATTTACGACGCCACTCGCTATCATGGCAGGGCCTTTATGTATAGCTTGTCAACTTCGTGCCCGACCCTCCCTGTCGACGGCCAGTGTGTTCCGTGCAACGCGCGTATTTAGTCACCCCGCAACCCTCGCCGTCCCCGACGTCGTCTCGCCCCCCAACGTCTGTCGCACCTCAGGGACGCTCCGGTGCGTCGTTTCGTTATTGACTCTCTTGGCATCCTCGAACAATATTAATCTCAACGTGGTGTTGGTGAAGGCGACGCGCCGCCCTCGATCCTGTACTCGGTGGTGAGCGGCTCGGCGGCGGTGTCGCCGGCGGGCGAGCTGGTGGCCTACCCGGACACGACGCTGCGGCTGGACTGCGTCACGCGGCGCGCGCTCGGCGACCCCGAGTGGAGCTGGACCCAGGCCCTGGGCCGCCACTCGCCCGGTAACTTACTACTACTATGCTGCTACTGCTAAACCAATGACTATATAGTCTTGGCGGGGGTACTAGCGTGCCCCCAGAAATTTGAGACCTAAATATAAAAGTGCCTGACTGATCTATCAACACTGCTTAAACCAGGGCTTGTAACCGGTTTTTGCCCCCATACAAATAAACCGGTTTTTTTATCGTTCTTTCGTTTACTATTTCATGTTTAATAAAGCGATAAAATAATACGAAGTAATAACCTAAATACAATACCTAAATAATATGGACTTCCGCATAAAGAGTATAAAATAATTCTAAATATTTGGCTATTTCGGGGTTTTTTTAATTAACCGGTTACAAGCTCTGGCTTAAACTACTGGACGGATGGGGCTGAAATTTGGCACACAACACTAACAGCAAGCAAGGACAAGGTAATTATTATAGACTGACAATCGTCTTACTAAATGAAAATTCTACCTCTAATGAGGTAAAAAGGCGGTTGAAAGTTTGTATGAAATTTCAAAATTTTACGGGTAAACGCGATTATGATAAAATTTGGTACGATTATAAGTAAGACTACGGGTAAGAACATAAGATATTTTATCCCGAAAAAACGCACAGTTCCAGTGGAGCGGGAACGCTCTAGCTAAATTTTACGCTTACGACGTCGCGTCCCCACTCGTAATGCGTGGATGTAATTTTTTCTCGCGTACTCCGCGGTGTGCGAAATTCAATTTGAATTTACCACTGAGCTTTTCGGTGAAGGAAAACATCGCGAGGAAACCTGCACGCATCTGCGAAGTAATTCAAGGATGTGTGTGAAGTCCCCAATCCGCACTGGGCCCGCGTGGGGACTATAGCCCAACCTTCTTGTGATGAGAGGAGGCCTGTGCCCAGCAGTGGGCCGTAAATAGGCTGTTGTAGACTCCACGGTGTGTGGTGTTGTTGGATAGGATTTTAAAAAATATTTTGTGAAATATGGTAATTTTTGTTAGAGTCAAGTCCCCCCTGCCAGCTTAATGGTTCCTTTTGGACGGCCGAAAAAAATCACGCTGGTAGTATATATGTATAACGAAGTTATAAGAAAAACTATCACAGCCACAGCTTAGCAGGCTGTACAAGGATACAACTAACAGTCGAACAACTTAAAAAAAAGTACCCACTCTGAGAAGGTATGGAACCACTATGGAGCCGTACATTGCGCGTGGCTACACGCATATTTCCGGTTTCTTTTGACGACGCAATGATCTGTCCGCAGGCTGGTCGGAGGACGAGGGCGAGCGCGACTCGCACTACCGCCTCACGCTGGCCAAGGTGTCCCCGCGCCACAGCGGGCAGTTCGTGTGCGCCGCGCCCGGCGGGCACACCAACACCGTGCAGATTAGAGTTGTTAGTGAGTTTGCTTGCTTCGGACCTATACGAACGACCTCCGCAACTTGGGCGCGTAATCCCGTTGCGAGGCAGCCGCCGTCTCGATCGACATTGAGCGTCATTATTCCTAACATTTCATGACATAGCACAACACAAATTAGGAGACATCGAAAAAGGCATTAAGCCGTGACTTTAGCCTATTATTGCTGCCTGATCCGAGAGTCGCCCGCAATTTCTTCTTCTTTAATAATGTGGAAAGTTTCATTTCTAAATTAAAAATAATTAAAAGTATGTGTACTTGTACACTGTATCGTATATCGGTCTCTACTCAAGGTGCACTAACGTAGCGTATAATTTTGCCAGGTTAAGGTGTAAACTTTAGACTCTAAAGTGTCATTATCTGCGCCTTGTACTTCCATCATCATTATCAACAGCCTGCAGCGGTCCATTGTTGGACGTAGGCCTCACCCAATGTACGCCAATGAGCTCTGTCCAAGGCGTCCCGCATCCAATCTACAGTGACCGCCAAATCGTCACTCCACCTGGCCCCAGGGCGCCCCACACTGGGTTACTTCAACAAGATAATGAAGGCCACCGCATTCCTGCTCACTAGTTGACGCCACTGTCACAGAATATTTAATAGTACTACATACAGAATGGCCACGGAATCACTCGCCTGAATACAGCCGGCGCGCAATTCGCCCTTACCATCATTTGTTTCATCCGGCGATGGAGAGTGGATCACTGGCCCGCGCCACTTCATTCGAATTGTGTTCTAAATCGCGCTTTTATAGGCCGTGTCCGCCGTGTGCCACTGTCTATACGGTGGCGGCTGTCAATGCCAAAGTTTGTCAATTAAATTTTTGGGTTATGTGGCCCCCATCGGTGCGATGATTCCGCCAATGTCGAGGTTGAATAAAATACGGCTACTTTGACGTTAGGTCTTGTCCGGTACAGTTACTTTGCGTTCGGTGAAGTAAATCCCACCACCAATCTACTACCAACCATGCAAAACCTGAAATTAGAAATATATATTAAATGTACATATATAAGATACGAGTATTATAGAGTTAATTATGAATTTACTAACAGAAAGTTTGTTATATATATAGATATTTTATTTATTTAAAGTTTAATGTTATTTTTGGTCAGGAATGAGTCAAGCACAGAACAAATTGGAGAAAAAACTTGACTGAGTAAAAAGTGAAGGTTTATAGGACGACTTATCTCATGAGGTAGTAGATCATATAGAGGAACAGATATTTTTGGACATTCCAAAAATATATGTTCTATGGTCCCTTCAGCTAGCCCACACTCGCATAAAGAACTATCCATGATTCTGATTTTAGCCAAGAACACCGGAGTACACGGGTGACCCAAGCGCATTCTAATGATCGTGGAGGTGTTAATCAAAGTTTGTCATTTCATACAATAGTGCCAATGTTACTGTGACATTTGACCACAGTGTTGCCAATTTTCGTTGTAATATGGCACATGATTTGCTAAATTGGCAACATTGCACCTCGTAATCCCCTCTAGCGGCGAATTTACTCGCGGTGACTCTCATTCTTTGGGCTATGTCGGCAACTCTCGTTCTTTAGTCACCTCATTAAGTTAAGATGGTTTATTCCGAAAGTCGGCAACGTCGCAAATAGCTGTCAAATATTTCGCTGTGTTCATTAATTTCTGAATATTACTGAATGAAAACATGAATAATCGCTCTATGGTTGAATAAAACTTCAAGTATGGATTGCAACAATTATCATAGTCATAGCAACATGAAATTTTTAGTATTGTGGAAGTGATATCGTTTGAAAAAGCTTCCATCTCATTTTCCATGCATTTTAATGTAATCATATCATTTGAATGCATAACAAACAAACATAAAACGAGACGCGTCATTCAACCATAGAATGATTACTTCTTTTTTAATTCTACTGAATTAAAAAAGAAGTAATCATTCATTTTCATTGTATTACTATATGGAGAAAATCATAAAAACAGCGAAACACTTTACAGCTATATGCGACGTTGATCTTTGTATGTTTACATGCATGGCGTTCAAAACGACATTCAACGGGCACGTGCACGAGCTCGGGCACGCGTGTATAAACGTAGCTTTATGTTCGTTTCCCCCAGGCGTGACGTGCGCCCCGCTGACGGCGGCGCCGCGCGTGCGCCAGTTCGCGCAGGGCTGGCGGCTCGGGCACGCGGCGCACTTCAGCTGCCCGCCCGGCTACCACCTAAACGGCTCGGCCGAGCTCACCTGCGGCCCCGACGGTACGTGACACGCATGCTCTAAGAAAACAACGTCTGCCGATCCGGGTGACGTGTCACCCTTACGTCAAAGTCGAGTTGCCACTTTATTGCAAAAAAAAACGAAGGAAATATTTTCTGCCGTAAAAATGCAAAATAAATTATTTGCGCATCATAATTGTCATTTACTTGTTTAAAGCACACAAAATGGGACAAGTTAAAAACAATTCAACGTAGTAATTTAACGAAATACAGGATACATGGGGGTCGGGGATTATTTTAATACACCACTTGCAACACACAGCAGTTCGAATGACGTTCGGGCAACACCCACACTACTAAACAATACCGGACTGTCATACCTGGTGAAGTACATATATTATTGTATCATAGTGACACGGAGGTAGAAGTAAGAAGCTATAGCTTGTCAACTTCGTGCCCGACCCTCCCTGGGGGTAACAGACGGTTGAGCGGCAGGGGAGCACGTGATATTGTAGACGTCATACAACACAGCTTCCACAAGCGCACGCCCGAGAAACTGCACAACCGAACGCTGGCGTAGGGGACTCATCATAAATGACACTCTCCTCATCTCTTTCATCCTTTCGTTTAACTAAGTTCGATTTCACAGAGTTTCAAGTATCATGAGTCTTTCTTTCAATCATAGAGTCATATGACGTATTAAGGCACGCGAGTTGGTCAAACGTAGCTTTTATTGCTGATTTTTGTCGACGGCAAGCATGTTTCGCGCTATGCGTGTGTTTAGTCTTCTCGCTACCCTCGCCTGCCAAC